>CP106734.1:0-1200000 GCA_025506655.1 Gossypium rotundifolium | reverse complement strand
GTATTTAACCCTCAACGTTACATATTTTGTTAATTTATTTATTATTATTATTTTTAAGTTAAATTAGGTCTTTATTTTTTTTAAACTGTCAAATTTGATCATCAACATTTCAAAAAGAGTCAAATTATTACTTTTTAATAGAAATATTGAATAAAATATTGAAATTTTAAATATGGCAACGCACGTGTCAATTCACATATATTTTATGCTTTTTTTTAAATTTTTTTTATAATTTTTAAATTATTTGTCAATGTAACGTATAAGATAAATAGTGTTATATCAACATGGAGTACATTTGGACTGCCACGCAAGTTGCATTAAAAATTTGATGTTTTAGTTAACAATTTTCGTTAAAAAAAAGGAATCGATTTTTTTAAAATGTTAAGAGTCAAATTTAACTAAAAATGAATAAAATTTAAATTAACAAAAATAAAAATGTAAACATGAAGGACTAAATTCTACTGTATGCGAATTATAAATTACTTTGTATCTATGAACCTCACCATAATTTTTCTACAAGTAGAATAAAAGGTTAAATCACTTTTGGGGGTTTCAACTTGAAAACTATTTCAACATTAGGGCCTGAACTTTTTTTGAGTCCTGGGTAGGCCTTAAACTTAGCAATTGTTTTCACATTAGGGCTTTGAACTCAGCAATTATTCCCAAATTGGGACTTGAACTTTTTTTTTTGTTCAAGTTAATATTGATATTTCCCTAAAAACCTTAAAGTCCACGCCCTAATGTAGACTCAATTGTCTTATTCAAACATCAATATAGGAACAATTGCCAAGCTTAAGGATTAATTTGGACAAAGGAAATATTCAAAGCATAACTTTGACAACAAAATTCAGGGCCTAGAACAATTACCAAGTTAAAAATTTTAGACCCCAATAAAAAAATAATTATTAAGTTCAGATCTCAAAAATGATTTAGCCTTAAAATAAACGTAAAAAATGGACTAGAATAACTTTAGATAGGGATTCAAGAATCATATGAAACTGTGATTCCACGTTATCTCTATCCATTTTCAATAGTAGGATGAGAAATCAAAAAAAATTCTTCTGATTTTTAAGTTTTTCCTCCTAAAAAAATTGAAAAATTTAATTTGTTATTCTTCTATTGAAAATGAATAAAGATGAGATGGAATCATAATTTCATACAATCTTTTCTCGTGGTTCAAGCTGAATATAAATATAAGATTTATAAGTGAGTCTAGGCCTTTGTGAATTATGCCAAGGAGGCCCAAGATGAGTTGGACCTTGGCCGAGTTAAACCCAAAGAAAAAAAAGAAGGCATAAAAGAGGAGAAGAGAACCAAGTGAACTCAGCTACTCATCTTGAGTTCCCTAAAACAGAAAAATGTCTGCTCCCTCAACATCTTGTCGAATCAACGTGTTTTGGCACAATGGGATGTTAAATCACGACACAGGCAAAGGTGTGTTCGATACAGGGATGAACCCTGGTTTCTTGGAAGTGTTAGAAAAACACCCAGAAAATTCAGACAGGATTAGAAACATAGTTTCAATCCTCAGCAAAGGACCCATCTCTTCTTACATCTCTTGGCACTCTGGTTCACCTGCAACCATACATCAGCTTTTATCTTTTCATTCTCAAGGTACCCTTTTTTTATTTTTTTAAATTTGACTTTAATTTGCAATTAATTTGGGTTTTTTGGTTTTTTTCCCCAGAATACGTTGATATGTTAATTGAAGCTGACAAAAATGGTGGTAATAAAGAAATTTGTTGTGGAACCTTTTTAAACCCTGGTTCATTTAATGCTGCACTTTTAGCTGCTGGTACTACATTATCTGCTATGAAATATATACTTGATGGCTATGGTGAACTTGTTTATGCATTGGTTAGACCACCAGGTCACCATGCTCAACCTACTCAAGCTGATGGCTATTGTTTTTTCAACAATGCGGGGCTTGCTATTCAATTGGCTTTAGATTCGGGTTGTAAAAAGGTTTTGGCTTTGGATATCGATGTTCATTACGGTAATGGGACCGCCGAAGGGTTTTACCGGTCGGATAAAGTCCTTACGGTTTCGCTTCATATGAATCATGGTTCATGGGGTCCTTCTCATCCCCAAAACGGAACAGTGGATGAACTGGGTGAAGGTGAAGGGTTTGGGTATAATTTGAATGTGCCTTTGCCGAATGGGAGTGGTGACAAGGGATATGGGTATGCGATGAGGGAGGTGGTTATCCCGGCTGTTGAGAAGTTCGAGCCGGACATGATGGTCCTCGTTATCGGTCAAGACTCGAGTGCTGTAAGTTAATCCTTTTGTTTCTAATCTAATATTGTGAATTTCATTGGGGTTGTTTGTATAGAAGTAGCATGTTATTGTGTTGCGAAGAGGCCGATTGAGTATTAGCTCGATTAGGACGTATATTGTTGTCAATGTAGGAGGACGTGAATTCAAACGTGTGAAAGCGTATTATCGGCTTATTTATGGTTTGGAGAGTAGTTGTCTAAAGGATAAAATGGGTTATGTTTAAGGGTGAGTTTGAATAGTCAATAAGATACGGTGTAGTGTGTTTAACTCGTTATTTGTCTCACGCTACAGTATCACTTTAGTATTTAATCTCATCGCCACCAGTGGCGAGACTAGGGGGTTGGCAAGTGTCCGGTCCCCCTTAAAATAATTTTTTTCATATGACTCCTTTAAAATTTTTAAAATTTTAAATTAATAAATTTAAATTTAACCCTTTAAAAATATAAAAATTTAATTTAATTCTTTAAAATTTATAAAGATATAGTATATTAAAATATTGAAATTGTATTTTTTTTCTATCGTAAAAATTATAATTTAATTTCAGCCTTCTTTTAAAAAAGTTTCTGGTCTCGCCCTTATTGTCACCATTACTTTTACACTAACCGCAAGTAAACGTACTACCCATTCAAATTCCCTTTAAAACTGCTCATATATGTTGTCTGTTTAGAGCTTGTTTGTATAGAAGTAGCATGTTATCGTCCTGCCAATTTAAATTGCCTTAAGAATAAATATAAGACTTTTTTTTTACTCAACTGACCCAAAGTAGAATAAATATAAGACTTTTTTTTACTCAACTGACCCAAAGTAATTAATTATTTACAAAAATGATTCAAGTAAAAATTTATGTATGTAAATGACTGTTGATGCCGTCTGACAAATCAATAGCATTGTCCCTCATCAATAGCCAATCATCAGCTTTTTAAAAAAATAGTTTTTTTAAATATCGCCACTATATTAAACAGTACTAGTACATATATTTCAAAATACTCTTTCAGAATATACGTATTTAGGGAATAAAAAATTTTGGTGTCGCCAGTGTGTCTGGTGGCACCGGTCAATAAATTTTAAAAAAGTATTTTTTGTGTTGTCAATATATCAAGCATTTCAGTGAAAAATCTGATTGTCGTACTCAATAGCCACTAATGTCATCATTTATGATGGCTTTTATTACTGATTTTGACAGCAAAGAAGAGACTCATTCCTCCTCGTTAATTTCTATGGTTCAAATCTCCTAGTAGCTGACTCTAAATTTTTTAAAATGACCAAAGCTTTGTACTACTTTTTTTACAATGGTTTTTCTTTAAATATTGCCAGTGTTGTCTGACATGACGATGGCACTTAAAAAGAAATTTTAAAAATTATAACAAGTGTTGCCAGACATATCGGCGATACTAAATTTTTTTTTTTAAAAATTTCCCGATATCACCTGATAGACTGATGATATCCATTAATTTTTTTTTTTTTTTGTCCACCGTGAATATGTAAATCTGTATTTTTAACGAGTATTTGGAAAAGAAAAATACATACTGTCAATGGCGGCACCCAAAAAAATTATTTTTCTTTAAAAAGTCAATGTTTGGCTAATGATGAGGGGATGTTGTTACCGATGTGTTAGACGGCATTGACGGTCACCATAGAGAATAAGTCATTCCTGTACATAATTTTTGACTTGATCATTTTCGTAAATAATTAATTATTGTGTCAATTTTTGAAGCTGAATGTTGTCTATCCAGAGGTGGCATGTTATCCTCCTGCAAATCGAAATTGCCTTAAAGGAGTAAATATATGAAAAAACCGAAACATATGAGGGGCTGTCTAAGGGATAAATTGGTTCGTGTTTAAAACTGCTCGTATACACTGTTTCTGGGTCAGTTCAAAGCTGAATGTTGTACCAAATTGTTCTTACATGGTTAAAAGGCTCCATACATATTTGCATATTCTGGTTCGGTGTCTCGAGATATCCATACTTTTTAGCAGATTGAGTCTTAGTTTAATTGGCATGGTATTGTTATTAATGTAATAGAGCGTGTGTTCGAGTGTGCTGAAATGTATTATCTTCTTATTTATGGGTTGGGAGGGACTATGGGTGATTTTAGACATTTTGTCAAAAAGAACAGATATGATCAAAACCTATAACGTATATATTTGCATATTTTGGTGCTGGTCATAGTGATCAAGCAGTAATGTAACTAGACAAAACCCGAAATCTCTATCGCTTTACGGATGTTGTTTGTTGTAAATAATTGTGGCAGTTTGATCCAAACGGAAGGCAATGCTTAACGATGGATGGTTATCGAGAGATTGGACGGATGGTTCGTAGACTGGCGGATAAACATTGCGGCAGTAGGCTACTCATCGTCCAAGAAGGCGGATACCATGTTACATACTCGGCTTATTGCGTTCACGCGACGCTAGAAGGTGTGCTCGATCTTCCCCACCCTTTGTTGTCTGATCCTATTGCATATTACCCTGAAGATGAGACTTTTGCTGTAAAAGTTATTGAAGCAATTAAGCAGTTCCAAATGAAAAATGTGCCAATGTTAAAGGATGTTTGATTCGAGGTTTTTTTAAACCAGTCTTAGTTTGTACAATTTAGTCTTTTGAGGGGCTACTTCAATGTTCATGGGTGTCGATCGACAAATTTGACTTCAGGTTTTGATTGATCGTAAGTTTATTCTAGTGTTGAATCAAAGAGCAAATTAATCCTTTTGTTAAAAATTTCATAAATTTTTATTACGAAAAACTAGTTTTTGTATGTTAACATAAAATACATGTAGCACATCACGTGTCATTGTTTAGTTATTCCATCAACCACATCAGTTTTTAATGGTAGTGAATGAAATTTCTGACAAAAAAAGATTAATTTACCTTTTAATCTAACATATAGGAATTAATTTGTTCTTTTTTTTAGTAGAGGGGACAAAAATCAATTTGACTGATACCAAGGACCTCAATGATACTTTTACTTGCAACATGTCTAAATAATTCATTGCAAAAGAATTGAACTTTACTAACAAATAAAAATACATGCCCCCATCATCAGATCTTATTGAGAATCTATTTAAAAGGACAAAGCAAAAGAACATCCAAATGAAACAGCCAACAGGGGGGTGCAAAAAATATGAAACATTATAAGCAAAAAGGAATTAAAGGTGGAAATGAGGAAATACAATGGCAAATATATATATATATATATATATGTGTGTGTGTGTGTGTAGCTTAAGGTTCTAAACCCAAATGCTTTCTAGTTCTGCCTACAAACACGTCTCCAGATTTGATTAAACCGGGAATACGTCCACCGAGGGTTGCAAAAGGAAATTGGGCAACAGCGTGTTTCCTTCCGAGCGAAACCATTGCAACTTCCGGACCAGGCTTGTACACTGACATTTTGCTTTCTTTTCCTCCGCCCATCAACAGCTTCAAGTTTTTAGCAACCAAATATGCATGATGTATAGCTGCATGACCTAGTTTGAGTTCCTGAAATTTTTTTTTTTCTAAAATGTTAAAACTACTTTGGGAAGCAAGAGATTATAGCAAGTAAAGAGATACATTCGGTACGTAAAACCAACCACATTCACAAACCGGACATTAAAAGAGAGCCTATATGGGAACACAACACATATGTGTTCGTTATCAGGGGTAGTTCCTACAAAGGATCAGACTAATTACATATACAAAAGGACTTAGTAATCTGTTTTAGAAATTGAATGAGTTCAATTTTCAACAATCACGATTATTCACACAGCACCAACAAGACTGATTGAGTATGTATTAAACATATATTAGCTAATCTTCCATGGAAGAGTGCTCGTATCGGGAAATAGACTAAAACAAGCAAGTGAAAACGGAGAGAAATCTGTCAAACTAGAAACTCGAGTTCATTATCGTCTTCTAGTCAGGTGAAAACTGAATATTGATAAGCAACCATCAACCTATACAAATAACATACTGGCCTATGCAAATTCAACAAGATTATGATTAAAGTTCGGGATAGAACTTACCGGAACATCAGTGATATCTCCAATTGCAAATATATTATTGCGACCCTTCACCCTCAAATACTCATCAACCATCAACCTTCCATCTTTATCTAAGTTGGTCTTCAATATAGTCTCATTAAGCCATGCTGTAGACAATGGTACTCTAGTACAAAGGAAATGACAATCCGCTTTGATACTTTCTCCGGTCGAGGTTCGATATACTTGGCTTCCATCTGAAGCTGATTTCAGATCAACCGATTGCTGTAATTTTATGTCGACTTTCTTTGATCTCAGCAAACTTAAACCCTTACCAGATGCCTTTGGTCCAATGTATTCCAGCAACCTTGGTCCTTTATGAACCAGTGTAACCTTCTTATCGGGAAAGTCTGTGGAAATTTCTCCGGCAAGTTCAACACCAGACGGACCTCCTCCGACGATCAAAATAGATCGAGCAGATTGTATCTTTTGATTTTCTGTCAGCATTTCAGACAGCAAAAGTTAATTAAGCAGAACATAATCCCAAAAAACAAACAATATAACATCATTTTGTATGCTGTTCTTTAATTCATCGTATCATCATACATAACAATATTCGCTGTAAGACAAGACATATCGGAGTCTTATACCCAGCAGTGTTGAAATTCCATAACATAAGTGAAATCCCCAATCATGAATTATGTTCAATGACTCGACTACTAAACAACACTCGAGTGACAACATCTAACAAATATAGTTTTTTTTTTTTTTTACCTGCATCATAGTAATGAAGTCTCTCCGTCCTAGTTAAGGGAACATTATCACTATGTCCGGTGGCAATCACAAGATAATCATAACCGATATGACGGCCATCAGCAGTCAATACTTCGTTTTCGGTAATGTTTATCGCAGTAGACATAATAATACGTCCATTGGTAAGGAAATCTCTATAGTTCACCACCGCTCTTTCCGCAAATGACGGTTCCACCTTGCTCCTTAATTGTGCCCATTTGATCTCAAGATACTCCTTCCTGAGATTAAAAACAAAAAACCCTTCAATTAATCACACTCTCCATGGCAGTTCAATCAAATTCTCAGCATTATTTTAAAAAAACTTGCTAAAAAGACCTCTCAGTCCTTCTCGCTTTTTAAATTAGCAAATTGCTCCCTCTCAAAAAAAAAATCAGAGCAATTTAATCCTTATCTATTCCTAAAGTGAGTAACTAAGGACAATTAATCATGAACTTAATGTTTCGGATCAATTTTACATGATTTTGATTGGTATAATAACAAATTCAGCCCTCAAATTTTACTTACTCTGTCAATTTGGTCCTAATTTAACAAATTTATCCCACAACATTTATGTAGATGTTGAGGCTGAATTTGTTGATTTTTATAGAATTAAGGTCAAAATGACAAAATATGTGAACATCAAATGCTAAATTATGTACAATTGATAAAAGACATTAACGCTGTCATTAATCCTTACAGATTAAATTGCTATAATTTTTTTATAGGGACCAATTTGCTCAATTTCAAAAAATTAAGAGGGACTGGAGAAGTCCTTTTACAAAAAAAAAAAAAAAACTTTCGCAAACCCAATCCTGCATAATGCATATACACTACATTCAATCCTACACTATTTTAAAAAATAAAACAAACCCAGCAATTAAAATCAGTTGCTGGGTTCATCAAACATCGAATTTCAAAGTTTTTTTTCTTAAGAAACGAATCGAAATTGAACAAAAACAAATCATTTCAAGAAAAAGAAAAAAAAAAGCTTACGGGTCGATAATCGTAAGATCAGCATTGAATTGAATAGATCTGGCGAGGATAGAACCGGCAATCCCACCGCCAACAACCACTACCCTTCTTTTTGATCCACCGGATTCCATAATTTCTTCAGTTTTTTTTTTCCCCTTTTCGTTCAGATTATGGAACAAAAAAGAGTGGGGTGGTGCTCAATTTAAAGCAACAAATAATAATAACATACTTGAAATTGGGACGAAGCTCCCATCAGAGGGAGAATTCGTCTTTCTTGTTGGTAAAGAAAGGGGGTTTAGTGCGTATGAAAGATTTGACTTCTTACAAATTTCAGAATTTCTAGAGACAGAACTTCAATTATGTCATTTTGAAGATCGATTTCGCAAGCCCATACGTAAATTTGGTTACTTTCAAATAGGGATAATTTCACATTTGGTACATATACTTTCATAAAATCTTCAATGTAGTATTTATACTTTAAAAATGTCCAATGTGGTACCTAAATGAATTTGTGTATCGGTGCCTAAATATGTGCTTTGAAAACATTCAATGTGATACCTGAACTACAAATATCTATATTATTTAATACTTGTAGTTTCATAAAACATTTAATGTGGTACTTATACTTTAAAAATGTTTAATACGGTACATAAACTTTCAATCTGTGTACTATTATGATATCCGAAGTTAACTCATTTAGTAAATATAAACCAACCAATGAAAATTAGGGACGTGAATTTTGTTTCTAAATCATCAATTCCACGTTAAGTGAAAAGATAAATAAAGCAAAAAATAAAAATAAAAAAAAACTAAACCTGTTAAAAAAATCAATTTCGTTACTTGATATTTGTCTCGAGGAGATTTGAAGAGCCGAATAGTACTAGGGTTGGGCTTACAATGTTTAACTCGAAATTTCTTCAATTTTTAAAAAACTCTTTTTCAATCTTTTTCGAGATTTATACGAGTCAATATTCAGGGGTGAACCTCGGCCCCCCTAAAATGTAAAATTACTATTTAGGTTTTTAAATTTTTAAAATTTTAAATTAATAAAGGTAAAATTACACTTTGGCCCCTAAAATTATAAAAATTTAATTTAATCTTTTACAAATTATAAATATATAAACTATAAAAATTAAAATTTCATCCGGCCCTTGTCAATATTTCTCAAAATTTATCTCTCTTGCTTGACTTGTTAAGTTTGAATGTTAAGTTAAATAACTTGATTTCGACTACCATTTTTTTTTTATCTTTTCACAAAATATTATATTATTCATGTGTAATTGATGATTTGCAAAAAGAAAACCCATTGGCTAGGGCGCTAGCCCCAAGCACCATAATAAATACATAAATTGATAATTCAAGTACCACATTGAACATTTTCGAAGTATAAGCTCCACATATATTTTATGAAAATACAGGTACCAAATAATACACAAATTGACAGTTCATGTACCACATTGGATATTTTCAAAGTACACGTACTAATTGGACATTTTATTAAAATACAAGTACCAAATGTGACATTATCTCTTTTATTTTTTCTAACTTTATTTTTTAAAATATTATCGGTTAAATTTTGTTATTATTTTTGCAGTCAATGAGGAAGCTAAAAATATTATTTTGAAAGCGGATTTGAATTATAATTTATTGAAAACCTAAAATATAAATTTATTATTGTATAAACAAAAACTTTACAATTTCTTGAGGGATTAAACTGTCGATATTTCATTTTGGAAGGATTAAAATTTAATTTTAAAATTTAGAATGCAAAAAAAAAAAAAAACTTAAAATTAACTTAACATAAAAGGCTTAATCTAACATTTGAATTCTAAATTTGATATTTATTTTCTAATTAGTATTTTGGGGTCTAATTTGGTACATGAATTTTGCACTTTTTCTAATTTGGTACCGAAGTTTTTTTAGGTTCAATTTAATACCTAAATTACCCTAAAACACTAACGATGTCGGTTTTCTAATGAGGAGACAGAAATAGTTAATGTATGACTGATATGTAATCGATAATATGAAACTTAATGGCAGGAATGATTATATTTATTTGGAGTTTCCTATGTTTCGCTAAAAAAATCTCAATTATTACTTTTCATTTGGGCAAAGATTATTTTCGCTATTAATGGTAAAAATGATTCAAGAGGAACTGCATGCTTAAAATATAGTCAATCAAACATTAATTATTTTTTCTACCTCATAAAAATAACATTGTTGGTATTTTTGCTATCTCATAAAAAAAAAAGATAGAAATTGTTAATATATTGAAGTAATTTATATAATGTTTGACGAGTTCAGGTACCAAATCGAATTAAAACAAAATATTAGGTACCAAAATAAGAAAATGATAGTATCAAAATAGAAATAAATGTCAAGTTCAGGTACTAATGGACTGTGGTTCAATGGGTTTTGTCATTGGTTTGTTTAAAATTGATACTTTTCGTATTTTTTAGTACAATTAGCACATTTTTTGTAAGAACAAATCACTGTTACGTGTATACCATGACTCTAATCAATGACATGTTTAAAATTGATACTTTTCGTATTTTTTAGTACAATTCGCACATTTTTTGTAAGAACAAACCACTGTTACGTGTATACCATGACTCTAATCAATAACATATTTAAAATTAATACTTTTCATATTTTTTAGTACAATTCGCACATTTTTTGTAAGAACAAATCACTATTACGTGTATATCATGACTCTGATCAATGACATGGGCTGACAAGATAAACATCCATAACCAATAAATTAAATACTGAAATTAAGTTAAAAGGTAAAATATATTTTAATATTTATGATTCTAAGTTAGCATCAAAACTTTAAGGCATTATAATTGAATCTTCAAAATATCAATCAAAATCTTATTGGATGGTAGGGGAATAGATATTTATATAGTTTTATACAATGATGTTTAAACTAGACTAGCTGGATCGAGAATTAGTTGAAGTACTGATATGGAGAAAAGCTTTGAACCGGTTAGGTTGAGAATCAATACGAACCGATTAAACCCAAATTTTTAAATTTTTAATCAAACTAGTTGAATCAAGGAGTTGATGATGTAACCGGTTTGACAAGCAATTCGATTTTAAAAAACATTGGTTTTATGTTTTTTTTTTTCAAATAATTTACATGATTTATGGTCCCGAATGGTAAATTTATGTTTAGCATTTTAAAAATTGCTTCTTCTTTTTTTTTTTTTTTGTTTGTGAAGAAATAAATAACTCATTAAACTAATATAAAACAAAATCATTTTTATGTGTATTAGACTCCAAAAGATGTAAAAGTTTCCCAGGATCCTCTTCGAAAACCTGAACGATATGGTCCTTACCAGTTGACATTTTAGCTAGCGAATCCGCAACTCTATTATCCTCTCTTGGAACATGCTTAGTTCTCCAATATCCAACGTGCTGTAGTAATTGAAGAATCCTCTTACCCAAGGCTGGATTCGAATTTACCAATTGGCTATCTTGAATGGTTTTTGTAGGAGAGCCAAACCGTCTAAAATCCTTTAGAGCTCAGCTTCAAACACTGAACAAATCCTAAATAATGACTATATCTAAACATTCACTCTCCATTCGATTTTTAGAACACCTCCCCCCAACGAAAGCTATGTTAGACTTATATTTGAATGAAATATTTTCAAACCCATGATTGATAAGAGACATATAATCAAATTTAATAGTCAAATTGTTAATATATTAATAATATAATAAAATTTAAAAAAAAACCATATAAACTAATTAATCTTAGACCATGGATAGAGACATAAAGCCGTAACAAATTTTAGAAATTAAATGGATGAAATTTTAATTTTTATAGTTTATATCTTTATAATTTGTAAAGGATTAAATCAAATTTTTATAATTTTAGGGAGGTTAAAGTGTAATTTTACATTTACTAATTTAAAATTTTTAAAAACTTTTAAGGCCTAAATAATAATTTTATATTTTAGGGGAGGCCGGGGCCCATGCCAGCCCCTTGACTTCGCCCCTGTCTTAGACTATAGCACAAATATGTTGAAATATCAATTAAAATTTTGATTTTTATTGAAGTTTATAATCTATGAAATACTCCAATTTGTATTTAATTAACTCAATTAAGGAAGATATTTTTCCACTTGAATAATCTCAAACACGTGATGTTGACATTAAATAGGAAGTCAACTATTTATTAGGGTCAATTACACATTTGTCTCGTTAAATGGTCAAATTTTACCATTAGTCCCTATATTCTATTTTGAATCAATTTTAGTCATTATATTTTTCGAATTTTAAATTTTAACAACTAAATCGATCATGTCAAATTCTGCTATTAATTCATATGTATGAATACAATAAAAATTGATAGTATTGAACATAACCAATAAGTATCGAAGTAATCTTTTAAAAAACTATACCTATTTTGTTAAATTAAAAATTGAAATAACCTTAAAAGAAATATTCGTTATTATGTGAACAAAATCAATTTATTTTTATCATTACAATAATTAGACGCGAAATTACAGAGTTTATATTTATGTAACTGAAATATCAAAGAGTTCTAATTTGGATTTAAATTTTTTTTTGAACAATCTCATTATAGATTCTGATCATATCTTTTTTTTGACACAATATCTATAACTAACTATAGTCCCTCCCTAACTCATAAATAGGAGGATAATGTGCTTCAGCGTACTTAAACTTGCGTCCTCCTTCCTGTGACAATAGAACTAAGACTTAATCGACCTATTTCAAAAATATAATTAAATATATGAATACAAAATTAATATTAATATATTTTAAACGATAAAAATAAAAATTCAATTGTTGTGTATTTTTAAACCCGGCCCGACCCATTTCCGTGTCACTTGTAATAACATTAAACAAGCGATAAGATCACGTGACCTGTTTTTTAATGTTAGATCCAATTTATGAACTTTTTTTTTTTTTGCCCTTTTTTTTTTGTTTGGAGGTTTCCAAATGGACTTGAGTGAACATAATAATAAATTTTTAACTTGTAAGAGAATTGTTTTATAAAGGAAAAAAAAATTAGAAAAGCCAACAAAAAGTGAATCATTCTTCAAGTATGGGCACGTGAATATCAACTCAAATAATTTGCAAAATTTTTTTATTATTAATAAAAAAATATTGTCGATTGAGGCTTAATTCGATTGGCATGAGCATTGTCGCCAATACAAAAAGACGTGGGTTCGAGTACGCTGAAGTGCATTATCGTCCTATTTATGAGTTAGAGATGAGCTATGAGTAGTTCTAGTTTTAGTTATAATTCTAGACATTGTATCAAATAGAGCAGATATAATCAGAACCTATAATTATGGGTAAACTAAACTCAAGGTCATTAAATTATTAGCAAATTTATGTTTTGATCTCTCAACTTTAAAAAGTTACAAAATGGGTCACTAAACTATTCGAAAATTTTCATTTAAATCATTGAATTATTCAAATATTTTTTATTAAGTCAGTGGCATGTTAGTTTTCTTTAAAAAGTTCAGTTAGCTAGTTTCAAGTGACGATTTGGTGATCTGTATGGTGAATTAGTACCAATCAAGAGTATAAAAACATGCCTTACATCTAAGTTGATTTGAATGATAGTTTTGGAGATTTGAATGAGAGCTTTTTATTGGTGTAAGAGGTGCAAATAGAGAAGGTCATATAACAACGATTTTAACAGCCCAATGACTTAAATAAAAAATTTTAAATTGTTCAACGATTATAACTTTTTTAAAGTCGAGTGACTAAAATGTAATTTTACTAATAATTTAATGAGATTAGTATGGTTTATCTTAAAATTATTTAATTACATGTTTTGTTCACTAATTAGTACAGTTTTCCAATTAAACGTACAAAATTAGGGTTTCATTGGCCCGATAAAGAAAATACTATGATCACGAATAACATTTGTCGTAATGAAATATTATAGTAAAAAACAGATCGATTATCAAGGGTGAGGGGAGAGAGGCTCTCCCAAAATAGGAAATTCCTACTTTAGACCTTTAAAAGTTCATAAGTTAATAAATGGTAAAATTATAACACGACTCTTTGAAAGATGTTTGAATTTCGATTTAATCCTTTTGAAAACCGTAACGATATAAGTCAATACAATAATGAATTTTTTTTTTAGCTCTCATAAAAGAATTCTAACTTCGCCCCTATTAAGCAAAATTAAATCTAAACAACAGTATCCGAGATTTAAATCAAAATAAAATTTGGAAAAATAAAAAACACATGCTAGCTTAGGGATAGAGGTGATCATGGGTTGGGCTACTTGGCCCGACCCGACGGCCCCGTCCAAAAAATGGAGGGGTTCGGGTAAAAATATAGGCTCGAAATATGGGTTTGGGGAAAAAAAAAAGGCCCGTTTAGAAAACGGGTGGGCTCGGGTAAAACTTTTTTGGCTCGGGCCAGGCCCGAATTATATATTAAATATATATTTTATTTTAATCAAATATACTTTTTAAATTTACATTTTTTTGTTTTTTTGTTTTAAAATTTTTTACTTAATGAAAAAAGCTAAAATAAATTAATATGAGCAGGGCTGAGCTCGGGTTTATCAATTTTCTTTAGGGCCAGGTTTGAACAAATTTTTAGGCCTATATTTCGAGCCAAGTTAAACTCGAACTTAAAAAATGAGCCTAAAGTTTTATCTTGACCTGGCCCAGCTCAGCCCATTATCACCTCTACTCAGGAGGGAGGCAAAGCACATGGGCTTAAGCAATAGTTGCATTTTCAGTCAGTGGTTCAATATGAGCTTTCAATTTCAATTATTTACTTTTTATTTTCATTTTTTTGGATTTTTGTGTAAATACCCCAATCAATCATTGTTTCCAATTTTGTCAACTTATTGGGATTTTTACAACTTGCTGAGAACTGGGGTCAGACTTTTTTTTTTTTTTTTTGTTTCATCCTTAAATTTTAAGTTTTTTTTATAAATAATAATTTTATAATAAAAGATTGGCATAAGAAAATTTTTAGTTTATTCATGAATCGGTTGAATCGATTGATCTAAACTTTATAAATTTTAATAAAATTTACTTTTATGAATTTTTAATAATTTATTTAATTAGAATCGGACAAATTCATCGAATTGATCGGACAAACGATGATTTAATCGGTTCGACCATCTGGCTCCGTTGATTCTAATAGCAAATGTTTTAAAAGTGTTTTTAGAGTTATTATTCATAAAAAGTGTTTCATATATACATTTAAATCACAATTAAATAGAGATAAAATCAGTATTCTTGATGCTCCATTCTTGCGTACATGGAGATAAGACTTGCTAATCTGCTCGCACTTGCTGGAGATAAGATCTATTCTTTCTTTGCTCCACTCTTTCCGGTAGAGATAAGGCTACAAACTTTGATCTGGATGAGATAAGATCTTGTCTTCAATCACTCCACTCTGCTCGGTGGAGATAGAATCTATATCGCTTTCTTTCCGCTCTCTTCCGTGGAGATAAGGCTTGATCTTCGATCTGCTCTTCTCCCTTCGGTGAGATAAGATCGTTATCTTCAATCCGCTCTCACCTTTCAGATGGGATCTACTATCTTCTTTCTCCACTCCTCTTCGGTGAGATAAGGCTTGATCTTCGATCTGCTCTACTCCCTTTCGAGAGATAAGATCTGTTGTCTTCAATCCGCTCCACTCTGCTCGGTGGAGATGGATCTACTATCTTAACTGCTCCTCCACCTTTCCGGTGAAGATAAAGTGGAATCTTGATCTGCTCCCTCCTGCTCGTGGAGATAAGATCTCTATCTTCTTTGCTCCACTCTTTCCATTAAAGATAAGGCTTCAATCTTGATCTGCTCCCACTCCTGTATTGAGGCTCAATATTTTTGATAGTCCACTCCCTTTCGGTGGGATAAGGTCGATATTTTGACCCGTTACCCTACTGCTTAGGAATTAAGGCTCAGCGTGCTCGATCTGTTCCACTCCGACAGTGGGATAAGATCTGTAATTTTGGCTGCTACCCTCTGCTTGGGGTTGAGGCTCGTCGTCTTGACTTGTTCCACTCTACTCGGTGGGATAAGGTCTATAATTTCTGTAACACCCATCATTTTGCTATATGAAAATGCTCTAACCATATGTATTATGATGTTACGAATGAGTGCAAAATGAAATGATCCATTTTAACACTTGGTTCATTGCTTGTTGTTTATTAAGGTGATATCCTTGGTATGTCTTCTTTATTAAATTGATACCTCACAGAGAATTTGAAGATGTTGTCATTGCTTAGGCCTTTTCTCAAGTAAAGAGCCCCTTTAAGCTTTAGTTCTAAATAATTGTCTGTTTGATTCTTGTATTATTTAGAGACTTTCGAGTAATATGAAAAGGATCAATAATCATTATTTCAATGAAAATGCTTGGAAAAGATCAAATAATGGACAAGAAAGAAATTTAGGGCATAGCTAAAATATAAGATAGCAAATGCAATCAAGAAGGAAATTTATTGGTAGTGTATTTAAACGAGCAAATTATGGGTAAGATGGCAATTAGGTGCCCATTATCATGAGAGCTTCTTTGTTCAAACTTCTTGAGGACCATTTAAGCTCAATATGTGTTGGGGATTGAGTTTTCGATGCCCCATGTAACATACTTCCTCATTTTTCGATTCAAGCGTGGCATATGCCCCATCATGATTTGATCACAACTTGAGTCGCCTTTTGGGTTTTACTCAAAGCCCCTTTGGTCAATGCCTTTACGGTTTCACCTTGGCTCTCCAGATTTTTTTTTTTGGATTCAAGATGCCTTTTTGGGTTTTCATCTTGGCTCACTTTGAAGTACTTCTTGGCGGTGTTAATTGGATTTGGCGGACTTTTTGGTCCACTCGGTGGCATCAAAGCTGTCGAGAAAAGGCACAACATAAGGTCCTTCCCAATTAGTTTTATCTGTCATCAGAGAGTGAACCCATTACTTCGTCCAACTTTAGTTCATCTAAAATGTAATTATCCATCCATAAACCAATGGGAAGGTATTGCCGGTGGAAGTCCTCGCAACATGAAGCATAGAGGGTAAATGGTAACTTCTGCCAATATTCTGAGTTTCCATCATCTTTCAAAATCTTTTTTTGGATGGTTCCTTTCTTTTCTTTTTTTCTTTCTTTCTTTCTTTTCTTTTCTTTTGTTTTATTTTTTTTAATTGAACTTGAACTTCGGTTGAAATTGAACTTGATGATTGACCGTGACTTTGTTATAGGGCGATCCTCACTCTTAGTGGAATAGTTATTTTTGTGTATTAAAAAAATAGTCGATTGAGTATTAGCTCGATTGATATGAGTATTGTTGTCAATGTAGAAAGACGTGAGTCTGAGTGCACTGAAGCGTATTATCTTCCTATTTAGGGGTTGGAGAGGAGCTATGGGTATTTCTAACCAACGTATCAAAAGAGTAGATATGATCAAAACCTATAATGAGATTATTAAAAAAAATTATAAGACTTAATCAAGCCAAGTATTCCTTATTTATTAATGAATTATTTTAGATTGTATTTATTTAAAATGGTTAAAATTTTATTAGGTATTCATTCTAAGCATCGACTCAAATCCGATCGCACCCATTTTTACCTCTTAATATTGTAAAATTAGAGATATTCAAAAGGTAATTAAATTGAATGAAATAGTAAAAAATTACCTAAACAATATGAGAGTTCAATTAATTAAATTCAAAAATTTATTTTATTATTTAAAATAAAATAAAATATCTTAATATTTACATATTTTATAAATATTTAAATATTTTTATCAAATAAATAAAATTAAATGCTCTTGGTGAAGAATTTAAAGATATTCAACTAAATAAGGTAAATAAATTGAAAAATAGAAGTACATCATTATAGTAATAGAAATAAATGGTGACATTAAATGTAAAAAAATCAATAAATAATTATGAGCCTTTGTTTTGCCCTTATTAAAATCCAAAAATAAAAAAATAAAAAATAAAAAGAATAACATGAAAGAGATTTTTTTAAGAAAAATAATAATTATATTAATTATTGAGTCTCAGCTGGCTGTGTCGGCACAGAGTATAGCATACTCCCACAAGCTCCTTATGCAATATCGATCATACTCCCAAATAATAAAATAAATGTAAATTTTATTAAAAATTAATTCGATATAAAAATAAATAAAGTTATTTAATGTCATGGGATTACATTTATTTACCCAATAAAATATTTTAATTTTAATTTTAATTTTAACTATTCATAATTTCACACTCATCATAAAAATTGAAGTTTTATTTTTCGACTTTGACATGAGTTAGAGTTGAGTATTGACTTAAACCGTACCAAACGTGAATGATCACTTTTCTTTTGTAGTTGATTGTGCATCACATTGCAACTCAACGATAAAATTAAATATTTAAATTAGTTTTAATTTTAATTAATTAATTTATTTTCTAATTAGACTAAATTATGGTACAGTTAAGATGTAATTAAAAACAAAATTATTACATGCATGTTTTATAAAAAAAATCTCAAAATAAAAGAATTTACTTTGTAAAAATAAAATTTTAATTATTTTATTTAGATAAATTTATCCCGATTGACTAGTAGCATTAAAAATTTATGCGAGTAAAAATCATATATTTAGAATATAAATGTGTTTTTAAAAGAATCATATAATAACTAATTAAATTTTAGTTTAATTAATATCAATATTATTGTTAATGCATGAGGACGTGAGTCCTCTTATTTATAGGTTAAAAATGGGCTATTAGTAGTTATATTTGTTAAAAAATACATATAATATATAATAAATAATAAAATGTATGGTTTAAAATTATTTTATCATAATAACACATGATATATGTATGATATTATGAAATGTATTATCGGAAGTTTGATTGACTGTGAAAGTAATAAATTAAATTTTTTCTAATGCAATTTAAATATTACCATATGTATTTTTATTCACTTTTTAAAGTGAAAAGGCTAAAATAACCCTAAGTAAAAAGATTAAAATATCTCAAATATAATATAATTTATTTTAATAATGAAAAATATTTTTATAATTTTTAATCGAATTTATGTCTGATAATATAGATCCACCGAATAACAGCTTTAGGATGAAATCGGACGGTCCACTTATTTTAATCAGCTCTCTCTTTTTACAAAATTCGTAACTGAAAAAAAGAAATTTCGCTCTTTTTTTTTTAAATTATTTTTAAATTTCCTGCTATTGAGTGTTGTGAAAGAGAACAACTTTTAGAAACTCAACAACAGCAATGAAAGGCAAAAAGAGGAACGTAGACGAAGATTTTCAATAGCTTTAAAGAATGTTCGTTAAAACTGTTCATCATTCGGTTATTGACAACGCATTGGCAGCAGCATTGGAATTGAAGTGCTTTTTGAGATCCGAAGAAATTACATTTTCAAGACGAAAATGAATTGATTTTTTGGTTTTTTTTTTTTTAAGTTGCTATTTTTTGTTTGTAATATTAAAAAAGATCGAGTGAAGAGTTAAAAGCAATGGAGTCTCGGATGGATCATTACGAGATCATGGAACAGATCGGTCGTGGTGCTTTCGGTGCTGCCATTCTTGTTCATCATAAATCCGAGAAGAAAAAGTAATTTTTTAAATATTTCTCACTTGTTTGAAAATTTTAGTGAAGTGTAACTTTGCTTTTTTTTTTGAAAAATTTTGGTATTAATTTTTTTTTTCAGGTATGTGTTGAAGAAGATCAGATTGGCGCGACAAACGGAACGTTGCAGGAGATCTGCACATCAAGAAGTTAGTTTATTTTTCAGAAAAGGAGAACAATTTAATCTGTAAATAGAGTTTAATTTCCAATTTGTATAAATTGGTCTTTGAAATTTGTGGAATGTAGATGGCGCTTATTGCGCGGGTTCAGCATCCTTACATTGTTGAATTTAAGGAAGCTTGGGTTGAGAAAGTAAGATACCGTACTTTTTTCCTTTTGCCTATGAATCTTGAATAAAAATTGAACTTCCACTAGTAGCTTGTTATGTACGTGACTGCATTTTCTAGTCTTGATATCGAGTTTATTATTATTATTTGTCGTAATGTAGGGTTGCTATGTTTGTATTGTTACTGGATATTGTGAAGGTGGAGATATGTAAGTTTCTAAGTTGAATTGAGAACTTTGATTAGGTGTTTTTTTTTTTTTTTTTTGAAAATTTTGCAATTTTTGTAATCTGTCTATATTGTTTGTTCTCTTGTTCCTTTTTAACAGGGCTGAATTGATGAAGAAATCAAATGGGGTGTATTTCCCTGAGGAGGTAATTGAATTTCTCTATATACCCCTTAATTTTACAAGTTAGTTTCCTGAGTTACGACTAACAGTTAAAAATGATGATCATGAACACTGTACAGAAACTTTGCAAGTGGTTCGCACAGCTGCTTCTGGCAGTTGAATATTTGCATTCAAAATTTGTTCTGCATCGCGACCTGAAGGTATGTGTGTAAAATTGGATTAGTCTTTCTATCACAAAATTATTTATGGACTGATTTATTGCACTCTCTTGGTAGTGTTCCAACATCTTTCTTACCAAAGATCAAGATGTACGCCTTGGTGAGTTTGTCTCCTTGCTTTTCTTATTGGTTTCTTAAATGTTCTCTATCTTTTTCCTTTTTTTTTTTTTTGCCATCATTGAGTTATGTTTGATATTCTACTTGGTTGCATATGTTGGGATCATTATCTTAAACTTTCTTTCTGATCTGTACTGGTTTAGGGGATTTTGGGCTTGCCAAAACTCTGAAGGCAGATGATTTGGCTTCTTCGGTATGTAATATGTTAAATGATCTTTAGTAACCCTTTTCTCTAAAAAATCTTTTTCAACCATCTCCAAGGATGGGAAAGAGTTTTTCTTTCGCTATTGTTTCTCTTCCATTTCTTCCTACACTTGATAAGCTAATCCTATTTAGCTCAAAATAAGAGACTTTGTGTCTGTTTGCACATGCCTCAATGCTGCTGTATATTTTCTGAAAGACCTTTCATGGTAGCATAGTACTCATAAAGTAGCTTCTTCAGTACATGTTCCATCCTATCAAGGTTGCTCTCACATTTTAATATGCCGAGGAACTGATATAGTAATAATAAGAAGCATCAAATTGAACAAGCATAATGTCTGCCATAGCTTGCAATTAAACTTCGTTCTAATTTTAATCTTATCTACTAAGGACAAATTGTTACTAAATTGTCAAGTGAGCGTTATAATAAGACTGCGAATTTAACTAAACAATCACTTTTTAAGTAAAGAACTAAAAAAGAAGAAGAAGAAAGATACTGTTGATACCCAAGTGTTTCAGACTGAGTGATGGATGACCCAAATGCTCTGGAATGAAGAATACATACAGTATTTAACTTCATTTTTCTTCCATAACAATATCTATTGGGTTATATTTTGTAGTCATTTGCATTTGATATCATTTTCCATTTTTGCGGTTATTCTTCCTTGCATGGATGTGCCAGGTTCCAGTGCAAGTTATTAATTGTTTTGTACATGGCTCAGGTGGTTGGAACTCCCAATTACATGTGTCCTGAATTGCTTGCAGATATTCCTTACGGTTTCAAGTCTGATATCTGGTCTCTGGGTATGCCTTTTAATGAGTATGCATTTGATAAGTGCAGATCTTTCTTCCCCCCCTCCCCCCCCCCTTTTTTTTCCTTCTAAATTGCTTCTTCTTGAACAGGCTGCTGTATTTATGAGATGGCTGCTCATCGCCCTGCTTTTAAAGCTTTTGTAAGAGTTCTTACAATTCTATTGGTTGAATCTTTGCCTTATTTTATAACCTATTCTGGCAAGTAGCATGTATTTCATTAGTTAACATGTTGAACTTGGAAATTGTAATTTATTAGTTCTTTTTCTTACATTTATCTTATATTGGATTTTTCAGCCAACTTTTATAAAGTTTGTGTTCTATGTTTCATTCGTTTAGGCAATGTTTTCAAAGTATATGTTGTCTATTAGAGATTTTTCTAAGACTGCTACTTTTTGCCTCCACTAACCATGTAAATTATACAAATCTAATTCAGCTAATTTCTATCCAAATTCTTGTTCTAGGACATGGCAGGGTTGATAAGCAAGATAAATCGTTCCTCTATCGGGCCTTTGCCTTCTTGCTACTCTCCATCTTTGTAAGTCTTAATGCTCATTTTAGAGCTCGCCATTATGTTTTCATGATATCAAGTATTCTCTCCATTATTTTTCAAACTCCTACTGAACTTTTTAATGCCTTAATATCTCTTCATTGTCCTAGTTCTCTGTCTTCTTATATATATATATATATATATATATATATTTATATTTGGATAATGTGCAAATCTTTTAAATCAAATTCTGGCTTACTTATGTATGAAATTTGAAACTGGTGTCATGGAAACTTTAAAATCCCAAGGGACTAGGTAATCTGTATCTGTGTAGTGATAAGCTTTGTTTAATGTTACACATGTAGGAAAACACTTATCAAGGGCATGCTAAGAAAGAATCCAGAGCACCGACCCAGGGTAAGCATTTCTTTTCTCTCAACTCTAAGAATTCTCCACATGGAGGATTCAACATAACAATTTGAATTTTCACCTTGTTTAGGCATCGGAACTTTTGAAGCATCCTTATTTGCAGCCATATGTTGATCAGTATCGTCCATCCTTCAGCTGTCCAACAAATTGTTCCCCGGATAAGCATATTTCTTCTGGTCGTGATAATAGGAAAAATATGGCTGAGAGTCAGAATAGTAATAGTTCATGTAGTGATAAAGATAGTTTACCTTCAAGTGACAGAAACACTGGCACTATGGTTTCAAATAATAATAGTAAGGCCACTGACACAGATTCAATTTCTAATGATGATGGAGAAGGGACTGAGCCTCACCCACTGAGAGAAGAGGAGAATGGCCCCACTATTTTATCTGGCAAAGTTGATGAAAATGGTACGAGAAAACCTTCTTATGCAGAACAGGGATCTAATGTTCAGTCAAAGCAACCAAAAACCATCAAAAGTATAATGATGGCTTTGAAAGAAGGGAAAGTAAGAGAAAATGGTTCCCCAATGAGAGGTAGCCGTGCAAAAGCTGCAGGTGGCTCGACTCAAAGAAATAATGTAGAGGCATCACCCAAAGTTCTCAAACCGCCGGCATCAACACCTGTTTCAAAATCTAATGCAGATACCCTGACTTCTGCTTCAGCAAAATTACCGTTAGATTCGGCGAGAAGGATACCAGGATCCCACCATTTGAAGCACCAGGTATGAATTGGGCTTGACTGTTCTATTATTAATTTCATTCTTTATTGGTATATTCACTTATTTTGCAAGTGTTTTTTTTTTCTCTCCAGTCACCTTTAATCGAATTCTCCCCGAAGACTAAACCTAGACATGAAGGGATTCCTCCCCCTGTGCCTGGGAAGCATTTTGCTGAAGATGGACTATCTTCTAATTCTCGGCTAAGAACTCCTCCTTCCAATGTTGCAAGAATATCATCAGTTATGGGAAGAATGAAGCATGGAGGAACTGATGCTTCAGATGGAGCACTTAACATGCCAAAGTTAGGATCAACAGAGATAAACCCGGGCCGTGAAGCTATTCCATGTCAACTGCCCTGCCATACAAATGTTTCCATGGAGGTCACACAAGAGGTTGAGATAGCTCCGACTGGAGCTAGCAAAGGGGTGCAAACAGATAGCAACAACCCTGTCTCATCTTCGATCTCAATTCAAGCATTTGAGATTTGTGACGATGCAACAACCTCTTTTATTGACATGACAGAACAGACACATGATCATGAGATAACCACTGGCATAAAGAGCTTGGAATTGCATCCAGCATCTAGCTCACCTGCTTCTCTGCAATCAAAGATACCTGAAAGAGAAAGCCTTGGGCATGATCATAAATCTGTCATGTGTTCAACTAAAGAATCTGTTCCTACCCAGGATCTTCCGCATTTTGCATCAGCTAATGAAAAAGTCGGTTTAAGTGCCACCTTGGATCTTCCGGTCCTGAATTCTGAAGAAATATCTCTTCATAAAGATGCTAGTGCTGTAAGCAGGACAGTTAGTACGGATGATGCTCCTTTAAGCAGGACAAGTAGCAGGGATGTGTCTATAAGCCGGCCAATTAGTAGGGATGATGCCCCTTCAAGCAGGCCAAGTAGCAGGGATGATGCCTTTGTAAGTGGACAAACTACCGCAGAAGATTGTCAGATAAGCAGCTCGAGTAATGATACAATGCTCCATTCGGATGAAACTGTGGCAAGCAGACCTTGTAGTCGACATGATACAATGCTCCATTCGAATCTTTCTTCAACATCCAGTGGTGATGACAAGTTCACTGTAATGGAGCTTCTCTCGTCCATGGCAGAATCTACATCTTGCATTGCCTCACCAATTTCATCAATCCAGAATAATTCACAGCCAGATAAAGAAATAAATCCAACCACAACATCACGTCCTCCAGCATTTGATAATGTTATACATGTTATAAGGCACAGTAGCTTCCGAGTTGGCAATGAGCAGTCAGTGATGGAAAAAGTAGATACAGGTGTCCAAAATGTGGATGTTGGGAAACTCATAAATGTTGTGAGGGATGAATTAGACACAAGAAACGTGACAAGCCCAATGACCCTCAATTCATCAAATGTTCCAGATTATCCTGGCATTAAAGAAATGGATGTCAGGAACTCCATTTCTTCATCTCCAAAACTGGATTCACCAGACCCTACGATGCCAAGCTCTTCTCTAACAGAAGAAGAGACACCAGCAAAGGAAACGTTGGATATCAAGTCTTTCAGGCAAAGAGCAGAGGCACTCGAAGGGCTTCTCGAATTATCCTCAGAGTTATTACAACAGAACAGATTGGAAGAGCTCTCGGTTGTTTTGAAACCATTCGGGAAACATAAGGTGTCCCCAAGGGAGACTGCTTTCTGGTTAGCCAAGAGTCTTAAAGGACTGATGATCGAGGATAGCGGACGAAGTTCATGAAATCTTCTTCTTCATGAGGTAAGCTTTCATTTCCCTTGTCCATTCACATTGTTAGAGCTGCTCCTCTCCTTTCACTTCCATTTGATATTTTAAACATACAACAATTAGGTCTTATATTTTTCACCTCATACTATTATTCTTTCAAATGCATTTTGTTGTTGTACATAGTCAGACAATACTTTATTACAAATAAGAGAAATTTTTTTTAACAATAATTGAAGTATCTAGTATGGACATTGTTACCTGCTTTCACTTTTAATTATAAGGACTTAATTGAACAGTTTAGAAGTTTTTTTATTAATAAGATGGTGACTAATCATTAAATTTCAATTAGTTTAGTGACTAAATTGAAAAAATTAAAAATTTAGTAGCCAAAATAGCAAGCAATAGTAACCATTTCAATACTTTACCAGAAAAGAGGTGGTGGTTATTGGTTCACCGGGGAAAATGACCGGCGGTCCCAAAATGTGCACCGTTGTTTGAGTTGTTATATTCATTGTTTTATATGTTTTTAAGTTACTTTTTTTTATAGGGCTATGTTTTATAGTTTTTTTAAATTGATACTCATTGTATTTAGATATAGTTTATTCGAGCTTACTTTAAATTGTAAAATAAGGCAGATTGAGTTTTAGTTTGATTGACATCAGTATTGTTGTCAGTATAAGATGTCAAAAGTTTGAAGCGTATTTATCCTCCTATTAGTAGATTTACATTTAAATCACTTAACTTCAAAAAGTTATAAAATAATCATTGAAATATTCAAAATTTTGAAACAACTTAGAATTTTATAGATCTAAAACCAAAATCAAAGTAGTTTCTTTTTTTTCCGATCCCTACACTAACCATTAAATCAATTTAGATATAAGATATGTTCTTCACCGCACTAATTGTCACTTGGAGCTCTTTAATCTGATTTTAAAAAAAACTTAATAATAAGTGACTTAAATAAAAACTTTTGAATAGTTTAATAACTTAAATGAAATATTTTGAGATTAGTGATTATTTTATAACATTTTAAAATTAAATGACGAAAATATAAATTTATTAACGATTTAATAACTTTAGATGTAATTTTCCCATCAAAATCATACCCTATAATCGGTTCATTTTCCATGTTTAATTCAGATCGCTCATGTATCTATATATCTAAATAACGTGTACCTTTAAAATATGATATTGAATAAATTTTAGTTAAAATTTAGATAAAAAGAAATTAAATTTTATAACTTCATAATTGATACTGTCACAATGTAATCTATACCTTCTCAAATCTTTTGTACCTTCCCAACATCACATCAAATTGCAATAAGAATCCATTCAATGCTTAAATCATCAACCATTGGAAAATATGAAAAGCCAATAGGGTCTCTTTTTATACAAATAGCTTTAAAAACAAATTAATTAAAAAATCTGAACAAATAATTATTTTAAAAATAATCTGTGCTTTACAGTTAAATTCGATGTTACCTGATCAATTGACTGTATCATTTATTTTTTCGTATATATTTTTAAAATCTGAACAAATATTCGGTAATTTATCGAAAATATTAATTTTTAAAAAATTACAGAAAAGGACTCAAAATAGAATAAAACCCAAGACAAGAAAAATAAATAACATAGAACCTATCGAGGTGACCACTAGGATTTGACATGGTTCTACCTAGATAAGCCCTTAGGTTTTCTACATGTGGTTTAGTTCTAAAAAAGGGTACTGAACCATGATTCCTCAATCCTCACCCATTATAGGCTCATCTTGATTGAGTTCGAGTTCGGGAATACATATCCCTATGGCCATGCGAGGTGAAAACCTCACGGAACCCTAGGTACGGATGTATCCGAAAGTCCCTTAGCCCATGCGAGGTGAAAACCTCACGAAGGCATAGATTTTTGCTCCCACTTAAGGGTGTGACCATAACGGTCATGCAATATGAATGCAAAAATATTCTATGTGTCTCAAACCAAAACAGATATATGACGCTGACACGACTCATGCAAATGAAAACGAAATCAAAAATTTATTTTCGATAAAAGGACATTAATCAACTAATTTTACTGACTTGACTCTCTTATTAGTCCCATGGAGTGCCAAGTCGTTGAACCATTTTTTGTTTGGAAAGCGGGCCGACTTTAAGACAAAACGAGTCGCCACCAACCTTTTTTGAAGTGTGATTGGGCCACTTTAGAAAACATTTTGGTCTGCTGAATTTTAAGAAAACGGGCTCGGAGTGATTACATCGAGGAAGGATTAGCACCTCATACGCCCAAAATTGGTACCGTATTGATTGGTTAATGTCCTTAATATCAAAAATTAAAAAAAATTAAAATATGGAAAAAATGTTTGGATGACTCATATTGGATATCGAAACTCTCTTGTTCCGAAAAGCTGAAATACCATATCCAGCACGATAGGACACGATGCTTCAAACTCTCGATACCAAGATCATTTCATGATTCCCAAAATACATGTATCCGATTTAAAAAAGGGTATTCCGCTATTTGGCTAAACTAAAAACCGAAACCCAGCACGATTGGGTACGATTCCTCGGATTTTCAATCATGAAATCGCCTTATTTAAGAAATACGATAAAAAAATCATGAAGGATATCTAGTTGTTTAGATGAAGAAAATCGAAACCAAGACGATTGAGGACAATTTCTTGAACTTCCAAACACGAAACATTGCCTTATTTTTAAAAAATACGGTTGAAATATTTAAAGGATATTTAGTGATCTAGATGAACGAAAAATCGAAACCCAGCACGATTGGGCACGATTCTCGAACCTCCCAAACACGAAATATTACCTTTGTGAAAACCCTTTTTGTGAATTCTCAAAGACACATATAAAGATATTGAAACGCGACTTAAAATCATCAATCTATGAAATGAAGGAACAAGGATAAATAAATCATAATAGTAAAAAAACTAATAAAATAGCGTGATGATGTTGATAGTAAAAAAGAAAAATGTAAAAGTAATAATAACTCTCATAATAAAAATGAAAATAATAGACATAATAAAAAATAATAAGTAATAATAATATATGTATGAATACGTAAAAATTGAAATGCTAAATATATAAAATAATTAAAAAGAGGTAAAATATCTATGTATAAAAAAGGGTAAATATATAGTTTAAAAATTAATAATAAATATCTATATATATGATAAATGTAATAATGAACACTAGTAGAAATAATGATTATATATATAATAGTATGTAACTAAATATAAAATAATAAAAGTAATAAATAAAATGTTAGTAATAAGATAATATGCCGATAAATATAATAATATAAATATAACATAATAATTATAATATATGGATGTAAAATAATAGGATAATATTAATAAAATAATAGTAGAAATAGTAAACAAAGAATATACAATCACGGACATGAAGTAGAGCATGAATATATACAATAATAGTAATAATAATATACATAATAAAAAAAGTAATGAAAAATAATAATAATAAATTTAGCGGTAAAATAGCAAAAATAAAAAAACTAAATTGGATTGAAAATGAAGTTTTGTGGTAAAATCGAAATTAAATAAAGGGAAGGACTAGATTTAAGCTGCCATGAAGGGAGGACTAAAATGGCAATTAATCACGCCTCCAAAGCAGTGCTCGACGGAGGACTTAATTAAAACCGAAACGAACTTTTGGGCCAAATCGGAATAAAAACGATTATAAAACCATGAAAAAGCGGAGGGCTAAGCGCAATTAGCCCCTCCCTAGCAAAACGCGGATCCTAACCTGCGAGTGTCGGGGTCGAGGCCCAAAAGCGCGTTTGGCCTCGACTCCCATTCCAAACGCGTCGTTTCATGGCTATTATAAATACCATTTTAGCCCAAAATTTGCCATTTGTTTTCGTTTAAAAAAAAGTCTTAAGCCTCCAAAAATTCTCTCAAATATTTTCTCCCCTCCAACCGATTGAGCGGCCAACGTCCGTCACGGACACGCAAATGCACATGCACCGTCAGTGGCAAACTTCAAAAAGTAAGTTTTCCTCCTTTTTTAAAAAAAATCTATTTTAAAACCCTTGTGTATATAAAAAAAAGAAAAAGAAACCTAAAAAAATAGAAGAATCAAATCGAAAAATTAAAAAAAGAACGGAAATGAAACCTTTTCCTTTTCTGATCTCGTATTACTCTCGTATTCTAAAAAAATGATAGTCCTAAAACAAATCGTAATCCCCGCGTTTTTTTTCTTAAAACGTGTGATTTCTTGGCCTTTATAGCCGATCTTAAAAGATAAAATAAAATACAAATCATAGATTACATTTGTTGTCTTGCTCTCTTTCCTTCTTTTTCAGACGTGAAAGCGCGTGGAGGACGTGACTCGTGGTGGAGGAGCGAGCTGCGGCTTGTGGAGGTCGCTAGACTTGCAGCTAAAAAAAAAAGTGGCTAGGGTTTTTCGATTTGTTTTCTTTTGGGCTTTAGTGGGCCTTTGTGTTTAGGTTTTAGGCTGTATTTTTTGATTATTTCTTCTTGGGCGGGCATAAATTTGGGCCTTACATTATTTTGTGTATTAAAAAAATAGTCGATTGAGTATTAGCTCGATTGATATGAGTATTGTTGTCAATATAGAAAGGTTTTAGTTTGATTGACATCGATATTGTTGTCGTTATAAGATGTCAAAAGTTTGAAGCGTATTTATCCTCCTATTAGTAGATTTACATTTAAATCACTTAACTTCAAAAAGTTATAAAATAATCATTGAAATATTCAAAATTTTGAAACAACTTAGAATTTTATAGATCTAAAACCAAAATCAAAGTAGTTTCTTTTTTTCCGATCCCTACACTAACCATTAAATCAATTTAGATATAAGATATGTTCTTCTACCGTACTAATTGTCACTTGGAGCTCTTTAATCTGATTTTAAAAAAAAAACTTAACAGTCAAGTGACTTAAATAAAACTTTTGAATAGTTTAATAACTTAAATGAAATATTTTGAGATTAGTGATTATTTTATAACATTTTAAAATTAAATGGCGAAAATATAAATTTATTAACGATTTAATAACTTTAGATGTAATTTTCCCCATCAAAATCATATCCTATAATCGATTCATTTTCCATGTTTAATTCAGATCGCTCACGTATCTATATATCTAAATAACGTGTACCTTTAAAATATGATATTGAATAAATTTTTAGTTAAAATTTAGATAAAAAGAAATTAAATTTTATAACTTAATAATTGATACTGTCACAATGTAATCTATACATTCTCAAATCTTTTGTACCTTCCCAACATCACATCAAATTGTAATAAGAATCCATTCAATGCTTAAATCATCAACCATTCGAAAATATGAAAAGCCAATAGGGTCTCTTTTTATACAAATAACTTTAAAAACAAATTAATTAAAAAATCTGAACAAATAATTATTTTAAAAATAATCTGTGCTTTACAGTTAAATTCGGTGTTACCTGGTCAATTGACTGTATCATTTATTTTTTCGTATATATTTTTTAAAATTTGAACAAATATTCGGGTAATTTATCAGAAAATATTAATTTTTAAAAAAATTACAGAAAAGGACCGAAAAATAATTAGTTACCGAAAATGACTATTTCTCTCGAAAACACGTCCACGTCAGCGCATTTTCAGGGGTTACAATAGAAAAATGCGTTCACGAGAGAGCGTTTTCTATCACATCAGCAAAAAAGGCTTCCTTGAGGGCGCGCTTTGCTGATGTGGCAAAAACGCTCCTCCAAGGACGTATTTTAGCCCGTGTTTTTTTCTAAAAAAAATTATTCTCGAATTAAATTTTTAAAAAAGTCATTTTTTTAAAGTGTCATCAATTAATATTGAAATATAACTTATAAAGGAAATCTTTACATAGACCCAAATTCTCATTTCTCTTTTTTTTTTGAGCAATGTAAGATATGAAATATGTGTATATATAGACTCATGAATAGTTTTGCAGCTTGTTCCTAAATAATGTGGGAATAGGGCGCGCTTTGCTGATGTGGCAAAAACACTCTTTTATGGACGCGCTTTTCTACTACATCCCCTGAAAACGCGCTGACGTGGATGCGTTTTCGGGAGAAATAATCCTTTCCGGTAAATAATTATTTTTCGGTACTTTTTTATAAATTTTTTAAAAATTAATATTTTCTGATAAATTAGCCCAAATATTCGGGCAAATATCCCAAAAATACCAAAAAACTAAAATTATCGGAAAGGACGGGTTTCAAAAATATTGACCGGAAGGGCAATTTCCCAAAATCGCGTCCACGTCGGTGCGTTTTTGAAAGCGGTTTAAGCGCGTCCATGGGGAGCGCTTTAGGCCACCTCAAGAAAAACGCTCCCGAGTAGCGCTTTCTTGAGGTGGCCTAAGCGCCCCCATGGACGCGCTTTTAGCATTTTTGGGAATCTTTCCGTCCACTTGCAATGTGAAAATGAAATAATTTTTTGAATGAGAGTCTCCGCAAAATAATTTTGAGGAGACGTTTGAACAAACCGTGGCGAAAATGCTCTCACGTGGGCGCGCTTTTGCTACTGATGGTCTCCGGTAAAATTATTTTGAGGAGACGTTTACAACAAACAATGGCAAAAACGCTTCAATAGGTGCACTATTACCGAACCTCGAAAAGCGCTCCCACGTGGACGACTTTTGCTCTGATCTTTGTCCGCAAAATTAGGCTATAAATCACCAAATTGCATTCTCGGTTGGCGAAAGCATTCAAGCAAAAGAAAAAAAAATTGAAAATGAGTGAACGTATTAATGGTGTTATTTACTACGATGGTGAAGTCGTGACACCAAAAATGGTGTTGTTTTCTTATCGAGAACACGGTACGATTGAGTTTTAATCGAAACATCGATTTGGTAGAACTTGAAAAGAATTAGGCGTAAAATATTGAAACAACGCCAATGAAAGTTCGATCTATTAAATATAGATTTTGCGCTTGGTTGATCCGGTGAGATATGACGATTCGACATCAAAGGTCCTCGGAGCCTTGAGGCAATGGTGGAGACTCATTTTGCGATGGATCGCCTTATCTCGAGTTATATGTAGAATTTTCATCTCTAAGTGATCTGGCGCTACCTCAACATCTAGTATCGTTAGGGAATACACGACCCAGTCGACACTGTAAGTGGGAGGCAAAACACGAAGTGCTCATGTGCGGTGGTAGTATGGAAAACATAACCCCTGCACACACTTTCGGTTGGTGGATGGGACATGCATATTCGTCAATCGACGTCGGATGACGTAAATACGTATTGGGGGCGTCATCAACTTCTAGTGGATGGCAATCCACATACGATTGAAATCTTTACGAAAGATGTTTAAGGAGGATGATGTATTATCGACGGCATCCACCAACGAGGGCCCTCGTTTGTTGCGAGTTATGGAGGATCGGATGATGAATCCGATGTGGATCCACCTCGGGAGCGAGGGCACGTGGTGCAAAATTTGGACTATTTTCGACCGGAGCCCGTTCCAATTGTACTGAAGATGTTGAGGCGGTTCGACGAAGAAGAAGATCCACTATTCAGGGCATACTCGCCTCAGTAGCACATACATAATGTCGATCTATCTCAAGATGATGCATTGGAGTTTCTGAACTACCACACCGGACGCGGCCGTACAAATTCTTCGTTGGATTCGGACCAATTAGAAGTTGGTAATCGTTTTCCAACAAGAACACTTTTCTTGGTGCATTGAAACAATACTGACATCGAGGCAGGGTTAAGCGCACTATGGTTAAATCAAAGCTCGATAGGTACGAGGCGAAGTGTCTTTGTGCAAGGCGGCACATGTGCATGGAAAATCATGGCGTCGTTGAGAAAAGGACGGGATGTGGGAGGTGAAGAAGTACAAAGGTCCGCATACATGTCTTAATGATGCAGTACCACTATGTGTTCAATGATTTGAATAACACTAATATTATGTAATGTTGCATTATTTAACGATTTCGTTGTGGGTGTAACACAAGATCATCCGAGGATGGATTCGGACATGTTGGCTAATTTAATAATCCCGACGGTGAAGGTCGATCCCAAAACTACTGATCTTTAGGCCTTAATTGGCAATATTCGTAGCCAAATGGGGTACACGCCTCTTCTGAAAAGGCTTGGATAGCCAAGCGAAGGCGTTGGAAAAGTTGCGCGGTCGGTGGGGCGCTTCATATAATGAAGTGTGACAGATGGTGTAAGTCTTTGAGAGATATGTCCCAGCAAGACAATGACATTGAAGCGAAACGGCGTACTACAACGATCGTCTGCTCGTGGATCGCGCGGTGTTCAAGCGCTTTATTACGGACATTTAAGCAATACTGAGATGCTTTTACATACGCAAGCCATTGGTACAAATTGATGGTACCTTCATGTATGGTAGATATACGATCGACTATTGCTAGGCGTGACATAAGACTACGTGGGGAGAATCCTTCCGATTATGCGTTCGCAATAACACCGAAGTCGGTGATGACTAAGACTTCTTCCTATCTAGGTTAAGGAGGCATGTCCGCCTCAACTGACATATCGTTATATCGGATCGGGGCCCTGGAATACTTGCGGCAATAGAATGACAGGGAAGCATGTGGCATCGCACACACCATCGATATTGCCTGAGGCATGTGGCATCCAACTACTATGGGCAACACCGATCTAAAAGACAGAAATGACAAGTGACCGATATGGGTATGAAATTTCTATTAATATAATTTCTTTTGAAATTTTCAATTTATTCGCAATTGAATAGTGGTATGTAATATTCGATATCAACGTATATTGGCAGGGTACGAGATCAATAAAGACCGTTTTCACGAGATGTTGGCCAGTTTGCGCGAAGATAACGCCGAAGGCGCAGAGTACCTGTACAATATTCCTTTTGAACAGTGGACACAAGCATATGACGGCGGCCTACGATATGGTCATATGACCACAAACCTGGCCGAATGCATAAATTCTGTGCTAAAAGGAACCCGTCATCTGTCGATTACAGCGGTTTTGCGGGAGACATATTTTCGTTTAGCGGTACTATTTTCGAAGAGAGCAGCGAGTTATCGAGGGCAGATGCAAGGAGGCCATGTATGGAGCCCGAAGGTCTTGCAAGAAATTAACCGTAGGAAGGCACGGGTGAACACGATGCACACGTTTGTCACGACATGACGACCTATGGTTTCGTGTCACGGAGTTTGACAGACCGAACCAAGGTATTGTTGGCGGGCATTATCGTACACTTGACAAATAGGACATCGCGATGTGGGATATTTGATGCGCCGTTACCCATGTGCTCATGCACTTGCGGCTTGTCATAATCTTCGTCTTGACCCCATGAGCTATGTCGAAGTCTACAAATTAGAAAACATGTACAATATGTGGAGACACGTATTCCCACCATCCAGATGAACGTAAGTGGCCATCGATATCGCTTGCACCGTATAAGTCATTGCGGATAGAGAATTGAGACATAAACCAAAAGGTCGACCTTCCTCGACTAGATTACGCAATAATATGGATATCCGAGAACCGACCAACCAAAATCGGCGATGCGGGTGGTGTAGGAACCCGGCCATACATCTCGCTGTGTCCAAATCGGACTAGTTGACCGTGTTCTTAGCTTGTTTGTCTCTTCTTGGCTATGTAATTTCTGCTTTTTTGGAGGAAAACGAAATTAAATCATTTCTATCTTATCAAAGATATTAAAATTAAAATAAAAAATTAAAATACAAAACAAATAAAAGTAAACTCAATTTTATTATATAAAAAATTAAATTTAAAAAATTAAAAAATTAAAAAATTAAATTACAAAAAATAAACTCAAATTGTATTAAATATATTACAACTTAATTACAAAAAAAACCAAACCTATTTTGTCAAAGTTATTAAAATTAAATAAATTAAAAAATTAAATTACAAAAAAAACAAACTCAAATTGTATTAAATATATTACAACTTAATTACAAAAAAAAACTCATTACAACAATTACAAAAAAAAACCAAACCTTTTTGTCAAAGTTATTAAAATTAAATAAATTAAAAAATTAAATTACAAAAAAAAACTCAAATTGTATTAAATATATTACAACTTAATTACAAAAAAAAAAACAAACTCAAATTGTATTAAATATATTACAAATTAATTACAAAAAAACCAAACCTATTTTGTCAAAGTTATTAAAATTAAATAAATTAAAAAATTAAATTAAAAAAACAAACTCAAATTGTATTAAATATATTACAACTTACTTACAAAAAAAAAACCAAACCTATTTTGTCAAAGTTATTAAAATTAAATAATTTAAAAAATTAAATTAAAAAAACAAACTCAAATTGTATTAAATATATTACAACTTAATTACAAAAAAAATAAACCAAACCTATTTTGTCAAAGTTATTAAAATTAAATAAATTAAAAAATTAAATAAAAAATAAACTCAAATTGTATTAAATATATTACAACTTACTTACAAAAAAAACCAAACCTATTTTGTCAAAGTTATTAAAATTAAATAATTTAAAAAATTAAATTACAAAAAAAAAACAAACTCAAATTGTATTAAATATATTACAACTTAATTACAAAAAAAATAAACCAAACATATTTTGTCAAAGTTATTAAAATTAAATAAATTAAAAAATTATATTACAAAAAAACTCAAATTTTATTAAATATATTACAACTTAATTACAAAAATTAAACCTTAATTACAAAAAAATTAAACTCAAATTATATATTAATTTACAATTACTCAAATTAGGGGTTTAGGGTTTAGTGCGGATGGGGTGGGAACCAGGTGCCATACTGAGGCGATTACGCTGATTCTGTTGGATTCCTCCTTCTTCTAGCTTCCGTGAGGTCGTGGAACCTCGGTGAGAATCCGTCCTCCCCAGGTGGGTGCAGTTCGGGTGTTACGATGATGACCCACCTTGATAAAATAATGACCGGAGGTGTTTGCATAAACCACGTCGGGGTGACTGCATGCCGACGGTGAAGGAGCTCAGGTAGAAAGAATCTCCTCGCGGCACCTCCTCTAATCCCACACTCGATGTCGGCCTTACGATCGGTGGCTAAAAGGAGTTGTCGAACGGACTCGAACCCGCCATGCATTCCAACTGGGGACTAGAAAAGGAAACATATATAGGTTAGGAGGATACATGTAAGGCGAGTACGCATAAATCGTGACGCCTGTGTTGTCGGTGTTGTCACCGAATGATGGGCCGGTGATTGTATAAGCGCTGTTGATGGGCCGGGATTGTGTAAGCGCTGTTCTTTGGGCCGAATCTCATCACCCCTTCTCCTTGAATGTAAAGGGCCCGACGTTCCTTTCGCCGCGAATTTGCCATCGCCTCTCTTGGTGACAACAGATACGACTTGCCATGGATTCTAAACCATGGCATGTACTCCGACGCACGCTAACTCAAGAACTACGATCGGTTCCGGTTAGGTAAAAGTCATCACGGTTCTCCCAATTCTCGATATGTTCGACCAAAATATTGGCCAATCCGTGTGCTGCCGCCGTAAGTCCACACTATGCTCATCATCGAGCACCTCAGAGCCACGGAATCGATTGCGGAATCTAAATTGCCGCATAACTCGATCATGGGTGCATCTCCACGGTCGCGTAGGTGATTAGCGGGACCTTAACGTGCTAATGGCTGTTCGGATTTTGGAGGAACTCCTCCGAATTCTTGCCGAATTTCGGGATCCTCGTCGGTGTCCATTGAAACTATATTAACATTACCAAAATATTAGTTATATACATAAATACTAAATTATAATAACGAAATTGACATTTACTTGTGATTACGACCGTTGTTCCAATAGGAGTAGTATATCCTCAAGCGAGTCGGTATTCCAACATGACTTGTCGGATGGTTCCACCTAATTAAATAAACTTTTAGCATGCAATAATACTATAAATCTCGACATAATTGTAAAATATAATATTAAATTTACCTCGTTATCAATAGGAATGAATATGGTGGTCGAAGTCGAGGGCGTAAAATGGAAATCGAAACCATGCCCATGATCGCAGTAGTGATAGGCAACCTCGATTTTTGCTTTATCCGCACCGTCGCCCAGCACATCTCCGGTACAACCTCGATAGCACGGCGGACCCCAACTCAATTCACCGGCCGCTCTGAAATCAACAAGTTTGAGAGCCATCTCGGTGGACGAGGTTTCTAGAGAGGTCCAGCATCGATAGCCTCCAATTATCAAGTATGTATGCCGTGCATACCGTATTCTTTCATCTTCATCGAATCTTCATTCGGCTGCGGGAATGTGTCGTAACCAAACCATATCGATCCGACCTCCTTGCAATTTATCCGGAATGGCACCTGAGAGCTCGTAGCATCTGACCATCCAATCGAGAGATGTTACGGACCGATGACTACCTACCGTCCACCGGTAATCCCAATCAGAATCGCACATCTTCTAAGGTGATGGTACACTCTCGCATGATGAGATGGAAAGTGTGCGTCTCGGTCTCCACCTCTCTATCAACGCTACGATCAAAACCGGGTCCAACTTGAACCCCTACCTATCGTGTACGTGCAAAAACCCGCTTCCGCAGTAATTTCTCGATCAATGGCGATGGGGGACCGGGCATGTTGCGAATATAACATTGCAACACCGATCTACATGATTTTTAAAAATAATAAAATTCAAAATTAATTAAAAATTGCATAATTAAAAAATTAATAATATTGAAAAATTAAAATTCAAACTTACCATTTTCAATTCTTTGGTCGCCAATGTGATTCTTTGTCTAGGAGATGTAAATTCCGGCCATTGTACTCGATAAAGAATTTTAAATTTTCCAAAAAATAAATATATTAAAAAATTATAAACGGCTTTTTCAGTAAATGGTAGAAGACTATTTTGAAATTTAAGCGTAAATTTCAAGGGCTTTGAGAGAAACTTGAGAGAAAATTGAGAGCAAATTGAGAGAAAATTGAGAGAAAAATGAGAAAGGATTGAAGTGTGAAAAAATGAAGGGTTGGGGGGTATTTATAGGTTTTTTCTTCCGTTGCTTTTTTGATTGTTGGGATCCAACGGTCAAATTTTTTGAATTCTTGACCTAAAAGCGCGTCCATGGGGGCGCTTTAGGCCACCTCAAGCAAGCGCCCTCGTGGGAGCGTTTTTCTTGGCGTATTAAAAGCGCTCCCATGACGCTTTTAGCCTTTCCCCAAAAAATTACTGATGTGGGCGCGATTTTTGGGAAAATTACCTTTTCTCATCAATATTTTGAAACTCATCTTTCGATAATTTTTGATTTTTTTGGTATTTTGGGATATTTGTCCCAAATATTCGCTATGAAGAAAAAGAAAATAAATCCCCGATAAATTTTTTTAAAAAACATTTGTATTTTTAAATATATAAAAAATACGAAAAAAAAAATTATGTGTAGCGAGGCGGTACCACTTTAATTTTTTTAAAATCGTAAATTACAAACGGCAGGAAGGGTAGGAGTGCGTTTTCGGGTGCAAGGACGACTAAGGAAAAGCCGATGAAATGCCACGTGGAATAATAGGGAACGTAAGGTGGACCTGCAAAGGGAGATTCGAAAAAGAAAATCTTTTAGTTGGATTAGATTGATTGGAAGTGTCCGTAGAGAAGTGCACAGAGATTTATTTATTTCTTGTTTTTGTTGGAATTTAGACAGAGGGAGAGCTGGTAGCTGGTTTTGTCATATTTTATAGATATATTTTTTTAAAAATATGATGACTGAGAGGAAAATTGGATGGTGCCTCTAGTTAGTTAGGCGACAACGAATTTAATTATAAAAAGGGTAAATTTTTTAAATAATTTTTATTTTAAGTTATTTTCTTAATTAATTAATTTTTTAGATTAATCGTATCAAACATAAATTACATGTATTAACTGTTAAAGTATATGAGAAATTCCTACTTAATCAAATTAATATTTTTATTAAATATATCAATTTAATCTTGTATTATTAAATGAATTAAATAAAATTTGAAAACTATTTTTAAACTGTAGTTTATACAAAGCTATTAAAATTTTAAAATATTTTAAATTAAATTTATTTAATTTTTTAATAGTATAAAGATTAGTTTGATTTATTTAATAATAGAAAGCTAATTTAATAGCATCCTTAAAATACATGATCTCCCAAATAATTTCACCATTTTACATTTAAATTTAAATTTTTATTTTTTAATCTCTGTAATTGAGTTATGTATCAAATCAATCTAAAATTAATAAAAGTATTAATTTTTTATTATTTTAGTTGATGTGGCATATAACATGAATTGTTATGTCAGCAATTAGATATAAAAAATTTAATTTTTTAAAATTATTTAAAATATTAAAAATAATTTTTTTATTTTAAAAATTCTACATATATACCAATCAACAAACTAACAGATAATTTTTTTATGAAATTAGAAACGAAAATAAGTCATTATTCTTTAACATTGTGTTTTGGAAAAGATTGAAAAAAAAAAAGCATCAAACATTAATTGCATGTAATCATCAACTTACATATCGAAGAGTCACCAAATTAAGTCCATGCTATCAGTGACCCTCAATCGTCTCCCTATATTAAACGTCTGCAAAACTGCAACAAGCTATTATCATTTCCCTTCCCTGTTATCAAACACCTTAGCTTGTCATCCAAATAAAAACAAAAAGAAAAATGGGTGTTCCATCTTTTTATCGTTGGTTAGTGAATAAGTACCCTAACATAAGGGTAAAAGCCATTGAAGAACATAAACATGGTCATTGTGTCGATACAAGCTCTTTAAATCCAAATGGTATTGAGTTTGATAACCTTTATCTTGATATGAATGGTATCATTCATCCATGTTTTCATCCTGAAGATCAGGTATGTTCATCCATGTATATATCTCAAAATCTCACATACATGCACAGATAAGAAAAAGTGTTTACTTTGTGTTTGTTTAAATGCAGTCTGTAATACCACCTAGTACATACGAAGATGTATTCACCAGTATCTGTGAATACATAGATACCCTTTTTAACATTGTTAGACCGAGGAAGCTGTTATATATGTTAATTGGTAAAGCTTTTTTCATTTTTGAATAAAATTGGATAAATGGTGGTAAAAGTGTGGAGGCCTCACTCGTTCTACTAAAAATGAGGTAAATTAGTCCCTTAGATAAAAGAGTAAATTGATTATTTTATTAAAATTTGATTGGAACTGGTCATTGTAGGGTAGCACGACACACACACGTTAGAGTTATTACTTTCCGGTTATTTTGGCAGCAATGCTAATTTTTAATAATAAAAATGGATGAGATTGATTTGCTTTTTATCTAACATTGAGGGATTAATTTGCTCAATTTTTTATAGAGAGAACAAAATGCGAGTTATAGAGCCTCCGTGGTACTTTTACCGAAAAATAGTATATCAGAAGTTGATCTTGGTTGGATTTTGTAGATGGTGTAGCTCCACGAGCTAAGATGAATCAACAGCGATCAAGAAGGTTTTGCACTGCAAAGAACGATGAGATTGCGGTATGTTTGTTTTTATAATGATTTGATTTCATAGAACCTAGTTATGGTTTACAAGTTTGTGTTCATTGTAGGAAGCTGAAGAGGATCGATTACGAAGAGAATTTGAGTTGGAAGGTAAACTGGTCCTTCCGAAAAAGGATTGTGAAGTTTATGATTCGAATGTCATTACACCTGGTACAGAGTTCATGTACCGGTTGTCTAAGAAGCTTGAAGGTTATATTGAGTCACGAATGAATGGTGATTCGAGCTGGAAGGGAATCCAGGTTTGAATTTAATGTCCTACTCCTACTTGCATGCATGCATGTGTGTGTATGTAGGTATGTATGAACTGAATTTGTAATTCGGGCTGGAAGGGAATTCAAGTTTGAATTTAATGTTCTACTACTTGTATGTATGCATGAACTGAATTCTCTGTTGTATTTAATCAGGTTATGGTTTCTGATGCAAATGTACCTGGTGAAGGCAAACACAAGATTATGTCGTTCATCCGGTACCAACGATGTCTCCCTGGATATGACTGCAATACTCGCCATTGCTTATACGGGCTGGTACACTATGCCTTGTGACCTTAATTCATGTTCATTTTTTGGGGTCTTCGTCATTCATGTTGTTCTTTTTGCAGGATGCAGATCTAATAATGCTTGCTTTAGCAACACATGAAGTTCATTTTTCGATTTTGAGAGAGGTTTTGAGTTTTTTACCATTTTCAAAATGAATCCCTGAATTTCTTGCAGTACAAGTAAACCTTTGAATCGAATCCTGTTTTACTAGGATGTGCTCTTTCAAGAACAACAGCCAGCTTTCCGATCTTGTTCAACAACAAGCATTAGAGAAACCGAGCTGTATTCATCGGAGTTTCTTAAACATGCACGGGTAGCTAAAAGGCCCTATGAGGTAACCATTCCATTTCTTCGTTGTTGTTACATATTACATGACAATATCATAGCAGAATCTTTAATGACTAACATGATCTGCTATCATTCCTATTATGATTTGCAGTTCCTCCATGTTTGGATCTTAAGGGAATACATTGAACTCGACATGAAAATCGCAGATGTTCCTCAGAACATAAATTTCGACCTTGAGAGAATAATTGATGATTTCATTTTCATGTGCTTTTTTGTTGGGAATGACTTCCTTCCTCGTATGCCCTCTTTGGATATTCATGAGGTACATACATTCAACCCGAAATCTCATCCATTTCTACATTGAACCAAATTAACATGGTATTACTCTTCTTATACGTACAGGGAGCCATGGATTTGCTATTGACAGTTTATAAGCAAAATTTTAAGAACATTGGTGGATATTTAGTTGACATGCAAAGGGTAATAATATACATAATTTATATAACTTCACTTAATTGTTACTTGTAATACAAATCCATTTTTTAAACCAATTTTTGGCATGTTCTATTACAGATTAATGATAAGAAAGGAGGGTATATAAAATTAAAAAGGGTGGAGAAATTTATCCTTTTAGTTGGATCATTCGAAGAAAATATTTTTCAGAAACGACTTGAATTGCACCAGCGTTGTCTTAGAAGACTATGCCAGAATTCAGATAGGGTATGTGTATTGGTCTTATACATTAGTATGCACTGCAGCCCTTAAGCTAATGTTGAACCTTGTTTATAGCAGCAAGCTGATGAAACGGAGATCTTTAACTTGGATCCTCCCATGGACGTGAGTAAGAATTCCTTGGCTGATATAAATGATGTAAGTTGTTACTTGCATTGTGTTCATCTATACACTTTCATTGCATTTCACTACCGATTTTGGTCTCTTTGAATGGCTTTCGTAGATTTTGAGAAACACGAAAGAATTGAAGGAAAATTTGAAAGAGAACTTAAGGAGCAAATCCGATTGTCTCAAGAATGGTACTATTAGAGATCAGGTATGAACCATTAATCTCTTTGGAAATTTCATTTTATTCTTTTCATCTTACCATTTTGCTTATTTTGTACTTTGTTTACAGGTAAGATTAGGTGTTGCTGGATGGAAAAAAAGATACTACAAGCTGAAATTCTCTGCAGAAACCGATCGGGATATTGAAATAATTTGAAAGGAAATTGTGTGTGTTCTTACCATGAAATCCACACTTTTATATTTGGATCATGCATTATTTTGTTATTGTAATCCGGTTTATCTATGCAGGTCCAAAAGTACACTGAGGGTCTACTATGGGTGCTTTTGTACTATTTCTCGGGTGTACCGTCGTGGACTTGGTCAGCTATCTCCATTTTCCATTCTAGTGGAATTCAATACATATATAATCGGTGTCATGCGTACATATATCAATGGTGTCATACATACATTCATACATGCTCTGAGTACTCTGAGGGTCTACTATGGGTGCTTTTATACTATCTCTGGTGTACCATCCTAGTCCCTCTTTGCCATCTGAATTTTCCATTCTAGTGGAATTCAATACATACATAGATGGTTTCATACATACATAGAGTGTTTCATACATACATACATACATATATGGTGTCGTACATACATTCATACCTGCTCTGAGTACTCTTAGGTTCTAACTGTGGGTGCTTTTATACTATTTCTCTGGTGTACCATTCTGGTCCTGGTTAGCTATCTGAATTTTCCATTCTAGTGGCATTCATTACATACATAGGTGTCATACATACGTACATGGTCTGAGTACACTGAGAGTTAGCTATCTGATTGCTTTTATACTATTTCTTTGGTGTACCATCTTTTTTCCCGGTTAGCTATCTGAATTTTCCATTCTAGTGGAATTCATTACATACATACATACGTTCTACAATTAGTATTGCTACGTGATGAGAGATTCATTAAAATGTTAGGTACTACCCCTATTACTATGCTCCATTTGCTTCAGACATGAAGGGTCTTTCTCAAGTGAGTGTAAAGTTCCAGAAGGGTCAGCCTTTTAAGCCCTTTGATCAACTAATGAGTGTATTGCCACCCAGAAGGTATACCCTATTACCTTTTCTGATTTGGATATTAACTTCCTATATTTCGATTTTTGTAATATGTTATTGGTTTTATGCAGTGCTCATGCACTTCCGAAACCGTATGCAAAACTTATCACCGATGCCGATTCCCAAATCATTGACTTCTATCCTACAGGTTAGTCCTGTTTTTGGGGTTATGGATGGTGAGATGCTGGTATAAGTGTTCCTATTACAGATTCACAACATGTTTTCTCTTTTCTTTTCCTACATTTTTCTTAGATTTCGAAATCGACACAGATGGAAAGCGTCACACATGGCAGGTTGGTTGCTCAAAACATATGCCCTTGCTAGTATGGTTCCCATTATTATAGAATCAGTTATTAATGCATGAAGATTTTGCATGAACTCTTCTTGTTAAGGGCATATGCAAGCTTCCCTTTATTGATGAGGAACGGCTTCTATCGGAGACACTAAGACTTGAGAAGGAATTGATGGTGAGACTTCATTTCATCTATAGAACTGGTTCATTGACTTGTATATATTATATGCATTCAATGAGACGGCATTTTACAATATCTTCAGCCAGAAGAAACAGAAAGGAATGCAGAGAAAACTGACAAACTCTTTGTACCAAGACATTTAGGATCAAAGATTTCGACACTTTTGCCTGACAATCAAAAGTTGCATACAGAAGCCGAACTGATCGGGTTGGTCCGTCATATTGTTTCATTTCATGTTTTAGCTGTATTTTTTATCTGACCATCCATTGTACCTAATGCACCGGTGCTGTTAGAGGACATGTATCATCATCACCTATCATGTAAGCCGGTTCGAACCTATGCATGTAGAAATCATGGAAAGGCTGAATTTCATATCGTTTCTTTTTACATCACAGGTTGTTGCCGTTCAAGATCCCTATCGGGAAACCACATATCCCACGCCCTCTAGAGGGTGTTGAATATCCCGAAAAGGTAATATAAACATCCTAAATCTTCTTCAAAAATTATGTACTCGATAATAATCATTGTGACATTTATATCGAATATAGGCCATAACTGAAGCTGATATTCAAAAGACTCAGCTATGGCATGAATACCTTGGAACCAGACTGCCCTATAACAGGTTCGAGTTAATTCGAAAAACCAGAAATGATCTTCACCCATCGAACCAGACATCAAATACAAGGTTGCCATGGAACCCAAGGTTTGACACATGCAAAGTGGGTGGTGCTGGTTCAAGCTCAAACACGGCTAAAGCCATTGCAGACATGAAAATATCTGAACCTAGCCATAACAGTATGTTTGGTTATGGAAGAGGGCAGACATGACGAAGGAGCTCGCAGCAGTCAAGTTCTTTTCGGTCATCATCAACATCAAACACGAACAATCCATGGCGTAGGGGGCCGTGCAAATCTAATAACAATGATTCTGAAGTGGTTTAAAGTGAATGTTATTTGAAAGATCCTTCAATGTTTGCCTTTTGATTCTCTAACAGTGTTTTTTTTTTGTCTAATATGATACTTATATTTGATCTAAGTTACATATTTTAGTGCACCTTAATATATAATATTTGTATAGTATGTGTATTAAATTGTAAAAAAAATACAGATATCATAGCAAAAGTATTAATAATAATATATAGATAAATATAATTCAGGAGAATTAGATCAAATTAAAATTTAATGTAAAATATTGCAAAAAATAAAATAAAAGTTCATAGATAAAATTACATATTACCCTAAATTATAATAGCTTATTTTAAGTTCTTGTAGTTTTTTTTTACCCAAATTAGCCACATTTTCTTATTACAAATTTAAATCCAAAAATTTATGTGAATATTATGATACATTTGGTGGTAGACATTCATATTGAAATTCTTACAACTAATAAATTTGTGATAAAATAAAAATATTTTTTTACTTATATATTTGTGTAATTAAACAAATTACTTATATGTAATTTTTTCAATTTATTGTTCATGTCATGAAAAATAGCAAACTAATTAAAACTAAAAGTTTTTATAAAGAAAAGGAATTTATATAGGTGAATATAAAATATAAGGACTTATTTGAATAAGCTATTAAACTTTATGGGACCATTTAATATATAAACCATATAAATTAACTTTTCTCTTTATCCGTCAGTTTTTTTAATTTGCTAGAAATGACCTAAATACCCCACATCCAAAAATCCCATGGCTTAATTCGACCCTCGAATTACTTTAATAGTAGAATTAATAATTGGTAAGTCTATGTAAAATTTTAGGCTCACTTTTTAAGTTTAATTGATCTAAAAATGAGTTTATAATTTTATTCAAATCCGATCTACATTGAAAATGATAAACTTGTATTTGATTCGCCCGATCGTAATACATTTTTAATTTATTTTATATAAAATAAATTTTAAAAATATAATCACTAAAAATATTAAAATAAATATTTATCAACAAACTAAAAATACATAAAATAAAATATAAACATGTGATTTAAATTAAAATCAAATTAAAATAAATATTATTTTTGTTTAAATTTATTTTTCGAACTAATATTTTCTTTGTATTTGAATTTTATACCATAAATGAAACGGTGCCCTAACAATGCGGCTCCTAATCTTGCGTATGCGCGCTAAATAATCGCCACTTTACCCATTAACAAAAGGCGCGAATCGCCGATTCGAATCCTTTTTTTTTATTTTCTTAAAGAAATTTATTTATTTACGTAATTTCAAATTAACATTTGGAGTAAACTGTTTACCCACTACGGCTCTAATTAAAGTCTTAAACACAAATTCCCTCCCTTTGGCCTTTGTTTCCTTCCCCTCTTTTTATCTTTTCCCTCGTTTTCCTTCAAACCAAACAGAATATACGCTAAATTCTCAGAAAAAGGCGTCCTTTTGTGTTTTTCCTTTAGCAAAGCTTAAAAAAACCCAAACTTCTTTCATTTTTTAATAAAAAAAGGTTAACTTTGAGTTGTTTTTATGTGATGTCGGGTTCTCAAGCTGCGGATCAGTTGTTGAAGCAATCCCTACAGCAGCAGCAGCAGCAGCAAAATCAACAGTCACTAAATCGACAGCTACTTTTCTTTATGGCTCCCGGAGACGATTGTCACCGCTTTGCTTTAGCTGAGCCTCGTAGCATCGCCGATCAAGAAGCCGAAGCCATGGTCGTTAAGTCTCCTGTACGTCTTTTCTCCTTCATTTCATCATTTAGTTGAGAGATGATTGTGTTGTGATTTGGCTCTGAATTGTATGAATATCTGCTTATTTTAAGGGAAAATTTGTGCGGTTGAAAGTGGAATTGGGGTTCTGTAATTTTTTAATTGGGAATTTTGGCGGGTTTTATTGAAATTGGTTTGTTATTAGGTCAATTATGACCTTAATTTAAATGATCGGGTTTTATTATTAATCCACAAAGGGAGACAAAAAATCTGGAAATTTACAAAAAAATAAAATAAAAAATAAAGAACAACTTGATCATCAACATGTTTCGTAGATCATATTGAGTTTCTTTCCACTTCCATGGAGAGATGCCTTTGAGTTCATAGTGTGATTTGATAATGCTAGAAACTGCAAACGTCTTTCCTCTTTTTTTTTCTAGGTAAATAAATTTCCTCTATTTTTGCTCCAACCAACTTACTTTAATTACTATGAAGCCTTTTCCTTGAATGGAGCTGGAAATTTATCTGTTCTCATTATGTTTGAGCCCGAAAAAAGAAGATATTTTCCCATGTTTCTAATTGCAATTTGGGAAATATCATGTGGTATATCAGTTAAAGAGGAAGAGTGATGTAGCAGATCGAGAAGTCGAGTCTGGTGAGTGGACATTGCCTCGAGGATACAATGAAGTGTTTAGCGGTTTTCCCCAAACACCTGTTTCGGGAAAAGGGGGAAAGGCTCAAAAAACATCAAGGCTAGCGAAAAGCAGCAAATTTGGCCCTCAAACTCCTTCAAATCTTGGTAAGTATCAATGTAGCCAGGTTCTAGTGAAGCTAAATGAATAAAAGTCGGATAATAGATAGTGAGAACTTATGAAAATTTGCAGGTTCTCCTGGCAATAATCTCACTCCTGCAGGTCCTTGTCGTTATGATAGCTCCTTAGGTATTGTTTTTGCCCCTGAGTATTCCTTTTCAGGTGTTTATTTTGAAACCATTTTAGAAAAGTTAAGTGGCTGTATGAAACTGATGCATTATTCTTGAATTTAAACTCAGGACTTTTGACAAAGAAGTTCATAAATTTGATTAAACAAGCTGAAGATGGTATTCTAGATTTAAACAAAGCTGCTGGTACCTTAGAGGTAACTGTTTCATTATTTGCTCAATTGAGTCGTACAATTCTGTTTCTTGATGGTTTTTTGTTCTTCTAGGTGCAAAAGAGGAGGATATATGATATAACCAATGTCCTTGAAGGAATTGGTCTTATGGATAAGAAACTCAAGAACAGAATTCAGTGGAAGTATGAGATGTATCCTTGCTAATCTACTCATTGGCATTGAACGGTTTCCTACTTAAGAAAACACTCAAATCTTTTAATTAATGTCAGGGGGCTTGATGTATCGAGGCCAGGGGAGGTTGATGAGAATGTTGCTACTTTGCAGGTATGATTTGTGAAACTGTGAACAAATTGTTAATGAAATTCAGATCCTTTAATGATTGTGCTTCAGCTGTTATGATTTGATCTGTGTGCTGTTTTCACTTTGCAGTCTTTTGCGATTTATCTTATCGGAATACAACTTTGTTGAGTCATATTAATTTACGTGACTAATAATACAATACCTGAACATGGCCAATTAAACGTCTTGTGTTTTGTATCAGTTAAGTTTGTTGTGTGAGCTTCATAACGGTAACATTCCTTGCAGGCAGAGGTTGAAAACCTTCATAATCAGGAACACAGATTAGATGGACAAATAAGGTTAAAGCAACTACGGCTTCTGTTATTCTTACCTCAGTTAAATTGATTTCGTTAGCTAAATTATTACCAATTTTTCTATACCGTACAGAAAGATGCAAGAAAGATTGAGGGACCTAAGTGAAGACGAAAATAATAAGTAAATCTTTACTTACCCTCGAGATATTATTTTTACAGTTTTTGCATGATTTCAGAAAAGCAACTTAATTTCATCTTTCCCCATCTCAGGTGGCTGTTTGTTACCGAGGAAGATATCAAGAGCTTACCCTGTTCCCAGGTTTTTTCTATTGCTTGAATGTTTCATTAATGTTTCTGAGTTGGTATAAGGTTGCCTGGCATTGCTAATGCTACTGCTAGGGATGCTTTCTACTTTCGGTTGTTAACTATTTGTTTTTATTGCCTCGTTTAGAATGAAATGTTGATTGCCATTAAAGCTCCGCACGGAACCACTTTGGAAGTCCCTGGTCCTGACGAGGTATTTTCAAAGGCTTGAAGAATTAATGTATAGTTTACGTTTTCATGCTCGATCATAATTGCAAACCTTTCTTTTATAGCAGGATGATGATTCTCTCCAAAGGAGATACCGGATTGTCCTTAGAAGCTCAATGGGTCCTATAGATGTTTACCTTGTCAGGTAACCACGGCTTCTTGTCGATTAAAGTTTGGTATGATATAAATCTTGTTGTATGGCATGAAAATGTTTGTCCTAGCACTAAAGCGGTAAACTTTCCTGATAATTCCTCTTATCTTTCTGTGCTATTCTAGTCAAATTGAGGAGAAATTTGAAGAGATACAAGGTGTAGGTCTGCCATCAAACTTACGGTCTACTTCAGGCTTGGATGAGAACCCAGCAGCAAGAATGGTAACGGAAGAGAGCAGAGACGTCGAAACACAGGGCCAATATATTAATGGAATGTGCTTAGATCATCATGTCTCACAGGACTTTGTAAGCGGGATCATGAAGATTGTTCCCTCAGATCTTGATGTAAGATCAGAAAACAAACACGTTGTCTTTTAGATATCATATTCCTTTGATCGTCTCAAAATACTCATATGATGATGTTTTTAATTCATACACTTCAATAAATCGGTAACGAGTACTCATTTCCTGATTTCTTTATGCAGAATGATGCTGATTATTGGCTTTTATCGGATCCTAGTGTTAGCATCACTGACATATGGTGAACCGAATGTATCCTCTCTATGGAGACACACTCAGATACATTAGACTATTTTCTTTAGCTCATTAATTTGCATATTCCCTGACTCTTTCGACTATCTAGCTGGCATCGAATTGAACAATTTTGATACACTTCAATACACTGGCATGGCTGCTGGTAGCACGACACAACCCCAAACACCTCCATTAAATGCAGTTGAAGTACTGCCTCCAGGTAATTCAACCGGCAGGTAAAGAGTCCTTGGCTTATATTTCCCGCTGAGATCGTTCCTTATTCTCTGAATACTTAGAATAGGAAGTAGGTAGCACAATCATTTTACAGTTAATACAAATGATCTAACATAGGTAAGGTCATAATATTTTCACTGGCATAAATACATCATGTGATGTCAAACAAATGATTTGATGGTACCTTGTTTTTACTGTATTATGCTAAAGATTTTTTGCAAATATTGAAATTCGGGTTTTAGAGGTGATTTCGGATAGGACTGTTAGTGAATCATGCTTGAACGAACGGACATTTCTTCATGTTTATTTATTTTTAAATTTGTTCGTGTTCATTAAGGATATCAAAATTTTGTATATGTTCATATTCATTTATTTAAGTTAAACAAAATGTTCACAAACATGTTCATAAACATACGTGAACAATAAAAAATATATATCTTATTATTTTAGATATAAATATTAATAATTATATTATAAATAAAATGAGCACACAAATGATAATTTTATGGGTAAATTACGAACTCAAATTTTTTTTTCTTAATGGTTGGACGATTATTAGTGTAGTTTACCTTAATTTGAATAATATAATAATCGAACAAGTCACATTTGGTTTGTTTAAGAAATGAGATTTAAAGTTTTGATCATATTTATTTATTTAGTTTGATAATTGTCAATTTTTTAAGCTATAAGAAAATATATATTTTGTACTTAAATTAGGGGCCAATTTTGACGTTGATAAATATCTAAATAGTAAATAATAGTTTTAAGGATTTCTACTAATAAAATTACTTGTTTAGAATCATTATTCGTTATCACCAAATTACTACCACATAGACCATTGCTTAAGAATGAAAAATAAACCCAAAAAAGTTTTTTTTATTGAAAAAAAAGCTAGATAAAATAATTAAAAAAATCTTATCCTCGAAGCTAAGCCAAGTCCTCAAAGAATAATATATATATAATTTATTTAAATTCAAGAGATAAAACTAAAATGAATCTTGCTCAAAATCACATTCCTCTCATCCAAATCAATCTTGGTAGCCACTATTAAAAGCTATATTTTCCAATAAAAAAATGTTGAAAAGGACTTATACCAAGAATCCTCTTTGTTTTGGGTTAAAATTTGAAATTTAATCTCTTTATTTTTTAGATTTTAAAATTTAGATTCAATTGTTCATATTGTTAAATTTGTTATTGTGATATTTTAAAATTAATAGTATTAACAACTAGATTTAAATTTTAAAATTTGGAAAGTGAATGAATTAATTTATTGAAAACAAAAGCACAAGGATTAAATTCCAAATTTTAAAAAGTATAAGGATTTATAGCACATTTTGACCTTGTTTTTGCCATCAACCCTATAAACTAAAATCCCACCATTTTCTATGCATATTTTCATTAATGTCTTCCAACAAGAAAAAGCTGTTGAAATACCTCTTAACAGCCAATGCAAGATGTGGGTGTAAAAAACTCTGTGATGTTCATGAACCAAGACTCAAAGCTTCACCACCGCCGCCGCCGTCATCACCATCACCATTATCAAATTTCAATATGGATACAATATCATCATCATCATCGTCATCCAATGTTATGGTAAACCCTAAAATCATGGACAGCATCGCGGTGGTGAAGGATTCCCATGATCCGTACCTGGATTTTCAACACTCGATGCTGCAAATGATCGAGGAAAAGCGTATCTACTCCGCCGATGAACTACAGGAGCTTCTTCAATGTTTTCTGGAGCTGAATTCACCATGCCACCGCCGTGTTATTGTCGAAGCTTTCATGGGGATCTGGCATCGGAAATTATGTGAATACATTTAATTATTTCTCACGTCCGAAAAATTGCATGGCGGTTGATCATAAACTCATAAATACTATGTACGTTTTTTTTCCTTGTATTTATGACTATAATTATTGACCATCTATAATAATGGTTAATTTAAGGATAAAATAATGTTTGGTGCCTCAACTTGATTTTTTTTCAACATGATCCTTAAACTATTTTTCTACAAATTTGATAGCTTTTTTAATTTGATCCATGAACTTGGATTCTGTTAAGGCATGATGATGCAGCAATTTGAGATTGTGACATGTCCTCACTCAGGGGCGAAGCCAGGGGGCTGGCATGGGCTCCGGTCCTCCCTAAAATGTAAAATTGCTATTTAGGCCTTCAAATTTTTTTTTTAAATTTTAAATTAGTAAAGGTAAAATTACACTTTGGCCCCTCTAAAATTATAAAAATTCAATTTAATCCTTTACAAATTATAAAGATATAAACTATAAAAAATTAAAATTTCATCCAGCTCCCCCTAAAAAATTGTTTTGGCTTCGCCCCTGTTCTCACTTGAAAATTTTAAATCCATATAATCTTAAAAAACAAAAAAAACATATTAAAATTTTATTAATAAATTATTAAAAATTAATTTCTTTAAACAAATTTAGGTGATGATGTAGCACAATCTTCGAATGTCATGCCATCATTCCTTAATGGAATCCAAGTTCATGGACCGAATTAAGAAAAACTACAAAGTTTCGAGACTAATATGGAGAAAAAAATGTTTAGGGACCAAGGTGGAAAAACTGTCAAGTTCAGGGATTAAATGTTTAATCCCCATTTGTTTAGAAGAGAATTACATTTATGAGAAGAATTTTCAAGTTTTATTTTAAAACTATAAGGTTAATTTTGAGAAATCATGTGACTGGATATTTTACATAAAATTTTTTGAAAGTTCAACAACATTTTGATTAAGATTTATTTATGGGTCGAGTTATGGTTCGATTCCAAAACAAAATTTCAAGCTCAGGTCTATTTTCGACATTGTCTGTCCAAAAAAACTTGTGTTTAATTTTTAATAAAATATTTAAAATATATTTAAGTATTAATATTTTATATATTTTTATAATTATATTTAAATTGAATTTGGGAAAACCCGAAACATACAAAGCATAACGCCCGAACAAATTTGCTCCCGTGCATTGTTTTTGCTACAATCAAGGCACCACACTAGAATTGGGAGCTTTCGCCAACGACACTCTCCGCTAGAGGTGATCCGTTTTCTAGGCCTGAGCTCGGCCCGGCTCAGCCAATATTAATTTTTTTTAAATTTTTTATTAAATAAAAAATTTTAAAATAAATATTAAAACAAAAAATAAATAAATAATATGTAAATTTAAAAAATATATTTGATTAAAATTAAAATATATATATTTAATATAATTCGGGCAGGGCTCGGACTCGAGTTAATAAAGTTTTACCCGAGGCCTAGCCCGTTTTCTAAACGGGCCTCTTTTTTTGCCAAAACTTATATTTTGGGCCTATATTTTTACCCAAATCCTCTCATTTTTCGGGCCGAACCGAGTAACCCAACCCATGATCACCTCTACTCTCCGCTATCAAGAAAAGTAAATTCTTTTTATAAAAAAAAAAATCAAACTATAATATTGGATGGTTCGCAAATTAGAATCTGATGTAAAAGACAAATATTTTAAATTTAGAACAATGAAAATACTTTAAAATATTTATAAACAAGAGATATTAATTATTTTTATTTACTTTATTTAAAATATTTACAAAAAATACATAAAACTATAAAAACCATATTTCAATAAAATAAATTGAAACCAAACCCAACTAATGGTCACAATCATATTTTTCTTTTAACTTAATATATATATATATTTATATATATACTAAATTTAACTAATATTTAATTAAATCTTGATTAATCAATTTGGTGGATAAAAGTTGCCCACGCGTCAAAATATTCATTTGGTCCTTTTAATTAATTAAAATTTTGTAGCGATTAACTTTTACTATTTTTACAAATTAATCTTTTTGTCTTTATTAACTATCAAATCATTAAAACTAACTCGAGTCTAATTTTCGCGACCATAGTGCCCTAATTTTTCAAAACATGCATCCAAAAGAGAACATCTCTTCAACGAAATGGTCATACCTTTTCCCTTCCTACGACCAAGTTGCCTCGCTAAAAATGACTTGACTTCGACTCCATAACGGACGAAGGGCGTCTGATTTCACCGGTCACTATAGAACCTTCCAGAATATAAATATCGCTGGTCCTTTTACCTTTTAACAAAATGAGATCCCCACGAGACTCCTTAATGTCGCTAGACTTGATGTTGATCTTGAAACCTTTCAAGTCTAAAATACTCAATAAGATGAGATTATTTCATGAATTAGGTACATACCTGACATTCGAGAATGTCCTAATCGTCCCATCGTGCATCATAATTTTAATAGTACCAATACCGATTACCTTACTGGTTGAATTGTTTTTCATGCACACAGCTCCACCTTCAACCGAACTGTATGTGGAGAACCATTCTCTATTGGGATACATGTAGAAAGAACATCCTAAATTTAGGATTCACTCGGACGTAAGCTCGGAGCTTTCACTCGTTGACACTAACAAGAAATCATTATCGTTTTCTTCGGCCAAATTATCACCAACTACATATTCCTTGTTATTCTCAGCAACCCTTTTATTTAACAGTTTATAACAATCTGCTTTGATGTGACCTAACTTCTTACAATAGCAACACCTTTTGTCTCGCTTTTTTTATGTTACCAAAACGGAAGCTTGCCTATCTGACTTACTATTTGAATCAAACTCATTGTTGAGTTTGTCTTTACTCAACAAATGACTCTTCACATCCTCGAATGAGAGTTTGTCTCTACCATAAATCAGGGTCTCCCCGAAAGACTTGTATGAAGGGGGTAAAGAACACAATAATAGCATAACCTGATCTTTATCACCAATCTTAACCTTAAAATTCTTTAAATCATTTAAAAGATTAATAAATTGACAAATGTGATCTCTAAAAAGCTCACCTTCGTTCATGGGAGACGTAAATAGAAGTTGTTTCAACACTAAACGGTTAACCAAAGACTTAGTCGCATAAAGAATTTTTAACCTTTTCCACAATGCGGATGAAATTTTCTCCATCAATACCTCCTACATTATCTTATTCGCGAGGCACAACTGGATTGCAGACAGGGCCTTTTCATCAAGCCCTTCCTATTTTGTCTGATCTAAATTATCAAGCTTTTTATCGGTAATAACCTTTTTTAAGTCAGTCAGAACTAGATTTGATATCATCCGAATTTGCCACATATTGAAATTTGTGACACCAACGAACTTCTAAATGTTAAACGTTGTTGCTGTCATATCTGAATGTGCTAATCTACGAAAATCAAACTAGCTCTGATACCACTTGTTGGGGATTGACTTGATTAAGCAATGAACAAGTAAGAATAGCGAAAAAAATAAAGAAATTGAACACACAAATTTAACTTGGTAAAACCCCTCAAAAGAGGATAAAAAACCATGAAAAAAGATAATTTTACTATAATGACAAAAGAACGAAGAGTACAAAATATGTAATTAAAAGTTAAACCTCGAAACCTGAAAACAAAGAATCCTTAAAACGTAAACACAAAATTCTCCAAAAGTGTTATGAGTTCTAATCTTTAATGGGTGTATTTTCTAAGGATGTGAAAGCTAAATTTGTAGGTCAAATAATAATAAAATAATTTAGACTAATCAGAGTTCGACTAAAACAAATAAACAGAGTTTAATTAGGAGATTATCTCTCAAATTTGATTGAAATATGAGACATACTCAACAGGAACCACTATAAAAAATATTTTTATTGTATTCGTATATTTTATGTTTCTTATTTACAAAATATTGATTTTTTTAGTGTCTCCTGATCGCTTGGCAATAACAATTAGAAAGTTGATTTTTGGTCAGATTGTGACTTCCAATACTACAAAAAGCTTTAGCAAGTTCACAAGTAAAAGTATCTTAAAATGGCTAAACATGCGAAACCATGATAAACTAAAGAGTTTGTGTCGGCTAGAACTTGACTCCATAAACAAAAGAGGATTCCTCATTTTTTTACTCTCATTCAAAAATGTGCATGAAACTTTCATCTCGCACGAATCTCGCACGACTCCTAAGTGATAAAAGTAAAGAACTTATATTCTTTCTTTTCTTTTTTTTATTTATTATCTTCCTCATGTATGTATATGATCGAACCAATTCAATTTTTAAAACGGATTACTAATCCTTAACTTTTCAAGGAATCCTTCATCAATGGTTGTCCCCGAAATTCAGTTATTTCAACTACATTGAATGATCTTTCAAATTGGTCAAGACTCTCAAGTTTATGGCTGCTTCTTTATAGTACCAGTTGTTGCTTTATTGAATTTGCTTCATTAATAGGCTCACGATTCGACTTTGTTCGTTATGTGCTAGTACCAAGATCGACTTCTAGACAGGCAGGCCTAATTTTAACCGTTGGAACAGTAACAATGAAAATGACGCCCTCTTTAGTGAGATTATATGAAAGAATGCTCGAACCTAAATATGTTATTACTTTGGGCGTGTGTACAATTATAGGAGGGATGTTCAATATTGATTCTTATAGTACTGTTCGAAAGGTCGATAAGCTAATTCTTGTGGATGTCTTTTAACCGACCTATCCCCATAAACCCGATGGAGTTATAGATCCTATAACAAAACTTCGTAAGAAAATTTATCGCGAAATCTATGAAGATAAAATTAGATCTCAACAAGAGGATCAGTGATTCAATGACTTATAAGTCATTTATTAGGGGAAATGATGTCGTTTGTTATGGAGTTGAGTCCTACGATATTCAATTATTTTGCATGTTTTACCATGTAAATTTTTAAAACAACTATAAAATTAAAAAGTAACATTTTCACTAAATAGCAATATTGAACCTGTCAAATGACATGCCATGAATCTAACATGTCTTGGATCTAACATGTCTTTTCTTTGTAGAAAAATTTCAATACATGTTAGACATGTTTGATACCAAGTCAGAATGACATCTATCTGTTTCTTGACATTTAATCTATCCGTTTCCTAAATGCAACAAGGGAAAGGGGAAGAGGAAGATAAAGAACTCAAAGGTATTCTTTGAATTCTATAGCCATATTCTTTTCTATTTACTAAGGAAAGTTAAGATGGCAAAAAGAAAAATGGGATGCATTTGGATTCAGTGTTTAGCTTTTTCTTTTGGTTTGGCACGAATTTTATTTGGCTTTTCCCTTTACCCTTAATTTGACTCAGGTGTGAGTGTCTGAGATGGATCGACATTGGTATTTTCAATTTTCTTTTAGGCTTTTTCATGTATTTGTTAGATTTTTAGAGGGTCATATCTACATATCCATATATGCATTGGAGGTGGATGTAAGGGGCACTTTAAGAAATATGAAGATTTAGAACAACATAACCTTTTACCCTTGGCCATGTTTCTAATAAATTTAATTTCAAATCATCTAGTTTGAATTTTGGAGGATTGATCGGATGGAAACTCCCAAAATAGAAATTTTGAATTATCGTTTTATTTATTTATGTATTTATTTCTATCACATTAGGTTTCTTATTTTCTTCAATTGATTGAATATTTTCACATATGAAATGCAATTGAAACAGACTCCAGCTTGATGAAGCAACCTGAATGCAACAAATGAGAAGGGGAAGGGGAAGATAAGGAACTCAAAGGTATTTCTTGAATTCTGTAGTCATCTTTTTTTCTTTTTCTAAGGAAAGATAAGATGGGCCTAAAAGAAAAAGGGGGATGCATTTGGATTCAGTGTTTAGCTTTTTCTTTTGGTTTGGCAAGAATTTTGTTTGGCTTTAGCCTTTACCCTTACTTTGACTCAGGTGTGAGTGTCTGATATGGATCAACAAGGGTATTTTCAATTTTCTTCTAGGCTTTTTCACGTATTTGTTATATTTTTAAAGGGTCATATCTACATATCCATATATGCATTAGATGTAGATGTAAGGGGCACTTTAAGAATTATGAAGAGTTAGAACAACATAACCTTTTACCCCTGGCCATGTTAAGTATCTTGGAACTTAATATCTGTGTTAATTTTTATTTTTTTCTACATGCTTTAACAAAGGATGATATCAGACAAGACTTCAGTTGTTTCTCCAGTTTATCCAACTATAAACTAGTAAAATGGGTGTAACAACCTAATTTTCAGTGGTATCAGAAAAAGTGATTCGAGATCACTAAATTCGACGAGTAAATTCAAAAATTTAGAAAATTAATATTTATGAGTCAAACTTTAATTTAGAAATAATTTTGAATTAGTAAATTTTGTGAATTAAAAGAATTTATTAGATAAATTAGGTCCAAAACGAGGTATCGATACCTCAAATTCATAAACCGAGCCATAAATATTTTTAGAAATATTTATGGATTGTCATTGAGTTAGTATTAAAGTTTCGTTAGGAAACTTTAACGTTTTGATAGTTAATTAATTAAAAATAACTAAATTAAAAAAGGTACAAAACTTGTTAAATTGTGATTAAATAGCTCAAGTATTAAACAAGAGGGATTTAAAGAGCAATTGAGCCTAAATTATATGGGCTGGACGGCAAGGGTATGCAAAAAATAACAAAGTTAATGTGAACAAGGGGCAAAATGGTCATTTTTAATTAAAGTAAAAATTAAAAGATGACTAAATTGAATTTCTAGAGATATCTTCATCAATCTTCAGCCAAAACAGCCATGGAAGAGTCATTCTAAACTGGTTTTTCATATTTTTGTTACATGTAAGTTTAATTCTTGCTTTTTCTTTGAAATTTTCATGTTTTAAGACTTTTACAATTAGGTCCAACTAACTAATTCATTAGTTTTGGATTCTATGAGTGATTTTGAAAGTTGCCATGGACGAGTGATGGAATTTTATGATGATTTATCGTGGATTTGAAACTTTAATTTCATTATATGATGATTTTATTAAGTGATTTTAATAGAAATTGATTTTTAAGACTTAATTGTGAAAAGTTGAGAATTAGGGTTTGATGCTGAAATTAAGAATATAAAATGCTGTAAAATAGCCTTAAATGGTTAGATAAAGTGTTAATTGAGAAAAATAAGCTCAATTTATGGGTTAATTGATTAGGAATTAAATTATAAAAACTGTAAAATTTGAGGTAAAAGTGTAATTTCAAAAATTGAAGGGCAGAAATTTTGAAGTGAATTAGATGCTAATGAATTGAAAATTTTATATTATAGACCGAGAATCTGAAGATAAACACGAAAAAGAGAAAATTTTCTACTAGTCCCTAAATCTTTACAAATTTTACAAATTAGCCCAGGTAAGTTCATATGGTTGAATTTTTTGATTGATTGTTAAAATTAGATATTATATAATGTATTATTTCATATCTTTGTTATGGAATCATGATTATTATGATAAAATGAAAATCGAAACAAAAGTTCAAATTGAATAGAACGCAGGATTGAGTACGATCGTTTTGTGATTAGTGATGAATTGACAGATAAGACTATGGTTGGACCATGACAAAGTGTGGAATGTAAGACCATAACTGGGCTATGGCATTGTGAACGAAAGACCATGGTTGGACCATGGCAGTATATATGTGTGTACATGTAAGATCATAGCTAGGCTATGGCATCGTAATAAAGTGAAAGACCATAGCGGGGCTATGGCATTGTGATATGTGCAATACTATGGCAAGGCCATGGTAATATATATGTAAGACCATAGTTTGACTATGGCATTAAGCAAACGATTTACTCAAATCCGTAAGACGTTCTCTAATTTGATAAGAAATGGTAAGTGTTATATGAATTAAAGTGATAGAATTCAATCAATTGTGATATTGAACTCAATCAAGTAAATTCATCATTTAATATTGTGATTGGCAGGGAATATTAATGAAATGCTCTGTTTAATGTTTTTTATTATTTGTTCGGTAAGATTTATTTTAAAGCCTATGAACTTATTAAGCTTTCATAAGCTTACTTTTGTGTGTTAAATGTTCATTGTAGATTAATAAAGAGTATGGAGGATCGGATCAACACATCGGGCCACACTATCTAGTTTTCACCGGTAGATTTTGTAAAATAACTTTTGATTTATATGGCATGTATAGGATGGAATGAAAAGAAAGTAAACTTATAATATGGTTATGAATAGCTCTTATACATATATGTTGGTTTATGTGTATGTATTTAATAGTATCTATTAGTAGTCAATGAATGGAATTACATGGTAAGTTGATGCAAACGAGTAGTGTGATGACACATTAGGTTTAAAACTTGATATTTGACTTGAATTGGTTGCTTGGATGGACTATATTAGTATAAGGAAATTATGTATGCAGGTTGTTAGTAGAAAGGGTGAGAAAAGTGGCATTAAAATGACCTATTTTCGTCCACATGGCCTAGCATATGGGTATGTGGTCCGGCCGTGTGTCCCCTGCACCTTAAATTCGTGAAATAGAATACTCAGGACTGAGCACACGAGCGTGTGTCTCAGCCGTGTGTGCCACACGGCCTAGAACACGGGCGTGTGTCTTAGCCGTGTGTGCCACACGGCCTAGAACACGGTCGTGTGTCTCAGCCGTGTGAAAACTGCAACTTCATGTTTTGCAAGTCAGAGAGTTACATAGGTTAGGGACACAGCCTACCCAAACGAGCGTGTGACCCTTGTACATGAGAAATTTTTAAATTTCACGAAAAATATCCTACGCTCCCGATTTAGTTTCGACCCGATCTTAACATTCATTTTGGGCCTCGAGGGTCCATTCCAGGGATGTTATGGTTAATGTCGGTAAATGAATAGTAATTGATATGAATTATCTATAATTGTTCTGAAAACTCTAGTAATACTCTGTAATCCTGTTTCGACAACGAGTCGGGTTAGGGGTGTTACAATGGGTGTGTCACATGATTCTTTGCGCTGCTCTCAGTTTTAAAGTGGAACTAGGTTTTTCTACTCTTTTTTATCTAGTTTTTAATATTTTATTATTGCACCGCATGCAACTACAGTGGCGTTATGTACGATTGGAGAAGACATGTCAGTGTAATGAGTAGGTAGCTTTGTTGTTAAAGGTGTTTAAATGGTAAGTGAAGCCTCTTTTATTTTGCTCATTGCTTTTTATAGTTATTAATTGAATTATTTGGTATCATATTGAATGATACAATTTTATGTTCTCTTCAACAATGAGAAGTCTGTAATCCCATCTATATATGAATTTCAAACCTCTGTAATTTTAACGCTTACTTGACGTTAGATGAGGCTGAGAACTTAAGTGGTTAGTTCCTTCAGTCTGCTCAATCTCTTTAAGTTTTCCTAATGCAGAAATACATTTCTTTTGAGTTGACCCTTTTTCTGCCAATTCCTTTTATTGTTAAAGAATTAGAAGAAGTCGAGGATATTGGTTTTCTTTCAATGTCGGAGGTTGCTAGTAAAGCAAAACGAACCCGGTCTCAAACTTCCAATGGTCTACTAAAACCAAAGAAACAAAAGACTAGTATGGATATGCTTTTCTTCTTCTTGACTTTTTTACTTTGATTTATCTTATATGAATGTATCATGTATGTTGTTTTTGGAAGACATGGTATCTATATTATGTTGGCAGGCATCATTCTCTCCCAGCGGAGACAAAACAAAGAGAAATTGAGGTATAATGAAGGTATACCTCACCTAAATTTTAATTATTTGGATGAAACAATGGAATAGGTCTATTTATAGGTTTGTAATGCAATGAGATTAAAACACCTTATTCTAATCAACATTAAATAAAGGAAGTAAACTTCTATACGGATGCCACTTGTAAATCCCATTATCTTGCCACTTATATTTTATTTTAACAAGAATTTAGGTCACACAATTCTAACAGTACTTTTATCGAAAAATAGTATATCAGAAGTTGATATTGGTTGGATGTTGTAGATGGTGTAGCTCCACGAGCTAAGATGAATCAACAAAGATCAAGAACCGAATCAGGCCAATTTATAGCCCATTTTATTGTTAAAAAATATTTTTATATTTTTATTATGGAATGAAAGTGGTATGAAGTAAGCTTGGTAGATGAGAAAAACTGGGATTATCATAAAGTTTTGCTGCTAGATATGCTTAAATGGTATTTAAACATATTTATTTGGTGGACTTAAATGAAGATTGAGTATTAGCTTGCTGTACACTAAAAAGTACTTCCCTTGACCTTGACAAGGATTCATCTAAATTGATCTATTGGTATAAGGCTAATCATCTGTTTGAAGCCCGCATGAGTGAGGAAGAGGCTGATAAAGTTGCTGGTTGGTTCTCTACCCTTTCGCTTCTATTTTCTCCTTTTGCTTAGAATATGCCTACATTGATTTGAGTTTGTCATTTTCTGTGTACGTGGAGCCCTATTAGTACATCAGGATCGTGGACCTCAATTAGGTGATCGTTCCACTTGAAAATTTAATGACGTTCGTCTCTGTTTCTTGTCTTTCAATCAAATTTTAAAATTTGAAAAGTACAATGATTAAAATTGACTTGAGAGTTAAACTCACCCATTGTTGCAGAGATTATTGATATTTTTAATTTAAATTTAAGTATATAAGTTTATAATTATTGTAACATCCCGAATTTGGGCCTAGTAGATTTGCGCTTATTAGGTTGTAACGCCCCAAAAATCTCGAAACTTTTAATTTCTGTGCATAGGAGTTAATATGTATGTGTAGCACTTAGAATAATAATATTAAGGTATTATCGGGATTAGTTGAAGCCTTAGAGTTAGGGGAGACCATAGGAAAAATTTATGTTCTTACTTAGTGGACCCAAGTCTCAAGCACGAGGCCTCATAAGCAGAATAAGAAAAGAGAGGACACAAAAATGGACTCTTAGGTTTGGGTTGAGGCCCTAATTAAGTTTTCTGTTTGGGCATTATAGGACTTAAAAATTTAGTACCTGTGTTTAAAATATCAAAATGGGCTTGTGGCCCAAAGGGTCGATAAGCCACTTAGGGAACAAGGAGGTGACAACACACTAGGGAGTTAGGGGCCCAAATTTAAATTTCAAGGAGCCCAATTCCTTGGATTCAAGTTAGCTAATTTTTGGCATTAGGGTTAGGTGGAGTGGACGGCTACAAGGCTAAAAAATAGTAGGATTTATGTGAATGGGATAATGTAGATAATATAGTTGATAATATGGAAGATAAAAGAAGAAAAATTAGGAGCTATATGGTTAACTAATCGGGTGTTTTCTCTCATTTATGCATTCCGGATTTGAAGGGGGTCCAATCGCTTAGATTTCTAAGCCGAGTTCAAGAGCACTTTCGGATCGAATTACTTTCGGATTTTAAGGTAAGGAGATCTGTTAATTTAAATGTATAAATCGGGTAAAGCACTAACTTTGGCGAATATAGGAGAGGCCTTATCCTTACGTTCTTCCGCTTTTGAGCAAGGTTGTAGACAAAGGCGATGATCGATTAACGAGGGTATCAACATAGAGAGTAGTACTACGCGTTATCAGGTGTGTAACTTTTCACACCATTAGATTGCCTGTTAATATGTGTTAATAAATCTACTTATATTCTGCCAAATGTCAAAATCCCGGCATAACGTTCGAAACCCGAGGAGGGTAAAAGCGAATCACCAGGTTAGTGATCTCTGTCATTCTTCAGTGAATGTTCCTGTTAAGATGATATGTTTTATAAGTATGCTGATTTCTGTGATTGCACGGGGTTGGGTTTGATGAAAGGGGAAGTGTCCTGTGTAGTGGCTTTTGCCATGATCTGTTGTAGCGGCTATTGCCATGATCTGACGATGAGCAGCATGACTGCCATCAATGGCGTGTAGCGATGTGAGTTGATTGTAGAAATCCCCAATGGTGTGACTGGCAGGTAAGGGTGGCGTGTAGCGGATGGAAACCTAGGATTTGGGTTGGGCTTTGCATATTTTCATATATAATATGTTCCGTTATTCTGTTCTGTGGGGCTAAGGCCCAAATCTAAAGGTGCATGAGGGTTGCACACTGAGTGTTGCGACTCAACCTATGATTTAATATTTTCAGGTAGCACCTAGTACATCGGGCCGGGCTAGAGAGGAGCGCAATGTGACCATGCAAAATAACATTTGGACAGCAAAAGACTTTAGTTTATTATTTTACATCATTGTTTAATGGGTTTTAAATTTCAATGTAATAAGGCTACGGTCATTAGCTTTATATTTGGTTCGCTTTTAATTTTGGGCTTTTATTATTATTATCGACATTTTAAGTTTACACTTTTTTTTTTCTAAGGCATGTATTTAAGTTTTGGTTTTAATTCATAAAAACATCTCATAGAATTTATAGCTTATCTAAATTAACAACCTATTAATTTTTCCCGAATAAAAGGTTAAACTCAAGGAAAATATTTTTCAAAAATGCGACATGTTTTATTAAAATCTCCTTAGTGACATACCAGATCCGGTTGTAGTGTTTGGGCCGGGTTTGGGGTGTTACAATTATTTTTCATCCGTTCCTTTAAGCTTTCATGTTTCAAACATTTTTTTTTGTCAAATTCTTGTAATAGTTCTTATATAGATTTAATTTTTATATTTTAATTTGATCAATTTTAGTCTCTACCATTTGAAATAATCAATTTTAACTTTATACTTTCCGAGTTTTAAAATTATTTTCTATTGATCAAATTGTTTCATAAATGATTACTAATAGAGATAGTAACTCAATGGCCCCTCCGAGTTTAAGTATTTTTAAATTCATAAATAGAGATAATATTGATAAAAGTACTATAGAGATATTGTACTAGGAGTCAATTTGCATTATGCTTCATTTGCTTAAAAATTTGACAAACTAGTCATTGTATGTTAGATCAAACAATAAACTGGTCTTTTTTGTTAAAAATTTCATCCATTTGTATTGCTAAAAACTGACATGGATGATGAGATACCCATACAGTTATATATCTCATGTTGATGTACATGGGCTGATTTTTAACAGCAAAAATTGATGGATTTTTAAACAAAAGGACCTATTTGCTTTTTCATCTAACGGGTATAGCTTAATTTGTCCATTTTTTAGCAGATGGAGCAAATGCAATCCAACTTTTAAAGTATTAAATTTCACTAAAGGGGAGAGAAAGTAGTGGCACAAGGTGATCAGTTGAAATTGAAAAAATGTAACAACGTTAATTAGATACCTAAATAAAGTACAAACTTAACTAATGATTTTCAAGTTTAAGTATCGACTAAGGGCCCCTTTGGTTCACCGCTTGCCTCAGGTGTGGTGAGATTGTCGTAAAAATTGTCTGCTCACCGCCATCTGCTGTGCCGTTTGGTTCACCGGCGAGGTTCGGTGAAAATTCATCTCCACCGCACCGGAGAGCTGAAAATCAACCGGGAGTGTAAAGGTCGTTGAGCAGTTGGTGTTTCCTCGACAAAAATACCCATACTTCTAAATCGACTATTCGTCAATCGGCGATGGGTGAGACATCGTTTATTTTGTTTTTTAATTGTTTCAAGTTCGTTTGATTTCTAATATGAGATTATTCGGTTTTGGGTTATTGATTTTTTTTTATTCGACTGTTGGATGTTGTGGGATTTGAGTGAGGGAGCGTTTGGCTTGGTGCTACTTTTGATTGGAAGTTGTTGAATGAAATTGGGGTTTATTATTCAATTCATAATCTTTTCATTTTTAAAGGTTTTCCAAAAACAAACCTTGGTTCTTCTCACGGGATTATTATGGTTTTGGGTTATTGATTATATATTTTGATTGATGTGTAGGATTTGGGTGAAGGTGAGTTTGGTTTGGTGTTGGTTTTGATCGAAAGGCGATGAATTGAATGTAAGTTTTCATAACTGCTCAACTTCAATTCCTTTTCGTAAATCAAATTCTCCCCCGCAAGTCCAATCTGGGTTTGCCTTACATAAAAGGCTTTGACCACGATGTTGATGCGGTAATTGTAGATTTTGATGAGCTACATCTTAGGTATTATTTCGGTGATTGTACAACATACAAAGGTGCTAGCATAGCAAAGTTCGTCTTGGAGAGTTTTTGTTTTGATAGAGAAATTAAAATTCATTTCGATATAATTCATATTGGAGTTCTCGATGTGAAGAAACTTTTTTTACAGATAGTCATATTTCTTGATATTCTTGCGGGGATATGTCTTTGTTGATAGGGATGGTAAGCATTTCGGCATATTCTTACGAGGATATGTCTTTGTTCCCACTTTTTCCTTTGTATGGAGTCTTATAATTTCATCTATGTTCAACTTCCTGCGTGTTGCTGTAGGATGTAGTTATTTAATGGCTACCACTTTGTATGTAGATTTGGGATGCATCTCATTGCGGGAGGATAAGAACAATGGAGGGCATTGATTACGCGTTGGGGCCTTAGCTTGGAGCTCTTCTCTCGTTATCTTCGTAGTCGTGATAAGAGCATTCTTCAAAGAGATATATACGTCAGGATGATTTTGCTAGCAAACTCTCTGGTCACAAGTCGAGGTTAGACTCTTATCTACTATTAGTTTGGTTCAACCCGATCAACCACACAACTTTTTATTACAATTGCATTTTTTCTACACCAATTTTTTGTACATGTGTCTCCTTTGATTTCATAAGTGCTTCTTTTCTTCTTGTTTTATATGAATTCATATTCTCATGCGTCATTATTTATTTTTGGAAGTTGCTTGTGCTTCTTATTGTGTTTATGTTCATTCATGTTATGCTTGCATTCTATACCCTAAGTCCGAGTATCGATTGAGTATTGTGTAGATTTGTGGGTGAAGTGGTCTTATGACAACCGTGAACTAGCATTAGGCGTAAATGACAACAAAGTATGGAATAACAGTTCTCTTGCCACCGACTTATTCGATGCTTAGTATTCATTTAATTTTAATTGGTTTAATGATGATCCCATCCATATGCGACTTTTTGTTTGGAATCAACATTCCACCCAATCGTCCTTAAATCTCGTGACCATCTACTGCTGCTTAAAGGCAATTGCTTGGTCTCCACATTTGCATGGCCTTCTTGCATCCTGGGGTGGTACAATTGATCGATGTATTCGATTCGGAATATAACCACAAACACACACTTGAGCTGCATGGACACCGGCAATCAGTGATTCTTTCTTTTTGTTTTTATCATATCATGTCCCTTCAATATGGCCTTAAATGTGCTTCAAATAGACAGTCCATAATGTTGCTTCCTTGACTGCATTGATATGGGTGATCTTTCTCTTATTAGTTTGAAATGATAAAACTTGCTTGTCATCTACATGGTAGTCGAGTAATTCTCCGTCAATCTGCAATGGAATAAACCTTGTCAATAAGAAGTGGTTAGGAAATTTTAATCTAGATATCTAATTTGAAGTTCTCCTATAAGTCCTTGGAATATGTTCATGGTGGTGCTTCTCAAGACTAGTGTTACAAATTCTAGCTGGTTTAATGTGCATTGCGGTATGCAACCTTGTGTGGTCTAAGAATGTTAATGAACTCACAAGACTCATGGATACTCCCAAAACCAGATAATTGTTTGGAGATACCCTACGATGTCAAAGGTAAAAGAAGTTTAAAACAGGTATATATGATAATAATATATCATCTACTTTTCCTCCTCTAAAATTTTATTCTACGAATGCAGCTTGGCTACGCTTACGGGACACACATCTGAGTTCTTTATCTTTCAATCTCACCGATGGATGTGTAGGTCACCTCCCACGCTTTATAATTTTTACCCTTGGCTTCTACTTTTGTATTATAATAAAATATTAATAAAATATATGACAAGTGCTGCAATTTTACTATCTATTTTAACATCAATGCTCTTCTTCCATTTGAAATAACCATTTTCTACCCTTTTCCTTCTACTGCACCATAGTTCTTTGGAGTGGAGATGAGACGCTAAGGTTTTGGAACGTGTTCCCATCCCCTAAATCTCGTGTAGATGACACTTGTGGAGTCCAGCTATCTGAATATTTTTATATTCTCACAAAATTGTTTAGGCTTCTTTTCTCTATATCACTCTCATAAACATAACTTTATTTTATTGGGATTGTAAATTACTTCATGGGGTGCAAAGGAATTTGATATTTTATAGTAGTACATTTTGGGGTCAAAAGCTAGTTTTGACCATGTCTTGTTGAAGGCCCTTTTAATTTCAAAAGTAAATGCTGCATTATTATTCTTGTGGGTTGCCTTGCCTCTAATAACATGAAGTTGTTTCAAGATTTTCTTATTTCTAGTATTGATAGATATTTGTGGACATGATGTCTAATGCGAGAACAACGATAGTGAAATAGGAGCATCATCTTAGGGAAGAACCACAATTCGGTGAGTCCAAGAAAAGATCTTGGAAGCTTTGGGGCATTTCTCATGTTCAAAATCAAATTCAAGAATTTGCAATGATGCAAGAACTAAGTTATTGCCGGTTTTTCTGATCATTGATTTTGGATCCCAATTTATATCTTTTTTGATTAATGTATAGCGGAGTTGTTATATCAATTACTTGTAGTGCTCCTCCATCCCTTTGTAAATTAAAGAAGTTGGAGAGTTTGTTGATGAACACGCAAGTTATTGTATCACGTTCTTTGTGTTTGTAAATAAAATAAATGAATCTATATCGGTGTGTGTTTGAGTAAATTCAAATTATTATTCATTTAATATGTTTTTAATTTTGTTCACTTTATTTTTGAATTATTTATGGTTGTATTTGTATGTTTTAATTTAATTTATAAAATTTTACATTTTAAAATAATAAAACAAAGTAAAATATTCGAATTAGCTACCAACATCTTTACTTTTGACCTTCGACTTCTAAGCTCTATTCTAAGTAATAAAGATTAATGGTGAAATGCATCAAACCTCACTCTAAATATCATAATTTGAAATGATACTTTCTATGTATGTCGCATATAACATTAATTTTTTAATACAAATATCGTATCTCCACAAAAATCCAACATTTTAATACGTTGTAGAAAGAGTGAGGCCAAGGCCCAAATATTTTCTCTAGGCTCTAAGGTAGGCGGGGCTTGAAATTTGATTTAGATAGGGAATTTTATTGTTGACAATATGGTATAATTATAGACACGGCACAAGGGTATTAAATCATAATTAAAAATACAAATATATGTTGAATCGCAGAATCATAACAGATGAAAAATTGAGAATAATTAAAAACCCACACATGGCGCTTTGATAGGGGTGAATCGAGTTCTTCTAATAATTGAAAGTGACCTTAACATTACAATATTAAGGAAACCATTGCAAATAGTTTAATGAATCAATATATGTAAAAATAATTTTGTATCATAATCTAATTTCTAGTAATAATGTAACTTGTTATGTCTTATGTTACTATATTTTTTTATTAAAATTATTCGCTTAGATACTTCAAAATTTGATCCAAGTATAATGTTACTATTTATGAAAATAATATTTATCATTGTTATAAAAGAATATTTAACTATAAAAATTAAAATAATTTTATTTTATCTAATAAATAATTTAAATTGATTATATAATTCATTAAAATATTTATAATAAAATATTGATGATACATTTTAATATTTTATTAAATAAATTTATAAATTCACATACTTTAATAATTTTATATAAGTAAAATAATTTAAAACTTCTATTATATATCAATTCTAATCTAATGCCCTTAATTGTCATTTTATATTATCACCTCACCGCTATACCTACGTTTGAATCCAAACACACACTCCAATCATTGCTTCTAATCTCACCGCTAAAGTGTCCAATCTCACCGCTACAAGAATTAATCTCACCGCCACATTGTTTTTAACCTCACCGGAGGTAAACACACCGCCCATCCAAACTAGCCCTAAGTCCCAAGTACTGAGTAAGTACATGTTGTTAAGTGGAGGAGCTAAAATATAAATTAACCCAAAAAATAATTTCCTTCAAATTTGGGCTTCTAAGCAATTAAAAGATCAAAACCCAAATACATAGTAAATCAAGCTTTTAAAATGGAGGCAGCCCACTAGCCTACCTAATTTCATTTGTTAATACGGCGCCTTCGAGACCCATCGTCACCAGCCGCCTTATCCTCCTCCGCTTTTATAACCACCATTTCTCCGATCATTTCATCAAATTCCTCGTGACTCACGACCCAACCCAAACTCACTCAATCTTCATTACTTCTTCTTTATCAATGAAAAAGCTTGAATGAGGTAATTCAAGGAAAAGCGACCGCAAAAGCAAAAAAAAAAAAAAATGAAGTCGATTCACGCTAATAATTCATTCTTCTTACGTCGTATCAATGGCTCCAACCCAAGAAAACCGGAGCTCTTATTCCCTTCCTATCCTTATCTTGTCTGCTTCAACGCTAAGGTTCCGGTTGCCAAGAAATTGATTGCGAGTTCTTCACTATGTTCTCAACATTTTGCTCCTTTATTGAAGCACAAGAGATGTATATCGGTTTCGAAATGCCGGCAAGGGACTACTGTTTGCAAATTTGGAGGCCAAGATAAGCCTGCTGGTGACAATGAGGTGAGCGTTTGGTGCTTTAAATATGTTTTGTTTATGTATGTAAGCTGTAATTTTGTGTTTTCTTATTCTGTTTTCTTTTTGGGGTTTAAATGTGTTGCTTGTTGAGCATTAACTTGAGTGGGTTTAGGTTTTTTAGAACTTAGATTGAATTGTTACTTGAGTTTTCATTTGAACTTTGAGAATGATTCCTTTTGTGTTTTTGAGTTATTGCCAAGTTGAGCTATAGGTTTTGTTTAGGGTTTTAAAACGGATCCTCCAATACATTAGGTATTGGTTTTAGTACGAAAGCTCGAGTTACTAAAGAGATTGTACGGGTTCACAAAGTGGAGCGACTCACCCGGACCATGGGGCATGGGTTCAAATCAATGTGGTAGTTCCTGAGAAGCTCCCGGTTTGTGAACCCGCCATTGTTATTCGGGTTCTGAATGAAGTAGAGGGATAAAGCCCTATCAGGGACAATCCCGAATGTATTAAGGGGCCGATTGTTGGTTTCAGGTGGATAGTACTTTGCGGGGAGAGTATCATGGACGCTCTAATACTAAGAGTCAGATTGCATTTTACCACCTAGTTCCTGTAGGTTAGATCAAAGAGTGGTCTTTTCTGTCAAAAATTTCATCTATTTTTTCTGTTAAAAACTGGCGTGATTGATAAAATAATTATAAAGTGACACACATATCATGTGTATGTGTACCTCATTCTAATGAATAGGGATCAGTTTTTAACTGAAGAAATAAATGTAATTTTCAATAGAAGAGTCATTTTGCTCTTTGATTTAATGTACAAAGATTAATTTGCCTATTTTTTAAGTAGAATGGGCAAAATGTAATCCGACTTTTAGTAAAAGGGCCACTATGATACTTTTACCAGTACTGTGCAGACTTTTCTCCAAAGAGTCGACAATCCCTTTACAGGTTTATTTGCTTACACTCCTTGGATTGTACTAAATAACCTTATACATGTGCTCCACACACCTTATATTGTAGCTTTTAAAGCTTTAGATTTTCTTTTGGTTTAGTGATTGATGATATCTTGGTAAGTACTTTTTACCCCGTTATTACGGCTGTCTGAAACTGCCTTTTACGATGCACTCGTAGTTTCTTCTCTTTGATTTGATGGTGTCTTTGCAATTCGTTCATCAACTCGAAGAACAGATCTTATTACTGGTGATAATATGATGGGTGCATGTAGTTCTAGAATTTTTGTTTAAAAGTAGAGGGAAATGGTTGATAGAAAACTAGATTGTTGCAAAATTTGAGGTGTGTAATACGGTTTTAGTACTTTGATATGGAAACCTAAAAGAATATGATCGAATATTGTATTATTGTTTACAGGGTTCACCGTGGAAATCTATCGAGAAAGCTATTAGAAACTTTGGGAAGAAACAATCAATCGAAGATGTGTTAAGGCAGCAGATTAAGAAGCAAGATTACTATGATGAAGGCAGTGGGCAAAATCCGCCGTGTGGTGGAGGTGGCGGCGGCAGCGGTGGTGGTGATGGATTTGGAGAATCAGAGGATGAAGGCCTCTCTGGGATCTTAGATGAGACCGTGCAAGTGATTTTAGCAACCCTTGGCTTCATATTCCTGGTAAAAAGTTCTTCGCTTCTGTGCATGCATTAATAAGTTTTGAAATAATCGATTTACTATCTGGCAACTGTGATGTTCTGAACTCAGACATGATAAAATTTTCAGTTCTTGTTTTCAACTGATCCTTATCTTTCTAAAGCTTGTGACATGACGATACTTGCTACAGTATGTATATATCATTACCGGTGAGGAACTTGCTCGGTTGGCAAAGGACTACATCAAATATCTCTTCGGAGGAACCAAAAGTGTTCGATTGAAGCGCACCATGTACAAATGGAGCAGGTTCTTTGAGAAGCTGACAGAGAAGAAGGAATATGATAAGTTTTGGTTAGAAAAAGCAATCATCACTACCCCGACATGGTACGATAGCCCCGACAAGTACCGAAGGGTCCTCAATTCTTATATAGAATACGATGATGAAGATGAATCAGATTACGACGACTAATTCTGAGTCCTATAAGCGCCTGAAAGAACTTAATGAGAAGTTCTTTCATGAGAATGTCATTCACTAGTCTATGTTCATGTTTTGGCATTATGGAAGAATTTGTGTACAACACAATTGACATCATTGAGCATTGTTTAGTCCATGACTAGCACTTCACATTGATAATATTTTCCATGGATTTAGTCCCTATACGCTTATTTGATCAGTTTAGTCCTCCAATTTTTTGAATTTTACAATTTCAGTCTCGACCTAAACAATTTAATCCGATTGGTTAAGTCAATTATATGTGAAAATGACAAGCTGAAGTTGTCATGATATTACACATGATAATATGTTTGTCGCATTAGACTTTGAAAATACTAGAATTTAGTTCAATAAATTTAATAATTATCATTTGATAAGAGTTAAAATTTTAAATTTTGAAAAATATAAAGATTAAAAATGATCAAACTAAAATTTAAATTTTCATAAAATAGAAGGATTAATAACAAAATTTAATTTACTTTCTAACCTTTTCGTTACATGCGTGAAATAATTAATATTTAATATATATATATATATATATATATTCAAATAAGATACTGGACAATAAAATTAATATTTAAATTTTTGCGAATAATACATTTAATATTTGAATCTATAAATAAATGATAATATTTATTCATAAATATGGAGACTTGGTTTAATTAGAAATCTATTCAATTGAAAACAATAAAAATTTTAACACCAACTTATTTTATTTTATTATAAGAGTGTTTATGTCTTTAAATAATTTATTTTTTTAAATTAAACAATTTTTAAAATTAAAATATATGAGTGACTCAAGAGCTCTAAGCATCGAAAATAAATACTTTTACATAAAGCAACAGTTAACTCCTAAATTTGATAAATTTTTCCAATTTAGTCATTCAACTTATTTTTGGTCAAAAATAGTTATTGAATTTGACAAAAAAGTTTTTAAATTTGATCCATATGATAACACGACACTCTGATATTGTGCTATTTCATTACCTAACAAAATTCAGATGATGTTTGGGCTCAATCTCAAAGTGCCGCATCACATGAATCAAAATTGAGAAAAATTACCAAATTTAGGGATCAAGTTAAGAAAGTTATCAAGTTTAGGGACTAATTGTTGCATTATCCCGTATTTTTATAACCCATAAATATAAATTTTGAAACCCAAATCCATAATGAACTAAGAGTACCCAAATTGAGAAGAAAAAGAAGCCCATATCCAATTAAACTACATTACAATTACTACACAAAATCGTGGTTCCCTCCCTCGCCCGCCTTTCGCCTTCACTGATTTGAAGTATCGAGAATCTATCACTGTAAACCCTTGCTTTGCTTTTGCATACATTTTCTTCTTCTTTCTACTACTTTCTTCTTGTTTCTTCAGTGATTCGATGTACCTTCTTCTCTCTCTATTTTTCTTTTCACCTGCGTTGATTTGTTTAATTTTTTTGTCACTTAACTCTTTGTAATTAGTGTAATTTTTTCCCTTTCATTTTTTGTCATTCGGGACTTTTCTCTGCTGAAAAAATATTGATTTTGCGTTTATTTTTTGCCTTTCTTATAAGAGAAAAAAAACTGAAACTTTGTTAATTAAATTCAGAAAATGGAATAACATAATTATGAGCTTACGAGATCTTTAGCCGGATAAAAATTTTGGGTTTGGATTATATGAGCATTTTATGTAGATATGTTGAATATAGGCTTCAGTATTGGACTTCAGTGTTATTGAATTTGGCCAATAAGCTTAAGAATCTGTGCATTTCATATATGTTAATAGATTTTGATGTTGAAGCATGCGAACAGCTTAGACTATACGTTCCTTTTGGGTCCGTTTGTATCCAAATCTTAGTAGACTAAAGATTGGTTTTGGGTTTAAATTGTTAAATGATCTAATTGATATGTTTGGGTGCAGACTTTGGATTTTAAGCAATGGATGATAACCTGTATGATGAATTTGGTAACTATATTGGACCTGATATCGAGTCAGACCAAGGGAGTGAAGGTGAGGAAGAAGAAGATGAAGACCTTCCTGACAGGCATGTCCAAGAGGAGGGAGAGCAATCTGATGGGGAGGCTCCAGATGGGGTGTCTAATGGATGGATTACAGCTGCTAATGATGTTGATATGGATAATCAGATTGTTCTTGCTGAGGACAAGAAGTATTACCCAACTGCGGAAGAGGTTTATGGTGAGGATGTTGAGACGTTGGTTATGGATGAAGATGAGCAGCCTCTTGAGCAACCTATTATCAAGCCTGTTAAGAATATCAAGTTTGAGGTTGGAGTTAAGGATTCTTCGACTTATGTGTCGACCCAGTTTCTTATTGGTTTGATGTCAAACCCGGGTTTGATCCGCAATGTTGCCCTCGTTGGACACTTGCAGCATGGGAAGACGGTGTTTATGGACATGTTGGTTGAGCAAACCCACCATATGAACACGTTTGATCAAAATAGTGAGAAGCACATGAGATACACTGATACAAGAATTGATGAGCAAGAAAGAAGGATATCTATTAAGGCAATCCCGATGTCACTTGTTCTTGAGGACAGTAATGGGAAATCCTATCTCTGTAATATCATGGACACTCCTGGTCATGTGAATTTTTCTGATGAAATGACTGCTGCTCTTAGGCTTGCTGATGGTGCCGTGTTAATTGTTGATGCAGCTGAAGGAGTGATGGTAAGCATATCTTTTTATGCATATTACAGTAGCTTATACATTAATGCTCCCTTTATTTTAGCCTTCTGGTTATGCCTATGCTTGAGAGCAGCCTGAATTATAATTGGAAGTAGAAACGTTCTATCAAACTTTACAGGTAAGCGTAATAGTAAAATATGAACTCCTAAGAAAATGAGAATTCTGATATCTGTTGCAGTTAAATTTAGTTTTGCTAGTCAAATCTTCTCCAAATTCACAGCTTTACTGATCTTTGAATTTGGGTTTGGTGATTGCTGCTCTTTGTAGTATTTATGAACTATGTAAGGTTGTTGAGAATGATGCTTATGGTTTCATGTTGTAAACAGGTAAATACTGAAAGGGCTATACGCCATGCAATACAGGAATGCATACCTATTGTAGTTGTTATAAACAAGGTAAACACTTTTCATCAAGTTATATTGTATATTGTAAACCTTTGATGAAAATGATGTTCCATACTTCTGCATCTTGCTTGTGCTCATATGTTATTCATTTTTGAAGGTTGACCGGCTGATAACAGAACTTAAGTTGCCCCCCAAGGATGCTTATCATAAACTAAGGCATACCTTGGAATTAATTAATAACCATATATCTGCAGCCTCTACAACCGCTGGTAATGTTCCAGTTATTGATCCTGCTGCTGGAAATGTTTGTTTTGCTAGTGCAAGTGCAGGATGGTCCTTCACTTTGCAGTCATTTGCAAAATTATATGTGAAACTACATGGAATTCCATTTGATGCTGAGAAGTTTGCATCTCGTCTTTGGGGTGATATTTATTATCATCCTGATACCAGGGCTTTTAAAAGGAAACCCCCTGCTGGCGGAGGAGAACGATCATTTGTTGAATTTGTTCTTGAACCCCTTTATAAGATATATAGCCAGGTGATTGGTGAACATAGGAAGAGTGTAGAGTCGACTCTCGCAGAGTTGGGTGTCACTCTTAGCAATGCTGCTTACAAGTTAAATGTTAGGCCTTTGCTAAGGCTGGCTTGCAGCACAGTTTTTGGTTCAGCCTCAGGCTTCACTGATTTGCTGGTTCAACACATACCATCACCAAAGGATGCTGCAGCTAAGAAGGTTGATCACACTTACACGGGACCTAAACATTCTATGATTTACAAGGCCATGGTAGAATGTGATCCATCTGGTCCCCTTATGGTCAATGTGACCAAACTATATCCCAAGTCCGATTGTAGTGTTTTCGATGCTTTTGGTAGGGTTTACAGTGGTAGAATTCAAACTGGTCAGTCTTTGAGAGTACTGGGAGAAGGCTATTCACCAGATGACGAGGAGGACATGACAATAAAAGAAGTAACCAAATTATGGATCTACCAAGCTCGATACAGAATACCTATAAGCAGTGCTCCTCCTGGTTCTTGGGTTCTTATTGAAGGTGTTGATGCTTCAATTATGAAAACTGCCACCCTCTGTAATATGGATCTTGATGAAGATGTATACATTTTCCGGCCATTACAGTTTAATACTCTTCCTGTTGTAAAAACAGCTACTGAGCCTTTAAATCCTAGTGAGTTGCCCAAAATGGTGGAGGGGCTTCGGAAGATCAGCAAAAGCTATCCTCTAGCAATTACTAAAGTTGAGGAATCTGGTGAGCACACTATATTAGGTACTGGAGAGTTGTACTTGGACTCAATTATGAAGGACCTTAGGGAGCTTTATTCAGAGGTGGAAGTTAAGGTATCTAGTTTGTGATACCCTTTGTTCTGTCCTAGTTTTATTCCTTTCTGAAACTCATTTTTCTTTTATATTTGCTTTGCTCGACTTCGTTTTTCTGTGTTTTCGCTTATGCTTCTCCTAAATATAGGTGGCAGATCCTGTTGTTTCATTCTGTGAAACAGTGGTGGAGTCTTCATCCATGAAATGCTTTGCTGAAACACCCAACAAGAAGAATAAAATAACCATGGTAAAGACAACTATCATTTTTTCCAACTTAGATGCGTTTAGGAATAAATACAAGTATACTTGCTCTCAGGATGTATCATATACCTTTCTATGATTTTAAAGATTGCAGAGCCATTGGAGAGAGGTCTTGCAGAGGACATTGAGAATGGTGTTGTAAGCGTTGACTGGAGTCGGAAGCAACTTGGTGACTTCTTCAAGACAAAATATGACTGGGATTTGCTTGCTGCACGTTCCATCTGGGCATTTGGCCCTGATAAGCAGGTACCAAAGTGTAATTTTGTTTAAATACCTGTTGATAATATCTGGCTCCTTGCTTCTCTTGTGAAGCTTTGCTGATTCAAATATTGTTTTGCAGGGACCTAACATTTTAATAGATGATACACTCCCTACTGAGGTTGACAAGGGATTGTTGGGATCTGTCAGGGATTCTATTGTCCAAGGGTAAGATTATATCTTCTTTACTCGTCTTCTAAGCAGTTAATCTACTGCCTGTGATTAAGGATTTCATATTTTGTCGGCCAGATTTCAGTGGGGTGCACGAGAAGGACCTCTCTGTGATGAACCTATTAGAAATGTGAAGTTCAAAATAGTTGATGCAAGGATTGCATCTGAACCATTGCATAGAGGATCTGGACAGATCATCCCCACAGCTCGACGTGTGGCCTATTCAGCTTTCCTTATGGCGACCCCACGGCTTATGGAACCTGTATATTATGTGGAGGTATGTTCCTTCAATCATATTCCCTCAACATAATTTTTTTTTTTTTTTTTTGTTTTGTTTTAAGAGAATAGAAGAGGAAAAAGGGGGGGGGGTTATCCTCCAGAACTAGGGATCAATCCCTCACTTCAGCGATTACATAGGGGCTTGTCCCCATTAAACATGCAAGAGAGACCAACAGTAATAATGTTGCAAAACAAGGTAGACTGGATGCAGTGGTTCTTCTAATGACAAAAGAATAAAAACCATAAATTAATTTGCCTTGGCATATGACAAACTGAAAATAATTCTAAAATTTTAAGTAAAATCTTGCTCTGGTTGCTATGGTCTTCAGCATATGGTATCCTCTCCTTGCTGGGATGAGGAAAAGGCTATGCAGAGGTTCCAATACTACCTGGAAGCAAGCTTAATTTGGCCCAATAAAGGGAAACTGGAAAGTTAAAGAAAGTTTCATTATTCTGGCATCTTTTTAATCATATGCAACTGCCTCAGTTGACAAACTTGTTTCTCTTGACATTATGTTCAGATACAAACACCAATTGACTGTGTCTCTGCTATCTACACGGTGTTGTCTCGTAGGCGTGGTCATGTTACAGCTGATGTGCCACAGCCAGGAACCCCGGCCTATATTGTGAAGGTTTGGAAGCTAAGCTTGAAATCTTTTAGAAATATTTGCATGACTGAGGGATCAAAGTTAGTGGCAAAACATGAATTATACATGCTTTACTTTCATAATTTCATTGACCAGTAAGGCGATATTTTCTGGCAAGTTCTTTCATTTATGAAGTTGCCTAACAGCTTACTACTGATCCCATTTATATGCTTACAAGTTCAACTTATTGCTTTTTCCATATAGGCATTTTTACCTGTGATAGAGTCATTCGGATTTGAGACAGACCTTAGGTACCACACACAAGGTCAGGCCTTTTGTCTCTCAGTATTCGACCACTGGGCCATAGTTCCTGGAGACCCTTTGGACAAGAGCATTGTTTTGCGACCTCTTGAACCCGCACCAATACAGCACCTTGCTCGGGAGTTCATGGTGAAGACAAGGCGTAGAAAGGTATTGCTACTTCTCTCTACCTATGCACGCTACATATGCACGCACACAGCCATGCAGGCATTCCATCTGTATAATGCACAAAGATCCTTTAAAAAAAATTAATGAGTGTTAATTTTCTGACAACTTTTAGGGAATGAGTGAAGATGTGAGCATCAACAAGTTCTTCGACGAGGCTATGGTAGTGGAGCTAGCTCAGCAGGCTGCCGATCTTCATCAGCAGATGATATAAACCGAAACACGGTATATACAAGTTTGTCATGTTTCGAGGACTTCAAAGTACTTCCTGATATACTTGGTTTGTAGTTTTTAGGAGAGTTCAATGTTTTACTGCCATCCTTCCTCACCCCTTTCACTGGGCTCAAACTTGGACAAGGTAATAGTGTTGATGTTAATTTTCAGTGACCATAGAGTTAAGAGTTTAGTTTAGGATTGTATTTGTTCCATTTTTGTTCATGTCATAGGTGTTGTTGTAAGTTGTGAAGAGACTGAGCTGAGTTATTAATATATTTGAAGTAAAATCAAAATAATCATTCAAATGACTATTAATTGTTTAATTAATCAACGTGTTATATATTCTCTAAAGCTAGACCAAGCCGAACCATAGAGAATGTGGAAGAAAAAGGGTAAATATACATTTTGGTATCTGAACTTGTGTTCAAGGTTCAAATTACTACTTAAAGGGTTGCTTTTTGATCTAATTAGGCACTTAAACTTGATCTCAATGTTCAATTTGGTGTATGAACTTGGGCTTTTTGTTCAAATTGGTTCAAATAATTAGTACTAATTTAGATAATAATAATTAAAAGCTAAATTTAGGTACCAATTTAAACCAAGAAGCCAAGTTAGAAACCTCATTGGATTGAAATAATCTTTAACCTTAAAGCCATAAAAACTATTAATCCAAAACCGAAACCATTGGTTTCAAGTAAATTGTGGTTCCTTTAAAACACTAGAATTTACTGTATCTTGTTTGAATAAAAAAAAACTGTGGTACCTATTTTGTGGGGTCAAAGAAATTGAAGTTTTACATAAGTAGAACAAAATATTATTCGATTATCAATAAAAAAATTCTCTTATTCAATTATTTTATTTTATGACAATTTTAAAATTGATATTTTAATATTTATATATTATCCAATTTAATATTAATTTAAAAAATCTGATTTAAGATGAAGTTTTACTCTTGGGTTCATTTCACTGATACACTTTCTTCTTTCTTACAAATGCAAATATATTGGTGTGATCTATTCAATTCAATTAAATAAATCAACTAAAAAATTCATGAAAATAATCAATTAAAAATTCATGAAAAAAAATGTAATTCAACAAACGATTCTCAAATTAACTGAAGCAATGTCCCTTTTTGAACCAATCAGTCAAGTACATTAAAACTACTGATAAAATGGCATCCATAAACAGAACATTACAAACATAGACTAGTCGAACTTATTGCCCATGAGAGCCCCTACAATACCCTCAGCTTTCCAGGCCCTAAACTCGGACAAAAAAAGAAATTTCAGACAACTCCCCAGACCCTAATTTCAGTTTTTATGGAACCCCAAAATACTAAAAACAATATTTAACTTTTCATTTTGATGGAGAGTAAAGATCAAGTTCTTTGTGAGTGTGAATCTCACAATCTGAGGTTGGCTTTGAAACACAAGTCAACATATACCCATTCTTAATTTGATCGTCCTCGAGGTAGATGGCTTCTGGTTGATGTACCGTACCCGAAACGACCTTTGCAGTACATATAGAGCAAGCTCCAGCTCTGCAACAATAAGGCAGCTCTACTCCTGCTGCCTCAGCTGCCTCTAAGATGTACTGGTTATCGGGGACTTCGAACTCATTCACTTCACCCTTTGGTCCTACGAGCTTAATCTTGTACATTGCCATCGATGTTCGGTGATTTGAGGAACATTTCAAGCCGAAAGATCTAGAGATGGTTTTAACAGATCCAAGAGATGTTGGGGCCTTGGCAATGGGACTTGTAAATCGGTTTGGGGTTGCAGCTTTAACAATAGATGGGGAAGTGAGGCTCCTGACGGTTGTCATCTTCGTTTTCTTCCTTCGTTGTGGTTTGACTCCTAGATAAAGAATGGAAAATGATATAAGGGCTTTGCAGTTTGCACCATACAAGCATTTAACGTAAATTCGGAAACGAATGACAAAAGATGAAAGGCGGCAACTAAAACCAGACAAATCAAGCAAGTAACCTTAAACCTATAGGCTAAGAAAAAACGAATTCCTGAACTCAGCTTAATATTTTTCCTTGTGTTCGAAAGAGGGGTACGGGTGGGGCTAGACATTAAGTAGATTGAATCCTGAAGATAGCATTATCAAGAGCAGGAGTAAAGCCAGGAAATTGTTTTAGGAGGGCCAAAACTAAATAAACCTTTTTAGGAAGAGCCAAAATGCAATTTTACCATTACACTAACTTGTGATTTTCTAAAAACTAAAGGGGCTATATAAACCATTTTTCTTTGCCCCCCTCCGCCCCTAATCATGAGGGACAGCTACCAAAAGAATGTCTCCATGGATCGTAAAACAGACAGACAACTTGATTATACCAAAAACAACGTAGAAACAAGCATGCATGGTGTGTTCTTACAAGCTTATTGATCTTATTTATTGCCAAATTCATTTATCCCATTTTGTGCAGGACCAGAAGCAAATATCAAAGAACCACATTCTAAAACTTGGCAGAAAAGGCACAAAGAATCAACATGCATGACAAAATACACACATGTGGAAGGTTCCCAAGATGCATAAATGGCTAACTACAAGAAAAAATGTGTATCTGAACTCATCTCTTTTTCCTATCAACAAATGGCCATGAAGTTGCTGTAATGCAGAAGTTCAAATACCATCTTTCATATTTTTTCCATCGTGAAATTGCTAAAACGTTTGGCCATTTACATATAAACCATCCACATGCAACAAATGATCTTATTTATAAAGGTAAATCAAATTGCCATAAATGAGGCATTGCCTCAAACAAGTTAACTATTTCTTGATATAATCAAAGGTATCTTGCAACCTGGTATTCAAGTAAAACTCTTCCAACAATGATGACTCCACGATTGGTCCAAATAAAAAAAATCTAAACTTTGGGGGACAAGATTTCCGTTCATAATCCAAAGAACAAAAAGCTAAAGCTATTCCTGTTTTTCTGTTTGTTTAATTTTCTCTTGGTTTCCAAATAAGAAACCTGAAAAATCACAAGCTCAACCATACCAGAAAAACAAGCAAAACAAAGAATTCAACCAAAAATCACTTTGAAAAAGGCCAAAACAAGCAAAAAAGACAAAAACCCAACACCGAAAACAAGGAACAGAAGCTGAAAACAACAGATCATAAACACAAAATCCACAAAATTATACATAAATGTAACGCAGAATCAAAGCTAAAAAGGAAATGATGAACAAGAAAAAGAAAAAACCCAAACTAGAGCTAGAGGAAAAGAGAGAGAACTTACAGAAGGGATTTGGGAAGCGGAGAAAGCAAGAGATCTAAGCTTTCAAAGCCTTTAAACCCCAAATAAGCACTAAACAGTGACACAGTGACAGTGATGATGATCACAATTCTTTTTTTCCTCCCTATTTATATCCTTAAAATAGCTGTATCAAAATCTGGTTATTAAAATTTAAGAATCCAATAAAATAATTGACAAATTGTCATCCACAAATCCACAGCACGGCAACCACAATCACAAACAAGTATATTTAATATGGTGGTAGGTGGGGGATTTGATAATTTAAAAAATGTGTAAAATTTCGTAGGCTTCTTCCATTTCGAGGTTCTAAGATTCCACACTGCTTGCATTATTGCAGTGCAATTAATGCACTTTTCTCTTGCAATTTAGAATTTTAGATTTTCTCTTTTAGACTGATATATTTAAAAGAAATTACATTTTTACTAAAATATTAATTTTTAATTGTAATAATTCACGTTAATATAAATATTATAAAATATTTAAAAACCAAAATTATATAAATACTTATACAAATTTAAAAAATTTTAATTTTTAACCAATATTGCTGTTTAAAAAATTCACATTTTTTAAAAAATTAATACCAAATTTAGCTAAAAATTATTATTTTAATTAAAGTCTAATAAACTACGTGAATTTCAAATGCAATTAAATGGTAATTTTATTTTTGTGTGAGATTATCGTTATAATATTAATGATATATAATAATTCAGTGACTATAACGTAATAAATCAATAAAATTAACGATCATATAATAATTTTTTTTTAAATTTAATGGTTTTGAAATATGCATAAGCTTCAAAACATGTAATTTTCTCTAATTATAATTATAAAACTTTTTAAAAGATAATATTTTATCACGAGCGTTGTATAAAAAATTTAAATTATCACTTTAATTTTAAATTAATCTTTAAATTTTAAAAATAATTTTAATTAAAATTTTAAAGTATTGATATTATACCTATTAAGTCTATATCTACTAATTTAAATATTAAATGTTAATTTAAAAATAAGTCACGTGATCAAATATTTTGAAATTTAAAAATTATTTTATATTTATTGAAACTATATTTAAAAAAATAATAATAAATATTGGGGGGTCAATTATTAAATTATATCACGTGATGGTCGCTACTTGGCAAATGGCAAGGTGCTATGATGACTTTGTAAAGATTTGACATTTTGGCATTTAGCTAAAAAAAAAATTAAAGAATTAAATAAAGAAGTATTCTTCCAAATCAGCCGTACGATACGCCCATGGTTTTTTTTTTTCCAAATTTCTTAAATGCAATTATGCAATGAATTAAATATTTTATTGCACTAAAATAAAATATAAATATATATTTTATATTTGGATAAATTATTCAGATAATTACTCTAAAATTATTTTATTCTTATTTTCGTCACTCTAATTTTTCTCTTGTTAAATATAGTACTATCGTTAATTAAAATTAATTATAAAGTCTTATTATCATTCTTAACTTTGGAATCAAGCCCTAAAATCGAAAATAATTGAACCTCAAAATCAACCCTTAAATCTTAAAATCTTTGAAATCTAAACTCTTATTATCTCTAAGCTTAATAACTCTCAAAATCATTGAATCCTAAACTCCTTTTATCATCGCATTTCATCCATACCAAAATAAATAGTCGAGTTGTTGAAGAAAATCAAAGAAATGAAGAGGGAAAGGAAGAAAGAACGAATAATGTGGGGTATTGGTATGATTGTTGCTGCATTTTTCAGTTGCGTCTTGATGAAATGTGACGGTAGAGGGAGTTTAAGTTTTAATGATTTTGGAGTTTAAAGTTTGATTTCGAAGCTAGTGATGGTAACGTAGGTTTAAAGCTCAATGGCTAGGATCATTTTAGTTCTCGTTTTAAAAATTCGATTTTTCCCAAAAATTTAAATCAAAATATGGTGTGACATATAAAAGTGTGCATGGGCTGGGCGGCCCAACCCGGCCCGAAGGCCCACCCGAAATGTGAGAGGATTTGGACAAAAATATAAGCCTGAAAAATGGGCTTGGGCAAAAAAACAAAGTCCGTTTAGAAAAAGAGCCGGGCCTCGAGTATGATTTTTTTTGGCCCATTGCCCAAAATTTTTTATTTGTTATATTTTAATTGTATTTGATTTATTTTAGATGTTTTTATTTGTATTTAATTTATTATATTTTAAATGTATTTGATTTATTATATTTTTATTTATTTTTTGTTTTAATATTTATTTTATTTTTAAAATTTATTGAATTTATTATATTTTATTTTTAATAAAATAATAAAATTTTATACTAGTCGGGCCGAACTTGGGCGGGCTCGGCCTACTAATTTTATAGCAGGCTAGGCCTAGACAAATTTTAGGTCCATATTTCAGGTCGGGCCGGGCTCGGCCTACCAATCGGGTCGAAAATTTTTTTGGCCCGGCCCAAACCCGGCCCGACCCGGCCCATGCACACCTCTAGTGACATATAATCAAACCCAGAAGCTTCCTCAAGAAAAAAATTATAATTTTTTTAGTTATACTCATGATTTTTAATTTTATTAAAAAAATGTGAGTTTGAGTGCGTTGAATCGCGTTTATCTCCTATATAAGTGTTGAAGAAAAGCTATGGATAGTTCTTAGTAGTGTATTAAAAAAATATCATAATTCCCTATACTCTTCCTAAAGTTAGAATTTAACCTTAATACTTCTAAACTTTAGGAATTTAGTTCATCTAATTTTCAGATTTCAAAACTCATATCTAATTATTAACATTGTTAAAATTATTTTGTTAAATTGAAATTCATTACAACATCATTTTTTAGTTACACAAATACCTAATAAGTATTTTTTTTAAAATTTCAAAATGTCACACTAATAAATTTAATAAAGATTAATAATTGGATATAAACTCTAAAATCTAAAAATTAAAATAAAAGTATAATAATTAAATTTCAAATTTGTAAAAATACACATATTTATGGTATATTTTACTTTATATTAACTTATCATTTCATAAAACCTAAAAAGTTTAAAGGTAAATTTTACTATTTTAGGAGGACCAAAGCTACTATCTACCCATGTCTATACGAGAATAGATACGAACGATATAATTCTTTATATATATAAACTTTAAAAAACAAAATATTCAACCACCTAACCATATCCAACACATAAACTAAATAACATAGTCAGAGGCGAAGCCAGAAGAATTTTTAGGGGGAGCCGGATAAAATTTTAATTTTTTATAGTTTATATTTTTATAATTTGTAAATAATTAAATCAAATTTTTATAATTTTAAGGAGGACCAAAGTGTAATTTTACCTTTATTAATTTAAAATTTTTAAAAATTCTAAAGCCAAAATTATAATTTTACATTTTAGGGGAGCGGGGCCATGTCAGCCCCCTAACTATGCCCCTGAACATAGTCTTCACCAACCTTAATTTAAAATTGATGGACACATGATATTACAAATGTAATGCCTTACAACCTCACAACACAATAGTTATTAATAATACTAACTCAAAAATTCCTTAATTCTTAATGTATTTTCTAACTATTCAAACAAATCAAGAACAAGAATCATTCTATTAAAATGGTTAAAGCTTAAAACTATGTTTAACATTCACAGTTCCAAGAAGAAAAAATGGCAGATATTTTTTATCAAAATAATATAAAAAAAAAACAAATTAAATGCAAAAATAGTATAAGATGTGCCACCCTAAATTTCTCACTCAAAATTTTTTTTAAGTAGTGCCGCCAACATATTAGATGGAACTCAAAAATATATGAATATTCCCCCTAAATGCAGAATAAATACCATACGAGAAGAAAAAAACTATTTTTTAATGTGGTGTTAAGGTGATATCGTTAATATGTTAAGAGATTCCGATTTAAATTTAAAAGAAAATGTTATAAAAACAAAAGGACCTCAAAATAATAATTAAAGAAAGTTTATGATGCAATTATTTCCTAAAACATATATCTAACCTAACCATCAGCTATTTCAATTCATTTCCATATGAGTTTTGGAAAAAAAAGGTTTTGTGACTTCCAAGGACTAACACACAGATTTAATATGATTTAATATTATTTCAAACAAAAAAAAAAAAAAAGGAAAAAAACAGTAACAAGATTTAATATGAGAAGACAAGACAAATTTTTATAACAGCTTCAACTTCCTTTTATAATTTATTTCCGTCAGACTTTTTAAAAAAATTATCAACACAGCCTGTCAAATGAAATAAAAAAAAGAAGTTTTTGTTACTTATATATCATAGCCTTAAAAATTTATTTATTTTTAAATTGTATGATTAGCTGATGGTGGGAAAGAATTTAGGATGGTGCTACTTGTAAAAGCACCCTATTTTTGTAATTAATTACAAATTATTTTAATTAAAAAAACTCAGAAGTGCCAATATCAACAGTAATGGGTGAAGTGAGATTATCTATGTCCGTGACTACGGTAACTAGGGTTCGATCAACAGATTCACTTGTATACTACGGTAACTAGTGTGAGTGTGTAGGTGTGTGAGTTTAAACTTATATTGTATAAAAAAAATATGTTAGTATGATAAACTCAACACAAAAACTACAATATATATGTGTAAAACATACCTTCCAATGAACTTGCACTCACATTCAGACAGAGACTCCATAGGCAAATTTCCAGACAACACCTTCAGATCTGTTTAAAGTGGTCAAAGTACAAAATTTCTAGCACCTTGAACAAGCTCCTGCTTTTAATGGATATCATTTAAGGGGATAATTTTGCTAACAAAATCCAGACAATGGACGCTTCGAAATGTTCTGTAGCGAAGGGCTCATGTTGGTAACAGATACGTACCGATTCCTCTGCCTTGCCGAAACAACAGCAAATGATTTGCAGATCAATAGTACACTGCAGATACGAGCATCTCTTGATTAGACATCTAAATCTTTTATCCATTGTTGAAAAAAAAATGTCATTCAACCGGATTGTAAAGGAACAAGTTCATAAATCAAGATCATTAATCTGAAACTACAGCTGAAATTTCAAACAACTCGAAACAACGCATCATGGCAATGCCTTAGGCATAAGTACTCAAAACATATGGTCCAGAAACAACTCTAATTGTAATAAAATTAGAGAGAATAATAACTTACGGTGCACAAGCCGGTTAACCAAACTAAGCGATTACCTAGAGCGCATAAATGATTTTAATATGGAAATAAACTAACCAATTACACGTGGATAGAAGAATTCATAGTGTCGACGTGTTAACACGATCCACAATCGCAATTGTCCATAAGAGTTACAACCGGCTCTATACAAATAAGATCTTTGGCTGATGTTAATTGCTGAAAACCATCTTACAATGGTACAAATTCCTACTTTCTTCTCAACCAAACAGCCTTTACTTCAATCTTTCTAAGAGCACCTACAGGATCTAGTGCAGGCAAATGGGAAAATAGTACAATAATTGTGCTGCATAATCCCATATTTAAGCAGATCAGCTCAACTCATAAAATTTTACCTGAATCCAACAAGGTAACTTATTTTTCTATGAAGCACTACCTCAACAATATATAAGAAGTACAAAATTGGTTCATGAAAATGGCAAGCATTCTCTTTTATATCTTTGTTTTTCTAGTTTAAGAAGAAAAATAAACAAAGAAAGCAAAAGAGCAGAAAAGTAAATCTAATCATGTCACTAATATAGAACTTGAATACTTATTCTATGTGTTTATTCAATCTCTCTACCAGTTTCCTAGCACTGGTCATTTTTACTTACTCTGATTGAGTTTTTCATAGAATTCCATAGAAAACAAATCTCAGTCAACTAGAGTGTCAAATGATTATGTATACAACTAATACTTTGAAACCATAAAACAATGGAACCTAAACTTATGCCATTTCTATTTGATTTCTTAAAAGAAATAAACTATTACTAAAAGGAAAAGTTCTTGTCAAATTGGGGTAAAGTGTCTTTGTCCTTGGATGTAAGTATCAGGATCTCAAACCCTACAGATAAATTTTCAGGATGTTCATTTAAGTCCAAAACCAAAGAGAAGTAACTTATTTTCAGGGTGTCCATTTCAAAACGAAAACTCCTAACCTATGATCAACCCATTCAATGTGCAACTTATTGTTCTTGTTTAGCGTCTTCAATGCTTCTACATCCATTTATTCCAAACCAATCTTCTCAGCTTGCAATATAAATCGAACCGCATAAAAGGAAACACTCAAAAGTTACAAGTACATAGTTTTTATGTTGCTCAGATTCTTCATTCTTCTTGAAGTAACCATGCACATTTCAAATGCATACCCATATCTGTTTTATGCTCAGGTCAAGAAATAAAATGTTCTTTTTAGCAATGTAGGCAAACCAAGTTCACCTCAGAAAGACACAAATTTACCTCTTCAACAAGTTGATCATCTCCAAGCATGCAGATCTTTGTTTTGGAGCAATGAGTGTGTGGCAGCTTCACAAACACTGAAACACTTGTCTTTTAAGGGATCATTGTTTTTCAGCCCAATGTGGAATTAAATGGTCTTGGTCAACTTATGGTTTTCCTCCTAGGAGTTAGCCATATTGGTTGAAGTAGCTTCTCTAAGGGAATCACTCCAAAGCTTAGTGCAGATAAAAAAAGCCAAATTCCTTCAGGGTAGAAAACTATAAATGAGTAGATAAGAAGCAACCACATAATTCATAAACTAATATAATGAAGTATTAATCCAGGCAACTTAAAGAATTCATACTCATCAAAACATGAGCGCTAAAAAACAATTCATAGTTTGACTCACTACATCCGAAAAGATATATAATAAAAGAACTAATATACAAAGTTGTAAATAAACATTATATCAAAATTTTCAAGTTTGAATTTTGAGAATTATATTTTCTTTAATAGTAACTTGTCTAATAAATGTAAAATATAGACTGAAACATGCTTATAAACATATGCACCAATATAAATACCGGAAGAAAGACTGTTTTATATCGATTTTAATATATTCATTTATCCATGCTCTGTTCAATTTTTACTATTTCGTATTATGTTTTAACTATTTTTTCAAGTCATGTTCATGTTATTTTAGTACTCAGTATTGTTGAATCTAGATTTGACATATACAATTAATGCGAAGCTCTTCCTACACACACTTATTCATCATGGTCCATATTTTTCAATAGCTACTCTGGGTAGCTATGGTTGCCCTTGGAGATAATTGCTAACATGGTAGATAGAGTGTAATTCTCCCAAATCACTCAAAGCACCTCAATCAACCTAGACAAATATACTCCATCTACACCCTATTTTGTTTATGGACTTTTTAGTTTTCCCTTTTCCTTAAAAGTATATATATTCAAATTCTATATCTGACATATAACCAAACATGGATATGAAAGGTATAATTCTTCAAATCAAGAAAAGAATTTAGAAAACAAATTAGAATATTTATATTGATCAGTACCCATATTTGAAACACATTAATGGTCTAAATAATAGTCTTTGCCAACCTTAAACAAATTAGAATTGATTGTCACATGATATTGCAAAAGTTCTACCTTGCAATCTCACAATGTAAGTTATTAATGACAGTCATTCTTACTTCTTTCTAAAACATTAAAAAAATAACTCAAAGTTTCAATCTTAATGTTACTGCTACCTGTTGAAATAAATACAAGAATTAATGGTTGGATAAAGTGTCACGAAGAAAATGGCAGATGTCAAAGTGCCATTGTTAACATCTGGATACTGAAAGCGAGTGATTAAATGGTGTAGCCACATGCAGTAATTCCAGAATGCTAAACTCAATACAAAAACTAAAGGGCATATATATGCATATGTATACCAATATTTAGAAAGTTGCACACCATGTTAAAGTTAACTACAAGAAGATGAACTTGTGCAACTAGACTTGGGAATGCTTAGGGTTGGACAGAGGTTAATAAGTATAGAACAGGTTGAGATCCAGTCAATTATTTTTTTTAATCTAAAACTTTCAAATACACTAATCATCACCATTCAAATGTGTAAGATCCATCAATGAATTGTGCAAGTGATATTTGTAAATGGTGATTAACCTTATATTGGATAGTAATAGACACAAAAGTAAATAATGGAGGGGAGCCAAACATCTATAAGACATGAAAAGAAATTAAAAAAATAAGGTATTATTATGTGTAAAAAGTTCAGTCAATCAGTAACACATATGTAGTCTCAATTATGATAAATTGGACCTCTTTAGACATGGTATTACAGCATAAAAAATTGTATAACAAATGTCTTCAATATCGGTTTCAAACAAAGTAAGGTTAAAATGTCTTGCATTCCAATAACGCATAGTCAAACATTTGATCCAACAATATAGTCCATTTAAAACTATTACAGGATGGAAAACATGGCATAGCAATTTCTAATTGATGTAACTAATAAAATAGAAATGCGAAAAAACGTAAGCAAATAGTTGGCCAGACATGGCAAATTAATGGTTACTTTGTCATAACGCCGCATCATGGCAGTGCCTATACAGTATGCACAGGAAATATGCAAGGCCCAAGTAACATCTATATCTATAAATATAGTAATAAAAGTGTAATTAACGAGAGTAATAACTTATGGTGCAAAACAGAACGGTTACCCAAATTATTCTGCCAATAACCTAGGCCATATAAATCATTTCAATATGTAAACTAAGTAATTACACGTGGATAGATGATTTCGTAGTGTCGACGTGTTAACACAATCCACAGATGCAACTTTCTATAAAAGTTATGACCGACTCTATAAATAAGAATTTTGGCAGGTGTTATTTGCCAGCTCGAGTTCTTACTTTCTTCTCAAGAAATTTTGCACTTGTGCACCTACGGGTTCTAGCGCAAGCAAATGGGAAAATACCACAAAGATTGGGCTGTATAATCCCGAATTTAAGCAGATCAGCTCTGCTCATAATGTTACTGAATCCAACAAGGTCAGTAAAGCTAACTTATTTTTCTATCAAGTTCCACCTAGTTTACTAAAGTATATCAACAATATATAAGAGGTACTAAATTGGATCTTCCTTTCATGAAAATGACCCTTCGAAAGCATTTTCGTTCGCAGCTCCAAGTCTCTTTTTGTTTTTCTTGTTTTAAAATAACAATAAAGACAAGAACATAGAAAGCGAGACAACATAAGGAAAACTGTATTCATGCCTATGCTTAACTTGATTGGTAAGTGGTAACAACACATAAAAATCTGATCATGTCTTTTATAGAGAATTAGAATACATATTCTTCGTGTTTACTCAATCTCTAAGTACATTATGGTCAGAACTCTGCCTCTACTCTCTACTAGTTTCCTTGTATTGGTTGTCTTCCCACACTCTGCTTGAATTGATTCATAGAATTCCCTAGATAACAATTCTCAGTCAACCAGATTGTCAAATGATGATAGTGTTATTATCAATTAGATTATGTATTTGACTAATTCTTTGATACTACAAAACAATGGAAACTAGACTTATGCCATTTTTAATAGTTTGCTTCAATTGGGTTAAAAATACAAATGGGAAAAGTTCTCCCCGAATTTGGATGAAGTGTCATTGTCTTTGATGTTAGTATTAGGATTTCAAACTTTACACATTAGTTTTCAGGGTGTCCATTTAACTCCAAAACCAAAGAGAAGTAATTGGTAAAAAGACCTCTTTGGTCCCTCTCAATTTCGATATTGAGTAATTTGGTCCCTCTAAAAAATAAGACCAATTCAATCATTGTCAATTTAAAAATGAGTAATTAAGGACAATTAATCACAATGTTAATGTTTTTCATCAATTGTACATATTTTTTATTGGCATAATAGAAAATTTAGCTGTCAAAGTTTACGCATTTTGTCAATTTGGTCTTAATAAATTTAGCCTGCAACATTTACAAATTCTAACATTTATGTTGAATAACAAACATCGAGGGCTAAATTTATTATTAAACCAATAAAAATTATGAACTATTGACAAAAAAAAACATTAATATCATTATTAATTGTCCTTAGTTGCTCACTTTCGGAATTGATAGGGGTTAAACTGCTCCAATTTTATTGAGAGCAACTGATTTGCTTAATATTTAATTGAGAGGGACCATAAAAGTGTTTTTGCCAAACTAATTTGTTTCCAATTTGTTTGCCCTCCCTACGGGTCCTGCTTTCTAGACTGGTAGTAAAGCAAATAGAAATACAATTTATATTATGTAGGAAAAGTAATTATGCAAGGATAAAAAATGCAGTATTTTTGGTATTAATGCATTTTCTATGTATTAAAATTTTGTTGTATTTCTAAATGTCTTTTATGGTAACTGCTTAGTATAGTAGGTATGCTTTTATGGTAACTGCTTAGTATAGTAGGTATGCTTATATGAACTTTTATGCAAAGATACAATATTAAATATTCAAATATAGAAAGTATATTTAATTCATGCACCTTCACATAAAAATCCATTTATGAAAGTCAATTGACTGGAACTGTGATACAAGGAAAGTAGCACAATCTTGTATTTGTAGAGCTGTTTGAGACCAATTACATGCTTCCATAAAAATTTGGAAGGTATTTTCAAATATAGAAGGTATAATCAAATATGGACATATTTGAATATTTGATTGTTTAATACTTTCCATATTTGAATATTTAATACCTTCCATAAAATATACCTTCTATATCTCAATAAGCTTTCTATATTTGTATAAATTTAATACAAATTTGAAGGTATTTTCAAATATAGAAGGTATACCTTCTATATTTGAAAATACCTTCCAAAATGATTAGACCTTCTATATTTGAAAATACCTTCCAAATTTGTATTAAATTTAAGAATAGTTGGTCTCAAACGACCCTATAAATAAGAGATTATGCAACTCTTCTTATACCAGAGTTACACTCAGTAGGCATTACAATGGCCAGTCTTCTTCTGCCAAACAGATACAATTTTCTCAAGTTAGCAGAAATGATTTGGGTACTATTTACGGAGACCAAGATATTACCTCGCTTCTAGCAAGGAAATTGATATCGAATCAGTGATTTACCAGATAAACCTACCACTCCAGGCACTTCTTACTTGAAGAAATGGAAGAAGCCGATGGAGTAAGAGTTGGCCTCATCATGAAAATTGGACCATTGTTAGTATTTCCAATGGTCTCAGGATTGCGTGAGAGGGTCAAACAAGGGTAGGTCAAAGAGGAAGATGTAGAAGAGGCAGGAGGTTTCATATGCAATCATAGCATTTTATGCCACCTTCTCATCTTCATGAATGAATGGTGGGTTGATTTTAGACTTGCTAGTAAAATAGCTCTTCTAAGAGTTTACCCCTTTGTCTTTACCATTCTCTAAACCATTCCCTAGTAGCCTCATATGTCATAGATGAACTAAGAATAAGATACCATGTATTCCATCAGCCAAATTTAATTGTATTATTAACAAGCATTTATCTATATACATTTATCTGTATATCTTAAGTCATTCCCTCGTAGCCTCATATGACATTGATTAACTAAGATTAAGATACCACATATTCCTTCAGCTAATTTGATTGTACCATTAACAAGCATTTATCTGTATATCCTAAGGGACTTTACATGTACTTGCAAAGAGATTCATCAAATATCCAAGCATTCAGTATTCTGCTTCACCAAATCACAAATACACAAATATAAACCATCTATCAAAATAATAATCAAATTCCTTTCTCTTAAATGATGGACTAAAATTATGAAAAGCGTAACAATAAAAAGGGAAGGAAAGGAGCATGAATTTGTTTTCTGGTGTTCCTTAAATTTTTTTTTCATTTTACACAACAAAGTCTAATTATCCTGTCATGTTAAGGGTTTTAATCAAGTTAATTTCTCTTATCAATGGACCTATTATTTCCTCCAATGAAACCCACAAAGGTACTTACACTAATAACACATCATAAATTTTCAACTACTAAAAAGGTAAACCAAAAGCAGAATCAAATCAAAGAGTTCAACAATATATTCTTCCATAAACGAAGACCAACCAATAGATGACCATAGCTTTTAAGTTTCCGAAACATAAAAAAATTCACATAATCTCAGACAGGATAAGAAAATTACTTGCTTCAGCAAGATCAGAGGAACAAAATTGCCCGTCCATGGTTTTAGCAGACCAATAGCAATGTAGATATGCTTGGCAATGACCAGAAACTTCCCCGTGAAGCAACAATGGCGATTCATTTTCGTTGAATTGAAACACCCAACATTCAAACAAATTAAATGGGCTTCTATCATTTTCTCTCTTTTGCAAAACCCATTTCTGTAATTTGAAATCCTTAGCTGTCCTCAACGACATTCTCAATTCTTTTCCGGCTTTGGGCTGCTGTTTAGCCCGGTTTACTTTTTTTGTTCTTTGCCGCCATTCAGGTTAAGGATAATAGCGGGTGGGAAATTTGTAAATTTTATAAATATGGAATTAAAAAATGGGTAAAATTAGTTTCTCTCAAATTTGATATCTTTAAAACCAGAGTAATTTAATTTTGTCAATTTCAAAAATAGTATATAAAAACAATCAATTATAATATTAATATTTTTTCCTCAATTTTACATAATTTTAATTAGAAAAATAACAAATTTATCCATTAAAATTTACAAATTTTGTCTATATATATATATATATATATTTGAAACTATTTTTTATTATATTTTTTGAGATTTTATACACTTTTCAATTATTTTCTAAAATAAGGACTAAATTAATAAAATATGTAAACATTGAATATTTAATTTGTTATTATGTCAATCAAAATTATATATAATTGATGAAAACATTAATGATCGTGATGAATTATCTTTAATTGCTTACTTTTGAAATTAAAAGATTAAATTACTCTTTTTAGAAGGACTAAATTGCTCAATGTCTAAATTGAGAGAGACTAAAAGATGACTTTTACACAATTTTGATACAAAATGTCAAAATCTATTCTGTTTATTTATGTATTATTTTTCTAATTATAAATCCGAATCAATTAAATTCTGTCTAATATCCAAAACTGTTAAATATCCATATTTATTATATAAAAATAAAAAGTGAAAATCCAAGTATATTATGATATCCATTATACGAATATCAATATCTAAATCCACTAATAAAAACTATGTTTCATATCACTTTACTCTAAATCTTTTAATCATTGTTCATTCAACCGGATTGCACATGAACAAGTTCACGAATCAAGAAGATTAATCCGAAACTGCAGTTGAAATTTCGGCTTTTCACAAGACTCAAAGCAATGCATCATGGCAATGCCTTAGGCATAAGTATGCATTGTCCAAGAGACAATGCTAATTGTAATAACCAAAGTAAGCAGTTACTAAGAGCGCGTAAATTGTTTTAATATGGAAATAACCTAACAATTACACGTGGATAGAAGAACTCGAAATGTCGACGTGTTAACACAATCCACGGAAGCAATAGTCCATTAGCGTTACGACCAGCTCCATATAAATGAGATCTTTGGCGGGTGTTAATTCGCCGAAAACCATCTTACAATGGTTCGAGTTCTTACTTTCTTCTCAACCAAACAACCTTTTACTTCGATCTTTATGATCCTAGATAAGTCATCTAGTATTCAAGAAATTCTGCACTAGTGCACCTGCAGGATCTAGTGCAAACAAATGGGAAAAATAGTCCCAAATTTAAGCAGACCAGCTCAAACTCATAACATTTTACACTGAATCCAACAAGATCAGTCAAGCTAACTTATTTTGTTATGAAGCTCCACTTAGTTTAATAAAGTATATGGACAATATATAAGAGGTACTAATTGGTTCATGAAAATGGTAAGCATTCTCTTTCACAGCTCCGAGCCCTCCCTTTGTTTTTCTTGTTGGAGGGAAAAATAAACAAAGAAAGCAAAAGAGCAGAAAATCTAACCTAATCATGTCACTAATATAGAACTTGAATACATATTCTTTGTGTTTATTCAATCTCTAAGTATATTATGGTCGATCTCTGCCTTAACTCTCTACCGGTTCCCTAGCCCTGGTTGTCTTTCCACACTCTTCATGAGTTTATTCATAGAATTCCATAGACAACAATTCTCAGTCAACTAGAGTGTCAAATGATGGTGTATATAAATAATTCTTTGAAACCATAAAACAATGGAAACTAAAGTTATGCCATTTCTATTTGATTTCTTGAAAGAATAAACTATTACTAATAGGAAAAGTTATTGCCAAATTGGGGGTAAAATGTCTTTGTCCTTGGATGTTAGTACCAGGATTTAAACCTTACAGATAAATTTTCAGTGTCCATTTCAAACCGAAGTGCAGCATAAATTAAGTTTTTGAGACTCAGATAGGGAACTGAATAATGTTCCCACCTGCTCAGACCAGATAAATTGAAATTAGCACACAGGATTGTTCAAACCAGACTAGAGTTGGTCTATGCCAGCTAATATCTAATTTATGACTTACCATTATATGTTTATACCATCATAAGTATGGTATGAAATACACATATGGTTTTGGTGTTATATGACTATATGGAAGGTAATATGAATCATTATAGACATACCATACATGGCATAAAAGAAATAGACATACACCACAAGTTGCCTTAAAAGACAGACCATGCATACTACACATGCTTTTCTTACCTTTTGGGTCACAAAATGCAGTGTTTTTCGCATATTCCTGTCAGAATTTAAATATTAGGATACAGTGAATGCACTATCTGTCAGAAACGGCAGTTAATTTGGAGCAAATATATTTTCCATATATGAATTTTTATTTAAAGATGCAGGTATTAACTATCCAAATATTGTGATGCCAATTGAATGGAAATTCGATACAAGGAGAGCAACACAATCTCTTATTTATAAGGTTGTTTGAGATCAACTATTTCTTCGCTACATCCATCTTGAGGAAATAGTATCTGTATGGCAGGAAGAAATTGGCCATTGTGATGCCATCTGATAAGAACTTTGATACAAGGAGAGCAGCAGAATCTCTTATCTATAGGGCTTTTTGAGACCAACTATTTCATGATTGCATCGATTTTCAGCTAGAAATGAACTGTTAATTCAACATAAATAAATCTTCCGTAAATGGATTCTTATGTGATATTTGAATATTTAATACTTGCATCTTTGCTTAAGAATCCATGTATGGAAAATTTATTTATGCTAATTAACAGTTCATTTCTGACTGAAAATTGATACAATCATGAAATAGTTGTTTCAAACGGTCTTATTTATAAGTAAGACATTGTTCTGCTCTTCTTGCATCAAAGTTCTAGTCGATTGGCATCACAATAGCCAGTTTCTTCCTGTCATACAGATATTATTTCCTCAAGATAGTAGAAATGATTCAGGGTACAATTTATGGAGTCCAAGATACTGCATCACTTCTTGAAATGACATCAATATCAAATCAATGATTTACCAGATAAACCTACCACTCCAAGCATTTCTAATGGAGAACAATGACTGTAGTTAGTGAAGGCATGTTAGCTTCATCACGAAAACAAGACCATTGCTACTGTTACCAATAAACCCAGAATTACATGGTGAAGGCTACCATGTAAAGGTCAAAGAGGAAGACGTGGAAGAGACTAGCTATAGCATATTTTTCTTCATCTTCTGCAGCTTCGGCCCTCTGCAGTCGAGATTGAAACGTCAATAAAGGTGACAATACGTTCACAGCTTCACCAAGTTGCTTCATGAAAGAATGATGGATCAGATACCATAAAACAGCTCCTCCAAGAGTTTAGCTTTTGTCTTTAACATCCTCTCAGCCATTCCCTAGTAGCCTTATATGTCATTGATGAACTAAGATGTCATATCGTCGACGAAGGGACTTTACAAATATTTGAATCATTGAAGAAAATATGTAACCAAATAAATTCAACAAATATCCAAGCATTGAGTATTCTGCTTTGCAAAATCGTGGAACCACAAATGTGAGAACATTTATAAAATAGAATCAAATTCTTTTTCTACTTGAATGACAGTCTAATAATATGGTAAGCAAAAAAAAAAAAAAAAAAAAAAGAAGGCAAGAAAAGGGGCATGAAATTTGTTAAAAAATCCAGTCCAAGATGATAATTTGAGTTGTCTGATAAAGTTACAAACAACTTTGTAGAAGCCATTGCACTCAATACAAACAATTCCAGACCATTTATGTTGTTTTTAGCAAAACCATACTATAGTGGACAAATCAGTTCTTTATGCAAAAACATTATGTACAAAAAGGAATTGACAACAAGTCTTCTTTGGGTTTCCTTGAACTCAAATTGCTTTCCCACTTTACATACAATTTCTTATTATCAAGTCAAGTAAAGGGATAATAATTGAATCTAATTCTCTCTTATCAAGGTCAATGGAGCTATTATCTCTTCCAAAAAGAATCACAAAGGTATGCATAATAGCACATAAAAAATTTTAAACCAGAAAAAGGTAAACCAAAATAAAGATACAACAGCATTAATCAACTCAAAAGAATTCAATATATTATGCCATAAACCAAGACCAACTCAGTAGATGATGATAACTTGTATGTTAAGATACGTTTCCTCCAGCATTTTAGTTTAGTTATTTGGTTATATAAACATAAAATTTTACAAAATTTCAAATAGGATAAGAAGATTACTTGATTTAGGAAGATCATATGATCAACACTGGCTGTCCATGGTTAGCCAACTGATGTCAATGTAGATACTTCGTAATGACACAACTGTCTAGCAAGGCTTCACTGGAAACTTCCCTGTGAATAAAGAATGGCCAACATCAAACAGTTTTTTTTTTGTTTTTGTAGAATTAAACCTAACATTCTTTTAAAAGAGTTTTAACAATCTTTTCAGATTATGGGATTATCTTCAAGCTTTTTCTTGTCAAGTTTTCTTTCTTGGAGGGAAAATTAGAGCCGTTTGAAAGGGGTTCTACATTCATCTGGTTACCAAAGCTCCTTAGGACTTCTACACACCACTTTCAATCTATCTTGTTTCGTTTCTTTGTTATTCTGTTTTGATCTTATTTAATTGTTTTTAATATTTAATTTGGATTCCTTATTCTTTTTCTCTTTTATTACTTGTTTTAATTGTTGCCCTTTTTAATTCTTAAATCCGACTTGGATCTTTTTAGTATTTCAAGTTGTGTCAAACTCCAAGTTCTCCTTCATTCGTCTAGGGCCTTAGGCCAAATCCGTGACTTGGAAAAACTTACGATCCTGTTCCGAGCACGTCCATATCAACATATGTAGGCTCAATTATGATAAATTGGACCTCTTTACACATAGTATTAGAGCATGAAAATTGTGCAATTTCCACAGTATTGGTTTCAAATAAAGTAAGGTTAAAAATCCTTGGATTCCAATAACTCCATAGTCCAACATTTGATTCAACAATATAGTCTATTTAAAGCTATTGCAGCAAGGAAAGCATGACATAGCAATTTCTATCTGAAGTAACTAATTTAAAAAGAAATGCAAAAAACATGAGCAAATAGTCGGTCAAACCTTACAACGCACAGATAACTTTGTCATGACACTTAATGCATCATGGCAGTGCCTATGCAGTATGCACAAGTAATATGCAAGGCCCAAGTAACACTTTTATCTATAAATATAATAATAAAAGTGTAATTAGTGAGAGTAATAACTTATGGTGCAAAAAAGAGCGATTACCTAAATTATTCTACCACTTACCTAGACCATTTAAATCATTTCAATATGTAAACTAAACAATTACACGTGGATAGAAGGCTTCGTAGTGTCGACGTGTTAACACAATCCACAGATGCAGCTTTCCATAAATGTTATGACCGACTATAAATAAGAATTTTGGCAGGTGTTATTTGTAGGCCGGAGTTCTTACTTCTCAAGAAATTTTGCACTTGTGAACTTACGGGTTCTAGCGCAGGCAAATGAGAAAATACCGCAAAGATTGGGCTGCATAATCCCGAATTTAAGCAGATCAGCTCTCTCATAAAGTTACTGAATCCAACGAGGTCAGTAAAGCTAACTTATTTTTCTATCAAGCTCCACCTAGTTTACTAAAGCATATCAACAATATATAAGAGGTACTAAATTGGATCTTCCTTTCATGAAAATGGCCCTTCAAAAGCATTCTCGTTCGTAGCTCAAAGTCTCTTTTTGTTTTTCTTGTTTTAAAATAAAAATAACACAAGAACATAGAAAGCGAGACAACATAAGAGAAAATGTATTCATGCCTATGCTTAACTTGATTGGTTAGTGGTAACAACACATAAAAATCTGGCCATGTCATTTATAGAGAATTAGAATACATATTCTTCGTGTTTTTTTCTATCTCTAAGTACATTCTGGTTGAATCTCTGCCTCTGAGTCTCTACTAGTTCCTAGTATCGGTTCTCTTTGCACACACTGCTTGAATTGATTCATAGAATTCCCCAGAAAACAATTCTCAGTCAACCAGATTGTCAAATGATGATAGTGTTACTACCAATTAGATCATGCATTTAACTAATTCTTTGATACCTCGAAATGATGGAAACTAGACTTATGCCATTTCTAATAGATATCTTGAAAGTAATAAACTATTATTGTCCTTCACTTGCTTCAATTTGGTGTAAAATATGAATGGAAAGAGTTCTTGTTGAATTGGGATAAAGTGTTGTCTTTGATGTTAGCATTAGGATTTCAAACTTAACACATAAGTTTTCAGGGTGTCCATTTAACTCCAAAACCAAAGAGAAGTAATTGGTAAAAAGACCTGTTTGATCCCTCTCAATTTCGATATTGAGTTATTTGGTCCCTCAAAAAATCAGAGCAATTTAATCTCTGTCAATTTTAAAAATGAGCAATTAAGGACAATTAATCACAATGTTAATGTTTTTCATCAATTGTATATATTTTTATTGACATAATAGCAAATTTAACCCTCAAAGTTTATGCATTCTGTTAATTTGATCTTAATTAATAAATTTAACCCACAACATTTATAGATTCTAATATTTATGCATAATAACAAAAATTGGGGGCTAAATTTGTTATTATACCTATAAAAGTTATGTATGATTGGCAAAAAAACATTAACATCATTATTAATTGTCCTTAGTTGCTCACTTTCGAAATTGATAGGGATTAAATTGCTCTAATTTTATTGAGAGGGACCATAAAGGTGTTTTTACCATAATAATTTGATTCCCCTCCCTATGGGTCCTGTTCTCTAGACTGGTAGTTAAACAAACAGAAATATATTTATATTATGTAGGAAAAGTAATTATGCAAGGATTAAAAAATGCTGACGTGCTCGGATAGGGAACCGAACAATGCCCCCATCTACTTAGACCAGATAAATTGAAATTAGCACACAGGATAGTTCCAAGCAGACTAGAGTTCGTCTATGCCAGCTAATATCTAATTTATGACTTGCAATTTTATGTTTAAAGGTGTTATATGTCTATATGGCATGCATACGAATCATTATAGACATACCATATTAGGCATAAAAGAAAATAGACATACAGAACAAGTTGCCTTAAAAGACAGACCAAGCATTTTATCCATGCTTTTCTATCTTTTGGGTACAAATGCAGTGTTTTAGGTATTAATACATCTTCTATGTATGGAAACTTTGCTGTATTCCTAAATGTCTTTTATATGATTCGTTTTTATGCTATGCTTATGTGATTTTTATGTAAAGATACTAGTATTAAATATTCAAATATAGAAAGTATACTTATGTATATCCTGATATTTGAATATTTAATTCATGCATCTTCACATAAAATCCATATATGAAAGTCAATTAACTAGAAATGTGATACAAGGAGAGTAGCACAATCTTGTATTTGTAAAGCTGTTTGAGACCAATTATTTGCTACAAATAGATCTACCACGCGTGGAAATATTCAGACATCAAGATATACATGAATATACCTTCTATATTTGTGTATTTAATACATTCTATATTTGAATAAGCATATTTAAAATACTTTCCATATTTGTATAAAATTAATACAAATTTGGAATGTATTTTCAAATATAGAAAATATAATCCATATATAGAAAATATATCAAATATGGAAGATATATATTATACATTTAATACAAATTTGAAGGTATTTTCAAATATAAAGATATAATCAAATATGGAAGGTATACCTTCCATATTAGAAATCTTCCATATTTGATAAAACCTCCTATATTTGAAAATACCTTCCAAATTTGTATTAAATATTAAGAATAGTTGGTCTCAAACAGCGCTATAAATAAGAGATAATTCAACTGTCCTTGTACCAGAGTTTCAATAAATTGGCATCACAATGGCTAGTATCTTCCTGTCAAACAGATACAATTTCCTCAAGTTAGCAGAAATGATTTGTGTACGATTTATGGAGTTCAAACTACCTTGCTTCTAGCAAGGACATAAATATCGAATTAGTGATTTACCAGATAAATGTTCCACTCCAAGCTCTTCTCATGCAGAGCAATGAGTGTAGTTGGTGAAAGCAACGTGGTCTTCATCATGAAATTTAGACCATTGTTAGCTTTTCCAATGGTCTGAGGATTGGCTGAGAGGGACAAGCAAGTGCAGGCTAAAGAGGAAGATGTAGACGAGGTTGGAGGTTTCATATGCAATTGTAGCATTTTATTCTCCTTCGTCATCCTCTCACACTGACACTGGCAAAGATGGAAACGGTAATGAAGGTGAAAACACTTCATCATCAGCAATCTGCTTCATGAATGAATGATGGGTCAATTTCAGAATTGCTAGTAAAATAGCTCTTCTAAGAGTTTACCCTTTGCCTTTACGATTCTCTAAGTCATTCCCTGGTAGCCTCATATGTCATAGATGAACTAAGAATAAGAAATTGTGTATTCAATTAACCAAATTTAATTGTACTATTAACAAGCATTTATCTTCATACATTTATCTATATATCTAAGCCATTCCCTAGTAGCCTCATATGTCATTGATGAACTAAGATAAGATACCATGTATTCCATCAGCCTACTATTAACAATCATTTATCTCTATATCCTAAGCCATTCCCTAGTAGTCACATGTCACTGATGAACTAAGAATAAGATACCATGTATTCCATCAGTGTGCTTGAACTCACGTTTAATAGTACCATTAACAAGCATTTATCTGTATATCCTAGTGGACTTTACATGTACTTGAGTCAGAAAAGAGAAAAAAATGTAAAACACAGATATCAAATATATAAGCATTCAGTATTCTCCTTCACCAAATCACAAATACACAACTATGAGACCATCTATCAAAATTATTTTTTCACTAGAATGTCAGGCTTAAATTATGGTAAGCATAAAAAAAAGGAGCAAGAATTTGTTTCTCTGGGGTTCCTTAAATCGTTTTTCCATTTTACACAACAAAGTCTAATTATCCAGTAATGTAAAGGGTTTTAATCAAGTGAAGCTAATTTCCCTCATCAATGGACCTATTGTCTACATCACAAATTTTGAACTACAAAAAGTTAACCGGATCAAAAGGATTTCAATATATTCTCCCGTAAACCGAGACCAACTCAATCGATCACCATAGCTATTCGATTTTCAAAACATCAAAATTGATATAATTTCAAACCGGGTAAGAAAATTACTTACTTCACCAATACCAGAAGAACAACATTGGTAGTCCATTGCTTCAGAAATGTATATAGGTAATGGCTTAAGCAGAAACCTCCCAATGAAGAAACAATTGCGTTCATTTTCGTTGAATTGAAACCCCCAACATTCAAACAAATTAAGTGGACTTCTATCATTTTCTCTCCTTTGTAAGACCCATTCTTGTGCTTTGAAATCAGTAGCTATCTTTCTACGACAGTCTCATTTATTACCAGCTTTGGGCTGCTGTCAAGCCCGGTTCACTTTTTTTGTTGTTGTTCTTTGCCGCCATCCCGTTGCGGCTAAGGATAATAGCGGTAGGAAAATTGTAAATTTTTATAAAATTGATTAAAAGATTGGCAAAAATTGCTTCTTTAATCCCTCTCAATTTTGATGTTGATCAAATTAGTCCTTCTTCAATTTCAAAAGTAGGACAATTAATCATATCATTATTTTTTTAATTTTAAATAATTTTAATTGGTATAATCATAAATTCAACTATTAGATTTTGCAATTCTGACTATTTATATATATTTGAAACTAAAAGGCTTTTTTTAATTTTATAAAATTTTCAAATATCTTTTCCAACCTGTGACCAATTTGATAAAAATTTGTACACATTGAAGACTTAATTTGCTATTATATAAATCAAATTTATGTATAAATGAAGAAAAATATTAATTTTGTGATTAAGTGTCCTTGATTACTTACTTTCAATTTAAAGAGAATTAAATTGGTCTGATTTTTTAGAGGAATCAATTCGCTCAATTCCTCATTTGAGAGGAATTGAAGTGTTTTTACCCAAATTCTTATTTAAAATCCTAATCCGTTTTTATTTCTATTAAATCTAAGTGTTACCGTCCGATTTTAAATCCAATTTAATTAAATTTCCATCTAATGACCAAATCCGCTATTTGAATATCAATAACTAAATTCGCCACAAATATTAATAAAAATATAAAAAATTAAAATATATCCTAAATCACTCTACCCTTCGTCTTTTAAAATTTAGTTTCCTACTTTTATTTTAAGGAATTTAGTCACTTTATTTTCTCGAATTTATAACTGCAAGTCAAACTCATCTGTTCATCATTTGTTTTGTTTCATTTTTTGGCTATCAATTTAATCTTTTTTTAAAATGACACGGCAACAAACTTAACGAGAGAATTTTAATTGTATTGATAATTAAATATCAAATTAAAAACAATATAATATTTTTAAAAAAATTCAAAAATAATATTAACAGTAATAAAATGAATTTGAATTAACCATTTAAAAATATTAGCAGATTTAATGCAAAATGTTACGTCCATATTTTAAAACAATCCAAATTTGAGCAAACATAAAATTTATTAATATTATGTGAAAATTATTTATACAAGTACTCGAGATTATTCGTGAAGACTCGGAAGGGTATACAATGGCTAGAATGGAGCCGGTGTAGGTATTGAATTTTACTTCTTATACCAAAAAATGTATAATAATAATCATTGTATTATTTGTATATTTGTAATTTATCCTTAATATGTAATTTATCTTTTATATTTTTATTTTTGAGAATTTAAAATTATACTCTTTTAGTTTTCAAATTTTGTATATTTATTAATATTATTAAAATTCTATTTAATTTGTGGTGAATTAGATTTGTCTAGAGGTGATCATGAGTTGAGTTATCCAGCTCGCTCGAAAAATGAGAGGATTCGGGTAAAAATATAGGCTCAAAATATGGGTTTAGACAAAAAAAATGAGGCCCGTTTAGAAAACGGACCAAGCCTCGGGTAAAACTATTTTGACCCAGCCCGACCCGAATTATATATTAAATATATATTTTATTTTTAATCAAATATACTTTTTAAATTTACATATTTTTATTTTTGTTTTAAAATTTTAATTTAAGAAAAAAGTTTTTAAAAAAATTAATATAGGCCGGCCGGGCTTATATTTATCAATTTTTTTAGAATAGGCTTAGATAAATTTTTAAGCCCATATTTTAGGCTGAACTCGAGCCCAAAAAATAAACCTAAATTTTTATCTAAGTATAACTCAAACTCAACTCATGATCACCTCTAAATTTGTCCATGGGTTTGATAATCTGTTCAGTCTGACTTGAGCTAAGTTTGGTAAAAAAAATATTATGCCTTAACTCAGTCCAAACTGACCCAAACTCAAATTAAATAACTAAAAATATTTTAAAATTTAATTAATATAAAATATAAACTAAAAAATTTAACATTTTCAAGCAAGAAAACAATATTAACTACTAAATTCCATTCCTTAATCCGAAATTTTGAAGGCCCAAATTGAAACAGTCGTACATGCCCGTAATGATTCTTAACCATTTTGTCAAAGCGAGTTTCTTTTCATCATTCTAGTTGAGGCCATAATTGAAAAGGAAAAAAAAAAAATGGAAATTTGACATTCATGGAAAGTTCAGTTGAAATGCAAAACAAAAACTTTTCAATGTCTCAAAAATTCATGATTTCCAATATCAAATAACATAATTTTTGAAACATTCTCAATTAAAAAAATGATTTCACTCAATGCATAACTCAAAAGATCCTGTTTGAAGGTCCCATGGTACTCTTCAAGTAAAGGCACCTCACCTGCAAATCAACACATTTAATCCCAGTGAAAATGATCCCAAAAATCCCTCATGTAACATACCATCAATGAAATCGACAAAAGTAGAGGTAACTCACATTTTGCCAGTTTTTCTTCAACAATGAAACAAGGAAATTGACGCTCATTTGCACGTTTTGGAAGATCTGCTTCTCCTCCATTGCTACATTCCCAACGGCTACTCCCATGCAAAGAACTTTCTTCAATTGGAACTTCACCATTGCCTTTGTCTCATTCACTTTGGACTCCAAAGATTCCTGGTGAGTAACAAGGGTTGGGAATTTCCCTGCATTCGTGCAAAAATATTAGCTGCATAATCTAAAATCACAACTGAGGTAGATCAGTCTATTATGAACTGAACTTAAAAAACTAATCACATAAACCCAAATCAAACTCAATCAAGTTTGACCATGAAAAGTTAACCCAAACTCATCGATCCTGAATGCAAACTGACGCAAACCTAAATAGCCAAGACAAAAAAAGACCTGAACCTAAAATGACCCAAACAAGTAACTCGAAATGATTCAAATCTGAAAATGACCAAAACTTGAAATGATCCATAACCATCATGACCAGACCTAAAAAATCAAGCCTCAAACCCGAATTCGAAAAGATTTAACATACAATGGCTCAAATCCAAAATTGAAACCGAACTAAAACCATCCCAACTGACAGGTCTATATACAAGCAGTGCCCTTGCAAATGCCTAATAATGTACAACATAAAATTGTTGAAAATTGGTGCAATACTGATACTCGTATATAAAACTTGCCTGCTTTGTTGAGACCAGGACCCAAGAGACGGGGGATCTGCTTGATGACAGATTCAGAGGCCAAAAATGCATGATATTTCTTAGCAAGCTTCTTGACCAACTTCTTGTTCTTGTTTAGCTTCTTCAATGCTTCAACATCCATATAATCCAAGCCAATCTTCTCAGCCTGCAATGCAAATCAAAAAAATTCAACAAAACATTCAAGCATTACAAGAACATTCTTCCTATGTTTATGGGATTCATTTTTTTTTCAAGTATCCATGTCTGGCACTCATACCAACACATGGATAGGGGGATATGACCTCTAAAAATCCTCCACATACATAAAAAAATTAAAATTCTAATCATACTGTGTCAAGTATATAACTGTATCCAACACTCACACCCAAGTCTGTTTTAACATGAACCAAGAAACAAAATATTCTTCAAAGCAAAGCAAGCAAGCAAGTTTCACCTAAGGAAGGCTGCAAAAATTACCTCTTCAACATGTTGAGCATCTCCAAGCATGCAAATCTTCATTTTGGGACGAGGAATGTGTGGCAGCTTCACGGAACCACTGAAACGCTTATCTTTTTGGGGATCATAGTTTTTCAGCCCAATCTGGAGTTCAATGGTCTCAGTGAACTTGCGATTTTTCTCCATGGAATTAGCCACAATGGTTGAAATAGCTTCTCTAAGGGCATCACTCTGAAGCTTACTGCAAATAAAAAACCAAAATCCTTTTAAGAAAACTATAAATCAGTAGATAAGAAACAATCACATGATTCATACACTACCATAATGAAATATCAATCCATAATCATCACAACACAAGCACCAAAAGCCAAATCATAGTTCGACTCAGTGAGTCAAAGAGGCAAGACCATATCAACCCAGAAACAGAACAAGCAATTACCTGACACAAATGAAACAAATTCACAACTTAAAGATTTACACTCTTTAAGTTCAAATTTAACAAACATATAAGAATCTAGTTTCACAAACCAGACCAATCAATGAACCCAAAAAAATCAAGTTTAAAAAAAGAATTGATTACATATAACCAAAAAATTGATCATTGCTTGCCTCCTAGGTGAGAGCACCCAACAGATTATCCTACAAAAACAACAAATGACCCAAAGGAACCAATCTCTTCTAGCTCAAGTAAAGCAAATCAATAGCATTAAAAACGTCATAAATATATAGAACCCAATATATTAAGATGGATAATCACATTAAAAAAAAAAACAGAGAATTAAAATTACCTCATCTTCGAATCTCTGTTCTTAAAACGAACGATACCAAGAATTTACCTGTAAAACAAAATTTTCAAGTCAATGATTGAATGTTAGATCTCAGAAGAAAACAAGAGTTTAAGTAGCAGAGAGATTAGCGTCAAAGGAGAAACCTGAAGAGAGAAACCCTAATGCAGCTGAGGAGGAAAATTTTGATATCAAATGGTATGGAACTAATAAAAGACCTTGGCCAGCTTTTCATTGGGCCAAGAATAGGTCTAGACCAAAATTGGTTTATGGTTTAGGCTAACCTAGCCCATATTATTACTAAACTGGTTAAACCCATATCAGCCCAATACTTCATTCATACAGAGATCAGTGTTGCTGGAACAGAATTAGACGAGAATCGATTGATATAACGATTTAGACAAAGGGATAAAATCAATCTCTAAGAGAACTACTCAAAACCTGTAAAAAAACTGAAAATTGAGATAAAAAGATCATTGGTTTAACTAATTAAATTAATTTTTTAATTATTGATAGATCGATGATCAAGATTAAACTAAAAATACTAAAAATTGGTGATTTGGTAAAATACAAGGATTAAATTTGATTTTTATTATTGAAGTTTAACATTATTATAAGTGATTATTACACACTCTATAACTTGCTCACATACACCCTTCACCATACTAAAATTATAATTGATTTGGACATATTATTATTTAGATGTATACATATACATATGCATATGTATATAACATTAATTTATGATTTTCTATTAATATTCTTAGTTCACCATCCCAAGCTCACTGTCCTCCTTAATGTCATCATCTTATCAACCTTCTTTTTTGCAGATGTCAATTTCTTCTTCCTCTTCAAAACCTGTTAAAGGGTTCATCATCAAAAGAAAATTAATGCCATAATGATCTAGCATATGTGAAAATTTACCCAAATCAAAATAACACAAAAAATTGAAAACAAATTGACCCTATATATATTTACCTCTTCCTTTCGCCTTTTATCGTTTTCCTCCTGCTCAATATTAAAATCGACAGAAAAAATGTTGTTAGTTATGGACCATGGTTACTTTTATGTAAAAATTCAATTTTCATTTTTACAAGGAAAATATTTGTTTACCACAAGTTGCTTCAGCTTTGCATTCTCCTGTTTGAGTTGATTCAACTCTAATTCAAGCTCCACTGTGTATGCCTGTCTCCTTGCTCGAGATCTTGCGGCAGACTCTCGGTTCTTAATCATGCGGCGCTGCCTCCTTTCCACCACCACCTCCGGTGGACCGTCTACGATCCTCTTCTTGTTCTGAGGAGCCACAGCTGGCTGTAACAAACTGTTAGTCCGGTTTCCATTTTCGGTCCCATTAGAAGATTCCCCCATAACAGTTTGTGCAAAAATGGAGTACCCTGCGGCATAGCCGTTGCTAACAATTTGATGTCCGGAGAATCCGAGACCTATCATATGTCCCATTCCGAAGTTTGCATCGATGCTTGCATTGTTATTTCGAATAGGTGCATCCAAGCTCGCGCCGTTGATCCTAATAGGGGATGCCATGTTTTGTTGCGAAGATCCCGATGGTTCTTGAACTACTCCCGCTTTGATGAGAAAATCCTCCAAAGTAATCTCGCCGAGTGTTTGTTGACGTTGAGGAGGTTCATGATCCGCCACATCGTTAGCTTCTCGTGGTTGCGGTAACTCTTTTTGTATCTCGAACCACACCTCATCAACCGTTTTCTTGCAAAGTGGGGTAGGAACGGAGAACGAGCCTTGTCGTGCTAAACTCGGTTGGCATCCTATCCATTTGTCACCATCAACAGGTTCGGGTTGCGACAGAACTTGCTGGTTTTCCTCGACGTTCCACAAATTCGCAAGGAATTCATCCATGTTCATGGACCCAAAAGTCTTCCCACTCTTGAGTTGAATTTCGTCGAGGGTAAGTGAGAAGATGGAATTCTGTTTGTTCGGGGAAGAATTCGACCGATCCGGCGTTGATTCTTCATGTGGCGATTCCGGTGCTTGCGTCGGTGATTCTGTTTTCTTGATGCCCCCATAGGCAACACTTTCCGATTCGGAAAGCGCCATTATATGCCCCGAGATGAGATTATTACAATCCCTGTAATTATCAGTTTTTAAATTCTCTTGCAGACTAATGAAAATTCTCACTGTTAGTGTTAATTTAAAAATTACTTTTATTCGTAGTTCTGTGTAATGTAACATTTTGCCTATTTCTTGTGATTAAATAACAAGAAATTAAACAAATTGTTCTTGATTTTTTTTTCAAAATATGACATTTTAATCGTGTACTTGAAAACAAAGTGAAGAATGTCAAATTTTTTAAGCATGCATTTCTTTTATTCATATAAAAGAAAAGATCAAATAGGAGCAGCTAGCAAATCACAGTTTAAGCTTCGTAGATCAAAAGGAATTCAATTAAATAGGATTTATTTTGAAAGCAAAAGAAGAAGAATAGTAGCAGCTAGCAAATCACAGTTTAAGCTTCGTAACAATGGAAAAGAAGAGCAAAACATCAACATGCAACTGTCTAGATCAAAAAACCTAACAAAGAAGAAGAAGAAGAAATTAACCATAAAAAAACTCGAAAAAAAAACGAAATAATAAGCAACGCAAATGGGATCTGCGAGAAGAAAAATTACCTTAAAAAATTGCGATGAGAGGCGAGAAGAAATAAATTTCACTTCATTTTATTCAATTTGATGATTAATTTCGACTATATATATATAAAGAAAGGATTGTTTAGTTGGCTTTGAATTTGAAGAAGAAGAAGATGATGAAGATGAAGCAGTGAAGTGTAACTGCCATGGCCAAGCTTAAAAAACAATGCAAACAGGGGTGCGGGTGTGGTCCCCACTCTGTGGAATAGCTTTTGACACGTTTCTGCCACGTGTCTATTGGTTTTCTGAAAGGAAAAAAATAGCTTTTTTTTTTTTTTTTGTGGAAAATGGAAGTCGAGATTTTTCAGGTACACCTTTTGACTTCGACGTCAAAATATTGCCAAAATTCTCGACGCTCTGGATGACACGCGCCACCACTTTTGCGTGTCAAGGGATTCGGTTACGTCGATTTTGGTTCTGTTCTACGCTCGTTGTTTGTATAGGTTTTTCTGGGGTTCGGGTTTTTGAGTCGCCAACAGCTTTCGAGCCGCAGTATGCTTGTTATTCGGGTGACCTTTTAATGGCAACGATGCCCGAATATTTTTTGAGGAAGGAGGAATCAATTAAGTGGTATATTTTAATATATTAAAATAAAATTTTATCTTTTCAATAATTATATTTTATAATTTTTAAATAATTAAATTAATTTTTTATTTTTAGAGGGATCAAAATATTATTTTATCATTATTCTTTTAATATTTTATAAATTTAAAATTTTTAAATTTATAAAAATATTAAAAGTGAAATTTTCTATTTTAGGGCCTCCGTCAGCCCTTTACTCCATCCTAAATGAAAATATGATTGACTCGTTACAATAACTTATGTATAGAAATGGAAAAAAGTTGAACTTGATGGATTTCAACTCGATTCATTAAGATTAATATTTTCTTTGAAAACCAAGTTTGAGGCGAATTAGGTTTAGTGAAATTAGAAAAACAATCTGATCGAGTCAGGATTATGTTAGAGGTAAATTCAAGGGTGAAGTCAAAAAATAATTTAGGGATTGAAATCAAATTGTATATTTTTACAATAGTAAAAATACAATGACACCATTTTAATTACCATAACTTTATAATTTTTAAGGGATTAAGTCAAATTCTTATTATTTTTTGGAGACCAAAGTGTAATTTTATCATTATTAATTTAAAAGTTTATAACTTATAAAAAGCCTAAATTGATATTTTTCGATTTTAAGAGGAGTCGAGAGCACTAACTTCAACAATCTCGCCCGTCTCGAAATATTTACAAAATACTCATAATATATATATCTTAAGTTTTAAATCTAAACTAAAAAGTAATTAAATTAAATTCGATCAGTCGGATCAAATCAAATCAAAATCAAATCTCATATTAAAATTTGAGTTCAAAATCTAGATAAATTTTTTTCTTAAGAACCAACATTTAGGGTTAAAAATTATATTTTTATATAAAATATAAAAATATAAAATTTTAACCAAAAACTATAATAATTTCTACTTCACTTCAATCAAATGTATCATTAATTCTTGTATAATATGATATATGTTCGATGTAATGACCCAAAATTTACAGCATCGAAAAAGTGCAATATCGGCCTCAATCTTAGAAAACCAAATTAGTAAATAATTATTAAAAATATTTATGAGCCTAGTATTTAATTAGGTTTTTACCAAGTAAATTTAGCTTAATTTAAAGTAATTAAGAAAAAAACTAAATTAAATAAAGAGTAAAAGTTTAATTATAGATTAAAAGAAAATAATAATGACCAAATGGGCAATTAAGCCACATTTGCAGGTTGAGTCGGTATAAAATTTTTATCGAGGTTTGCCTCTCCCAATAATATCGTTCCGAAATTTAAATTATTATATAGTATGATATATGTTCAAGTTTACCTCTTCCAATAATATTGTTTTAAAATTTAAATTGTTAATATTTTATATATATAAAAATTTGCATCATTGTTAAAATAAATAATGGCATAAAAAAATATTTCAATTTAAATCATCTATATTCATATAATATATTTCAAAAAAATATATATCACGTTATTGTGCTCCTTTGTTTTTACCTTTAATAGACCCATCAAACAAACATCAACAGCCGACCATAAAACCACCGTCTAAAGTCACACACCCTACAATTTGAACGGCCGGGCGGCCGGCCAACCGACCGGCGAGACTCGACGGTCAATATAATTTAATCACTTTATTTTTTTTTCAAATGACACAATCACAAAACAAAACAAATCCTTTTTTTTTCTTGTTTTTTTTTTCCGATCATTTCACTTCAAATTTCAGATTTTATGAAGCTTGATAGCCTTAACAACGGGATTAGCTTGAGCAATCTGTTGTTTCCCCATTGCTTTGAAATCAAATTTACAACCATGTTCTTCAGGGTACCTATGGATCCCACAAAACACCATCCCACACCTGCACTTGAACCCCGTGAGCCCCACGCGCTTGTTACAACTCAAGCATCGTTTAGGTATAACCTCAACCTCCACCACCTCCGCCGCCTTCGTCTCCGCCACCGATCCACCGTCCTTATCCGCAGACGAGGACGACGAAACCGAAGGAAAAGACGACGGCGAAGGGATCGAGGTTTGATTAACGGCGTGTTTGGCGGAGGAAGATCGATGTTGCTTAAGCTGAAGATCACGGTGACATTTTGAACAAAGATTTTGCGTCGCGGGACTGCCGATTAATCCACAATTGTTCGCACACAGCTTCGGTGCTTGACATCTATGTTCTTCCGCCATTTTTTTTTCAATTTTTCCTTTCAAACCTGAAAAAAAAAATCATTGAAGAAAACAAATTAAAATGATAATTTGCATGAAAAAAATTTCAAAAAATTAGAAGAAAAATTTACCAGAGCCAAGAGTTTCAATGAGGTGGGAAATGGGAATCGAAATGAGAAATCAGAAATGAAACCCCAAATCTAATTCCCTTTTTAAAATCATAAATTAAAATTCAGTTTCTTCCTAAAAATATAAGAGGTTGAGGGGATTCGTGGTCATGATTGAAATTTCCATACTCTTTCATCTTTATAAGCGGTTTGAATTGAATTTTACTAATATATATAAATTAAAGGCTAAATTATGATATTAGTCCCTGTATTTTGCATAAGTTACAATTTTAATCTTTGTATTTTTGATTTTTTAAATTTTAGTTCTGAATCAAACGATAACAGTTAATTCATTAGGTCAAATTCCGCTATTAGTTTCATATTGTATATAAGTTGTAGGTTTAGTTTATGTTTTCTAAACAGGTTTTCAAAATTAAACCAATCAAGCCATCGATTCGTTAGTTCAATCGATCAAATTAGTTCGATCAATCCATTAGATTTGATTAAATAAATCATTAAAAATTCTTAAAATAAAAAAATAAAACTCGATTGAATCAAGTTTTTACTCGGTTCATACTGGTTTCCAAATCAACTGGTTCAATGTCCTTCTATGAATCGGTAGCCCAGTCAATTTTCCGTTCAGTCCGATTCAAACAACCTTGTTTTTTAATTTGATAGTTATAGTTCTTGTATTTTATTCCTAATTTTGAAATCTTAATCTTGACTGAGCCAATATTCGGTAAATCCATTAGCTAAAGTAACGTGGTATTTTGTGAGTATTATATGAAAATGGTAAGCTGATATGTCATTACACACAGGATAATAGTATTTGTTACATAAAATTTTATTTTATTTTTTGAAATCTTAGAATTTAATAGCTATTGTTTGGGCCTCGATAAAAATTTTAAATTTTGAAAAATACAAAATTAAAAGTGACCAAATTAAAATACATTCACTAAATCCGCAACTTACACATAATACATGATTAATGACAACATTTAACCTAAATTCAATTGCAATAATTTTGAGATGCCTTTCCCCTTTCATCAATTTTAGTCACTGTGTTTTCGAATTTTGAAAATTCGATACTGAATCAAAACGATGGTAGTTAAGTTGCTAGGGTCAAGTTTTATTATTAGTCCAGTACTATCCATGAATTGTAGGTTTAGTCAAAGTTATTGAATATACACCTTGTGCGTTTTGCTTTTTTTTTTTTTTTTTATCTCGTTGTTTATTCGCTTTGAGTTTGCTTTTGCTTTATTTTGGTATTTTAGAGAATTTTTATTATAAATTCTCACTTTTTAGAGTTAAACTAACTTAGGCAGATTTGAAGCAGTGGGGGGTTGGCATAGGCCCCGACCCCTCTTAAAATGTAAAATTACTTAAAAGGTCCTTTAAATTTTTTAAAAATTTTAAATTAATAATTCACTTCGGCTCCCCTAAAATTATAAAAATTCAATTTAATCCTTTAAAAATTATAAAGATACAGACTATAAAAAATTAAAATTTTATCCATTCAATTTAATCCTTTACAAATTATAAAGATATAGACTATAAAAAATTAAAATTTTATCCGCCCCTTAAAAATTGTTCGCTTCCCTGATTTGAAGCTAAATTTTTGCTTAAAGTCACATAGTTCGTCAAACTAAAATTCTAGTCCCGTGACATATATATATATATATATAATATGTTAGCAAAAGAAAATTATATAAAATTGCTCTGTATCAAATAAAAATATTATATTATTTTAAAAAATTAAAATAATAATAGGTGCAATTCTGAACACGCCAGTGGCAGATGGCACTAAGTTTGGGGGCCTAACTATAATTTTTTAAAAGTTTTAGTGAAAAATTTAAAAATTTTGATAAGTATTATTGAAACATTCAAAATTTTTAGATGTTTTATGAAAACTTACAACAAATTTAAAGAGTCTAATTGAATTTTTAAAAAAGTTAAAAGGTTTAATAATAAATTTAATAAATTTTGTGGACCTAGTTAAAATTTTTAAAAATTAATGTATAACTAAAATTTTCAAAAACTTTAGAAGGAAAGCCTATAGGACGTAATGAGGATCCGCCTTTGAAACTCCCTTATAAGTATTTACAATTAAGACAGACTTAACTAAAATTTCATGCCTCTATATTCATTAAAATTAGGTTGAGATAACTATTTATGATATTATTATCGTACACGAATCGATCAATCAACGACTTTAACTATTAAATTTAAATTTGTGGTTATGGATGCATTTACGATCATATTATAATATTGTGATTGTGAATGTATTATAACATGTTCAAGGGTCGAGCATCCACCCAAGTTTAAACTCTTGCTGGAAATTTGAGTGGATTTGGATAAAAATATTAAATTCAAAAATAAATTTAGTAAAAAAATTATGTTTATTTAAAATATGAATGGGACTCAAGCTCCAATATTTAAAGTCTGAGCCCGACTCGGCCAAATCCTGAATAAATTTGACGTAGTCATTTACAAATAGGAGTGGATTAAAGTAAAATTTGATAAATATTTTGTGCCATTAGGACTAATTTACCATTTAGAACCACACATGGTTGTCTAAGGGCTAGTTTACCTTTGAGGTTTAAAAGTGTTTTGAAAATATTACAAAAAAAGCTTTTGAAAAGTTTGATAGTGTTTACCATTGCTGTAAGAAAGTGCTAATTTTGAAAATGATAAAGTGTTAATTTTAAACATGGTGTTGTAAAGTAAAAGATTTACTAGGGGTAGTTAAGGTAACTTCGTTGAAAAATACTTTTCCAAAAGTTTTGGCTTGGTTAAAATCTTAGTTTAAAATCATGTTCGGTTTAAAAAGCTGCTTGCTTACCAAATTTTTGTTGTTTACTGCTTTCAAGCCTCGATAGTAAACAAAAAATTTGGTAAACAAAGAGCTCTTCAAACCAAACCATGATTTTAAATTGTGATTCTAACCCGAGCCAAAAAGCCAAAATTTTTAACCTTTGGTTTTTGGAAAGATGTTTTTCAATGAAATTAATTTTCTATCTCCCGTTAAATCTTTCACTTTATAACATAATGTCTAAAATTGATAGTAATGATAAACACTATTAAACTTTTTCACAACACTTTTCAACCCCAATGGTAAATTAGCCTTAGACAACTACTTATGGTATTAGTATCTCACAATCATCAAGGTGACATCACATAGAAAGGTAAATGTACCATGAAGGTCCTTATACTAAAAGTTGATTGCATTTTGCACCCTTTACTGAAAATTGAGCAAATTAGGCCATTTTTTAAGTAGAAGAGACAAAATGCAATCCGACTCTTAATATAAGTACTTCTATAATACTTTTACCAACAATAAAAACGAAAATGATGAAAAAAAATCAAAAAAATGACCAAAGCAACAACAAATCCTTATTATGGAGGTCTCTTTATAGTTTAAAGAGAAAGCTCAAAGGGCAAACAACACACAAAGCAATAAATAGAAAAGCAAAGTCTCACACACCAAAAGCATCAAAGCAGTCTGGAAAGTAAAGCAGACGAGATTTATTTTTCCCATGTCCGAACAAAAGGAGTTTACAGAGGTCGACGACGACGACGCCTGGTCCCATTGCTGATGATGTTTCTCCGCATCTATCACACACAGACACACACACACACAAAAAAAAAAAAAAAAAATTTAGGGTTAAATATAATATTCTATACGTAGTAATTGCATGAGACATGCATCATTAGTAACAATCATACTTTGTTGTTAAATAAATAATTTAATTCACAATTTAAATCTTAAAGTATACTCATTTTTTCATTTTAGTACTTAATTGGGAAACACGTATATTAGATTGAGTATAAAAAATTTAATTCATGATTTAAATCTTAAAGAATAACCGTTTCAACCATCGATCCAATTCTAAAAACATTATAGAAAAGTAAAACCCGAACTCAAATAGGTTGAGGGAATTCTCCCTCTATTTACGAGAAATGATTGTATGAAATAGGGATATTATCTTTTTCCAATAGTTTTATATGCAACATCAGTATTTTTATCTAGATTTGATTTTTTTCAGTATGAAAATGTTGAAATTCAGGATAAAAATACTGATACCGCATAAATCTATTGAAAAAAAAGATACAAATAACGTGATGTCATTGTTTCATCCAATCCTTTCCCTTTATAAATGTGAGTGTGGATTACCTCGGATATGGAATCGAAGCATTGCTTCAAAGTATTGAACTCCTCCTTCACTCGCAGAAATAATTCATCGCACCTAACAACATATAAACAAATATTTAATAAATAAAAATAAAATATATAAAATAAAAAATTAATTAACATAAGAAATTCGGACCTGTCTTTGTCGCCGTCGTCGGCGGCGACACGCAACTCGCAACAAGCTTGATACATCCGGTGACCGCCAATGCTGTTTTATTATTTTATATATAAAAAATAATAAATCAAATAAAAAATAAATCAAAATTTTAACTCATAAAATATATAAGAAATTGAATATTACCCAGAGGTGCTGCCTTTGAGCTGATGGAGTTTGGTTATGATGGTTGAAAAATCCACCTCAGTTAAGCTTCTGTTCATATATATTTTTTAATTAATCCAACAAATAAAATGTAAAATATTATTATATATAAAATATAATTTAAAAAAATTAAAATATACAGAGCATTCGTGATTTCGGCAATGTAAGCTTCAGCATCGTTGGTGAACATAGAGATCAATTCATTAACAAACCGAGGATTTTGTTCACGTCGTAGCGCTAACAGTTGATCAAATTTATCATCTAATATGCCCTACATTCACAATTAAATAATTAAATATATATATAATTTAAATAAGCTAATAATTAATTTTTAAAATATAATCAAGTTAATAATTAATTTCTTTTATAACACACACTTCAATTATTTAACAAACAGTTTTTTGTCGGATCGTTAAGTTTCGAATCTCAAATCCGTTAACCGTTAAGATTCGAATAAAAAATCCAGTGAAAACACGAAAATTAGTCCGACAAAATATAAATAAACATGCATAATCAATCAATACCCACAAACTATTTTTTTTAAAATCACTTCAATTTTAAGTTAATAATTAGTACGTCTTTTATTGAACACGATCCAACCGTTCGAATCTCAAATCTGTTAACCGTTAAGATTCAAATAAAAACCGAACGAAACACTAAAATCGAAAAAAAAAATACAAAACCTGATCATGCATGGTCCTAATGTAGTCACTGAGTTGTTGGGTAGGATCAGTAGTACTCGCAGCCATTTTTTTTTTCTTGTTTTTGCAAAGAGATACAGAGATTATATGTATATGTGTATGTATATATAGAGAGAGAAAAAAAAATAAAAAGAAAAATAGAGGTGAGGATAAACGTTTCACTTCGAAAAGATTAACGTTAGGTTCAATTCTCCTTTGAGCTTTTTGCTTTGCTTTCAACAGAAAATTATGTTTTTTTTATGTATTTATTTATGATATTAAGGGTAAAAATGGGTTAATATTATAATAAAAAATATTTATTATTTATTTTTTAGATAATAACAAAAATTCTTAAATTGGCAATGTAGTCCTTGTATGGCAATGAGGGCCACTCACACAACAGTTACATAATAAATATGACAGATAAGCCAAATCATTACTTAACCGCAGTGAAAGTTTAACGTAAGGACCAATTTGAAATTTTTTAATATGAAGGGGATAATATGTAATCTGATACTTAATATAGGGACTTCAATGATATTTTTACTTTTTTTTAATTGGCAGTGTAGTCCTGGTATGGTAGGGCCACTCATACAACAGTTATAAAATAAATATGACAGATAAGACAGCCTCCTACGTTCACATGGATAATGTGACTTGGTAGTATGATATGGTTTTAATTTGGTGTTTTGTACACGTGTCATATTTGTTAATTTTTTATTACATCACTATTTTTTTTTGAATAATTTTAGTATAGGTTCCGATTATATCTGTTCTTTTTGACATAATGTTCAGAATTACTCATAACTTCTCTCCAACTCATAAATAGGAGCACGATACACTTCAGCGCATTCGAACCCATGTCCTTCTGCATTGGCTACAATATCCATGCCAATTGAACTAAGACTCAATCGACTATTACATCACTAATTTTAAATATACATTTTGATATTGAAATTTAGCCTCAATGTTCAAATTGATACTTATTAATTAATGTTATATTATTAATTTGGCCCTCTGTAACCAACTCCTAAAAAGTTGAGCTTTAATTTGAACATTAAGGGCATGTTCTTCTGTACTTAAAAAAAATATTTTTGGCTCCAAAAATATTTTGGAAGAAAAGTTGTGCAGAACAAGTTGCTTTTGGTTAGAATTTTTGACTTTTCAGAAGTGCTTTTGAGAGGGAGAAGCTAAAATTTTTAGCTTTTCCTCTCCCAAAAGCACGTTTAGTGCTTAATTACTTTTTCACCCCTCCAATAACATAGTTATTTCAAATGTGTTAAAATCATTAATTAAAAATAAAAAATATTTTTTAAATATGAATTACAAATATTTAATGATTATATTTAAATATTTAAAATGTAGTTTATATATTCTAATTAAATTTTATAAGTAATTAATATTTATTACTTAAAATATTTAAAATTTATATTTCATATATTAAAATATTAACAAGTTATAGTAAATTTTTTTATATTCTTACTAAAATATAATAATATTAACTAATTTAAATTTTATTTAAATGTATACTTGTTAACCGATAATAACATATTTAAAATGGATATTTTATTTCAAAAGTACTTTTTGACAAAGAATGTTAAACACTCAAATTTTAAACTAAACTTCTCAAAAGACTTTTCAAAAGTATTGCTAAACTAACCCTAAGCCTTGCATTTGATAATATATATTATTTTCTTTCGATAATTTACAATTATAAATACAATGCAATCAAAAACTCCAAAATACATATATGAGTAATTATAAAAGAAAGATAAAACCGATACAAATCACAAATAACTTAAAATTAAGAAATAATCGAATAAAACTCACACATAATAATTTATGTATAATAAAAGTCCAACATGAATATTTAAAAACCCATTATTTCAGCTTTTGTATGTGTACATAAGCCATCTTGGAATGTCAAATAATGTGTGAATTATAGCTTTCCATTGCACAAAGGAAACAACATTTAGAATTTGATAATCATTTTCAACTTGGTCCTTAAAATATTTGTGATTTATGTTAGTTTCAGATTTTGCTTACTTTTTTCAATTTGGCCTTTAAACTTGGATTGTATTAAGATTAAAGGATATGATACTTTAAAATTATATCACATCATCACCTAAATTTATAAATATATATTTTTATTTTTTGTATTTTTTTACATATATATTTTAATTTCTAAGAGATGATATGACACAAAATCAGAAAATTCAAGTTCAAGGATCAAATTTTAAAAAAAAATTTACCAGAAACCTAATAAAAGAATTAGTAAATTCTAAGACTAATGTGAATAAAAAAAAAAGTTTTGAAGTACAGTGAAAAGAAGTATGAAGACCAAATTTTAATTAGTAAATTCTAAGACTAATGTGAATAAAAAAAAAAAGTTTTGAAGTACAGTGAAAAGAAGTATGAAGACCAAATTTTAAAAATTCCAAGTTTTGGACCAAATAAAAAAAGTGTACCAAATTCTAAGAATAAAAGATTCAAGGACTACACAGGAAAAAAAAACCCATAATAATGTTGAGAGTGGGATTTGAACCCACGCCCTTTCGGACCAGAACCTTAATCTGGCGCCTTAGACCAACTCGTCCATCTCAACTTTGGTGTTTAATTTTTCAAGATTAACAATAATAATGAGCACGATATTCACATTGTAACTATCAATACCACAAATATCAACAGTACAAAAACTAACCCGTTGCCCCCTTAACAAGTACAAAAAAGAAAAGTTTCACATACATGTACTCAAAAGAATAGTTTTTGAGTTTTGACAATAATAATATAATTAAAAGTTTTAAAAAATAATTTAAAATAATATTTTTTTTACTAATAAATAATTAGAAAAGTGCATCCAAACGTACATTGTTATACAATTTGAAGAAGTCAATATTATTCTTTTAAGTGAAAAGCATTTTGAGTTCTTCAAGACGTGCTGTCCGAACTTCTTCATCTGTTAAGGCACCAGATATCAGCTTCTGCTTGCGTGCTTGTACTGCTTCCATCCTTTCCTCTACTGTTCCCTGTTATTTCACATCATCCATATAATCATCTTCAATCCAACCCATATCAATACACTGCTCCAAACTTGTGGTTCAGATTAGACCGAATTTAATTGGCTTTATCAGTAAATTGACCCTTGGACTATATTCTAATTTTCAGATTGGTCCTTAAATTTTTATTATATAAAAAATGGTATATAAACTATCAATTTAGTTTCATTTTACCCAAGAAAGACTGGCATTCAATAAAAACATGCAACATGATGTTTTTTTTAAGGTAAACTGGGACAAAATTGATAATTTAGATACCAATTCTGACAAAAAAAGCTTTTAAGAACTGATCTGGAAATCAGGGTATAGTTCGGAGCCAATTTGATTTTGAAAACCCAAGCTTAATTTGAGATAAAAAAAACAAAATCAGCCCCCTAAAGCACAAATGGCGATTCTACTTCAGTTGAATTGAAGCCATGTTGCTTGGACTCGGGTATGAGTGACCGACACTGATACCTTACACCATTTCAAAACTTTTTCATGTTTTTGGAGTCTTTGAAAGATTTTACCTCCATAGATAATACAAACAAACAAATAAATAAATTGAAGCAATATAGCTTTTAAGGGAGAAACCTATACCTTGACAATGAACCGTTTGATTGCTACCCTTTTAGTTTGGCCGATACGATGAATGCGCATCACAGCTTGTTCTTCTACAGCCGGATTCCACCACGGATCCTGCAATGAAAAAATGTATGATCCTTCATGTATGAAAATTCTAAAAAGAATAAGAATAAAGCATACTCATCTTCGAAAATATACCCATATTTAATGCTCATCTCGAATCCAAATAACAGAATTATTCCTAGGCTAAATTCCCTCGATGAATATGCAAAACAACAAGTACAGTTGAACGCATAAAAACACACTACTAATCACTGCACTTAATATTAGATAAAGCTTGTCATTTCTGCATACCAAAACAAAGGCATTGGAAGCTGCAGTTAGATTTATTCCGACCCCACCAGCTTTGAGTGACATTAGCAACACCTGATATGATAACATCGAGCAAACAATAAGACTCAAGCCATCTAGAATACTATTAAACCAAAATCTTTGTCCAGAAGAAAATTTTGCCACAAACCATGATTTTGCTATCTTCTGAAAACTGCTTTATAACTTTTTCGCGTTGCTGTTGATTCAAAGTCCCATCGAGTCTAAGAAACGGAATGTTATTCCTGGACATTAATAAAGCATAAGCATATGCTACTATGAGCAATACTTTCAATGGCATAACAAGAGAAGTGGGATGGAGAGGAAGAGAAAAAAAGGCTAATAAAACAATGCATTGCCATTTTTAACTTGGATCAAAATTATTTGGACAAAATCAACTTGAACAAGATTTGAACTGTTTAAATCCTATTTGATGTGCCTCTACATCACATTTGATCCGTAACAAAACTGTGTTGAATAGGATTTTGGCCTCAGTTTTGTCAATATGGTAAACGAGTTGTTTAAAAGCCACTTCAGCAAGGCTTTCAAAACTGAACTGGACCAGTGGTTGAACCAATCAAACCACTGGTTCCCAGTTCAACCAGTTCGGTTGAATAAAATATTAAAAAATGAACTCCAGTTCGACCACCAGTTCAACCTGTCCAACTAGCTGGTCTGACTGGTTCAACAGGTTCACGGATCAATCAATCTAACCCCTTATTCCAGACCGATACCTTGGCCGGTTCTCGGTCCAACTGATTATCGAAACATTCCTAAGAGTGCCGTAGCTACCATGTGTAACACTGCATTCTCATGAAAGAAATACTAACCCAAGACACTGATAGAGCTTCAACCGGATTTATAACTTACCGAGAAAGAGGAATCTGCAAGAGGTCCAAAAATGCAGTCCACTGGCTGAAGAGAATGCTCTTAGAGCCTGATGAGCGAAGATTTTCAAGTTCTTGTAATAGAACAACCACCTTGGTGGACTCCACCCAATTTTTCTCAACATCAATCTGAAACCGACTCTCAGTTGGGGCTGTAATAAGTTCTTGCTTCGTAACAGTTTTCCTGCAAGGTAAAACAATAACACTCTAAGATCAAGTTTCGTGAGTTCGTCTTGAACTTTAACCTGAGGCTATAAAAGTCAAAAAAAGGAAAATTGATTCAAGATACCTACAAACAGGGCATAAACCAGAATTTGGATTCCGCCAACTTGCCAAGAGACACTCACGGCATAAGCGGTGAGCACATGGAGTCAGTACAGCGTCTTCAAATGCTTCAAGACATATTGGACACTCTCCTTGTTCTCCCTTCCGCAGCTCTTCAACCACTTCCTGGACATATGCCCTTGAAGGTAGATCCTTGGCTTCACCATCCAGTGTACTCTGCCCGCCTCTAAGGAACCGTTTAGCCAGCTTATTAAGATCTGTGTATTCTTGTGTATCTCCTCGGCTAGAACACAACAAATTACCCATCAACATTCACTCATAAGAATGGACAAACAGTTGCATTTTTAGTGCAAGAGGCCACCAATATCCCTCAAGTACAGCCCAAATAAAGACAATGCTAATAATAATGATGAGCACAAAACTGAATTAACACGGAAGCAAATCACGTAATAAGTTCAAGGCAAAGATCAGCAATTGACATGACTGTCAAACTCTTTACATATTCAGTCCGGAGAGATTGTTTCAAGTAAATTTATATAAAATGAATCCTGTCTCAACAATATACACTTTATTTGAATACCAGATTTTTTTATAAGCTACTAGGAGTTAGAACTGACAGCTATCAGACCAGACTCTCCAAAACAACATCATCACCACACTACCACATAATCATCGACACACTGATAAAAAACCAGGTAGGAGGGAATAAAGGTAAGCAGCAGACCTCATCACAAGAAACGGATGATCACAACATTGACGTAGACGTAGAAGTAACTCCAAAATAGAAGCATAATTATGAAGAACACGACCTTGTTCAACAAACTGATCAAACTTCACCTGAGCAGAGACCCAGCAATATGTAACAATTATAAAGTAAAAAAGCAACATCAAATGTAAATAAACCATGAGATCAATGAAGCAAGGTGATACAAACTAGATTATACCTTCGATCTTTTAAATAGGGCTTCATAGAAGTCCTTTTCAGCTTCACTGAGCTCACAGTATATCACCTGAACATCAGCTGGAGGTAGCACTAGAATTGGCCTATAACACAATTTTAGAAGCAAAATCTATAAAAAGCTCAAATGGGATAACTAAGGATTCCTAAGCAGTATACTCACTTGCCATATCGGTCTGTGCTACATTTTGTTCTCCTTAACATGATTGGCTTTAAGATTGACTGAACCAACTTTAGCCCTCTCTGATCACCTTCCTCAAATGGTTTTTGGATGAGCTTGTTCCACCTATATCATAGCTAGTTAGCTAAAAATTATGAGAAACAAAAAAAATCAAGGAATATTTCTAGGTACAGAACATTCAAAGAAGCTGCTCTAACATAGCCTACAAAATGCATTTGTATTACTGTTCACCCTATACATGTATCACAAATTTTACTGAATGTGACCTGGGATCTGTAAATTTTTTAACATCATAAAATTTCAATCTAGTAAACTTGTAAATGAATAAATATAGTTAAACACCAGATGTATCATCTATTTACCAGAAAACTTCTAATCAATTTCTCTCAAGATTAACTCATAAGAAAGGACCAAGATACTTTGATGGACATTGTTGAATTGGGTAAACCCCTCAAAATATCTTTTTTGAACAAGAGCTAAAGTAGCCCCTAATAATATGGTTATTATACCTATCAAAGATATTAGATTCATTATGTAAGGTATAACTATGAAAAGAGGAAGGTGGGCTACAAGAAAATTTTCCGCTGCTACCATAGTGGCAGCATGTATAAGAGATGAAATAGGAGTAGGCCCCTCCATATGGCATCAGATAACCATACATGAATAGATAGCAGAACTAAACTGAAGTTTTCTTCAGAATGCCCATTTGAACCAAAGCAAACATATACAATAGTCAAAACATAAAAAAAAAATGTTCTTTATGCATCTATAAATGTAAAACCACTAGACTTAGTTCAGTAACAAAACAAGAAAGAATAAAATATACCCATACTGATAAATAGAAGCTCCCTCTTCAATCCAGAGAGAAATAAATGTGACCTCAGGAACCTAATAAATTGTCTAGGTGCTGCAGGCAGAGATAAGCATTTAAAACTTAAATCTAATTAACTGTGTTTTTGCCAACATGAAAAAAGAAATTCAAGCCAAATTTAGTGGTCCAATAGACCAATAAAGGAGAAGCCTTGTGATTATATCCTAAATTTTCCATCGAACAATTTTGTTAAACTTACCAGGGCCAGTTTCCCCAAGGTTCCACCTTCAAAAAGCGGAGAAGACTGTATAGATCCTCCAGCTTGTTCTGTGACAGTAAAATTTCTTATTAGAAAGCATACAAAACCTTAGGAATCAATAGGTTAGAAAGCAAGTGAGAACTGCAAAGTTAAATTAACAGATCATCCAAAAAAAAAAAAATCATAACACAAAAAATGAAATTGTAAGATAAAAAGGATTATGTGTGTGTAGAGAAAGAAATCTTAGCATGAAGAAAACATACACTGATAGGCACATGCAAAATTAGTATTTGTTATTCACATTGTTCAGTATAATCAGAAATCTACTTTGCCAATAACTATAAAAGTAAAAATAAAAAGCTTGAGAAGCAATTGCCATAAATCAAATAAGGCTTTGCTTAAAGCACAAAACAATGAACAAATACAAATTAGTTCACTTATCATTTAATTATACCAAAACAATGAACACATACTAATATTGATGAAGTGCACCATAAAGGATTTCATATACATTAGAGAGAAATTCTTCAGAATTTTGAAGAGAACAGATTATTGACCAGCAATGCATGACCAAAAAGAAGTAAACAGAAGAAATTTCAAATGCACCAATAAATACCAAGAGTTCTGCTTCACTTCCAAGTACAAAACAAAATGGGATAAAAAGAAACCTAAAACTAAAAAAATGCTACTAACATTGAAAAAGCATTTAAAACAAAGGGTTTGAGGCACTTTTCAAAAATGTCATTACCTGTATCGGAGTCCCTGTGAGACACCAGCGACGATCAGCAACTAAAGCAGCTGCAGCCATGGAAATTTGACTTTTTGAGGATTTTATGGTATGTGCTTCATCAAGAACAATCCTGAACCAACGCACCGAGTACAGTCCTCCATTATCTTCAGAGTTCTGGAAATAAAAGAAGAGTCACTTTTACTTGTGTATAAAGTATGAAGTAATTTTAAGTTTAAACAGAAATAGAAGTAATATTCTTTAACCACCTCTGCTGAAAACTCTGAAGCTAGAACTCCATATGTAGTGATTACAACATCATTCTGGGCAAGAAGTTTTGCATCCTTTGGCCTACTTTGACCATAATGAACATATAAAGACAAAGATCCGGGCTGCACGTGAGTTTCAATCTCTGCCTGACAATACCCAAATGTTTAGAGCCACACCCAATAACAAAAATTGAAGAATTAATCAGATAAAACATAGATATTAATAGAACTGCTAAGTTCCAAACATGCAGATGCTACTATAAGCAAATCCATGAACTGAGTCTACTTCAAAACTGAAAAGACAAACCTTCCATTGGCCAAGAAGAGTCATGGGACATATAATCAGATTGCCACCATTTGCAAGTTTGTTCCTTTGCTTTGACAACTTATCAAAGCCGGGAAACTTCGTTGCACTTTTCACAGAATTTGGTGATTGGCCGAATACATCAATGGCTTCACCACCTTGATCAGAAGGCTGATCTGAGGATTGACTATCTGATAGTCCACCTCTTTCTGAATGGGTTGCTAAGAGGGATATAGTCATGATGGTCTTCCCAAGCCCCATAGCATCTGCCAAGATCTTCACAAGTAAAGAAAGTTAAGATACAGTCACAATGTAACAAGGAGGAACTAGGCTGAATATGCATCAGGAATAGTAAGACCATACTCCTCCTCTTGCCATTTGATGAGTGCTTGGGAATTCTATTGTAGCATCACCAGTAAATGCATTCAAGTAGATAACAGGCTCTCTCCTATATAAAAAGAAACAGTACTCCATCAATACCCTGTAACATATTGAGTGGAAGAAGTCTGCTAAAATGATAATCTAACATACTTATCTGCTAAGCGATATGCTTCCCAGCAAGGGTGCAGTGTTGTTGCTGTCTCATCAATGCAATTTCCCTTCTCCACCTGAAACATCCACTGGAGAGCCTGCTTTTGATAAGGCCGAAGTTCACACTGGAGGGTGCTAGGAGGGTCCATTTCCTATAACACAATAGTTGCCATTTGATCTCACCTAATCATTAGCAGAAGTATATTCTACAAACAGTTTTCAAAAATGACAATACCTCTAATTCAGAGTTGTCTCCCACACCAACAATATTTTCAAGATCAGCATCAGAGATTGACTCCTCATTTTCAACCTCATTTCCGTTTTGAGATGGATTCTTAAATTTGTTTGCAGTTAATAATGGGGTATGAATACCAGAACCATCCTGTTTTCACAATACCATTCAGTAATTCAACCAAGAAAAACCACATTATAGTAAATCTAACTGTATTGTATTTGCTACCTTTGTCTCCAAAGGTCGCTTCTTTGTGTACAAATCACCAGGAGCTAGTTCTGCCTAATTATCACAAAACAACAAAAATATTTCTCTTTAAAATATTTGACAGAAAGAATTGATAGTGGTAAAATAAAACAAAATAGTATTAAAACCAACTGCAGTATTTGCTCAAATCATGATAATTTTATCAATTAGTAATCACAACCAAAACGAAGTATAAACTTAAGACAAATAATTACCTTCTTAAAAGGTGTGAGGCCAAGCAACCGGAACAAACTTGGAAGAGGATGAACAATAGATTCATCATTGCAATTGCTTGCTGCCTTGAGTGAAGTTTGCTGATACTTATGGAACATGGAACTATTAATATACACACTGGACCAAACCAAAAATTCACCCTCATTAAAACCAAATTTAGTAATAAAAACAAATATCCATTTCAAAAACTTAGAAAGAATAACCATTCAAACTAACCACACCTTAACGATAAGAGAACAGTATCCATTACACCCAACACATCCGGAGCTGATTTACATCTTCCCTCAACTCTAATCTTCTTATCCCTCACAAGCGGCAACAGACAGCGTGCCCATTCATTGGGTATTCTACCAATCTGCCAAAACCTTATTTGCTTTTATAATCATATTAATTCATATTCAAATTCCACTTTTGCATCCATAACTAAAACTAGCAAAAAATAATAAGCAAACGATTACTAAGAATTAAATTCAAAATTTATCACCTCCCCAAAGTTCTTTGTAGAGAATCTAACAATCTCTGAACAAGCTGCAGCTGCTCTTCCTCTCCCAAAGCCTTTCCCCATTGACCCAGCCGGACTAGAGCCAGTACCCTTCAACGGAAATGTGAAGCTAACTTCCTCCCCAACCTTAATTTTCCTTCCTTTACTCGTCGAAAGCCCAGGTACCTCGCTGGAACCAACAAACCACCAATCGTTTTCAAGCCTAACATTTCCTTCATCTTCCAAAACACTCCCACCACATGCAACATTTCCATTACTACTAAAACTACAATCCTTGTTCTCTTTCCCTGATTTCTTTGCCTTTACGCTAACCGTTGCTGTATCGGAGCTCGAAATTCGGACCACAGGTTCGGATTCGGGTTCAATTTGTTTCTCCCTGGGCTTGAAACTTCGAGGCGAATCAAAAATTATGTTGATGGCAGCGGTCGCATCGTGTTTGGCCAAGTGAAGCGCTCTAATTATGTCCATCTCGGAATAATCCGATCCAACGATCACTCGGACGGCGGAAATGAGATCCTCCGACACCTTGTTTCCACCCATTGGGTTGCTCTCACAAAACCCTAAACCCTAGCCCCAAACTTAATCCCACGTATTCGATTCTGATTTTCCGTACTAACGATGAAATTATTCAATTCGAAGGTGAGGGAGAAAGGGGAAGTGATTTGAATTTCTAGGGGGTGAACGCTAAAATGCGCGGTGGGTAGACATTTTTATGGATTGGCGGGTGAGTATCAGAGATGGCGGGAGAGTATCGGAATAATTTTTGAAGGGAAGGCTATAATAAGATTTTATAGTGATGCGAAGCGCGTATGTTCCACGCGCGTCTTAACCTTTCCCGCCATTTTTATTTTTCTTATCCCATATTTATTCGGCGCTCAGAATTTAACGAAAATAATAATAATAAATGTATACTGAAGGCAAAGATATTAACCGCTCAAAGGTGCGCACAGTATAACATGAGATAAAAATTTAAATTTACTGCACTGAAAGTATACCCATCAAAAGAGATCTTAAATTTAGTCATTTAACTTCAATATGATATAAAATAGTCATTAAATTATTTGAAAGTTTTTATTTAAGTTATTAAATTATTCGAATGTTTTTTCTTAAGTTATTGGATTATTAATAAGTCTAGCTAGTGAGTTTCAAGTAACAATTTGACTATCGATACGATGGATCAGTAACTATCGATAAGTAAAATAACATACCTTAAATCCAAATTGATCTTATCCTTAGCGTTGAGGATTGCAGAAAAAAGTTGTTTAAATTTTGATTCGCTGATTTGTAGTATTTAAAATTGTTTTATAAAAAACATGAACTATAGAAGAAATGGGAAATGAGAGTTTTAAATTGGTGTAAGTAGTGCAAACAAAAAAGGTATACAACCAGGAAGCGAAAAAAATTTTTAAGGGGGCCGGAAGAAATTTTAATTTTTTATAGTTTATATCTTTATAATTTGTAAATGATTAAATTGAATTTTTATAATTTTAGGGGGGCTAAAGGGTAATTTTATCTTTAATAATTTAAAATTTTAAAGAATTTATAAGGGCCAAATAATAATTTTACATTTAGGGTGAGCCAAGGCCCATGCCAGCCCCCCCTAAATTCGCCCATGTATACAACAACGATTTTAACAGCTCAATAACTTAAATGAAAACTTTCAAATAATTCTATGACCATTTTGTAACTTCTTAAAATTGAATGATCGAAATATTAACTTACTAATTAATTTTTTATAAATAAAAATAAAGTGATTAAATTTCAAATGTACAAAAAATACAACTTAGATCATATTTTAACCAAATCAAATTACAACAACCAATATGTTAGAATGATAATAGGGATTATAATCTTATTAACCAATAATTACGTAACAGGCCGTTTTTCAGTACTATTGAAAATAGTAGTTTTGGGGCCACTAAATTCGACGAGTAAGTTCGTAAATATTATTATTTAATATTTATGAGACAAGTGTGATTTTTTTAAAAAATGTTTTTGATTTGATAATTTATATTATATAAGTGATTTATTACGCTCAAGTGGTTTTAGAAAATGAGGTATTGGAACCTTATTTTATAATCCAAGCCGTAAATATTTTTATAAATATTTATTAAGTGTCATTAATGTGGTATTAAAGTTTCGTTAAGAAATTTTAACGTTTCGATAGTTAATTAATTAAAATGATCAAATTTAAAAATATATTCTCGAGACTCTTCTCGTAAACCGGACTAGTAAATATGTATTAAAAATATTTACGAAGTAATTATGTAGTTAATTAAGTTTTGGTTAAGTGAATTTATGCAATTAAGAGTAATTAAATATAATGACTAAATTACATAAAGAGTAAAAGTTGAATTATAGATTAAAGAAAAATTAAAGAGACTAGATAAGTAATTATGCCATTAACTTATAAATGAGACGGCTTAAAATTAATATATATATATTATAATATTATAATATTATATCTTAATCATTAAGTAAATATATATATATAATATAATAAAACAAAAGTAAAAAAGAGAAAAGTGGGAAAGCCAAAACGAAACAGCAAGAAAGAAAAGAAAAGATAAAGTCGACCAGGACAAAATTTTTATTTGTATTTTTATAATCTAAACTTAATTATTAATTATTGTACTTTAATTAAATATTTATAAATTAATAAATTGAATGAATTGATTTTTATTTGAAATGAATATACGTGTAATTATGTGATTATATGAAAAATCATATTGATTATATTTGAAATGTGAAATTAAACCCTATTAACTGTATCGGGCTGAGTCAAATATAGATGGTATGCTATAAGATTGGAAGAGTTCAGGGATTTCTTCGACTTCGAGTCGATGAGACACTGGGTGTAAATCTATTACTTTGGATTATTTCGATGAGGCATTGAGTGCCAATTTACTTTGGTTTAGCAAATGAGACATTAAGTGTCAAATTATTACTTCGAATTATCCGATGAGGCACTGGGTGCCAAACTGGTGTGTGTTGGTTGGATCCGTGTATTCATCCGAGTTTAGTTAATGGGGAAAAATGAATAATAAAATTCTATGATTGATATTGGATTATATTGTATGTGAAATGAAATATGGATTGAGATACATAAATTAATTGGATATAGAATGAACAACATTATTGTTTAAATGATATGTGTATCATATTGTGAAAAGCTGTTGCATAGCAAATGATGAGAATTGGGTATGATCAAGGCTAAGCTAGAAGAATTTTTTAGGGGGTGGGATAAAATTTTAATTTTTATAGTTTATATTTTATAATTTGTAAAAATTAAATCAATTTTTATAATTTTAAGGGGCTAAAGTGTAATTTTACCTTTACTAATTTAAAATTTTAAAAAATTCTAAGAGCCAAAATTATAATTTTATATTTTAGGGGGGGGACCCATGCCAAATTTCTAGCTATGCCCCTAGGTATGATATGAATGATGTATTTATGAATTGAATAAGTAAATGGTTAATGCTATTATATAAATAAATGTGAATTTTAAATATTCAATTGTGCATATTATATTATTTTGTTTTTAAATATTCGGATTATAAAAACACCACTGAATTTATATTCCGCGTACGGTTTTGTTTTCCGTGCGCAGGTCAGATACGTAAGTTTGGTCGCCGATTCAGCATCCAACAACGATCTCGATCTCAAACGTGGTGATGTTTTTTCTTTTGTATCAGCGTGTACCTAGGTTGTCTAACTAATAACAGTTATTTTGTGGTTTGATTGTAAATTAGGTTATAAGTTTAATTTTGGTTGTTTTATATTGAACTAAATCTATATAAGTGCATGTGAATTTAATTCTATGTTTAAGTGCTCATGAACTAGGCAAATTGATTTAGATTTGGTATGTCTATAATTTGGATTAAAATGATGCTTTGGTGAATTATTTTGATGATATGAAATGTTTGAAATTTCATCTGCTTGATCTCAGAAATTCGGTAATGCTCCGTTGTAATGGCCTAAATTCAAGGTTATCGAACAATGGTTTCAACCATAAATCCGATTTAAAGAGAAATTTATTTCAATATATTTGCATTAATATTTATATGATAGGAAATATTTTATAAATATTTATAAAATGTTAGTAATGTGATATTAAAAATTTCGTTATAAAATTTTAACGTATGGGTAGGTAATTAAATAAAAGGACTAAATCAAAATGAAAGTAAAAGTTGAATTATAGATTAAAAATTATAAAGAACCAAAATGGCAATTATGTCATTTTGTAAAGTTGAGGCGGTGTATTGTATAAAAATCTGAGATTTTAAAAAGATAATTATTATTATAAATTAATAATAATATATATTATAAAAAGAAAGGAGAAAAGAAAAAAAGCATAAAACAAAAAGAACAGAGAGCAAACGCGAAGGAAAAAAAAGAAAAGGAGAAAAGAAAGAAGAAAAGGAAAATTAAAAGTTTGAAGCTTGGATATTTAATAGGTAAGTTAATTTAACCATTTTCTTTTAATTTTGATGCTTTATAAGTTTTAGAACAAAGTTTTGATGAATTTAAGTTGAAGTTTTTGAAGTTTTAAAATTTTTAAATATAGCATATGATGAATAAAATGATGAATTAGTGGTTTAATTGAAAGAATTTGAAGTTAGAATTGGATAAAGGACTTAATTGCAAAACAAGCTATAAGAAAACAGTTTTGGGACAACAGCAGTAGAGTAAGTTTGAAAATTCACTAAAAATCTTAGAAGTGGAATTAGAAGTTGAGTGAGATATGAAATTAAAGTCTATTTTCATATGAAAGAAACAGGGAAAGAAAAGAAATTCTGTATTTTGAGATATTTAGATTTTTGTTAGACTGGTTCAGAATGAATTTGGGTTCCTCTGTTTTGAATTTAGAAAATCATCAAAAATTGAATAAAAATAATTAGGGGCTTAAATTTATATATCTGGAATCATGAATGAAACTATTTTCAATAAAAATAAATAAGAACATCATCCGAATTCTGTATGAGGAGATAATTAATATTTAGTGAAGAAGGGTCAGAACTGTCAGATAGCAGAACAGGGGTGACTTTAATGAATAAACTGTACAAATTGGCTAAGCCAAAAATTCTGGAAATTTTATGATATGAAGACATGTGAGTCTAGTTTCAGAGAAAATTAATGGTTCTTCATTTGGAGTTCTGTAGCTCGAGAAATAAATAATTTAGTGACTATGACTCAAGTAGACAGCTTTGAATAAACTAAAAAATAATAATAGAATTATAGAAAATGCTACATGTGAACATGAAATGTATTGAATTGATGATTGAATTTATTTATTTAGATCCGGAAAAATCAAATACGAAGCTAGATGGAGGAAAGGAAAAAGTCCCGGATTAGTAGATTTTGTATATGAACTAGTATCGAGGTAAGTTCATGTAACTTGAATTATCTTCTAAAATGCTTGAAATGTATGTTATTGATATGAATATAATTTGAATGTTCATTGTATGAAAATTGATGAAACATTGATATATTTGATAAAAGGGGAGAAATCCCGTTGAATGAAAGGAAAATCGATGGATCTCTGAAAAGGAATTAACGGTAAAAAAGATCTAGCTCGATCGGTGATCCTATTCGATATAGCCTCAAGAATATGTGGAAAATAGATTTAGCCCGGACGGGTAATCCAATTAGGGTCTGAATTTAGCTCGGATGGTAATTCAGATCCAAACTCATTAGAGTAATTGTCATTGTGGGATTTAGCTTTGACCGGTAATCCCGACAATACTCTATGAGTTTACACTCAGGATTTAGCTCGACTAGTAATCCATTGTAAAGATGAGGTTCATGGGAGTGTGCTCTCTCGAAATGAAAATGTGCGCACATGAACATGAATTGACGGACTGGATTGTACACTAAAAGTGTACTTGAAAATCCATCAAATTCGAGTAATTCAACGGGATAAATATGGAAATATAACAAAGAAACGGAAATCATGGTATTGATGAGCTCATCAATCATAGTATATATATTATTGATACATGAAAATTATTGAACTAACTTGAATGTTGAGCTTGTGTATGTTAGGGTAATAATGCATTGAATGGATATATGAATGTTTATTATATTGAATTGAAAAATATTAGGTAAGTATAATTCTTGTTACATGGGCTTACTAAGCACAAAGTATTTTACCCTATTTCCTTTTTCCCTGTTTTGTAGTGTTAAGAGCTCGGAGATCGGATTCAGTCGGAGACATATCACACTATCAACCCCAAGACTTCGGTATTTAAAGAAACTTTATTTTGAAAATGAATGGCATGTATAAGCTAATAAAATAAATGTTAATATGAAATGAATATAAGGTCAGCCATTGATATGGCTTATGTGTTGGAGTTATCTTATAAATATGCATGAATTTTATTTTGAAAATATGTTGAATTGGAATGGTCTCGGTTTAAAAAAAAAATTGTAAACTCCGGTAATGCCTTGTACCTTATTCTAACAATGAATATGGGTAGGAGGTGTTACATCCGTAAACGGTTCCGGCGAGAGATATGGGTTGGGGGTGTTACAAATTGGCGTTGGCTTAATTATTTATTCACTTACTGAATTATAGTGTAAATATTTTAAAGTTGTAATTTGCTTAAAGTTTTGTATTCATCGTAAACGTGGAATTTAATCCTTATATTTCTATTTTCATAAATTTAATTTCTGTACTTTTAAATTTAGATTTGTTTGTTAACACAGTTAGAATTATTTTGTATTAATGCGACATTTTAAAATAAAAAATAAATTTGATAATCATGTAACAAAAGAATAACATTGCATTCAAAATGTTATTAACCCTATTAATCAGTATTTCAATGAGTCAAATATAGATGGTATGCTATAAGATTGGAAGAGTTCGTGGATTTCTTCGACTTGAGTTGATGAGACACTGGGTGTCAATCTATTACTTGGATTATTTCGATGAGGCATTGAGTGTCAATTTACTTTAATTTAACAAATGAGACATTAAGTGTCAAATTATTACTTCGAATTATCCGATGAGGCACTGGGTGCCAAACTGGCGTGTTTTGGTTGGATCCGTATATTCGTCCGAGTTGAGTTAATAGGGAAAAATGAATAATAAAATTCTATGATTGATATTGGATTATATTGTATGTGAAATGAAATATGGATTGAGATACATAAATTGTGTATTCATAAATTGGATATAGAGTGAACAATATTGTTGTTTAAATGATATGTGCATCATATTGTGAAAAGCTATTACATAGCAAATGATGAGAATTGGGTATGATCAGGGGCGAAGCCAGAATAATTTTTTAGGGGGGCCGGATAATATTTTAATTTTTTATAGTTTATATTTTTATAATTTATAAAAAATTAAATCGAATTTTTATAATTTTAAGGGGGTAAAGTGTAATTTTACCTTTACTAATTTAAATTTTTTAAAAAATTCTAAGAGCCAAAATTAGAATTTTACATTTTAAGGGGGCCGGGGCCCATGCCAGCCCCCTAGCTACGCCCCTCGATATGATATGAATGATGTATTTATGAATTGAATAAGTAAATGGTTAATGCTATTATATAAATAAATGTGAATTTTAAATATTTAATTGTGCCTATTATATTATTTTGTTTTTAAATATTCGGATTATAAAAACACCACTAAATTTATACTCAGCGTACGGTTTTATTTTCTGTGCCCAAGTCAGGTACTTAAGTTTGGTCGCCGATTCAACATCCAACAACGATCTCGATCTCAAACGTGGTGATGTTTTTCCTTTTGTATTAGCGTGTACCTAGGTTGTCTAACTAATAACAGTTATTTTATGGTTTGATTGTAAATTAGGTTATAAGTTTAATTTTGGTTGTTTTTATATTGAACTAAATCTATATAAGTGCATGTGAATTTAATTCTATGTTTAAGTGCTCATGAACTAGGTAAATTGATTTAGATTTGGTTTGTTTATAATTTGGATTAAAATGATGCTTTGGTGAATTATTTTGATGATATGAAATGTTTAAAATTTCTGTCTGTTTGATCTGTAAATTCTGGTAATGCTCCGAAAACGATTCCGGCGAGAGATATGGGTTGGGAGTGTTACAAATTGGCGTTGGCTTAATTATTTATTCACTTACTGAATTATAGTGTAAATATTTTAAAGTTGTAATTTGCTTAAAGTTTTGTATTCATCATAAACGTGAATTTAATCCTTATATTTCTATTTTCATAAATTTAATTTCTGTACTTTTTAAATTTAGATTTGTTTGTTAACACAGTTAGAATTATTTTGTATTAATGCGACATTTTAAAATAAAAAATAAATTTGATAATCATGTAACAAAAGAATAACATTGCATTCAAAATGTTATTTCAATTCAACCATTTAACTTATATTCAAATATTCAATTGATATCAATCCCGAGCTTAAGTACTAATAATACTTAATTCTATTCTAGAAAATAAGGTTTTTGTAATTAAATCATCATTTACCGAATCAACCAATTCATCCAGTTTCATTAAATAAATAATAAAAAATAAAAAATAAATTCATTTTTTCTTATCTGCATTAATTTATAAATCAATCTACGAACTAGTTCCCGATCCGAGTATGGAAATCTCCAAAGCTATAAATTGGCATTGCCGTTATCCAATTTGCCAAACAGTCCCTTTGGTGCTGCATTTTTTATTTTTATGGTCAGCCATGCCATTGAAGAAAAGCTTGGTGGACTGTGGAGATTCGGCTCCCACCCTACTGAACTCCACTCCATTTGGCCCAGTCTACGAATTGCATTCCACTGTAAACATTGTTCGCGAACCGGACCCCGATCGTGAAAGCCATAGCAACCGGTGGGACTTGTTTTGTGACCGGTGATGCTTCCACGAGTTGCTCTAACCCGTTGATTATTTGGTAGCGAGCGTTGGCAGATACCGCGAGGAAAACACCTATGATTCGGATGGCAAAACAAACCATTAAGCAATATAAAAAGACAACATTTAAGCTAAACGCTTGGTACTCTGAGAAAAAATGAAAAACCGAAGAAAACAAAGACACTGCAATTGGCTCTTATCATGTAGTATGAAATTTTGATCTAAATAGCTTTAAACATACCCCAAAGAGATGCAGTTCGCAGAAGAGGTGGCACCGGAATATTGTCTTCGTCGGATTTTCGTATTCTCCTAATCATTTAGAAGATTATACAAGTAAGCAAATGCCGAAACAAAAACGAGAAAGAAAAACAGTAGGATTCGAAGAATTTACATGGATGCAAAATTGTGTCACTACGCACTACCCTTTGCAAGACGGATCAAGCGTTCGTGGAAGACAGACAATACGATGTCCTTGAACCAATTCTCATACCTAATGAACTAGGATTCTAAGGCTTAGTTTGGATGGGCGGTGTGAGGTTAAAAATAGCGGTGCCGGTGAGATTAGTTACTGTAGCGGTGAGATTAGAAACAATGGTGGAGTGTGTGTTTGGATTTAAACGAATCGCATGCGGTGAGGTGAGAATATAAAATAACTATTAGGACATTAGATTAGAAATGATATGTAATAGAAGTTTTAAAACTATTTAACAATTATAAAATTAATAAATGATTAAAAAATATTACAATTATATTTATTTTAATAATAATTTTAATAATACATAATTAAAATAAAATAAATCTAGAGAAAATTTAAAAATTATTTTATTTAATATTTTAAAATTAATCATATATTTAATTATAGGGCTCACTTTATTACTGAAATTATTAAACCTTTAAAAAGTAAAATATTATTGAAAGATAAAATAATGAAGCAATTGTAGAATAAGAAAGAAAAGAAATAATATATGGGTAAAAAGAAAGAAATAATATATGGGTAAAAGAGGAAAAGAAAAAGCAACTGAAGTTGCTAATTTTTTACTGGACCAAAAGGCTCCAGTCTGAATTTAAGCCTCCAGTGAGATGCAATACATTGTCAACGCATTAAAAATTACTTTCCAAACAGCTTTGCTTTTACTAACGTTTCAATTGCAAATTTTTTTAGCCTAAAAAACCCACTGCACTGAAATCCGTCTGCATCCAAAGGAAGCCTAAATCATGCAAGTTTTTGCTTCTAAGACAATGCATTATACATGATCAGTTATCGTCCATAGAAGAGTAATGACACGAAGTTCACTCGGAACTACGAAACGGGAAAGCCAGTTAGATCACCGATCTACTGAATTATTATCCCGGAATTATCGGACTAGAAACTTAGGAGGTGGAAAGAAACAATCGAGAAAGTCTGAAGAGAAAACCATACCTTTTGGTGGTCATTACCAGATTAGCTATGCCTTGGCCAACAAGACCACATCCAAACCCTACTGAGCCATACAGTACTCCCTGGATAAGAATGATACAGTCTATGTTACTCAGGCTCAAATGCAAAAATCAAACACGGGTATGTTCATTTCTTTTCGAGTTTGGAAGTCATATCCTCGTACTCGTGTCTAGATGTGTCGGACATTAATGCTGAAAAGAAAAATAAAGAATCATTGATTACTATTTATGTACCCATACCTTGTAAAAGAATGTCGCAATCCGTTGTTTCGCCGAGAATGTACATCCCAGCCTTTCGGCTTCGAAAACACTGCAAGAGCAAAAAAGTTCACTGATGCTTTTGATAAACCATGAAATAAGAGTCGTAGGACATAAATTGTTGCTATGAAATGATGACCTGCTAGGAAGAGCAGAACAAGCCTGTTGTAAGCTCCCAAATAAACCTCGGGATGCCGCCGATGGTTGACTGAAACGAGCATACGGTGCTAACATGCCAACCAAAGCAACATCGATCACTAAGCCAACTAAAACATCGGCAAGATACAACTCGAACTCCGACCAAAAGGCATCTCCTCTTTTCTTCATTTCCGCAAATGTTGCGCAAAAAGAATCTATCCCTACCTATATCTTAGAAGAAACCAAAAGTGACAAAACTTAAAGAACCCTGTAAAACAGTTAGCATAAACTGCAAATCACATAGAACCACAATTAAATTGCTAGTGCCAGTTGCACGTTCTAACTGCACCGATAGTAGCAGCTCACTTCGCAACAGAACGGTTGTGCAACCTACTATATGTGGTTGGCGTATTTTGATCAACAAATACATGAACTTATATCTTGTTAAATATCAATTAAGCAATAACTTTATCTGAATTTATTTAAATTCATGAAAATATCTGTATCTAAGCATAAAGATTTACAAGGCTACATTACCTACTTAAAAAAGGCTTGTTTACTAGTTTATGGAGTTGAAGAGAGAACAAATCTAGATCATCTTAACAACTTATTGTCAGTTCCTATACACTGTAATCAAACTGATGTGAGGTTACATTAGTAGCTAAGCTTTCAAGGAAAAATCTTAATATTATTAATATAATCGATTACTCTTTCAACAAGATACCGTAGAAAAGTTCTTCCAACTGTGTAACCAAATCTTATATTCATATCTACATTTTACTTTTTCAGTTGTTCTTTCAATTAACAACTTAACTAAATGCAGGAATTCACTTCCTTCGATATTGAAGAACAACATCAAAGCATACATGGTTAATGTTAATAGTCAATACATTTGCAATACATTTTGCCCGAGTAAATTAATTCTTATATATTAAATCAAAAAGTAAATTAATCGTTAAATGTTAAAATTTTCATCCATTTATACGGTTAAAATATAGCATAGTTGACGGAATAACCAAACAATTACACATAACGTCTCATGTTAACATACATGAACCAATTTTTAATAGTAAAAATGAATGAAATTTTTAACAAACTCTTTAATCTAACATATAGAGATTAATTTACTAATTTTTAAATAAAAAGAGTAAAATACAATTAAACTCTTAATATAAAGGTTTTCATCGTACTTTTACCAAGTATATTATTATTTACCTAATGAACTATAAAGAAAATTGCACTCAACAAACCTCTGTTCCAACTTTGAAAAGAAATGAAGGATCTGCTAGCATTCGGTCTCGAAGCATAGAACAGTGTTTCATTAAAAACCCAAGTGGCCAAATCGATCCCTGTCAACAAAAATGGCAAAAATTAAAAAACATCAAATATCCTTCCAAGCCACTTTAAAGTTTTCACCGTTAAAATATTTTTATTAAATTTATTGGTATAATATTTAAAAAAATTCATTCGGTAACGAAGGTAAGAACAATGTCAATGAACTCAAATTTAATTAAAAATCAACGGTATTAATAATTATGCTTACAGTAAATTAAAGTAATGGACTAAATTTTAAAGAAATGATAAGTATAGGGACTTAATAATATTTTAATCTTTTTACGTATATCCATATATTCCTAAAAGACAAATACTCCCACTTTTCCTTCAGCTTATTATTTTCCCTCCATTTACCAAACAAAAAAACAACGATCACAAAAAAAAAATGTTCAAGCTTTACTTATAATCGAACCTGCAAATCCAAATACCGTAGAAGGAACAATTTACGGATTCCGCAACTTTTCGCAGCATCCATCATATCGGAAGGCAGTTTCACTCCTCTAGCTTCCGCTTCCTTCTTCACCTCCTCAAACTTCAATATCGGTCCAAACTCTTTCCCCTCTTCATCCTCACCTCCACCGCCACCAAACGAATCATTACCTCCATTATCACGTCCACGTCCACCGCCGCCACAGCCACCACCAATCTTCTCTTGATCACTGATTCCAATGTCTGAAACACTGGATTCACTACCAATTTCGCCATTTTCTGTCGTATTACCCGCGGAATCAGGCGGCCTAACGCAATGAAGCGTGGAAAAACCGGAGAGTTTGAAGCGAGATGAAGTTAATTTCAATCGAGATTCGATCTCGATAATCCCTTTGAAATGAGCGAAATTCCTGGTTCCGATCACATTGATTGCCGTTGAACCGTTGCCTCCGCCATTGGAAAGAGAGGAGAGCTTGAAACGTGGTGGCGGTGATGAAATCGACATTTTTTTTATGCGAGAAAGTGGAAGCTAAAATTAAATCAAAGAAAATAAATAAATAAAACGGTAATTGAATTTAGTTTGTTTTGAACTTCGAAGTAGGACTGGGTGAGAGTCAGTTTTGATCAGCCGCTACACTGGTGGGAAGAAGGTGTTGACGTGGATTTTTACTACTTTTTTTTTTCGGCTTTTTCAGTCTATTAGAAGTGGTTAAATGACACTCAAGGTCACTAAATTAATAGTATACGGCAAATCAATACTCATCAACGAGTAAAAAAATATACATTAGATCCAAGTAATCAGAAAAGAGAACTATTTAAATTTTGATTCATAAACTTGCGAGGTGCGAGCAAAGAAAACTATAAAATAACGATTTTAATAACTCAATGACTCAAATGATATTTTTTAAATAGTCCAATGACTGATTCATAATAATTTAAAGTTAAATTATGAAAACATAAACTCACTAATAATTTAACGAACTTGAGTGTAATTTACCCACTAAAAATTTAAGATCCGCAAGATTAACATTTTTTTTATTCCTTTTAATTCTATAACTAATATTATGTTGTTATTTTCCCGATGATTTTGTAGCATGTTTATAGAATGCCAAAAGCGAATATTAAAAGTATGTCAAAATAATTATTAAGTTTAATTATGATTACGATCAAAATACTTAACGTATCTCAAAATAAGTTTGAATACTGTCTATAGAGAGACTTAGATTAGGATATAGGATTCAATCCAAATCACTCAAAATGTTGGACATTACCAAAATCTCATTCACATATTGTAATTGAGGACTAAAGTGTTAGAAAATTGAATTCAAATCATCTTTGAAAATATAAGTATTTAAAATATATATATTTAGTATAAAATGTGTTTTACATATTATAAATAATATGAGAAATAAATAAATAAGAAGAATTCAAAATAGAATTGTATCAATTGAGTTGTAATGAATATATTTTTATTTTTAATTTAAAACCGGATAAATGTATCCCTTCAATGAGCTCAAAGTCTAAAAATTATGTCCATAGAAAATTTCTTTTATTTAGTTTTGCAATATAAAATTGATGTTAGTAAATACTTGGACGTTCCATCCAATAAAAAAAGCTGAAATGTCAACGAAATTGGTACAGTGCTATTTAAATGAACAGGTAGATTAGACAACCCCAAAAAATAATAATAATAAACAGGCCCTCGGTAGTGCTGAACTTCAACTTACATCAAAATTATAAATAATATAATTTAAGAAACAAAATCCCGAGAGAGTTTATAAATACAGCACAATCCAGAAATGAGAAAATGGAGTCCAAAAGCTTTCTATTGAAATAATAACATATAACGCTAAAACAATAAAAATCTAATGTTTCCATATAAAAGTACCACACTAAGAACTAGACTACAGATGCAGACAAGTCTAAAAAATATAAACCAAAATCAACAATGAAGATATATATATTCCTAAAAAGAATTTTAAGAATCCAAACGTAAAAGAACAAAAGCATATATTTTACGCGAGTCCTTACTTGTGTGCGTGGTCTAAACAATCTTGCCCTTTAGGATGCAGTTGGTTTTGCCATGGACTTCTTAATGGCCTCGGCGTAAGTCCGGTGTTGATAGGTAAGAGTCGATTCAAGCAAGTCCCAAACGGATGTCTTGGGGTTCCAACCTTAACGATGTTTTCAAACGGTAGTCAGATAATATAATTAACATATGGAGAAAACTAAAGATTACGAGACAATACCGAGTTGTTTATTTATTATTGTCATGTCCGGGATTCTCTTGTCGCTATCATCATATCCCTCACCGTAAAATTCCTTGGAGCTGACATCGATAGATGGTGACTGCAACATAGGTTCTCCACTAACCTTGGTATAGACCTGAAGCATCCGAGGGCAAACAGTTATACTTACATGCGACCAAAATGTCGATATGAACAAAAACAATAATATGTCAATCGTGTAATTCACCTGAGTCATCATTTCAGCAAGTTGCCTAACTGTGACTTCATTGTTTGGGTTACCCACATTGAAAATATGACCATTGGCCCTATCTGGGTTTTCCTGCATAAATGGCACAGCTTGTTTAGATACAATGTTTTCATGTGGCGGATGTAGGGATGAGGGAACAGTTAATAATACTTACAATCATCAAAAGAACAGCTTCAATCGCATCCTTAATGTAAACAAAAGTTCTCTGGGATTGGCCACCATCAACAAGCTTAAGTGGCTCACGACGTAGCAGATTCTAACCACAAGGAAGAAAGTTCATCATCAGAACTAAGACAAACAATAAATTCTAAATGGCTTCAAAGAAAGCTCAACTAACATTACTAAAGCATGCCAGAACTCTTGGAACTCCTTCACTTGGACCATCAATGCCAGGAATGAAATCCATCCTTGGTCCAATCCAGTTAAAAGGCCTCACAATGGTGAAATCAAGGCCATTCTCCGCACCCTCGGCTGCAATGAATGATAAAAGCAGTCAGTAAGTTATGTCCGAGGCTTCCCAATAGGGGCTGGATCATTTGATAAGATGCTAACCATAGATAAGCCTCTCGATCAATTGCTTAGCACATGCATACGACCACCTCTGTTTCTCTATTGAACCAAAAATGCAAGGCGAAGTATCTTCCTTGAGAACATAGTAAGCAGGATCCTATAAAATGAATTATGGAATGTGTAAAAGATTCTTTATATAACCAATAGATCTTTACTAAGCCAAATAAATTACACTGTTGAAAGCTAAATTATTAATTCCAAAAGCTAATCAGTTAAATAATTAAAAGATAGATAGCGAAATGTTACCTTACGGAGAGGAGAATCTCTAGGAAGAAAGCTTCCAATGGTTTTGCCATAAACTTCACAAGTAGAGAAGTGAATGAGACGTTTGTTGTTCTCAGAACAGTACTTCACCTACCAAACAACAAATCAACATAATAATAAAAATCAATGTCGATTTTGATATGAAAAGGCTCAATAACAATCAAATCTCAACTCACATCAATATCAATCAACTGAGAAAGGAATTAAAAATTGACTCACAAAAAAAGGAGAAAAACCAGTTATAAGTAAAAAATGCTTACCACAGGAAGTGCATCAATGAAATTGCTATAAATTGTGTCCAGTGGACGCGTATTGTAATCTGCCGGAGTACAGATCGCCGCAAGATTTATCGTCTACATTGCCATAAAAAATCTCCGTAAATCCAGTAAGAAAATTTATTGAAGTTAACAAAACAGTTAAACAAATCAGAAAACCTAAGTTCTAAACAACAATGAGAATAAATTAGCTTAAGAAAACCAGATCTAACACATAAAAACCAAAGAAAACCAGATTTATTAAAACATTTTACATAGAAATAAAGAGAAATTCAAAACATCCATGATCTCCTGCAAACGAAGTCCAGCAAAAGAAAAAAATAACAATGGTATCAAAAATGTATAAAGAAAGAGCAAGCAATTACGAGATCTGCCATCTTGATGAGGCCTTCTAGCCTAGAATCATGTTTGATGTTAATCCGGTGAAACTCGATACGGCCAGCCCAAGGCAAAGAGTCGGGCTCGAGGAGGTGTTTGATCTTATCATTGTAGACATCCAATGCAAGCACTTTATGCGGTGTCTCCGCCATCAGTTTCTCACAAAGGTGAGAGCCAATGAAGCCTCCGGCTCCGATCATGCATATCGTCATCGGCTTTATCGGCCTACCGTCCAGATCCATTCTCGCCGCCATTTGAAAACGAACGCCGGTATATTTTCCTACGATCTCTAAACGCCGGCTGTGACAATGAAGAGTCAGCAACGAGAGAAAAAGAAAATCAACGTAAGATTTTGATATATAAAGAGGGAAAAAGTGGTGAAAAGGAGGGAAATGCGACGACCCTCTTACAGAGCTACAATAAATCAGGGTGGTGGAATAAAGCGTACTCGCGAGTATATAACTACTAGTTGTACTCGACTAAATAGTAAAACACGTGGAAGATTTGAAAGGTTGCACACTGTACTTATAACAGGGGATCATTGTTGGATGGACCGTTAAATAGATTGGATACAATAACTAATTAAGGATTTTCTTACTATTCGGTATTATCTTTTTGGAAATAATAATTTTTGCAAATTTTTATAATATATAGAAAATTAGGAAGGTTTCCATAACTAAATGGGTAATTGAATGGGTTTGTCCATCAATTTTTCGATTCTGTCAATTTGATCTATTTGATTAATTTATTCTATTCGATTAAATAAATTATTAAAATCATAAAAATAAAAAATATATATTAAAATTAAGCTCAATCAATTCAACTATCAAGTTCAATCAAATTTTTCATAGGTGCAACTGATCTATATTGATTTCCAGATCAATCGATTCAATGCCTATTTTCCATTTAACTAGTTTGACGGATCAGTCCGATTCAAACAACCTTGAAAATTAGTTGACTTGTTATTTGAACCATACTAGACTAATCAACCAAAAAAATTTTATGGATTTTAAAATTATTAACTATTATGATCGATAATTAAATTGGAAAATAAAAAATTAGTGATTTGACGGCTTTGACGATAGATTCAATTTTTAAACATTTTAACTTTAACAAATAATATTTTAATATTAATTAACCTTCAAATTTTACAATATATAATATTTATTTTAATAGATTTATATGATTTTTATTATATTATAAATAAAATAAGGGCAAATATCTCAAAATACCAAAAAATCAAAATTACCAAAAGGACGGGTTTCAAAAATATTGACCGGAAGGGCAATTTCCCAAAAGCGCGTCATCGCCAAGACGTTTTTAGGGAAAGGCCTAAACAGCGTCCATGGGGAGCGCTTGAGGCCAACTCAGAAAAGCGCTCCCACGTAGCGGCTTTTCTTGAAGTTGGCCTAAAGCGCTTCCCCATGGACGCGCTTTTAGTCAAGACGGTCAAAAAATTTGACCGTTGGACCCCAACGGTCAAAAAAGCAACGGAAAAAAAAAACTATAAATACCCCCCCAACCCTTCATTTTTTTCACACTTCAATCCTTTCTCATTTTTCTCTCAATTTTCTCTCAATTTTCTCTCAAGTTTCTATCAAAGCCCTTGAAATTTACGCTTAAATTTCAAATAGTCTTCTACCATTTACTTAAAAAGCCCATTATAAATTTTTAATATATTTATTTTTTTGAAAAATTTAAAAATCTTTATCGAGTACAATGGTAGGGATTTACATCGCTTAGACAAGAATCACATTGGCGTCGAGCAATTGAAAATGGTAAGTTTGAATTTTAATTTTCAATATTATTAAATTTTTTAATTATGCAATTTTTATTTAATTTTGAATTTTATTATTTTTTAAGCATCAGAGATCGGTGTTGCAATGTTATATTCGCAACATGCCCGGTCCCCATCGCCATTGATCGAGAATTACTCGCGGAAGCGGGTTTTTGCACGTGGCCACGATAGTAGGGGTTCAAGTTGGACACGGTTTTGATAAGCGTTGATAGAGGTGGAGACCGAGATGCACACTTTCCATCGCCATGCGGAGAGTGTACCGTCACCTTAGAAGATGTGCGATTCATAGATTGGGATTACTGGTGGGCGGGTCAGAGTCACCGTCCGTAACATCTCTCGATTGGATGGCCGTATGCTACGAGCTCCTGGGTGCCATTAGGATAAATTGCAAGGAGGTCGGATCGATATGGTTTGGTTACGAGACACATTCCATGATCGAATGAAGATTCGATCAAGATGAAAGAATACGGTATGCACGGCATACATACTTGAGATAATTGGAGGCTATCTCGATGTCGGACGTCTCTAGAAACCTCGTCCACGAGATGGCTCTCAAACTTGTTGATTTCGAGCGGTAGGTGAATTGAGTTGGGGTCCGCCGTGCTATCGAGGTTGTACCGAGAGATGTGCGGGCGACGTCTTAATAAAGCAAAAATCGAGGTTGCCTATCACTCTGCGGTCATGGGCATGGTTTCGATTTCCATTTTACGTCCCCGACTCGACCAAATGCCATATTCATTCCCATTGATAACGAGGTAAATTTAATATTATATTTTACAATTATGTCGTAGATTTATAGTATAATTGCATGCTAAAAGTTTATTTAATTAGGTGGAACCATCCGAAGTCATGTTGGAATACCGACTCGCTGAGGATATACTACTCCTATTGGAACAACTATCGAATCACAAGTAAGTGTCAATTTCGTTATTATAATTTAGTATTTATGTATATAACTAATATTTTGGTAATGTTAATATAGTTTCAATGGACACTCGACGAGGATCCCGAAATTGAGCGATAATTAGGGAGTTCTCCAAAATCCGAACAGTTAGCACGTTAAGGTTCCGCTAATCACCTACGCCGACCGTGGAGATGCACCGGTCGGATCGGGTTCTGCGACAATTTGATGCCGACGGTTGATTCCGTGGCTCTGAGGTGCTCGATGATGAGCATGGTGTGGACTTACGGTGGCGACACGGATTGGCCAATATTTTGGTCGAACATATCGAGACGTGGGAGAACCGGTATGACTTTTACCTAACCGGAACCGATCGTAGTTCTGAGTTAAGCGTCGCGTCTTGGAGTACATACCATGGTTTAGAATCCATGGAAAGTCAGATCTGTTGATGGTGAAGAGAGGCGACAGCAAATTCGCGGCGAAGGAACGTCGGGCCCTTTGCATTCAAGGAGAAGGGTAATGAGACGGCCCATCAACAGCGCTACTACATCCGGGCCCATCAACAGCGCTTATACAATCACCGGCCCATCGGTTCACCGACAACACCGATAACACAACGTCCACGCTTATGCCAGTGCGTGCCACGCCCTTACATGTATCCTCCTAACCCATATATGTTTCCTTTTCTAGTCCCCTGTGTTGGAATCCATGGTCGGGTTCGAGTCCGTTCGACAACTTCTTTTAACCACCGATCGTGAGGCCGACATCGGTGTGGGATTAGAGGAGGTGCCGTGGGAGCGATTCTTTCTACCGTGCTCCTTCACCGTGACGGATGCGCCACCCCGCCGTGGTTTATGTAAACACCTCCGGTCATTATTTTATCAAGGTGGGTCATCATCGCAACACCTGAACTGCACCCATCTTTGGAGGGACGGATTCCCACCGAGGTTCCACAACCCACGGAAGCTAGAAGAAGGAGGAATCCAGTAGAATCACGAATCGCCCGCCCAGGTGTGGCACTGGTTCCCACCCCAGATCCGCACTAAACCCTAAACCCCTAATTTGAGTAATTGTAAATTAATTTATAATTTGAGTTTAAATTTTTTTGTAATTAAGGTTTAATTTTTGTAATTAAGTTGTAATATATTTAATAAAATTGAGTTTGTTTTTTTTGTAATTTAATTTTTTAAATTATTTAATTTTAATAACTTTGACAAAATAGGTTTGGTTTATTTTTTTTTTGTAATTAAGTTGTAATATATTTAATACAATTTGAGTTTGTTTTTTTTTGTAATTTAATTTTTTAAATTATTTAATTTTAATAACTTTGACAAAATAGGTTTGATTTATTTTTTTGTAATTAAGTTGTAATATATTTAATACAATTTGAGTTTGTTTTTTTGTAATTTAATTTTTTAATTTATTTAATTTTAATAACTTTGACAAAATAGGTTTGGTTTATTTTTTTTTTGTAATTAAGTTGTAATATATTTAATACAATTTGAGTTTATTTTTTTTGTAATTTAATTTTTTAATTTATTTAATTTTAATAACTTTGACAAAATAGGTTTGGTTTTTTTTTGGTAATTAAGTTGTAATATATTTAATACAATCTGAGTTTTTTTTTTGCAATTTAATTTTTTAATTTATTTAATTTTAATAACTTTGACAAAATAGGTTTGGTTTTTTTTGTAATTAAGTTGTAATATATTTAATACAATCTGAGTTTGTTTTTTTTTGTAATTTAATTTTTTAATTTATTTAATTTTAATAACTTTGACAAAATAGGTTTGGTTTATTTTTTTTAATTAAGTTGTAATATATTTAATACAATCTGAGTTTGTTTTTTTTTGTAATTTAATTTTTTAATTTATTTAATTTTTTGTAATTTAATTTTTTGTATTTTAATTTTTTATTTTAATTTTAATATATTTGATAAGATAGAAATGATTTAATTTTTTAATTTAATTTTTAATTTAATTTTAATAACTTGAATAAAATAAAAGTTGGTTTATTTTGGCATCAACGTTGATTATGACGGGCTATTTTATTTTTTAAATCTGTAATAATTTTTTTTATTTTTGAATAAAAAGTTGTTTTATTATTTGTGTTTGTAATTTAATATTAATTATCTTATATTTAATAAATTTGAGTTATTGTACAAAGGTTCACCGTTTTCCTCCAAAAAATCAGACATTACATAGCCAGCAAGAGACAAACAAGCTAAGAACACGGTTAACTAGTCCGATTTGGACACGAGCGAGATGTATGGCCCGGGTTCCTACACCACCCGCATCACCGACTTTGGTTGGTCGGTTCTGGATATCCATATTGTTGCGTATTCTAGTCGAGGAAGGTCGACCTTTTGGTTTCGTCTCAATTCTCTATCCAAAGCAATATACTACGGTACAAGCGATACTGATGGCCACTTACGTTCATCCTGGGATGGTGGAATACGTGTCTCCACACGTTGTACATGTTTTCTAATTTGTAGACTTCATCGAAATAGCTCATGGGGTCAAGACGAAGATTATGACAAGCCGCAAGTACATGAGCACATGGGTAACGGTGCATCAAATATCCACGATCGCATGTCCTATTTGTCAAGTGTACACGATAATGCCCGCCAACAATACCTTGGCTCGGTCTGTCAAACTCCGTGACACGAAACCATAGGTCGTCATGGTCGTGACAAAGCTGTATGCATAGTGTTCGCCTGCGTGCCTTCCCACGGTTAATTTCTTGCAAGACCTTGACTCCATACATGGCCTCTTTGCATCGCCTCGATAACTCATTGCTCTCTTGAAATAGTGCGGCTAAACAAAAATATGTCTCCCGCAAAACCGCTGTAATTCGGCGGATGACGGGTTCCTTTTAGCATGAATTTATGCATTCGGCCGGTTTGTGGTCATATGACCATATCGTAGGCAGCATCATATGCTTGTGTCCACTGCTCAAAAGGAATATTGCATGTACTCTGCTCCTTGGCATTATCTTCGCAAGAAATCGCCAACATCTCGTGAAAACGGTCTTTATTGATCTCGTACCCTGCCAATATACGTTGATATCTAATATTACATACCACTATTCAATTGCGAATAAATTGAAAATTTCAAAAGAAATTATATTAATAGAAATTTCATACCCATATCGGTCACTTGCCGCTTCGTCTTTTAGATCGGTGTTGCCCATAGTAGTTGGATGCCACATGCCTCGTGCAATATCGATGGTGTGTGCGATGCCACATGCTTCCCTATCGTTCTATTGCCGCAAGTATTCCAGGGCCCCGATCCGATATAACGCATATGTCAGGTTGAGGGCAAACATGCCTCCTTAACCTAGATAGGAAGAAGTCCCTCATCAGCTGACTCCCCTGGTGTTATTGCGAACGCAATCGGAAGGATTCTCCACACGTAGTCTTGTGCCACGACTAGCAATAGCCGATGCATATATCTACCATACATGAAGGTACCGTCAATTTGTACCAATGGCTTGCGTATGTAAAAGCATCTCGGCATTGCTTAAATGTCCGAAACAGCGCTTGAACATTTTGCACATCCACGGAGCGACGATCGTTGTAATCGCCGGTTCGTTTCAATGTCTCATTGTCTTGCTGGGACATATCTCTCCAAACCTTACACCACCGCCACACTTCATTATATGAAGCGTCCCACCGACCGTGCAACTTTTCCAACGCTTCGCTGGCTATCCAAGCCTTTACGTAGAGAGGCGTGTACCCCATTTGGCTACAAATATTGCCAATTAAGGCCAAGATCTTGTAGTTTTGGGATCGACCTTCACTGTCGGGATTATTAAATCACCAACATGTCCGAATCCATCCTCGATGATCTTGTGTTACACCACAACAAAGTACGTTAAATAATGCAACATTACATAATATTAGTGTTATTCAAATCATTGAACACATAGTGGTACTTGCATCGAGTAAGACATGTATGCGGACCTTTGTACTTCTTCACCTCCCACATCCCCGTCCTTTTCCTCAACGACGCCATGATTTTCCATGCACATGTGCCGCTCTTGCAAACACACTTCGCCTCGCACCTATCGAGCTTTGATTTAACCATAGTGTAGTTAACCCGTTCACGATCTTTGTATTGTTTCAATGTACCAAGAAAAGTGTTCTTGTTGGAAAATTGGTTACCAACTTCTAATTGGTCCGAATCCAATGAAGAATTTATGCAGTCACGCGTCCGGTGTGGTAGTTCAGAAACTCCAATGCATCATCTTGAGATAGATCGACATTATGCATGTCTACTGGAGGCGAGTATGCCCTGAATAACGAATCTTCTTCTTCTTCGTCGAACCGCCTCAACATCTTCAGTACAATTGGAGCGGGCTCGGTTCGTAAAATAGTCCAACTTCGCTGCCGTCAGCCCCGGCTCCGAGGTGGATCCACATCGGATTTATCGTCCAATCCTCCATAACTCGCAACAAACGAGGGCCCTCATTGGTGGATGCCGTCGGTAATACATCATCCCTCCTTAAACATCTTTCGTAAAGATTCCAATCATATGTGGATTGCCATCCACTAGAAGTTGATGACGTCCCCCAATACGTATTTCTGTCATCCGACGTCGATTGACGAATATGCATGTCCCATCCACCAACCGAAAGTGTCGATAGGGGTTATGTTTTCCATACTACCACCGCACACGGGCACTTCGTGTTTTGCCTCCCACTTACAGTGTCGACACGGGTCGTGTATTCCCCTCGAACGATACTAGATGTTGAGGTCGCACGAGATCACTTGGAGATGAAAATTCTACATATAACTCGAGATAGAGGCGATCCACCGGCAAAATGAGTCTCCACCATTGCCTCAAGGCTCCGGGACCTTTGATGTCGAATCGTCATATCTCACCGGATCAACCAAGCGCAAAATCTATACTTAATAGATCGAACTTTCATTGGCGTTGTTCAATATTTTACGCCTAATTCTTTTGCGAAGTTCTACCAAATCGACGTTTCGATTAAAACTCAATCGCTATGTGTTCTCGATAAGAAAACAACACCATTTTCGTGTCACGACTTCACCATCGTAGTAAATAACACCATTAATCGTTCACTCATTTTCATTTTTTTTTTTTGCTTGAATGCTTTTCGCTTAACCGAGAATGCAATTTGGTCGATTTATAGCCTAATTTTACATGAACATCGTAGCAAAAGTCGTCCACGTGGAGCACTTTTCACCGCTCCGGTAATAGTGCACCTATTTGAAGCGTTTTTTAATCTGTTTGTTGAAACGTCTCCTCAAAATAATTTTGCGGAGACCATCAGAGCAAAAGCGCCCAAATGAGGCGTTTTCGGCCACGGTTTGTTCAAACGTCTCCTCAAAATTATTTTGCCGAGACTACCGTCCAAAAATTATTTCATTTTCACATTGCAAGTGGACGGAAATATTCCCAAAAATGCCTAAAAGCGCGTCCATGGGGAGCGCTTTAGGCCAACTTCAATAAAAGCGCCCCTCGTGGGCTGCGTTTTTCTTGAGTTAATCAAGCGATCCCCATGGACGCGCTTTTAGTTGCTTTCCCAAAAAAAACGCTACCGCGTGGGCGCGATTTTTGGGAAAATTGCCTTTCCGGTCAATATTTTTGAAACCTATCCTTTCCGTAATTTTGATTTTTTTGGTATTTTGGGATATTTGCCCAACAAAATAAACTAAAGGTTTGATTAATAATCCATTTAATTAACCAAATAAGTAGAAAATAGTTACTTTCCGCCATTACTTCATAAGAGTTTATTTCAGTCTAAATTAAAATACAAAATTTTATTTGTAATATAATAGAAATATTTTTATATAAAATATATATAATAAATATATAAGAATTTGTATAAATAAAATATCAAATTCAAAAACTTTTTACATTTTCTCTTAAAATAATTATAATTGATGTAAATTAAGTTGTATTAATTTGATTCTATTAATTAATATTTAATTATTTTAAAAATAAAACTGTCCCTATATTTTATTCATAAATAACTTATATCCCTATATTTATTTCTAAAATCAGCATATACCCCTAAATTTGTCCAAAAACTGTCCTACTTCTCTTATTTTATTCATAAAATATAGAAAATATAAAATTCTAAACACTTTGTATAATTTTTGGGATAATATCATATTTGATGTCTATACTTTTATAAAATGTTCAATGTGATACCTAAATTATTAATATGTATTTTGTTATGATATCTATACTTTCATGAAATATCCAATATAGTAGGTCTTATTTAACTGAGATATATTTGTATCTATATATAACATATATTTTACTAGAAAACTAAAATTAGACTATGCAATAAAAATAATATATATATATATATATCAATAAACTCAAAACGATGCATCTCGTGTTGAAACGCGTTTATCTTCCTATTTAATGGTGGACAATGAATTGTGCTAATACTAGATATTATATCAATATTATTGGGTTGAAGTATTTGGAATGTTGGGATGAGACCTGCTCATAGGCCGTGCCACCCAGACTAAAGCCCATCTAAAAAATAAAAGGGTTTAGATAAAAATATGGATCCGAAAAATATGTTTGGGCAAAAAAATAATGCATATTTAGAAAACGGGCTGAGCCTCAAATAATATTTTCTTGCTCTAGCCTGAATTTGCAAAAAAAAAAAATTGTTGTTGTTTTGTTGTTTCCCATTGTTTTGTTGCGATTTCACTACTATGTTATTATTATTTAATTGTTATTATATATCTCATGTTTTATTGTTAATTTTGTTACTACTTTAAATATATTTACTTGTTAAGTTGTATCTAAATAATAATAATTTAATACGGGCACGATCGAGCCCAAGTTTAATATCTCTAATCCAAACTGAGCTTGAATAAAAACTTAGACTCATTTTTCGAGTCGGACCTAACCTATGGATAGATATAACCAATACTAAAAAAAAATAAATACATTCATTCATAGGCGGATCCTTTACAGGATAAGGCCTCCCAAAATTTGAGAATTTCTTAATTTTCTCTTGAAATTTTTAGAAAATGTTGATTAAGCCTCCTTAAATTTTTTAATTTTTTAAATAATCCTCATTAATCCAACAAAAATTCCAATTAAACCCCTAACTTTTTAAAAAACATCATTAAATTTCTAAAATACTTGAAAATTTTACTAAATCCCTCAAAAATTTATTCCAGAAATCTGCATTGATACCCTCAATAAAGCAATCCACTGTCTAAAAGGAAAAGGATTGAGAAAGATGTAGATCCTTCATTTTTATCCACTAGAAATTTCGGCCAAAGTAAAGCTCAAATTCCAATATAAGAAGCTTACAGAAACAAGAAAGATTCGAATTTCACAGCCATAGACGGTGGGTTAATTGAATTTGTTCATTTTAATTTCTATTTTTTTAAAATATTTGGGCAAGTTTGATTTATCCCGTTTTATTATTTAGAAATATTAAAATATAAAAATAAATAATTTTTTTATATATTTTATAATTAAATTTAAATACAAAATAATTTTATATAAGGATGTATTTTATGTTATAATCAAAATTAAGCACCGAATATAATTATTTTGTTTGATAATACTGAAATTTTATTATTTTACAATTTTAATCTCATTGATATTGTATTATTTATTTATTTTTAATAATTTTGAATAAAATTTAAAGATAAAATTTGAAAAATAAATCCACTTAATATTTTTCACATTAAGTCATAAATTAATATATTTATCAAACACAATTAAAAGTTAAATATTTAAAATTTTTAGTTTCGGTTTATGAGGCGCACCCAAACTTAAAATTACGAGTAACTTGATATTTATAAATGTCGAGATTTATTAATCATTACATAATTATCACTTTGATTTAATTGAAGCGATGAAAATTTTATAGTGCATATTTTATTTAAAAAACTCGATATTTATGGATGTCAAAGTAATCCTTTAAAATAATTTATTAGATAATGAGAAATAGTAATAGGAAAAGTTATTTTCCAATTTAAAAAATTAATAATACAATATTTAGTCCCTAAATTTGATAATTTTTTCTAATCTGGTTATTGAATAATAATAATAGCGGGCTGAATTTATTGAATAAAAAAGAGGGGTACAAAGCGAATTTAAAATCTTTAAAAATAGAACATTAAGAGATCAAAAAGTAAAATAGCATTCAATAACAGAAGAAAAATCGTAAAGAAATGATCCGATTATCTCCTCTCTTCAGCAACACTTGAGCTCAAAATCTCCCTAGCAAGCATCATAAAACATTGAAAAAAAACTTGAAAAATCTCGAAGAAACCAGATTAAAAATGATTCATAAAACTTCATATGCACAACTGATCACTAAGGGTAGTCCATACATATACAAAATAGTATATGATATAAATAATCTAATATAATTATAATAATAAAAGTATATGATATGCATGGATACTGTTGTTAATGTAATAGGACGTGGGTTTGAGTGTACTGAAATGTATTATATTTCTATTTATAGATTATAGAGGGATATAGAGAGAGAAAATAGAAGACGACTTAGACGAGGTTGCTCCCTTCTTGTCTCCCTTTGGACTATTAACAAATTTGTCAATTTGTGGCTTCGGTTTCATAAAAAAGTTTCTAAAAAGAGGTTTATTCATCAAATTTTAGTTTCTATAATATTGAACATTTGTATGATTTTGACGAATTAATAATAATTTCAATATATTTTGGGATCTTAGGGAAAAAATATTTAAATAAAGGGTAAATTTTGCTCAAGGTCTTTAAATTATTAGTAAGTTTATGTTTTATCATTTAACTTTAAAAAGTTACAAAATAGTTATTGAAATATTTGAAAGTTTTTATTTAAGTCATGGGAATGTTAAGAATTTTTGTTCAAGTGATGATTCGATGATCAGCAGGGGCGTAGCGAGGGGGCTAACATGGGACTCGGCCCCCCCTAAAATGTAAAATTATTTAAAAGACCCTTAAAATTTTTAAAAAATTTTAAATTAATAAAGGTAAAATTATACTTTGGCCCCCTAAAATTATAAAATTTAATTTAATCCTTTACAAATTATAAATATATAGACTATAAAAAATTAAAATTTTATCCGGTCCCCTAAAAAATTGTTCTACCTTCGCCCCTGATGATCGGTATGGTGAATTAATACCCACCTAAGAATCAATCTGACGGTCAATGTTGGAGATCGAAGAAGAAAACTATTTGAATTTTGATTTGTAGATTCGCGATATGTAAAATTGTTTCATAAAAAAAGAATAGGGTTTTCGGTTAAAAGCCATACAATAACGATTTTAACAACTTAATAACTTAAATAAAATTTTTAAATAATCTAATGAATATTTTATAATCTTTTAAATTTGAAGGACCAAAATATAAACTTAATAACAGGTTTACTTTAAATATAATATCAGTGCACATGTTGAATGTGAAAAAGGAAAGAATAATTTAGTAACGTCTCGATGCATGGAGAATACGACAGGTGACAGAGGGTGATCCTTTCATGCATGTAAATGCCGAGACAAGTGTTTACTAAATTCCAAATTTTACTTAAAAAAAAAAAAAAAAAAAACAAGTGTTTACTTAATGCAATTTTCGAAATTATTTGTCTTTTACACACGTATATATATATTTAATGTCCAAGTCACTGTAGTTTTATATATTTAAAATTTTAATCCTTTTAATTTTATCTTCAAGAATTAATTTTGGTTAAAATATGTTATAAATCTTTATAATTTTTTACAAATTTGGAATTTAATCCCTGTTTTTATTTTAGAAATTTAGTCTCTTTATTTTAAAATTTTAAAATTTAAATCCAATTGTTAACACTCAATTATTTTTTTGTTAAATTAGTTAGTGTAACATTTTGAAATAATAAAAAATTCACTTGAAAGCAATGTAGCTAAAAATGATGTTGTAATAAATTTAAATTTAACAAAAAAATTTAATTAACAATATTAATAGTTGGACTTAAATTTTAAAATTTAAGAAGTAAAGAGGCTAAATCCTAAATTTGAGAAGAGTATAGGAACCAATGACATATTTCAACCGTAAATTCTTTTTGCTATAATTTAAAAGAAAAAGTAATTTTTTAATGAACCTAATTTGTGAATAGACAAATTTTAACGTGTTGAACTTTGAATTTTTTAAAGTAAAGATTAAATTCCTTAAATAAAATAAATGATTAATTTACACATATACAAAGAATTTAGGGACTTAAAAGCAAAATTTAACCATTTTAATTTTGTTTTCTTTTGTAAGCTTTCTGTAACTGCCACTAATTTTCTGTTCTTAAATCCCACCAACTTTACTTCTTACACGAAGTTTCGCTTACATAGCTAGCTATTCTTTTTGTTCTCGCCGGTAATTCTTGCCGGAAAAAATGGCTTCTAATTTTCTCCGGCTGAGAAAACCATACTACGTTGAATCAACAATCAACTGTTCATCTTCTTCCGATCAAAAGCTTGTAAATTTGAGCTTTGGAATCAACGAAACAAGGAACCAAACAAAGAAGAGACAAGCTAAGGAACATCATGGGAGAAGATCATGTTTGGATTCATGTTGTTTGGTGACTGGTTACCTCTGTACCACTTGGTGGTTGCTTTTGTTTTTGTACCACTGTTGCTCGCCTTTCACGGTGGTTCATGAGGTGCCGGAACTAATGCCGGCGGCGAGGCTTAAACGTGAAGGGTTGACGGGGATTCACCCGGTGGTTTTAGTACCGGGGATTGTCACAGGTGGGCTTGAGTTGTGGGAAGGTAAGCCTTGTGCTGATGGTTTGTTTCGTAAACGACTTTGGGGTGGTGGTGGCTTTACTCAATTACTGAAGAGGTACTTGGAAGTAAATTTTGGTCTAATTTCAGTTTTAGTCCCACTTTGATTCTGGAATTTGAATTAGATTCTTTTGATTTTACTGGGGTTAATATAACTTTTAGTCTCTCAACAATTAGGTTTACTTTGGTACTTGTATTTTTGCCTTAATTACAGTTTTAGTCCCTTTATTATTCTTGAACTTGAATTGGATTCTTCTACTTTTTCTAAGATTAATATAATTTTAGTCCCTCAATTTAGCAATTAGGTTCACTTTGGTGCCTATACTTTTTTCCACATTGATATTTGCACTTGGCAATTAAGTCCATTTTGGTATTTAAACTTGGAAAAAAAAATGATAACATGACATTCTAAATGAATATATTAAAAATATATTTTAAAAATTTTCAAGTGATGATATAGTATAATCTTAGAGTAGCACATCATCAATTTTGATGGAATGTAAATTTAGAGACTAAAATGGACTTGATTGCAAAGTTCAAAAATTAAAATGGACCTAAAAGAATTTGAAGTACCAGAGCTTACCTATTTGGCAAGTTAAAGACTAGAAGTTACATGAGACAGGAGGGGTATCCACGGAAACTCAAGATCTAGGATTTCATTTCAACGGAGGCCTTCTTTAACGGGAATTTTGTCTTTAGCCCCTCCCAAAACATAAATCTTTCAATTTAAGTCTCTTAACTCTTAAATAAACTAAAAAATAATAATATTTTTGGCCCTCCAGAAAAAAAATTAACAATACAATTTAAGGTTTTTTTTCTTAGACAAATTTTTAGCCTTGGTTTGTGAAAATGTACCCACTCTTTTTAGCATTTACCCTTCTAAATTTTATAATTTTATTTTAGTCCTTAACTAAAATTCCTAACTTCTTGTTTTTATTTATCTAAATTGTCTTTAAATGTATTTTTTTTTTTGCGTCGGAGTCGTGTTTTTAGACACGTGTTTGACATTTAAACATTCTATTATTTACATTCATGATTCATACAACATTTAATGGGTGTTTTTAAAAAGAATATTTTTGTCTTGAGCGTACCATAATCTAATATCCTATTATGTTTCAGTTAATTTATATGCTTTATTATATATATTTTTTGTTTGGATTTAATTTTATTGAAATATGTTGATGTTTAGGCCATTGTGTTGGTTAGAGCACTTGTCTTTGCACAACGAAACGGGCCTCGACCCACCAGGAATACGGGTTCGTCCAGTTCCAGGACTGTTTGGGGCGGATTATTCAGCTTCCGGATACTTTGTGTGGGACGTTCTCGTTAAAAATTTGGCGAAAATCGGCTATGAGGGGAAGAATTTGCATATGGCTGCTTATGATTGGAGACTCTCTTTCCAGAATACAGAGGTACAAATGGCTATTTTCAATGTGTCGATTCCTTGTTCCGGTATTCCGTGTTCATCTTTCGTTTTAGTTTATTCTTTTATGCATTAGTTCGTGTCATCTTATCATATCGTTTGGCAATGGTTATGCATACCTTACTTCTTCATTGATCAATTGTTATCGTCGAGTTGTTATCGGTATATTTGTCGATTACGATACATAGGTTCGGGACCGTGCTCTTAGTAGGCTAAAGAGTAAAATTGAGTTAATGTATCGAGCCAACGACAATAAAAAAGTGGTAGTTGTGCCTCATTCCATGGGAGTTGCCTATTTTCTTCACTTCCTTAAATGGGTCGAAACGCCACCTCCGATGGGAGGCGGTGGTGGTCCGGCTGGTGCGCTGAACATATCAAGGCGATTGTGAACATCGGCCCGTCATTTCTTGGTGTTCCAAAGGCTGTTAGCAATATACTCTCCTCCGAAGGCAAAGACGTTGCATATTTCAGGTTAGTTATATCGGTTTATTAAATGACATTACACATAAAATTAAAGTTAAATCACCATATTTTTATGGTTTTGGAATTTGTAGAGCAATGGCACCGAGAGTTTTGGACTTCGGTTACTTTAGGGCTTCGAGCATTAGAGCATGTCATGCGACTGTCTCGAACATGGGATTCCGTTGTGTCATTGATGCCTAAAGGAGGAGAGACCATTTGGGGCAACATGGACTGGTCACCGGAGGACGAGTATGTTTGCGACTTTTCTAAGAAAAGATACTTTCGGTTATCTCCAAGTGACAATAATGTCAATAACAGCGACGCAAAACAAGTTTTCCGAGTGAAAGATCCGGTTAAGTACGGTAGAATTATCTCTTTTGGCAAGGCAGCTTCAGTGTTACATTCTTCACAGCTTCCCAATGCTGTTTTAAAGGTATGATAATATTTACGGTATTCGAGTCTATAGTGGATCTCAAGTCAGTTTTCATCGTGTGAAAGATCTTATGGATACCAACATTTCATTATTAGGAAATTTTTCACATGAGTGCGTCCCGGAGCTTTAACTCGTCATGCGGGGAAGCATGGACCGAGTATGACGAGATGAGCCGGGAAAGCATACGAAAAATTGGGGCAGCAGATAAAGCTTACACAGCAACAACTCTTTTTGATCTATTACGTTTCGTGGCACCAAAAATGATGAATCGGGCTGAAGCTCATTTTTCGCACGGAATTGCAGACAATCTCGATGATCCTAAATACAACCATTACAAATACTGGTCTAATCCACTTGAAATGAAGTAAGTATATTTTGACACAGGTATGTGTCGAAAATGAATACTTTCAGTTTCAGGTTACATAAACTATATGCATCGTGTTTTTTCAGATTACCCGATGCTCCGAACATGGAGATATATTGCTCGTACGGTGTTGGAATCCCGACCGAAAGATCTTACGTGTACAAGCTATCACCAAGCAATAAGTGCAAACGTATTCCTTACCAAATCGATACCTCGGTCGATGGAGAAGACGGTAGTTGCTTGAAAAGCGGAGTATATTTTGCGGACGGAGACGAAAGTGTACCGGTTTTAAGCGCCGGATTCATGTGTGCTAAAGGTTGGAAAGGAAGAACTCGGTTTAATCCATCCGGTATCAATACATATGTACGTGAGTACCACAGCAAGCAGCCAACTAGTGGTATTAAGAGCACGGCACACGTTGACATAATGGGAAACATTGCTCTCATTGAAGACATACTACGTGTTGCGGCGGGAGCCACCGGAGAAGAAATCGGAGGCGATAAGATTTACTCGGATATATTGAGAATGTCCGAGAAGATAAATCTCCGGCTGTGAGTATATTTCGCGAGCTCGATTACATTTATCGTCATCAAATTAGACGTCGCCGTAATGTCGAAAGAATATCGAGAACTTGAGAAAACCGATTATAGATGGTGGCCAGGATCGGTTGAAATTGCAACGGGGAAGGTTTTGGCTGATGAAAGGTGCGTGCAAAATGGTAGTCCAATATCTTGTAGCTTATGTAGTAAAATAATAACGAGATATTTTAGGGACGGTAACAGTTTGGTTGGATTCGGAGTTCGGAAAAAAAAATTACAAATATTTTATTATATTTATTTTAAAACTAAAATAAATATGTTTATTTCGTATTTAAAGTTTTTCAATATTTTAGGTATAAAAATATCTTTTATATGATAAAAAATTAAAATTAATTATACATTTTAAAAAAATTCAAATTTATTCAAATAATTATGATTCCAAACTCGAATGCTTTTAAATAATAGCTAAATTTTAATTGAATCAAATTAAATAAAAATTAAACGAAATTGAATGGAGCATTTGAATTTTGAGGACCGTTGCCTTCACCCTCGACCTTAGTTACGACTTTACTGAAAATAATTGTTCAAGTCAAAGATTAAATTTTCGAAATTAAAAAGTGTATGAATTAAAAATAATTAAATTAAAAACTAAAGATTAAATTTACAATTTATGCCATGATATTGTGATTTGAAAATTATAACAGGAAATTAAAACATAAGCATAAAAAAAGAATCCGAAAACTACGAGGGCTAATAGAAAATTTTGACCAAACTTCTAAAATAAATATCCCGGGAAAACCTCATTTATTCAGAGACGGAAAAGAGACCGCACACGGCGGAGATGGACTATAGTTTAGCAGCGCTGAAACTGCTATGCAGTCAACTAAAAGACGCTCGAGGAACACCTTCACAAAGCGCCTTAACCCTTGGCGGTATCCTCTTTCAACGTGTCTGGCTTCAGGTTCCTTTTCCCTTTCCCTTACAGTCAAATTCCCTTTTTCTTTTTCTTTTTTTACCTTTCCTTCTTTACCTTTTTCTTTTTGAACTAGGGCGTTTTGGTTTCAAACAACGACGAAGATCGCCTGCTTCTCGACGATAGCACCGGCATCGTCGAGCTTAACCTCTCGGGTGATTTCCGTCAACGTCAATGGAAAACAGGTATTTTGTTTTCGCCATTCTTTTTCCAATGGCGCGTTTTTTTCTTGTTCTTTTTTTTTTCTAATTTAAAAAATTTGCAGGGATGTATGTAATGGTGGTGGGAGGATACTTTGTCCGTACAGGTGATATTCCTGTTATTAAGGTACTTGAATTTCCCTTTTAATTTCTTCAATTTCATGTCATAAATTTTGTTTTCTGTCCTTTTTGTTAATTGCTGGTTTCTTAAGAGGGGAAGAGAGCAATGTACTGTCCAATTACTCGGATTTGACTCGAAAAATATTAAGATTCGGAGTCCGAGTACGAGCTAGTGAGCAAATCGAATTCAAGTATCTTTATGTTTGAGCATAATTGATCTTTGCGTATATTTACCTTGTATTGAAAAACTTGAATCCTAATTTGAGTTTGAGCATAATCAAGAGTTTGATTTTTTATTTAAAATGGAGCTTGAGCTTGTGAAACTCGATCAAGCTCAAGCAGAGCCTCAAGCTTAAAATTTTCGAGTAGAGCTCGTTTTCCCTTATAGCTTGAAGTTTGCTCAGCTCGATTGCACCCTTACTAGTTTCTTCTATAAAATCTGATCAATCTTTTGTTTACTGCATCTATCTCAATTGAAATCATTAAAAAATCTAGAAATGGAAGTTAATATATTCTCAAGATATGCTTCAATCTTGTTTGCTGTAAATCTTAAGATGAAACATTGTTCTTTTTCCCCCCTCCTTTCAACACTTTGATCATTGCTGTTAATAGGTTCATAAGATTGTTGATTTATCTCCATTTCCGGATCGAGAAGCGATGTGGTATCTCGAAGTTTTGGAAGCTTACAAACTTTTCTACCAGCCCCTTATTGAAGAATTCAGATGAACTTATGAACCATTCATTTCTATGCATGCTAGAATCACCCAAAAGGTTAGTTGAATGAGAGAACTTGACCAAGTTTTACGAATTCTACTGCTAGTTTTTACATGTTATCTGTAGCCAATTTTAGATTCTTCCATTGTTGACTGTGATAACATGGTTGAAACATGTTCTTTCTGGTTCCCATAGATTATAAATGACGGATTTCTTTTCATTTGTAATAATATTTTTTGTGATTCATTGGTATTTCGAGTTTGATTCTGTGTTAACCGATAATCCAAGAACCATGAACATGGAACTGAAATGTTGCTTCTTCTTTGTCAATATCTGCTAGCATGATTTTTATTAAATCATGTGACTAACAATAGGAAATGGTTCAAATTCTAAGGCTATTAGTCGCAAATTTTAGAGACTGCCATTGTTGACTGCTATAACATAGCTGAAGCATGTTCTTTTTCATTTCCATAGATTAGAAAGGATGGATTTTCTTGGCATTTATAATCATATTTAAGGACCATAGCATTTCGTGATTATTGGTATATCGACTTTGATTCTCTCTTTACCGATAATCCAAGACCATTAACATGGAACTGAAATATTTCTTCATCTTTTTCTATCATGGATTTTTTGTTGAACTAGGGGACCAATAATAGGAAATGCTTCAAATACTAATGCTATTAGTAGCAAATTTTAGAGACTGCCATTGTTGATTGCAATTACATAGCTGAAGCATGTCCATTCTTTGCATAGATTATAAAGGGTTAAAATACCTAAGAGGTCCCGGTATTTCCTCTGTTATTAAATTGACCAATTTAGTCCTATATACTAGAAATAGATGGAATTTTTAATAAAAAAAAATTAGTTTGCTCTTTGATCTAACGTGCAATGACTAATTCGTTCATTTTTTGAACAAAGAGGGTAAAATGCAAGCGAACTCTTAATATAATTACCTTCATGATATTTTTACCTTTACTGCTTTATTTTTGTCTTGAAATTGTGATTCGAATGCAACCTTGATATGAAACGACTACGTATCGACGTCGTTTTCAAGTTTCAAAACCTAAAAACACAAGCAATAGAAAATTTTGGAAAACCTCGAAAGCTCCAATAAAAAAATTATCTTTTATCTGTTCACTAGTCTTAAACCTATTAAAGAAAAGCACCCCTTAACCACAATAAACTTGCCATGTAGCACTTAGTCTTATTATTTTTCCATCTTTTTCGACTTTTTAATACATCGGAAAATCTTATAGGTGAAATTCTGATTTTGATCCTTTTATTATACTTAAATTTGAAATTTGATACCTACACTTTCATTTTATATATTTAATTAACTTAAATAATTGATGCTATTAATTTTCTTATTAAAATATGGATGCGGATTTTCATGGGAACACTCTTTTAACAAAAAAATTCATACCATCTTAGAATGGTTATTTTTACGAAAAATTCATTTTAATGTTTCAATTGAAATAGATATTAATTATTTATACTAATTAATTATTAATATTATAAAGTAGAGATAAAATTTTGCTTTATTGGCTTTTATAAAAAAAAGAAAAAGAAAAACTTGATTGGCATTGTTATTATGGTTCAAATGTGTTCAAGCGCGTAATATCTCTATTTTTTATATTATGTGTTATGAGTAAAAGTGTTTATGGGTTGGTTTTGGTTAAGTTTATGTGTAATATTAATACATTTTATGCTTATTTAAGTTCAATCTGTCTCGAGATATGTGCTTCAAGTATTGTTCAATCTCGTTTATATTAGTAAGTAATTAATCGAATCTCATTTTAGATAGAAGTGTTCATGGGTTGAGTTGAATTAAGGCTCAAATTTTTTAAAAATTTCAAGCTTGAGCTAAGGTTTGACTCGACCACTCAAAAAACTTATATTACTGTTTAAACCTCAAAAAATAAGTAAATTTAAGTTGAGCTTGGGTCTTGAATATTTAAACTTAAGCTTGATCAATATTTTAAATATGCTTATTCTTTTTATCCTAAATTTATTTTTTGAGCATATAATTTTATCAAAATTCTCCAAAAATTTAGATAAGACTTTGGGCCTAGACGGTTAGACCATCCCTTAAACAAGTCTAGTTATGATTATTTTAACAATTGTATTAATATAGGTTAAATCTTTTAAAAGAAAGTACAAGTATTAAATATTAAATTTGAGGGTGATAGAATGACCAAATTGAAATTTGACCAAAGCTCATCACAAAATGAAAATAAAATAAGCCACGAATCTAATTCTAAGCCACAAAATAAATTCTAAAAGGTCATTTTCGCTTTAAAAAAAAGAAAAAAATAATATATTTTTTAAAATAAAAATCGACTTATAGTTTAATCTAAAAAACCAGATTATCTGTTAACGAGAAAAAAAAAAAAAAAACCAATGGTGCTAACTCCTCCTTCTTCGCCAAATCTTCTCCAAGTCTCAGTTAAATCTTCATCATCTCCTTGTCTATCACCGTCCGTACATTACCTTCTCTTCGGTTCTCCATGCTCCAACGCTTCCCCGATTCTGCTTCAAAAGAGCGGGCTTCCGTTGCTTCCCGTGGCGGTGAAACCTTCTTTGGAGCGGAAGATCAAGTACTTCACTACAAGATCGTACACGAAAGAAGACCGTTTGAACGAGCCGGAAACATTTTCCGCCGAGGATGTCGCCGGCGGCGATGATGAAGATGGAGGGAGTGAAGATCTGGACTTGCAGCAAAACCGTGGTTCTGCGGTTGCCTCGCCGAGGATTGCTTCGTCTTCCAGTGATTCACTCTCGCTTGGAATTCGCGAGCCTGTTTATGAGGTTTTTATTTCTTACCTTTTTCTTTATTATTGTAGGATAAGTAGAATTTTACTTTTTTCCGTTAAATTTTAATCTAAGAAGAAGAAGATAGTTACAAGCAATTATGTATCGTAAGATACGTAGAATTTACTCTCTTTTTTTCTTCATTCTCTCTTGCTTGTAATTCGTGAGCCTGTTTATGAGGGTTTTATTTTTTATTGTAGGATAAGTAAAATTTTACTCCTTTCTTTTGTAATTTAAATTTTATTCTAAGAAGAAAAAATAGTTGCATGCAATTATGTATTGTAAGATAAGTAGAATTCTACGTTTTCTCATTAATTTTTTTTCTCTTGCTCTTGCTCTTGCTTTTGCTTGGAATTCTTGATCCTGTTTTGAGGTTTCTATTTCTTATATTCCTTTATCATTGTAAGATAAGTAGAGTGTTACTTTTTAAAATTAATTTTAATCTAAGCAGTAAGAAGAAAACAGTTGCATGCAATTAGGTATTGTAAGATAAGTAGAATTTTACTTCTTCTTTTTTTTCATTATTGTTTTTCTCTTTCTTGTAATTCGTGAGCCTGTTTATGAGGTTTCTATTTCTTATTTTCCTTTATTACTGTAAGATAAGTAGAATTTTACCTTTTTTTTTTCCCCTTTCATTAATTTTTAATCTAAGAAGACGACTGGTGCATGCAATTATGTATTTTAAGATAAGTAGAATATTACCTTTTTTCATTAACTTTTTTCTCTCTCGCTTGGAATTCGTGAGCCTGTTTATGAGAGACAGTTGCATGCAGTTCAGGTTTTATGTGTTAATTTTGGTTAACATTTGGTGATTATTTTGATCTCTAAAGGTGCTAGAAGTGAAGTCAAATGGAGTAGTATCTACAAGGAAGATAAATCGACGTCAATTACTGAAATCAAGTGGTAATGTACTTTTCCTTTCTTATTTTATTTCTTCTTGTTAAGCTTTACATGCAAGGAAAAGAAAATCTGTCTTTTATGACTTATTTATTGTGGATTAATTATGTTTTTTTCTTTCCTTTTAGGTCTTCGTCCTAGAGATATCCGAAGCGTTGATCCATCATTGTTTTTGACAAACTCGGCGCCATCTATTCTGGTAATTGCCATTTGGGCTATTCTATCTCAAGCTTATTCTTTTATTTGCTATGCTTGGTTCCGAGTATTGGCTTTGAGTATCAATTTTTTTACTTTGTTTGCTTCTTTTTCTGTCTAAAATGGTCTTGCGAACTCATTTTTTCGTATTCTTGCTCTAAGGTACGAGAGCATGCGATTCTACTTAATCTGGGATCATTACGAGCAATAGCAATGCGAGACTGTGTTCTTATATTCGAATATAATCGGTAATCTTTTCATCTGTGCAAATTTGATTTCACTGTTTCATCTATTCGAACTGACATTGATGAACTTGTTGCACATGTTGACCATTTTTTAGTAAAGGCGGACAGGCTTTTATGGACACATTGTTGCCTCGACTGAATAACATGAATGGAGGGCCATGTATGCCTTTTGAGCTTGAGGTTTGTGTCTTTATGAGGACCCTTTCTTTTATATGCTGATGAATGAGATGATTTGTGTGGTGGCCACTGATCTGAAGCTGTAATTTTAGACATCTGTACTTTTTGAGAGACATTTAGTATGGTACTTTCAGGTTGTTGAAGCAGCATTACTTTCAAGAACACAGCGTTTGGAGCAGAGACTGATGGATTTAGAACCTCGTGTGAGTATGGAAACATAGTGAGTGTTTTGTTTGTTTCTTTTCTTTATTTCTTTCACTTCTCTTTCTCAAGCTGTATGGTGAGTTGAGAAAGTCCTTATGAAGCTGCAGACCATCAATCTTTTAGACATTTTCTATTGTTGTTGCAAGCAAATTTCAATAACAAATGATTTCAAGTTCCAAGTGAACCTGTACTAGAAATGAACTGCTGATTCATGTTTATAGCCTCCCTGCCTTTTTTGTCATTTATTTATTTATCTTTCTCTCTCTTGTCTCTCACAGACTTAAAAACTCATTGGCCTTCTAGTTAAAATGTCTATCAAAAACATTTGAGAAATCTGCTTTATCAGCCATTTTTGGTGCCTTCTAGATGTTACAAACTGTCCTATTCCCCACACAGATGCAAATAAACCAAGTTGCTCCTGATCAACTTGAATCTTGTGTTGCAAATGCTGCCTTTTGTTGTTCATCATGAAATCTAATAAACAAGTTGAAGCTTGATCATTCTGTTAAATAAGGCAAGTTTAAGCAAGAGGGTGTTAAGCATTAAGCTTGTTTATGCTAATGATTATTAACTTGTGAACAACTAAATTATAGGCTCATTTAGACTATATGTACACGAATGCAATATTCTTTTATTGAGCCTATTTGTGCGTATTGGATGCATAAGATCCTTGTAAAACTTCTTAATTTCATGAATGAGCTCAGACTTGAGTTTTATGCAGAAGCTTGTTATTTCTGTTTAAAACAAATTTTACAAAGCTTAATTATGTAAAGAGTCAAACTCGTGCCTGATAAAAGCTTTAACAAGCAAGCTTTTTAAGATAGGGATTGACTCATGAGATGGTTGTCTTGCTCATTCAGATGTCTTGTTTTGCATTATCATCTTTTACTCTAAGCATTCCTTAGAAAGTTATAATTCTAACTGTTCTCGGACAGTATATTTGATAAAATTAAAATTTATGTGTTTGCTAGAATTTATGGTTATATGCCTAAACATTTCGCTTTTTTCGCTGTGATTTATCTAGAAGTTACAAGTTTGTACCTTGAGTGCCTACGGTGTCATTATGTAATAGTTTTTGATAATATGAACCTGTTTAATCATGATTAGTGCTCTTTCATATGTGTAGGTTCAAGCGCTGCTTGAAGAGTTGCCTAAAAAATTAACCGTTGACATATTGGAGCAACTTCGTATCAGCAAGCAGACTTTGGTATATCAACTTTACAAAAATATTGACTAGTTGCATGATAATAAATGGTTAAATTTCTTTTTTAGATTATTAATATTATTTTCTTTTCGTTTTTTCATGCTAGGTTGAATTGTGTTCAAGAGCTGGGGCGCTTAGACAAATGCTGCTTGATCTTTTGGAGGACCCCCATGAAATACGTCGAATATGTATTATGGGAAGAAACTGTACTTTGAAAAGGGGAACTGATGATGTGGAATGTTCTCTACCCTTAGAAAAGTTGATTGCTGAAGGTAAACTCTTCTAATCAATCTCAGTTATGATGTGTTCTTCTTTAACACAAGTTCTAATTTGGTTTGGTTTGGTCATTTTTGCAGAAGAGGAGGAAGAGATCGAGATGCTTTTGGAGAACTATCTTCAAAGGTTTTTCCTTTTGTTCCTTTTATATGCTTAGTTTTTCTATTCTTGATGGTCTCCTAGTTTGGTTGCAAGAACTTTTCAAGAGTCCGAATTTATCAATGCTATGAACAAGGCAAAAACTAAATAAGGAAGATGTATTTTGAGGTTTGGTTTAACACAAAGGAATAAACATATTTTCTTAGAAGTGGCCTGACTGTTTGTTTCGTTTTCACCAGCCGGGCTGAAAGTCTTACATCTTAACAAAACTGCTTCTGTTATTTGTTTGTGGGCACATTGTGTTTTCAATGGCTATAACTAATTACAATTTATTGTTGCATTTGCAGATGTGAATCTTGCCATGGTCAGGCAGAAAGGCTTCTTGATTCTGCAAAAGAAATGGAAGATTCTATTTCTGTCAACTTGAGGTGTGAATGAATTTTGATTTTCTTTGGTTTTCAGCACCACCATTTCATTTCGGGTTTTCTCAATGCTTTATCCTCCAAAATCCCATGTTGCTCTTATGTAGTTATGTGTGATCTTTGTGGATTTGAATTTTCAGATCAATTTCTAGTTTATCTTCCATTTGCATCTGAATCCACAATCCTTTTTAACTAATGAAATCGGGTTTTTAATTATATCTATCAGCTCTCGAAGGCTTGAGGTAAGCAAAGTGGAACTACTTCTTCAGGTTGGGACATTTTGCGTGGCAGTTGGGGCTCTAGTGGCAGGTCTGTCATTCCACCACCACGAAAAATAGAAAAAGCCAAAACCTCTATTGATTGACATTTAGTAATTGCTTAAGGCATGGTAGCCTAGTTGCTACATTTTGTGCAGCCCGAATCTGAAACAGCTTGAACCTTGAAATGAAACGAAGTCTAAACTAACCCAAACCAAATCCTTAATGATCTGAACTCAAAAGTATCTTGAATATTTTAAAATCCAAATTGATCCGACCCAAAATAATCCTATCCAAAACCAATCTGGTCCACCCAACTAACAGATCTATTGTAAATCTACGATGCCACGAATCATGAATCACTAGGATTCTTAATCATCTTGTGACAATAAAATTGTTATTATGTTCAAGTACAATTGTAGCATAGTTCATCGATTAATCACATGAATGGTTATGTTTTTCCGCATATTTCAAGGGAGCTCAAGATTATACTTGCCGTTTTTTTAGGTATATTCGGCATGAACTTGAAGTCCTACCTGGAATATCATATGGTATGTCTTGTTCATAAAACAAAGTTCAAACGCTCGGTTTCTTACTTATTAATTCATTCCATATATCGACATGACTTCCACTTTTGCTACGCTAACTTACTCGATTCGTTTTGCAGTTCGCCTTTTGGGTAACCACAGCGGGGATTATTGTTGGTGGTGTGGTGGCGTTTTTTCTCATTTATTCATATCTGAGAGCTAGGAGAATTCTTTAATTTAGGTAAGTTGTGAATTACCTTAAAAAGTTAAAAACTAGTTTTTCTAGCCATTTTAGGACTTAAACTAGCAAATTGTTAAACAAAAACAAATATATGTGTTATGTTAAACTGCTACTAGTACTACTATTTTTTTTTTTTCAACTTTTTTGTTAACAGATTTGAAGCAAAATGGCCATTGCTAAACCTTTCGTTTAATTTAATGGTTTTGATATTTGAAATGAAAAAGACAATACAATATTGACTTATTTCAGAAACATGACTTTAACAATATCTGAAGCAATACATTAAGCATAACTTAATGGAAATTAAAGAGACACTTCTTTTAGGTTTTCTTTTCATGCAAATAAAACTACCATGGAGGAGTTGGATTGTATTTTTCTGTCTTGACTCAAAAAATGAGTAAGTTATTTTTGTATATTAAATCAAATAGTAAAATGGTCTTTCTATTTAAAAATTTATTTATTTTATTGTTAAAACTGGTATGATTAATTATATAAAGTATAAAAACAAATTTACTTTTATAACTAATTTAAATGAATTAAATTACTATTTTTGAATAAATAAAATAAAATGCAGCGTCCGTAATATTTTTAAACATAAGCTAGATGCAAATGATGCTGGTAATCACAAATGTAAGATTCCATTATAGTATTCTCACATTCTCCATCTAAAAGAAGTCCAAATTCCATTACTTTTTTGCCCACCCAACTTAATTTAGGGAAGTGTAAAGATATCATACGAGAATTTGTAAAAATTTATATAAAAAATTTTAAAAATCAAGTTTAAGATTAAATTGAAATTTTTTATTCTTATCCCTAAATCCAATCCCACTCCACCATAATAATAACTAAATGTTAGTTTATTTTTCTCAGGCTGGCATGAACCCGGTCCTTCTAAAATATAAAATTATTATTTGGTCTCTTATAATTTTTTAAAAATTTTAAATCAATAAAGGTAAAATTATACTTTGACTCTTTTAAAATTATAAAAGTTCAATTTAATCCTTTACAAATTATAAAGATATAAATTATAAAAAATTAAAATTTCTTCAGGCCCCCTTAAAAATTTTTTTGGTTTCGCCCCTGATTTTAATTGAGAGCAAAAATGAACCCTTACTTTTTCGCACATCTATTTTAATTTAGAACCTTTTACCTTCATTTATATAAACCCTTATTTTTTTAATTTAAAATTCAAGTACCTAACATTTAATTTATACCTAAAATACAACCTTTTTAACATAAATTCGACATTAAACTTTAAACAAAAACTTTATTTCGATACGAATCAAGTTTAAATAAAAATAAAATAAAGTTCTAGAAACTAGCCAATGTAGTGAACCCCCAAAACCTTTTAACTTCACATCGCTGATGAATAATCAATGGGAAGAAAATCACAATTGCATTGCACACCAAGCAGCCAAACACTAAGTGCAATGGTTCGTACTCGTGTGTCAGTTTAGGTCTGCGTTTGCTACTGAAGCTTGAGCTCGAGTCTCGGTCCATGACATTAGCGTGGATCAAACAGTTCAGCAGGTTGATGTCGATTGCTATAATACAAACTGGTGAGAATTGCAAATTCCAAAATCGTTGTTGTAAATGTGCTACAAAAGGAGTAGACCGGCAAGCATGAACATATTCAGAAGTAAAGCTACAGTGGTCCGGAGTTTATCCGGTGATGAACTGTTGTTTATCGGCCTCGCATTGACGAATTCGGTTTTTCCCGGTTCAGCATATACGGAGACATTGACTGATGATGAACCTAATCATGAATAAAGGAGTGGATTCAATTATTTGTAACTTGAAAGAGATTGCATATGCCATTTAGCAAGTCTGGGATTCAAATCTCAACATTTGTAACCCCTTTATCGTCAAACTACATATGGTTCTGAATTGGCTGATTTATGGGATCGAGAAGATCGTTGCAGCATAGATTATTGTTCTTGTTGAGGGTCAGTCTGCTCCTTCAAAAGAAGTCTTTGAAATATCATCCGCCGAGCAGCTGACCAGACCCCCAACAACCCATAGGTCGTCTCCTAGGGGAGGGTTTTGTCTCCCGTGCTCTGCCGACAGCTACCGCGCCATGAGCAGCCGCCTTGAGGGCCTGACGCTACACTGGCTCTGTGAACCAGGCCCTCAGGGCCACCATTCACGACACTCTTGACTCTCGGTAGAGCATGGGACACAAAACCCTCCACCAGGGGACAATACCTTCGGTTGTTGAAGGTCCAGTCGGCTGCCCAGTAGACGATACTTCGAAAACTTCTCCGAAGGAGCCGACCGACCCTCAACAGTTCTTAAGGCCGATTTTAGTAGGAAAATTTACACTTACAATCATAGTTCACCCATCCGATCCGTTGTTTTTCCAAGTCGTAAACAAAGATTTTGTCTTTCATAACAAGATCTGCAAATTGAAAGATAACCGGAACATTAATCCGTATTGCAGATTTAGTGATCAAATCACCATTATAATTTCATGCACAAGGTAATCTTACAGCTATAAACAACTAATCATCTCATCGGAACATTACGAAAACGAAACACTTTTCAAAAGTGCAAATTTCATGAAATCACGAAACTAAGTACATTCCAATTAATTAAACATTACATTACCTCCTAAAATTGTTAACTTTTGACCCTCGATTGTCTTAAAGCCAATGCACCAAACTGCAGAACCGCCCTATAAGAAACAAAGTTGCCTGTGTTAAGGTAGCTACAATATAATAGGAAGAAAATATGATAGAAGTTGAATTGAAATCTATATCTGAAGCTTTAGTCTACTCACAATAGGATTCTGCTGGATAAGATAATCCTCAGGATCTAAAATCAATGACGCACCACCGGCAAAGTTGAAACTAGCTTCGGGAAATATGTGATCAATGCTGAATAAAACATTAACGCAATGTTAATAACGATAATCTAATACAATTCAACACTCGATGTCAGACAAAACAAAATCAACCTGTCGGTTATTAGGTAGCATTGGTTTCCATGGGAAAGAACAGGGTGCACATGTTGTGAAACAGCATTATTGATCTGCAAGAGAATAATCGTAAATCGTTAAATTCAAGCTTAGTAATCATATCATACTCAAGTTTCATTAACCGGAAAGATGAGTATAGCAGGTCAATATTGAATCTAGTTTAGTACTTACAGCATCGATAAAAGCATTGTAAGCTTCATCAGCTAGGTACGATAAAGTTGTTCCTGAATCAATTAGTGCTCCATGGTTGATTGATGTTGAGAACACTGATGCGTCAATCGATAAAACTTGCCCTCCGACTGAAATGCTCCGCAAATCAAGATTATAGTGAGGCCTGAAATATTCCAATAGTAAAGAATATACATTATCAAACAAGCAAAAACAGGGTGTCTTTCATTCTCGGGGAAACTATGCCATAAAACATGAAAACCTGCAGAAATACTTTATTCTCATCAGTTTCGGGCGTAAGGACCTAGTGAAAACGGTGCTCCTGTGAAGTTCATACGATAGTACTGATTAAAAACATGACGTTTGATTACCATTGTTCCACAACGAAAACACATGTTTTCGGTTTTGTGAATAATAAGGAACAACCACCATCCAGAATATCAAGGAAAGTGTATATAACTAACAACGAATTACAGAAGATATCATGTGACAAAAACTGACAGTTCCAAAACCTGGAAAAGGTGAAAAGATCATTCCGGGAACAATTTTAACATGCCCGATATATGAATAACAAAACTTCTTCAATGAGATGAATCGAGATTACATACATTGTCGGGACAAGCGGAGTATAAACCATATCCGGCTCCACAATCTCGCCGAGAACAAGTATACCGCCGCCATCATCATTTCCTTTTAAGCAATGGGAAAATGCTCTCGGTGTTACTTGTTGAGATGAAAGTTGTGAGATTACGGACAAATTCTGTCGCCCGAACCCAAAGATCCCATCAACCGCTCTATGAGAGTCTGTCAATTTTCCAGTATGTAACATGCTACACCTGTTTTAAGTAAATTCTGGTTTAAAACATGATCTATATTGTAATATCAATGGTTTCAGTTTTACTCACCCGAACATGATGGAAGCTGTAGCATTGCCAGTCGTGGATCCTGGGAGAACTGTATTGAAATGCAACAAATCCGATATGTAATAACCCGACGTTCCACTACCATCTCCGTATTGAAATGTGTAACTGCATTGATTGCTCGAACCTGAACAGGTGGAATCTGACGCTTGGATACCGGAACTACATCTTTGGTCTGAACATGAGACTAATGAAGCTGTTGATGAGCTTCCAGGATCAAAAAAATTAAGTGGAATCTGTAAAGCAAAATGGTATTTCAAGTCCCTTTGTTTCCAACAATTATGAATGTAAAAGATCCAATTCAAGAACATACATACATACATACATACATACAAGGAAAACACGGTAGCTCAATCCCTTTGTTTCAATCAATTTTGAATGTGAAAAAGCCAATTCAAGACCATGCATACATGCATGCATGCATGCAAATACACATATAAGGAAAACATGGTAGCTCAAGTCCCTTCGTTTAAGTCAAAATTATGTATGTGAAAAAGCCAATTCAAGACCATACATACATACATACATACATGCATATAAAGGAAACATGGTAGCTCAAGTCCCTTTGTTTCAGTCAATTATGAATGCGAAAAGGCCAATTCAAGAGCATACATGCATGCACACACACACAGACCCCTTTGTTTCAGTCTAATTATGAATGTGGAAATGCCAATTCAAGACCAAAATACATGCATGCATAATGCATTCACACATATATAAGGAAAACATGGTAGCTCAAGTCCCTTTGTTTCAATTATGAACGTGAAAAGGCCAATTCAAGACCATACATCCACACATACATATATATACATGCATGCATACATACAAAACGGAAAAGTGAAATATACTTCAAGTCCACTGTATTTCGGACAGCCATTGCAGGAATTACAGCAAACCCATAAAACATCACTCCCTGTATCAATCTGTACATTGAATTCCCTTGGAGGAGAACCTAATTGTAATGTTGTATAATATAGCCTAAAAAAATAATCAAAATAAAAATAAATAAATCAGTAAAAAAAAAAAATTCAAATAGCCCAACTTTTGAATCTAAATCTAGAAACCAATGATCCATAAAACCCAAAAATTAAATTAAATTAAAAATTCAGTAAAATTTAATTAATATGTATATATATATATACCCAACGATAAACGGATCGTAGGTTCCTGAAACTGGAAAACCCACGACACCAACCGGCGAGGACTCCAACAACCTTCCATGCCTCAGTCTATCACGTTCTACGAGTTCACTCAGCTCGAGTTCATGACTCGCCAAAGGAATGCTTCTCTCCAGTTTGAAAGTCGCCGGAAAACCACCCATAACCACCGCGGCCTCCGTAATCACCACCGTTATCACAACCCAGGCGCGAAAAACTGCCGCCATTTTTTTACCCTTCTCCCTTACAAAAAAATTATATATATATATATATATATAAAACACTATGTCTTTCCTTCCTTCTGATCTTCTCTCTAAAAACAAACAACGGAAAATTCGAAACTGAAAATGGGAATTAAATGTTGAATTTTTTCTAAAGAGAATTTGGAGACAAAGACTGAGACACACAACACAACAGAGACACGATAATAACTGATGCTTTAGACATGGATTTTGTTACGTTGCATGTTATATATAATATTTATTTACGTATATATTTAGAAAATAAAAGGGTAAATTACACCCAATATCACTAAACTATTAGTTAATTTATTTTTTGCCCACTTAACTTCAAAAAGTTACAAAATAATCATTAAACTATTTGAAAGTTTTTATCTTAGTCACTGGGCTGATGCTTTTTTTAAAACTTGGCTAGTGAACTCTAAGTGATGATTTGACAATCGGGATTGGTATTATGGATTAGTACCAATCTATGAGTAAAATAACATACCTTATATCTAAGTCGATTTAATGGTCAGTGTTAAAGATAAAAAAAATTGAATTTCGTTTCGCAGATTCGTAACGTTCTAAGTCCTTTTAACAAAGAAAAAAATTGAATTGTATAAGAGAAAGGAAATGAGAACTTTTGATTGGTGCAATCGATGCAAAACGAGAAAGTCGTACAACAACAATTTTAATAGCCTTGTGATTTAAATGAAAACTTTCAAATTGTTCAGTGACTATTTTATAATTTATTAAAATTAAGTGACCAAAATTTAAACTTACAAACAAATTAATAACATTTTGTATAATTTACAAAAAAATAAAACTATATTCGTAATATCAAATAATCATAAAATAAGATAAAATAAATAGTATTTGAAATTTTCAAAAATAATGTACCATGCTTTTAAATTTATCTTAAGGTTGCTTACATCAAACTTTCCCAACCAATCCCTAAATTTTAAAATATTTTAATTGAGTTATTAAAATATCGACATATAACAATAAGGTCCTTCCGTTAGTCTAAACATCAATTTAGTTAATAAAAGTAAGTCCAGATATGAAGTGTATTAAAGATACACAAATCAAATCGCAAACGAGCATAGACAATTTATGTGTTAAAAAAAAATTAGATGATGTCACTAAAATTCAGGCCAAATAATTTTATCTAAACACGTAAAATCCAAATCATTCATTTAGTTTATATATATATATTTGCAATTTGATCCTCATGTTATTCATGCTTATTCGCATCATACCCGAACCAATATTTAAGTCAGATATTGATGTCTAGACTAACAAAAGTATTTGATTGTTATAAAATCGATACTTTAGTAACTCAATTAGAACATTTTGAAATCTAGGACTAATTTATAATCCAGATCATAATTTGACGATTCCTAATTAAATTAATCCTTTAGCTGCGCATTATTATTATTATTATTATTATTATTATTATTATTATACTTAAATTAAAAAAAAAAGTTATTTCTTTTACTACTTTATTTAGCTTCCGTAATAATTGATTGATCCTATAATTAGGGATCTTGAGATACTTTTGCTTTGTTTTAGTTTTTTTTACACTTTTCAGAAATGTAAGATTTTTTAAAAATAATTTTTGTGGACTTGAAATTCCTTGGTTATTAATCAATTTTCTTTTCAGGAAATAAATATTGAAATTTACTTTTTTACTAAATTAATAAACATTAATTATAATTTCTTTAATATATAATTAATTAGTACAATTTATTTTAATTTGCTAGGTAATTAGGTATATTAACTTTTAAAATGATATCCCTTTATTCCAAATTATTATTTTATTCATATATATATATAAAATAATCTCGTTATAGGTTTTGATTATATATGTTATTTTTTACATAATGTTTAAAACTATACATAGCACACTCGAACCCACATCATTCTCATTGACAATAATATCGATATCAATCAAGTTAAGACTTAATCGACATATTCGTAATTTAACTTTTAAACTGATGTAATCTAAAAAAACTATTATTCAATAAATCTAAAAATATTTAAATAATATATTTTAGATATTTCTTTCATATTTATACGTCAAATACACAATATTTTTTAACAATTCGGGAACAAAGCAAGATAATAGTGGAACAAGGAGAGATTGGTCAGCTCCATTTAGGAATAGCACCAAGAGGTAAGTAGGCAGGGCATAGCCAGGGGGGCTGGCATGAGCCCCGGCCCTCCTAAAATGTAAAATTTTAATTTTGGCCATTAAAATTTTTTAAAATTTTAAATTAGTAAATGTAAAATTGTACTCTGTACCCCTAAAATTATAAAATTTCAATTTAATCATTTACAAATTATAAAAATATAAACTATAAAAATTTAAAATTTTATCCGGCCCCCCCTAAAATATTCTTATGGTTTTGCCTCCTCTCAAAATGTTGAAACTTTTTTCTTATAACCTCTTTAAAATTTTTCAACTTTTACGTTAATACAATAATTCATTTAGCCCCAATATAATAAAATTTTAGTTTAATCAGGAAAAGATATATTAATATAATGATAAAATTATATTTTAATCATTTAAAAGATATAATTTAATCTTGACCCCTTAAAATAAATTTTTGGCATTGTTCATAGCTACCCCTTAAAATAAAATTATATTTTTGATTGGTCGGTGTATTTTAAATTAGAAATGTTCATGAGTCGGGTTACTCGTCCACGTTCGAAGGCTTGCTCAGAATTTGAAAAGGTTTGAATAAAAATATTAGGCTCGAAAAATAGACTTGAGCAAAAAAAAAAAAGACATATTTAAAATATGGGTTGAGCTCGAGCTTAAACATTTTATTTTAAGTTTATAATACTTTATATTATATATTTTATATATTATGTAATTTATAACACATTAAAAAATAAGCTTACATTAAATATATAATATTATTTATAAAACTTTTAATAAATAAAAAATATAAAATTATTAAACATTAAAATAATATAATATAAATATTTTTAAATTAAAAATAATATAAACAGATCTAAAATAGGTTTGAATTAATTTTGTGCAAATATAAATGTATTTGGACAAAATTTTATGCGAAACCAAATTTGGGTAGTTTCAAGGTATTTTATTTATTTATTTATTGTTATTAATGTTATTATATTGCTATATTATATTACATTATTTATTCACGTAAATCTTTTATAAGGAGAATGTTCATATGTAAAGATGATTACCTGTGACCGTACAAGTAATTACAATTTTTGCATTTTAACTTTTTTAAAATTTATAAACAAATTTAAAATTATAATTAAAACTCCACATTTTCATTTTTGCAATTATTTATATTTCGAAACGAGTATTCAATAAAATATTTAAAAAATTAAAAACCTGTATAATAAATTATATAAAACATTGTAAAAATAATTATATTTTATATTAAATTTAAACATGTTTAACGTTATTCAAATAAAAATAAATTTTTTATTTAAAATTGTATTAATTTATAAATTCAATAAAATAATATTGTTCTAAAATTAATTTAAATTTAAAAACCTGTGTGATAAATTATTCAAAAGATTATAAAAACAATTATATTTCGTATTATATTTTAAGCAGTTTTACTTTATTTAAACTAAAATTTGGGATTTTTTCAAAAAATTTTAAAACATCATTTTAGAAAGTCAAAAAATAATTAAATATATGTTAATTAATATACACATCATTAATCGTAGTTTTATATATTTTAATAATTTCTTTCCATTATAATAAATCTTATAATTTATATATTGAGATTTTACATATTTTAAAATTTTATATATTTAATTATTTCTCATATTTTTTAGATTATTTCTGTATTTTTACCATTTCTATCCATTTTATAATTAAAATATTTATTTTTAATTTTATATATTATTTATATTTTATACAATTTTTCATGATTTATATATATTTTATTATAGAAAAATGGTATATTTTTGAAGGAATGCCAAGTGACCTTTTTCCTTGGTTAAATCTACCCATTTTTTTTTGTTAAAAGAAGAGAAAAAACATAATTTTAACATACTTTAAGTAATAAATTAAAAAATAGATCTTAAATTAAAAAATAATTTAAGCATTTGAAAAAAAATTCCACCATATTCAAGTAAAAAACCTTATAATATGAGTATTTTAACGGTTAATTTAATTTTTTATATATTTTAATTACAGAAATTAAGTAAGATGATAATGATCTCTCTTAGCTTAAATTAGTGGGCTCGCTAGATAGTTTTTTTTTCTAATTTGAAACTCAGGTTTTTCTATTTTAGGTATATAATTATATTTCAATTATTTTTCTTAATTAAAAAAGAAGAAGAAAAAGGCCTGAGATTTTCTCTTGCTCCTAGACCAAAGCCTCCGTTTCTACTTCGTAAATTCCTTTTCAATGGAGGTCCGGCAAATATAAAACCCACATAGCAACCCGTTTTTTGTATCCCCTTTTTTTGTTCTCTCAATAATGGACTCTCCTAACCCGCCTTCAATGCGGGTTTTGACCCGCCCACCTCCGTCACCTGTACCCACTTCTTCTCCTTCGTCTTCTTCTCCTTCGAATCCCCCGCCTCCAACGCCGTCATTTCCCCGTTCTCTCGACGGCGTCGTGGTGGTGGGCTTCGTATCTCGGAGACCCGACGACTCTTCCCAGCTCATTAACCGGGTTGTAGACTCCAACGTGTTCGGGTCAGGTCAGATGGACCGGGTTTTGTCTATCGACAAGGATGAACTTAAGGATTGGTTTAAGTATAGGAGAATTAGTTTCTTTCATGAGGAAGATAAAGGGATTTTGTTCTTACAGTTTTCTTCAAATGGGTGCCCGGTTTTTGATGGGTCATTGAGTTCCGGGTCGGATTTTGAGGGGGTTTTGGAGGAACGGGAGTTCGGGGATCTTCAAGGCTTGCTTTTTATGTTCTCTGTAAGTTTTAAATTGTTGTATCTTATTCAATTAAAGGTATTAGTTTTTAGTATAGATTTTAGAATTTGATTGTGGTACTGAATATATAGTTTCAAGTAATGAATTAACTGAATTCAAGATTAAGCTTTCTTTTTAATGTCATGTACTTTGTATTAGTTGAAATTGAGTGTCTGTGTGTGTGTTTGCATTAAATATACTCACAACTTTAGCTTAATCTTGACATTAAATTCCTTAATTACGAGTTCAGAACATAAATTTGAGATCATTGAGGCAAGCAATACTTACCAAAAAAGGGAATTTTGTTGTGGTATTTCAGTATCAGTGTGTTAATTATCTGGCATTAAAGCTTTACTTTTTGAAGTCTATTTGATTACCATTTGTCTTATATGATAGTAGTATGGGCAATTGGAAACTTGATACTATGTTACAAACCCTATTAGAAAGCATATTGTTGAATGCTTACTAATAGTTGATATGTCTGTGATTAACTCGACTAGCAATGCAGGTCTGCCATATAATCATATATATTCAGGAGGGATCTTGCTTTGATACTCAAAATTTGAAAAAATTTCGGGTGTTGCAAGCTGCTAAGCATGCATTAATCCCATATGTGAAATCTCAAACAACACCACCATTGCCGTCAAGGCCTCATTCTTCTTCGTCTTCTCGCCCTTTGACAACAGCAACTGCTGCCAACACTTCTCCAGGTAGAAGTGGTGGCATGTTGGGACGAAATGCTTCAGCTATCTCTCTCATGTTAGGTTTAGGTTCCTATACTTCTTTGTTTCCAGGTCAGTGTACTCCAGTGATGCTATTTGTTTTTGTTGATGACTTCTCTGATGTACCAAATTCTAGTGCTAATAGTAGTGAAGAGTCAGTAAAGGCACCCTCACTTAATCATGCTTCTAGTTCGAGCAGTTTAGCAAAGCCAACCTTGCCTATGAAAGGTTCTGCTTCTGTAGTAGTGTTAGCACGTCCTGCAAGTAAATCGGAAGGTGGTTTTCGGAAGAAACTGCAGTCATCCCTTGAGGCACAGATCCGTTTTTTAATTAAGAAATGTCGAACACTCTCAGGCTCAGAAGGCAGCCATGGTGGGTCAAGAAGTGGGAGTGTTTCAAATTCAGCTCCTCTATTTTCGCTTGATGCATCTAGGGCTGTTGTACTTCTTGACAAGTCAACATATAAGAGAAGGGAATCTCTGGAGTTCGCCATTGGTCTTGTGGAAGATGTTTTGAATGGAAAAGCAACGTCAGATTCGTTTTTGCTCGAAACTCATAGTCAGAGTTCAAACAAAGAGGATCTATCATCTTTGAAGGAATTTATCTACAGGCAGTCAGATATTTTGAGGGGAAGAGGGGGACTGGTTGCTAACACCAACAGTGGCCCTGCTGCTGGTGTTGGTATGGTGGCTGTTGCTGCCGCTGCCGCCGCTGCCTCAACTGCCTCAACTGCTTCAGCCGCCTCTGCGAAGACTTTGACCACGCCTGAACTACCAACTTTAGATATATGGCTGTCTTCTAGTCAGCTTATTCTACATGGGCTGCTCTCTGCAAAGCGTAGGTGTATAGATGAAACTGAAATTGGTAAAAGAAAACCTCGTCGAGGTACCATTGCTGGGCAGAGTGAAGGGCTTGCTTCTAGAAGCAGTGAATCTCTAGATATTGCAGTATCATGGTTGGAAAGTGGTAAAGGGCTTAACACAAAGTTCTCTAGTTTGTGGTGTGAAAGGGCCCTTCCAGCTGCAAAAGATATTTATTTGAAAGACTTGCCTGCTTGTTATCCCACTTCACAGCATGAAGCTCATTTACAAAAGGCTTTGCATGCTTTTCACTCGATGGTCAGGGGACCTGCAGTGGAACTTTTTGCAAAGAAGCTGGAGGAAGAATGCACGTCAATGTGGAAATCTGGAAGGCAACTTTGTGATGCTGTTAGTTTGACTGGAAAACCATGTTTGCACCAAAGACATGATCTTCAGACCGATGAGCTGCCTTCAGGAACTTTGACGAAGCCTCATTCAAGTGGATATGTCTTTCTTCATGCTTGTGCTTGTGGTCGAACACGGCGATTGCGGTCTGATCCTTTTGATTTTGAATCGGCAAACATTACCTCCAATTGCTTTCCTGATTGTGATAAGCTTCTGTCAGCGTTCCAGCTACCAGAAGTAAGCAGCAAAGGACCAATTCACTCATCTTCTTGGAGTTTGATTCGTATTGGCAGTTCAAGGTACTATGAACCTTCTAAAGGCTTACTTCAGAGTGGGTTCAGTGCCACTGAGAAGTTCCTTTTAAAGTGGAAAATACTTTTAGAGAAACAGAAAACCCCAAATGGCTTATCAACAAGAACTATGCAACTAGGTTCTGTGGGTAGGTCAAGCAGTGATTCTAAGGCTGAGTTCAATGCTGATGTTCAGTTAAAGAAGGCTAGTTCCACAGAGTTCTGTTCTGGAGAAATAGAGACTGCTGTTGAAAATCCAAGAAAACCCTTGGAAATCAGCAAGTTCAATGGTAACAAGATCAGTTTTGGTAGAGGCCTTCCCAATTTCACAATGAAAAAACCTTTTTCAGAAGTTGTTGCTGGATCAGCAGCTACAGATTCAGGATTCCCTCCTCTTCAGCAGAGGAAACAACCTTTATCAGGGTCAGAAAAAGGAATAAAGAAAAATAAGGCAGGTGCTCTGAGTTCGGAAGGGGCTCATGCTACTGTTGCTCAAGGATCTCAAAAATCTGTAAAGATGTCTGTTATGCAAAACATGAATCAAGTAAGTTCTGATGGTAGCGCAGCTGCAGATAGTGACCCTTTTCTACGAATAGGCAGTAATTTTGTTCCTGTGAATGTGAGCAATGATGAAAAGGCAAAACCAAACTCAGACACGAAGCATGTGATGGCATATGTTGGTTTTGAGCACGAATGCCCACATGGCCATCGTTTCTTATTGAACCCAGAGCATCTCAATCAACTGGGGAGTCCATATTCATTGTTTGAAGAATCTCATACCGCTTGTTCTGTGGAAGCTTCAGACCATTCATTGGCAGATTCTTCAAAGTTGAGGAAGAATGGTGGGCAGGGTAAAGTTAATCATAATACAAATGGTGTTATTGCTGCTGCTACTCCTGTAAACAGGGTGAAAAACAAGGATGAGGCAAAAAAGGTGGTAGCAAATAGTAATGTCTTTAAAGATGGGCTGACACAGCTTTCTCTGCCTGAGGACCATAATAAGGCACCTGTGAATGCAGCAGGTGTGCCTGTCGCTGGAAAAGACATTGAAAAAGGCTTCCATGCTGTTAGCCTTGATGATAGTGGATCCACTTTCTCCATGTTGAATAGAGATTTACCCATATACCTTAAGTGTCCGCACTGCAGGTCTTCCAGGAACAAAAAAGAACCACCTAAGGTTAAGTTTGCTGGCACAATATCACAGCTTCAGAGAATTTTTGTGGTATGAGTCTCAAAAGTCTATCACGCTTTCCTTTAAACTTTCTTCAACTTGTTTGAAAAGTAGTGTGTCAATTTAATGGCTACATGCCCTGTTGATATGGAATCTAATAATTGCATGCCTGTTTGTTTCTCAGATGCTTGAAAATTTCGAACTGACATAATAACTTTTTGGTTTTAGTGACATAATCTATGATAAAATTTATAGTATCATCACTTAGGCTAGAAAGTAGATGCTTCTGGATACGTTTAGGGTTCAGTAAAAACTATACTTTGAGCGTTTAATGCCTAATTCATTTTCTGGGAATGATTGCTCTTAATTGTGATTCTGGAACTAAAATTAAGTTATGCCCAACTGATAGAAGTTTCTTCTACATTTTAGGTGAATACATGTTTAATGTACCCCCTTTCTTTTTCGTAACCTTGAATTACAATGTGGCTAATCTGTAGAATCTGCTTCCAGGTCACACCTCCCTTTCCTGTTGTTCTGGCAACTTGTCCGGTTATACAATTTAAGGTATATCTCTCTTTTTCATGAATGAGCTTTACTTCCACAATTTATGATATTAAAATGATGTTTTTATTACTCCTGGTTAAACCTTACGAGCTTAAGGATTTAAACAGGGGCACTTATTTATGTTGTCAGCTGATTTTCCCTTTATTGATATCATAGCAACTTGATGATAATACGGTGAAGCTTGATAGCTTCTATGGAATGGATTTGTCATGTGAATGAAGCATCTTAAGCTTAAATATGCTTTTCCTAAGCTATCAGTGATATTGTCGCTATTACTTCCTCTAAATTAATAGTAAGAATTTGTTGCAGGCATCTTGCTTGCCCTCAACAGTTCCAGACCGTGAGCAAAAGTTGCAGTTCAGCCTTGGATGTAAAGTGCTCTTACCACCCGAGAGTTTTCTAATACTGAGACTGCCATTTATGTATGGTGTAGAACTGGATGATAAAAGTGTGCATTCTCTGAATCCCTTTGAAGATAAACCCGAAGTTACTGGTTGGGTTGTTAGGGGCACAACATTGCAACTTATGTCCAAAGGAAGCGGTCTCAATGAGGGATTTTATAAATAGTCGGAAGTCAAAGAATCTAGAATGTCTAAAATGGAGATTTACGAACCAATGATGGGTTTGCCAAGGCGGAGTTGTATGACCACCTGCATCTAGACTCAGGTGAGGTTCAGGCATTCAGAAAGATTCTGGCTAAACTGTTATTTTTTAACCTTTAATTTATGATTCGTTTTTTGAAGTTTCCTAAAGAAAGATTTCTGTTTCTTTATTTTTCAGCTTATTTTTCTAAAGCAGCAAGACTACGTGAGTTAGAAACCACGTCAACAAAAATGCGACGCTGCAACTACTTTTCTTTTTGAAGATGTTGCTGTCAAGTTAGAGCTTTAACAGCCCGAAAGTCGTTCTCTTATAGCCGGTTGATGTTTTGGTTTTGAGCTTGGCTCCACCTAATGAGAGTTTTACTAGGTTTTAACATCCTTAAGTTAGTACTAGAGACTAAGATTGGAGCTTAATATGTAGAACACGGATATCTCCTCTAGAACGATCTCAATTAAGTGTATGAAATTTATTTTCGGATATGTATTTGCAGGGCAACGATATTCATGCATTTGGTAATTGGTGAAGTTGATAAGAAGGCAAGAGTAAATTGCAAATGTTTAGTCATTCTCAGGTATTTATTTACATATCTTCATTGTGAAAACGATAATTATTATCATTCTAATATAGTCGAGCTTCATGTTAAACTTGTAACTTGGACTTGTAGGTGGCTGGTGCTCTCAAGTGGAGCTTCCTGGTGATCGGTATGTTCTCTATATCCTTGCTTGCCTTTCTTTTGCCTATACTTTCAAAGATGAGTACACACGCACACACGCACACACGTATATATGGCTTGATTTTCTTCAGATAACTAGATCAAGTTTGGTTCTTTAAATGCATGAATGTGCTGAAATTGTATGGATAATGTATAGTTATAGTGGATGATTGGGAACAGATGCCTATGTTACCCATACTCGAGTCTGTCAGTTACAGTTATGTGTTCGACATGGATGTGTTCAATCTTTTAAAGTTCCTCCATGTATTTGGACGGTCATATCCTATACCATTGTTCTAATATATGTCGGACACGGATACTTAAAGAAAAATGAAGACTTGGGTGGGTTTGGATGGGCGGTGCGTTTATCTGCGGTTAGTGTAAAAACAGCGGTGGCGGTGAGATTAGATGCTGTAGCAATACTGTAGCGTGAGACAAAAAGTAAGCTAAACGTACTGCACCGCACTCAATCGCCTATCCAAACCCACCCTTAGAAAGCAACATATGTGGGTGGATGTTGCATTAATTAGGGAAGGCATAATGATAAATTAAGCCCTTAATATTCACATCTTTTGTCAATTTGGCCATTATTCTTTTTTGAAGCAAAATTTGATGCTAAACCTTTTAAAATAGTTGAATTTGACCTTTCAAAAAGAAACGAATTATTTTTTTAACCAAAATACTGATTAAAACTTTCAATTTTTAAACATGGCAGCTCACATGGCCATCTGTGTATACTTCCATTTTATTTTATTTTAATTTTATGGACTTTTTATATATTTTTAATTTTGAATTTATTTTATTTTTTCAATATTTTTATAAGTTTTAAATTATTCTTGACATACCATATGAGCATGAAGTACAAGTAAATTGTCAACATCGTTAAAAAAAATGTTTTAGTCGGCATTTTTGTTAAAAAAAAGGCGATTTGATTATTTTTGAAAGGTTAATGATCAAATTTAGATCAAAAAAGAAAGAATAAGCATCAAATTGATATAAAGATATAAACATTGAGGGCTAAATTTATCATTATGCCATTACAGAACTAGTTTTTGTTTTACAACTTATGCTATCTTCCATTTTTCACATAATGAGAACTAAAATATTAGAAAAGGGTATTTATATCGTTCTTGTTCTCTATGATATCATGTACTATATCTTTGTTTATTACATGCTTTGATTTAAAGTAGTCTTATTTCAGCTTGGTGGTTGGATTGGTCTTTGGCCTTCAAGCACGCTGTGTTGATTTCTCGTTTTTTTCGTTTCTTTGTTCGAGCTCAAAGAATAGACCTCGGGACTATGGAACAACTTCAAAAAAATCCAGTTGCAGGCACCTGTTTTTGATGCTTGAGGAAACTAGAAATGTCATGGTGGAGGAGTTTCATTGTTGTAGACAAGGTGTTTGTCATTTTGCCTGAAAGAAAAAGAAAAGATAGATTCCACCCCCAAAACACAAGGTCTAAATAGGGGTATTCAGAAACAAAAATGTGCAAACAGGCAGAATGATGATGAACATCCCTAAGCTGACCCTACTGAAAATATTAGAAAAATGGGTCCAATTAGATTAGATTTTTTAATTTTTTCATATAAATGGATTTTTATTATCTTATTTTGACAAGATAGATTTTATGTTATTACTTTTGAACATTATTTAGTGAAGTTTTAAATTTCTTTCCATAAATATTTAAAACAATAACTCCAAGTACATAAAAATAATTTTAGGGATAAATATCACAATTATATAAGAAATTTAATCCAATGTGCAATGTTATGTAGTACATTAATTTTAATTTTGTGCGATTTTATATATGAGATTTTAATTTTTGAAACATTATCGAATTAACACAATTTTATGTTGATATATTGTATGTGCAAATAATTATATTTAATTTAATATGAGAATAAATGTATATATTTTCATTTTTTTAAATGTATATAATTAAATCAAAATTAAAATTAAAATTTTATACGTATAATTGAACTAAATCAAAGTTTATGTATATTCATCTATTAAATTACACATTTGATCAAAGTTCATGTATAAATTAAGAAATTATTTGGTACGTACAAATACTAACTCATACAAATTTGATATTTGTCATTAATTTTATATAATATGTTTTTGAAAATTACTTTTAGGGATAAATTTTAAAACTAAGCGTGAACTTTGATCAAATAAGTAATGTTATACATAAACTTTAATTTCATGCAATTTAATGCACGGAATTTTATTTGATTCGTTTTTCTCAAATTACTAATACAATAATCAATATAGAATCATTTTATGCTTATATATTACATACCCAAATAACTATATTTATCTTATATATAAATAAATTGATATATTTATTTCTTTAAATGTGTATAGTTGAATCAAAATAAAATAATTTTGTATAAATCTAAATTACAATTAAAGTTTTATGCATAACATTGCACATTAGATCGGTTTTATGGTTTATTTTCAGGAATCGTGATTGTCCTTCCCAACAATGCCGCTTCTAAAGTTTGAACCCAATTCTCTTCTTGCAAGTACAATATGTCTAACCACTACACCCGATTTTAAAATTTTAATTCTCACCAAACAATAATTGTTAAATAATTAAGTAAAATTATGTTATTTCCAAAATCTGATGCACCAAACATATTATCATATGCGTAACGACATGTTGTTAACTTATTATTTTCACATATTAGTCACTAAAAATCCAATTAATGGATTACAAGTTGTCATTTGTGTTAGAATTGAAATTTCAAAATTGGAAAAGTATAGGGACTCGAAATGACCCAGTCAAAAAAATGGACCAAATCTACAAATGTATGAATAGTACAAGATGTAGTAATTGAATTTAACTAAACATATTTAATTGCTACTATTTGGGTCAAGACTAGAGTTTTAAAATTTGAAAAGTACATGGACTAAAATTTACCAATTCGAAAAGTACAGAGACTAAAATTAATCAAATAAAAGTGTAATGACTAAATCCAAAATTTTTACTAAATACAGAAACTAATAGCAAAATTTAACCTTTATTTTATTAGCTTTGATTTTGAAAATTTTGATATAACAATTTGAATTTATTTTATTATATCAAAATATTTTAAAATAAAAACTAAACAAATATTTTTAAAATACACCTCAGATTCAACCAAGACAAATTGCACATTTGAATTCATCTTATTTGGAATGAACTTGGACACACATTTGTCCAAATTCATTTTGAATCACTTTTAATAAATTTATATTTTAATAATTTAAAAACAATATATTAAAAATACTTTTTGAGATTATTTTAAATTTCTTGATATGAACCTTGATGTCATTGAGTCCATTTTCATTCTAAAATGTACTTTTAATGATTTTATATATATTTTAATAAAGTATTTTTAAAAATTCAATTTTTTTTAGAATTTTAAGAACTTTTTGCAATTTTTATAAATGATTTATATTTGACAAAAAATATAAATTTTGGTACTTAAATTTTTTATTTTTTATTCATTTTTAATTGTAATTTTCAATTTCATTTTGAAATTAAAAGATTTCACGTTAATATATCAAATAATTGTAATATTGATGTATAATATTTTATTTAAATATAAAATATTATAAACATCATTTTCATATAAAATATTCAATCACGTCCCTCAAAAAAATGATATTCAAACACGATACGTATTCACAAAATATTGGATTTTTTTTTTTTTTATTTTACATATATTCCTCTGATAAGCTATGAGAAAATAATTCATAATTATGTTGAAAAAGGGTAAATATATTTTTGGTACTTGAATTCAGCTTCAATGCTTAAATTAGAACCTAAATTTTTGTTTTGTTCAAATTAGTTCTTAAATTTTGGCTTTCCTCATACATTTTAGTCTATTTTGTAATTCCGTTAAAATTGAATGAAATGGACCAATCAAAATACTACACGTGATAGGTACATCGACTAATAAGGTGGTCATGTGTCTAAACCTGATTGATCTAATCATCTTACAAAAAAAACGAACAGTGGTGGATTTAGAAATACGACTTAGGGAGGGTAGGGGCGAATTTAGAAATTTTTTGGGGGGTCAAAATTAAATTATATATTTTTATGATAGTAAAAATGTAATTTTGTCATTTTAATAGCCTATATCTTTATAATTGTTAGAGGATTAAATCAAATTTTTTTATCATTTGGAGGGCAAAATGTAAGTTTACCATTACTAATTTAAAATTTTATAAATTATAAAGAGCTTAAATGAAAAATTTCCTAAAATAGATCTCTCCTATGGACTAAATTATGTGTAACAAAAGCTAAATTTGGATACCAATCTAATCCCTAAAAAACATAAGTACCAATTTGAACATTGAAACCAAACTTAAGTACCCAAAAATATATTTCCTTTTCAAGAATAAATATATATTAAAGAAAATTGAAGGCCATTGCATTTTCTTTTTGAAAAAACAATATTTAATAAATAAATAAAAGGAAAATTTGTTAAAAATTGTGGAAGTGTTTTCTCAAGCTTGTTCACTGTTCCACGCCTCCTTTACATATATTATGAATAAAACAAATATATATACATATATATATATATATATATATATAAATAAAAAATCATGATATAATTGTTGATTCAGTGTTAATTCGATTGGCAGGGGTATTATTGTCAATGTAAGAGAATATGGGTTCGAGTGCGCTTCAACGCATTATCCTCTTATTTATGAATTAGGGAGGAGCTACCGGTTTTTTTAGGCATTATGTCATACAAAGCAAATATAATCAGAACTTATAAAATATTATCGGAAAAATTTTAAGCTCTTTCATGATTTAATGAAGTAAGAAATTTATTTTTTTTAAATGGTTAAATTTAAAATTTTATTATTTTATTTTTTTCTTTTAAAAATTAAAATCAAAGATTAAGATTGGAATAAAGTTAGTGAATTATTACCCAATGTCATCCTCATTCTTTTCAATCAGATGATGTGAGTTTTATGGGGGCAATAATTCAACATCAAAAGTTAGAAGATATTTTTCGAATTAGCTATTCTAGCTTGAGCTCGATTTTTTTCGAAAAGATCTGTATTCTACGTTTTATCACAAAAACATTGATTAGATATAAATCTTAATTATGGCATTATACAAAAAAAAAAAAAAATCAATGTACTAAGAATAGCTATCAAACATAAACATAGAATCGAAAAAGAAGCCGGTCAGGGATGATGTTGGAAATTTTACGTGACGGGTCGAGATAAAAATTTTTAAAAAATAAGGGGATAAAGCTAAATTTTTGGAGGGGTCAAAAATGAAAACTTCTCGTCTAGCTAAAGCTAAAAAAGGATTAAGTTGAATAGTTTATACTTAAGAAGGATTAAAAGAGAAAATGTACCGTTTATGCTTGAGTGCCCCTAGCTTCTTCCATATTAACTTTTTAAATTAATATGTTTTTAATTAAAAAATTAAATAAAAATATTTTAACGTATTTTTTAATATTTATATTATAGTATGATTATAGATTTAATTTGAATATTAAAGCATAAACTCAATCCATACGAGTCTAAACTATTTCGTCCAAATCCTATTAAATATTAGATAGGATTTCAAGTTTAAACAATGTTTTTAGACTCAGATTAATGGTTGAACTGATCAATTCTCGATATGTGATTCGACCGATCTAATATCATTCTCTGAACCGATATTTTAATCAATTCTCGATTTAATCAATCCGAATTGATTTAATTCAAATACTTCTGAATTAAACAAATAACACAAATTTTAAATAAATTTAAATTAAATTAACCCCAACCTAATTCAATCCAAACACTTGCCACCAGAGGTGATCATGGGTTAGGCTACCCGGCCTGCCTGAAAAATGGGAGAGTTCGAGTAAAAATATAGGCCCGAAATATGGGTTTGGGTAAAAAACGAGACCTGTTTAGAAAACGGGCCGAGCCTCGAGTAAAACTTTTTTAGCCCGAGCCCGGCCCAAATTATATATTAAATATATATTTTATTTTTAATCAAATATACTTTTTAAATTTACATATTTTTATTTTTTTATTTTAATATTTTTTTATTTAATGAAAAAAGCTAAAAAATTAATATGGGCCGGATTGGGCTCGAGTTTATCAATTTTTTTCGAACCGAATTTGAACAAATTTTTAAACCTATATTTCAAGCCGGACCGAACTTAAGCCTAAAAATAAATTTAAAATTTTATCTGAACCCTGCCCGACCCATAATCACCTTTATGAGCCACCAAAAAAATCACACGCAAAAAAATAAAAATAAAATAAATTTAACGGCTTTCAATTATTCGTCCCGAAATTTTGGACCCAACGTAACTTCAATTATTTCATTCAATCAATTTCATTTCATTTTTCTTCACTATCGCACACTTTTTCACTGTTTCATTGTCAAATCATTTTCATTTTATTTTTTAAATATTAATTAGGGATAATATTAAAATCTAAAGATAATATAATTTTGGTCCCTAAACTTACTACATGCAATTTTTCTATTCATTTTAGTACTTAAATTTGACAATTAAATTCATTTTAGTCCCTAAACTTGAAAATTATAAGAGTTTGATGACATGACATTCTATGATTGTGCCATATCATCACTTGAAAATTAAAAAATATATATAAATTTAAGGTGATGTCATGGTACAATCTTAGAGTGTCACATTTAGTGTTCTAATGACCAAATTGGTGGTTGAACTGGTCAGACGATTAGCTCTCGGTTCAATTGATTTAAATCGATTCAAATGCTAGATCAATAATACTTAGATAAATAATTAAAAAATCGTTAAAATTTATTAAACCAATTCAACTTGTTCAACTATTTTTAATTTTTATCGGTTTCAAGCAGTTTTTGATTCAATTAGTTCAACCCCTTTGTTTGGACTAATATATCGATCGGTTATCAATCCAACCGATAAATCCAATCATTCCAAAAATATTGGTCACATCATCAAATCTTAATGGAATTCAAATCCAGTTACCAATGTATGTATCTTTATGTACTAAAAAAAAATTCAAAATACTAAAATTTAGTCAATGAGGTCTTGGTGTTATTAGCAAAGGTTAAGGTCTCGAGTTCTTGAGTATCAGGGGTGAAGCTAGAATTTTTTTTTTTTTTAAGAGAGGCTGATCATTTGAATTGTAATTCTTTTAAGAGAACTAAAATGTATATTCATCATTGTATTAATATAAAATTTTACAAAATTTCAAGAGTTCAAACTACAAAATCTTCATTTTTTAGAGGCCATAATTGAATTTTAAATTTTAGGAGGGATCAAATATAATCTCACCATTAAATTAACCAATTCTAAAGGGATCATTGTTTTTTTTAGAGGGGGGAGGCCGACTTAGCAATTTATTTTTGTAAAAAATGTGACACATGTCATGACAAGAGTGCTCCACGTGTCTTGACATGTCAACCATTAACGCCGTTAGATACAGATATCTTTTTGGAAGACGAAAGCAAATTATAAGAGACACGATGGATATTTAAAAACTTTATGTACCATATTGAAAATTTTATTAAAGTACAGAGGATAAATATGACATTATCCCTAAATTAATAAGTCTAAAATTATTGATCCCATTTAATCTTTCTTTTTTAAATTGTCAAATCAACCCACGTCAACGAAATCATTTCCATTAAGTGGTTTCGTAATAAAATGACCCAAGGTTCAATCACTTTTGTAAAAGAGTTCAATGCACTTTATTAGAAAGACAAATGAAATATAGGCAATTTCTCTATGTTGATAAAATAAAGGGATAAAATTCAGAATTAGATATTTTAATGTATTTTTTTAATAATTTTATTATAATTTCTAATCATATCTTTTTTTTAATATAATGTATAGAATTATCTATGGTCCTACCCAACCTATAAATAGGAGTATGGGAAATGATTGAATGAAATAGTGACGCACATCATCTGTATCCTTTCCAATATATTTATGTCACATCAATATTTTTATCCTAAATTTTAACATTTTTATCTTGAAAAAATCAAATCTAAATTAAAATCCTGAAATTCAGGATAAAAATGCTGATGTGGCATAAATCTATTGAAAAGGGATACAAATGACGTGGCGTCACTGTTTCATTCAATCATTTCTCATATGGTATAATGCACTTCAACGTACTCGAACCCACGTATTTTTGTATTGATAATAATGTTCATGCCAATCGAACTAAAACTCAATTGACTACATTTTGATACATCTTTAAATTGCACTTTATTTTTGTTTAGAAAAATTAACAAATATAAATACGTAAAATGTATCTCGTATATTTATAACTGAAATAAATCATTAAAAAATATAATTAAATTAATAATCAAAATATTCTGAACACATTTTAAATATAACTAGACTCGAAATAATAAAATAAAATAAAATAAAAATTCACACTTAATTTATACAAAAAAAAAAAACGTAAAATCTTAAAATTATCAAAATTTTAACCTAAAGGTTAAGTTAAAGTCTAGTCAGCAAATTACACTTTATTGCTAAATGTTAAATTAATTGGGTAAGTTATTGGGGTTACAAGATGTGTGACGAGATGAAGTGGGGACTGAGAATGGGTATCACCACTTTCAGAGTCCATTAAATTGAATATTGATGGTGCTCGTAGTTCGTCTTCGCCTTTGGCTGTCTCAGCAACAGTGGCGAGAGATGAACATGGTTGTTGGGTGTGTGGGATAGGAAGGAATATCGGCAAGTGTAGTCTTGAGCAAGTGGTCACAGAACCGTCCCTAAATTTTCATTGGTCAAAGTGAATGAAAAATTAGACCTCTAATGTCTTCTTCCTGACTCCGAATTTTTTTTAAAATGGGCCCTTAACGCACTTCTTCTTTAAGCCTTGATTTTTTTTTTAAAAAATGGGCCCTTAATACACTTCACATTGAATTTTTAAAAAAATATATATATACCCTAACGCACTTCTTTTCTTCAAAAAATAGGCCTCGAACTGAATTTTTTTAATAAAATTTAAAAATTTTTCTGTTGGGCCTCAGCGAGCCCCACCGCCTTGCCTGTGGTTGGCCTGCAAGTGGAGTTATGAGTAATTTATGAAAATCTCATGATGACGTGGGATGCTAAATGGAGTAATGTTATTATTGAAACGGATTATGCACTTGCTATTAAAAGTATCCATGGTGGTTTGTGAAGGCAATTACATATAGAATTGATTCAAAGAATTCAAAAGTTATGCAGTCATAAGTGGAGCGTAAGTTTTAAGCAAATTAAGTTCTGGGGTTGTTTGAGAGTGTAGTTGCCCAAGACCTAGGCTGGAAAGGGCCCAAAAATATATTTTTCAGACTAAAATAAATGAATAAAATGTTTGGGGTTTTCAATTTTCACCATAAATGCTTCATCTCTTAGAGCCCCAAATTTTTTCAGCTTTATTATATTACATTTATAATTTTTTTAAAAATAGCCTAATTTATTGTTTTGTTTAGGACCCAAAAATATCAAGAACGAGTCTGGTTTTAAGTAGATATCAAGGGAGGTGAACTATGCGCTCACATGTTGGCTGGAACGATGAAGAATTATCTGATTGGGGTTCAGATTTTTCATACAACTTCCTCTTTGGTCCTTCACCGGTTAAGGATTGATAGCATGTCTGTACTTTCGATTCCTGCTGCAAATTGTCTTGTTGCTAAAAATATAAAATATTTAATGTTGATGTTAACATATTGCCATTGAATTGGTTGATTATATTATTTCAAAATAAAATAATATTAAAAAACAAAAAAAAGAAGAAGAAGACGACAATGGTCCAGCAAATGAATTATTAACGTACCAAACTATTCAAAATATATATATTAACGTGCCAAAGGCTAATTGCCTTCCTTTTTCTTTTTGATTTCATGATGTCATCATTTTTTGCTCTCAATTGTTTGTATTATTTAAGCTAACATCAATTTTAATTAAAATCAAATTGTAATTATTATAAAAACTTAAATAGAGTCAGGGGCGAAACTAGGGAGGGGCTGGCATGGTCCCGGCTCCCGCTAAAATGTAAAATTATTATTTAGGTTCTTAAATTTTTTTAAAAATTTTAATTTAGAAAAGGTAAAATTATATTTTGGCCCCTCTAAATTTATAAAAGTTCGATTTAATCCTTTACAAATCATAAAGATATAAACTATAAAAAATTAAAATTTCATTCGCCCCTAAAAATTGTTACGCTTTCCCTGAATAGAGTATTAGAAGATATCATTATTTTTGTATTGGATGTCAGATTATATTTTGCTTTTCTACTATAAAATGAATAAATTAGTCTTTATATATTAGATCAACTAGCAAATTGATCTTTTTGTTAAAAACTGGCATGGCTAACAAAATAACCAAATAGTAGCACTTGGAGTACCATGTGTACAAATGTACAAGGACTAGTTTTTAATAGTAGAAATGCATGAAATTTTTAACAAGAGGACCGATTTACTCTTTGATCTAACATGCAAATACTAATTTGCCCATTTTTATAGTAGAGGGGACAAAATACAATCTGACTCTTAGTACAACAACATATATGGTACTTTTTCCTTCATATGGTGTGTCAAAAACTATTTATTAGTTGTTTAAGGTCGATATTATAATTATGAAGAGCTCTTCTAAGACGTGATTAGATGTGTCCAGACATATCCCCGAAGAGTTGGTAGTAGAGCTACAAGAGTCTTTATTGCATTTCAGCTTGAATTTTGATGTGATTTGACAATAGTTCACGTGTTTTGCATGTAAGAATCTTAGTCGGAGTAGCTCATTCTTTATTTCTTGTACTAAATGAATAAAAGTTAATTTTGCTATTAGTCGATGATATTATATATAAGTTATGGATTTATATCTTGTACTTTAATTTGGTCATTGTACTTTGCAAAAAATTGAGATTTCAGTTATTATTAAATGGTAGTTGGTAAATTTATTAAGTTATGCTATTTTCAAAATTTGACGTCACGAACATATTATCATATATGTAATGCCATGTTAGCTTAATATTTTCACATACTACTTCGAAAAAAAATTAATGAGTTTAACAGTTATCCTTTGGTATCTGAATTTGATAACTAAGTCCATTTTGTCTTTGAACTTGAAAAATGTAATAGTGTGCCATTAAATCTCGACGGAATCCAATTTTAGGGATTAAAACGAATCTAGTTGCTAAGGTACTAAAGTGGACAAAAAAGTACAAGTACCAAAGTGGATATAGTTACTAAGTTTAGGGGCCAAAACTGATATTAACCCCAAAATAAATTATTGAGACAGGTCTCAATCACATAACAATTCAAAACGACTCAACGGCTTAGATTAAATAACCGAGTTTTAAAAAAACAAAAAAACCACGTCAGATATTTAAAACAATAGATGGACGGTTGAAGAAAGACGTTCAATGATTTTGACTACTATTTTCAATGCTGAATTAGCACCAGAAAATGGATCAAAAAAAACCCACGTGAGACCACGTGGATATGGGAAATAGGTGGGTCATATAAGAAGTGAATAAAACGACGTCGTTTCAGAACACTTTCGCAATTATAAATAAGAGCGGCTTGTGATGAACTTTCTCGTCTCCCCCAAATACCAAAGTGTTCATCGTCTCCCCCAAGTTTCACTGCAAAAATTTTCTTCCTTTTTTATTATTTTAATTTATGCTTCAAAATAGTGTTTGGGAGTGTTGATTGTTGAGAGAGAAAAAAAATGTGTGGGATATTAGCTGTTTTGGGTTGCTCCGATTCGCAGGCAAAAAGGGTTCGAGTTCTCGAACTTTCTCGCAGGTAAATACTCCTTTTTTTTATTCTTCTATTTTTTGCTCTTTGTTCAATTATGATCATTGTTTTACGTGATTTTATTATAGTATAATGGTAAATTTAGTGATTAATATTTATATCTTTTGTTAATTTAATTTTATTTTTTAATTTTGTTGAATTTAATTATTAATATTTTAAAATAATCAAAACGATATTTTCTATAAAAAAATTTAACAATGTTGCATATACTTTATATATATCACGTGAATGAATAATTTAAAAATATTAAAAATATTTAAAATTTATAAAAATTAAAGAAGGGCAGTAGATTGTCATGTTTAAAATTTTAATATTTTGGTTAGTATTTTGTTTAAAAAATAATAATTTAACTCTTTTAAAATGTTGATGATTAGATTTGAGTTTTTAAGAAGATGAAGGCCAAATATAACTAAAAAGAAGAATAAACGTTAAATTGATAGAAAATATAGATGTTAAGGGCTAAATTTATTATCTTGGATTTTGATATTGAGTTGTCGAGAATTTAATTAAAACTTTTTAAAACTTTTAAGGAGATTAATTAAAATTTAAAAAATTGTAAACATAATTAAAATTTTAAAAATTTTGAGGACCTAAAAGTTGGGTATTGAAAATGAAAAGAAAAACTATATCTATGATGGTTAGAAAAGGAGCGGGGCGAGGTGAGATGGATTTGACTTATTTATCTTTATTTCATGTATCTGTAGTCGTTGGAACATTAAGATCGTTTCACATAATTTTCGTATTATTTCACCTTCTCTTTTTATTACTAAATAATTAGAGGTGATCATGGGTTGGGTTATCCAGCCCAACCCGACGGCCCACCTAAAAAAATTAGGGTTTGGATAAAAATATAGGTCCGAAAGATGGGTTTGGGCAAAAAAAGAGGCCCGTTTAGAAAACGGGTTGGGCCTCGGGTAAAATTTTTTTGGCCCATGCCCGGCTCCGCCCGGCCCAAATTATATATTAAGTATATATTTTATTTTTAATCAAATATACTTTTTAAATTTACATATTTTTTATTTGTTTTAAAATTTTTTATTTAATAAAAAAAGTTAAAAAATTAATATGGGCCGAGCTTGTGTTTATCAATTTTCTTTCGGGACGGGCTTGGACAAATTTTTAAGCTCATATTTCAGGTCGGGTTAGGCTCAGGCCTAGAAAACGGCCTAAAAATTTGTTTGGGCCCGGCCCGGCCCATGATCACCTCTACATAAGTATGATATTTTCTCACGCTTTGCATTGAGATAATTATTTATTTCTAATTAAATAATAGAGTAAAAAAATTAAAATTACAATTTACTCGAAATTTTATACTCTTCAGATATTTAAAATTTAATCTCCATATTTTATTTTCAGAAATTAGTCCTCTACTTTTCGAATTTAAAATTTAGATCTATTTATTAACATTGTTAAAATTCTTTTATTAAATTTACTGGTATGGGATTTTGAAATAAATAAAAACTCATTTGATATTCATGTAAAAAAGAAGTGTAACGAACTTAAATTTAATAAAGAATTTTAATGGTGATAATAATTCTTAAAACTTTACATAATAATCATTTTAATTAGAATAAAGCATTTAGATTAACTAATTATATTATAAAATTGAGGTACCAATATTGAAATTTAACCATTCTTATAATCCAGAAGTAGAGGGTTTGGAATCGAAATTTACCCATTACGCACTCATGTCAAGAAAAAAAGGTAAAAAAAAAAAACAGTAGTATTATCACTTAACTTTGTTTTACTATCAAGTATTTTTTTATTTAAAATTAACATTTAATAAATTGTTCTTAAAAATTAAATAAATTAAAATAAAATGTTGGATTTGATGAGTATCAACGTGGGATGTAGGACCATATTCCACAATTATTTGGTGAAAAGAAAATCAATAGCAGCAATATTTATTTATTATTGAAAAAAAGGAAAAGCTGAAATAAATTTTATTTTGATGATGCAAGTACAGGCTGAAGCACCGTGGTCCAGACTGGAGCGGCCTTTACCAGCACGGCGACTGTTATTTGGCTCATCAACGCCTTGCCATCATCGACCCTGCCTCCGGCGACCAACCTCTCTTTAATGAAGACAAGAGTGTCGCCGTCACGGTACCCCTCTCACTTTTAATTTTTTATTATTATTTATTATTATTCCTTTTTTAGGCAATTATCAACGCTCGGTCGGCCCCTTAAAACTGGCAAAAAAAACAAAGATTTTAGTATCTTATTATTAGCGTCCCAAACATTCAAGGGCCAACATTAATGATGCCTTTTTGCATTTTCTAATTTACATCTTCTTTCAAACCTTTGGTTTTAATTGCACATGGATCAAATTTGGAGAAGTTTAAATAAAAATATTAGGTTAAAAAAATAGATTTGAGTAAAAAATTAGACCCGATTAATATATGATTAGGCTTAAATTTAAACATTCAAGGTCCGGGTTCGATTCAACTTGATCCTATTTTTTTTACATATTATGTAATTTATAACACATAAAAATAAATTTATAATATATGTAAATGTTGATTATATATAAAATTTTAATCAATAAAATTATAAATTTATTAAATGTTAAATTAAAATAAGATAGCATAAAAATATGCTAATATTATAATCATATATTTTGTGCTGGAAGCCTAACCCATAAACATCTCTACCGTAAACTACCATAATATTCGTATAGCAACATTTGCAACTTTTCTTTTCCTTTAAAATCCAGGTGAATGGAGAGATTTATAACCATGAAGAACTAAGGAAGAAGTTGGTGAACCACAAGTTCAGGACAGGCAGTGATTGTGATGTTATAGCCCATTTGGTAAGCTATTATATGGTAAAAATATCATAGAAGCCCCTGTATTAAGAGTTTAATTGTATTGTACTCACTTTATTTAAAAAATAGTTAAATTAGTTTTTATACGTTTGTATTGTTAAAAATTGACGTGATCGACGAAATAATCAAACAATGACATGTGACGTGTCACGTATACCTCATGCTAAAGTACATGGACCAATTTTTAACAGAAAAACCTATTTACTTTATTATTATACATAAACTAATTTTTATATTTTTTTAATAATAGAAAATAAACTATAATCTAATTTCTAAATCTCTATAATATTTTTATTCATGTGATAGTGTTGAATTATTTGGACTTATTATGTGAATTATTGGTCTAACAAAGTACTGAATTTGTTGCTTGAATGTATACACTACTATATATTATATTATATATATAGTATGAGGAGTACGGGGAAGACTTTGTGGACATGTTGGATGGAATCTTCTCATTTGTGCTATTGGATACTCGTGACAATAGCTATATCGTCGCTCGTGATGCTATTGGTGTCACCTCACTTTATATTGGATGGGGACTCGATGGTACACTCTTTTATCTTGTTTCCCTACTTCTAGTTTGCTTACGTATAATCACTTTATATTCGTATTCAAGTTTTCCAAACACGAAAATGTGTTGAATATGAATTAAGTTTATTTATGTGGCACAATGAATGTTTGACACGTATATTTCAATAAAAAAATATAGGTACATAATTGAGAAAAAAAATAGTTTAGGTACCAAATTAAACATTGAAGCCAAATTTAAGTACTTATTTGGGACAAAAAAATTTAAGTATGAAATTGTAAAAGCTCAGATATCAAATTGAACATTAAAGTTAAATTCAGGTACCGATACCTTAACCCTATTTTATAATATGTAAATAGTGAAAATGAGCCGTAGACTAGAGGTGTGCATGGGTCGGGTGGCCCGGCCCGACCCGAAGGCCCGTCTGAAATGTGGGAGGATTTGGGTAAAAATATAGGCCCAAAAAATGGGCCTGGATAAAAAAATAAAGCCCGTTTAAAAAATGGGTTGGGCTCAGGTAAGGCATTGTTGACCTAGGCCTGGGCCGGCCCGAATTAATTAAATGAAAAAAAATTTATTTTTTAATAATATTTTCTTATTGTTTTTCTCCTTATTTTACTACATTTTACTATTATGTTTCTATTATTTTGTTGTTATTATTTAGACATTATATAAAACTTCTTTTATTGATAATTTTGTTATTATTTTAAATACATTTGTTAATTTTGTTATTATTTTAGAGGCATTTGTTTGTTAAGTTGCATCTATTTTAGTGTTATTTAAGTCTACATATTTTTAAAATTTATTTTCAATTTGTTAAAAATATTTATTTTGATTTTTTAGTATTTTGATATATTATATATTTAAAATTATATAAAATATTATAAAAAATTAATCTGGTAGGGGTGGGTAGGGTCGGGCTCGAGTTTTAGCATTTTTATATGGGCCGGGCTTGGGCAAAAATTGTAGGCCCATTTTTTGGCCACGGCCTGGCACAAGCCCAATGAAAGAGCCTAAATTTTTAATTGAGTCCGACCCAAATCCAGCCCGGCCCGGTCCATGCACACCTCTACCGTAGACTTGAGCTTGGGCATGAATTTTTTTTGGAACGACTTAATCAATGAATAGGTCTAATATGAGTATATTTATCTATTTTTCTTAAATAATTTTCATATATTTGGGATCGGACAAATATATACAAGGCACGAATATTAAATTGGGTAATTAAGAGAAATTATGCATGCATGGATTTCTAGTAGGGCTAAGAAAAGAACCAATAAAGTTGAAAAACTGGTTCAAATAATATTTTTTTGGTTAAATTTTTATTGAAATTGATTATGTTTAAATAATAATTCAACGTATTCCGTTAATTTAAAAAATTAATCAATCGAATTATTCTAACTCGTTGAAATTCGATCCGAGTCAATTCGGTTATCTTTTATTCAATTAAATTTTAATTTTGATTTAACTAAATTCATATTTTTACTCGTTATATATTCAGGTTCAGTTTGGATAGCGTCAGAATTGAAAGGATTGAATGACGACTGCGAACATTTCGAAAGTTTTCCTCCCGGTCATTTATACTCAAGTAAATCCGGAGGCTTTAGGAGATGGTATAATCCACCTTGGTTTTCAGAGGTCACTCCATCGGTTCCATACGATCCTCTTGTTCTTAGACGTGCATTTGAAAATGTAAGCACAAACTTATACTTTTGGGTTAAATCAGCCCTAAATTTGTTCTCATGATGGGACTTGAACTAGACAAACTATTCCCACTTTGAGACTATCGCCAAGTTCAGGGCCTAATTTGGATCCAAAAAAATTCAGGTCCCAAAATGAAAATAGTTATCAAGTTCAAGTCCTAAATAGTAATTTAACCCTATATATAAAATAATTTTTTATGTAATTTTAGCTTATGTGGGTTGCATATGGTATATTTATAGGCTGTGATCAAAAGGTTGATGACTGATGTGCCTTTTGGAGTTTTGTTATCTGGAGGACTTGATTCATCATTGGTTGCTTCCATCACAGCTCGGTATTTGGCTGGTACCAAGGCTGCCAAACAATGGGGAAGTCAACTCCATTCTTTCTGTGTTGGCCTAGAGGTAAATTGAATTTTAATATAAAATTGTTATTATGTTAATAAAAAAATATCGCGTTAATATTTTTTTTGTAATTTAAAGGATGGGTAATTAAAATATTAAATTTCGATAGAATTAATAGCTAAAATAAAAAATTTTAAACTAATATGATCAAAACAAAAATACATTAATAATCGGATGACTATTTGTATAATTTATCCTAAAAAATTTGATATTTGATTCACATTAATTACAATCCCTTCATTTATTCCGTCTCTACTGTAAAAAATTGATATATCTAATCTCAATATGCTTATAGGGTTCACCAGATTTGAAGGCTGCAAGAGAGGTGGCAGACTATTTGGGCACTGTTCATCACGAGTTTCACTTCACCGTTCAAGTATCGATTAAAACCCTTTCTAAATATATTTTTAATTCAAGAAATTGAAAATCGGATTGATAATTAGTGCATTAGTTTATCGGTTTGATTGGTCTATCCAGTTCGATTAAAAAAGATCGATCGATTTGATACCTCTTTTCAGACCGATATTTTAATCAATTTTTGATTCAATCGATCAATTTAATCTAGTTCAAACAACATAATTGAAATTTAATAATCCTATAACAAAGCTAAAAATAAATTAAACTTGTCTAAAATGTAGGATGGAATTGATGCCATTGAAGATGTCATTTACCACATTGAAACCTACGATGTCACCACAATCAGAGCAAGTACTCCTATGTTTCTAATGTCACGAAAGATCAAGTCACTTGGTGTCAAAATGGTTATCTCCGGTGAAGGCTCCGACGAGATTTTTGGTGGATATTTGTATTTCCACAGAGCACCAAATAAGGATGAATTCCATCAAGAAACATGCCGAAAGGTAATTTACGTTATTTTGACTCTTCATTTTTCTTAAAATACTCAAGTTGAAAACTCATTTTCTGACATATTTTCTAGAGGGTAGGGTCGGTTTTGGATTATGTCAATTCTAGTTTAAATTTTTTTTGTATCATTTTGAATTTAAATTATTTCGGGTGAAGTTTTTTGTTTTGTTTTTACGTTGGATTTGAATCATTCAAGTTTAAGGTTATATATGGATTGTTTCGGGTTTGAACATTTTTGGGTTGGGATTATTTTGGGTTTGGAACATTTCATTTGTAGGTAATTTCGTGTTTAAATTATTTTGGATTTGGATAAATTCAAATTTGGGTTAAATGGGTTCGAGTTGTTGACTTTTTATAATCGAACGGATATGTGTTATGTTTAGTTTAAGTTAATTAAGTTAGTTTTCGAATTTGGATCAAAATTGACACATCAGGTTACAACATAACGATAAGGATGCAATAATGAACGTGGCTTTTTTTTAGGGATAATGTTTGTATCTATACTTTCATAAAATATATAATTTGATACATGTACTTTGAAAATATCTAATGTGGTATCTGAGTTATCACTATGTGCTTTATTATGGTATATATACATTATGTGCTTTATTACGGTACACATATTTTCATAAAATGTCTAATGTGGTACTTGAACTATCAAAATACGCCAATGAAAATCCGACACATAGGGTGTGCTTGGTTGGGTGCAAAAGTGAGAGGAAAGGATTCCATCTTAATGCATAAAAACTAAACCTTCTAAATCGGAAAGATGAGAGGAGAGAAAATGAGAGAAATGTGTATGTTAGTTTGAAGCAGGGGCGAAGCTAGGGGAGGCTGGCATGGGCCCCGACCCCCCCTAAAATGTAAGATTGCTATTTAGGCATTTAGTAAAGATAAAATTGCACTTTGACTCCCTTAAAATTATAAAAATTCGATTTAATCCTTTACAAATTATATAGATATAAACTATAAAAAAATTAAAATTTATTCTGGCCGCCCTAAGAAACTGTTCTACCTCTTCAATTTTTCGGCTATCTTACCAAGCAAAGCCATGAAGTTTTTTGTATACCACCTTTGTGCAGATCAAAGCCCTTCACCTGTATGATTGCTTGAGAGCTAACAAATCAACGTCTGCATGGGGATTGGAGGCTCGAGTCCCATTCTTAGACAAAGAATTTATCAATGTCGCCATGGCTATAGACCCTGAATCAAAGATGGTATAAAGTGTGAAAATTGCTTGATTTATTGTTCATCAACGGCTGAGATTTAAAGTCTTATCAACATTGTTTCTCTTGTTTTCATGAATCAGATTAATAAGGATGAAGGACGCATTGAGAAATGGGTTCTTAGAAGAGCCTTTGATGATGAAAACCATCCCTATTTGCCAAAGGTGAAGTAGCATTAATTTTTTTTCTTTGATAAACTTTTCAATTTTGGTTTGATTTTGAAAATTCAATTCTAAAAATTCGATTCTACTCAATTTGACTATGAAAAGTCAAACAACCCGGACTTGAATTGACTCGATCTTGAAATTGACTCAAACTTGAAATTGATCTAAACTTAAACAAGTAATCCGAAATTATCTAAACTTAAGGTGATCAAAGCTGTCTTGGGATCTTGATAGTTTAGGTTCGACTCTTGCCTAGTGTAAAATATAATGTTTTCAGAATTAGACCGAATCTGTATGGGCCCTCGCTAAAATTATTCTAGTTTGATTTTAGTTTCATTGCACTTTGTACTGCTTGATTTTGACTGTAGTTGATTCGGATATGTTTTACTCGTAGTTGTATTTGTAAATTTCAAAATAAAAAACTTAAAATGATTCAAATCGGTAATAACCCTACCTTCAAACTCGAATGATCTGAACCCAAAACTTCCGACTTAAAACCAAACTAATATGGTCTTGTTTGATGACTTGTGCAGCATATCTTATACAGGCAGAAAGAACAATTCAGTGATGGCGTTGGTTATAGTTGGATCGATGGTCTCAAAGCTCATGCTGCTGCACATGTAAATTAATCAAATAATTAGGCTGCCACGAGATTTAATTGATTCATTGATTGATTCTGTACCGTATGATTTTCAGGTGACCGATAAGATGATGCTTAATGCTTCAAACATCTTCCCTCACAACACTCCGACCACGAAAGAAGCATACTATTATAGGATGATCTTCGAAAGGTTCTTCCCTCAGGTGATTACCGTTAAAATTATGTTACTCGGATTTGAATACGAGATTCGATTTTTCGGTAAAAATATAGATCGCATTTTGTTCTTTTTACTAAAAAAAGATAAATTAGTCGTTATATGTTATATTAAAGAGCAAATTAGTCATTCTGTTAAAAATTTCAACTATTAAAAATTAGTCCCTGCACTCCAGCATAAGGTATGCGTAACATGTCACATGTTACTATCTGGTTATTCCAACAACAACGTCAGCTTTTAATAGTACAAATAGATGGCTAATTTGCTATTTGAACTAACTTTTAGAACAGAGGCCTCTATAATACTTTTACCTTGAATTTTTCCTTAGTCAAGATGATCATTATATTTGCTTGTTTTACTAGAACTCGGCACGATTGACCGTCCCGGGAGGAGCAAGTGTAGCGTGCAGCACGGCCAAAGCTGTCGAATGGGATGCCACTTGGAAGAACAACCTCGACCCGTCGGGCAGAGCAGCACTTGGAGTCCATCTCTCGGCTTACGACGCCGAGATACCTCTCGATAACAAGCCGTCCAAGATTATTGAGTCAATACCGTTGATGATGGAGATTCCTGGAGTTGCCATACATGGTTAAGTGCCATGAAAATTGAAGCAAATTGTGTGAAACTTAATGATTGATTAGTATAATTTGTGCCATAATATTATCCATGGAACTTCAGTATGCTATAATGTATAATATAGGTAATATATAAAACCACTATATATATATGTATGTATGTATGGAAGGATGGATGTATATTATGATCGTTTGATCATTGTTTTTGTTATATTTAGTTGTTGTTTATGTTATTGAAGTTCGTAATCATATTTTATTATGTTTCAAAATCTTGGTCCAATCAATTCAAATTTATAGGTAATCATATTATCCGTATCACCCTCCCATTCGATATTTAACGACAATTACTAGAAATAGATAATAAAAAATTCAATTAGTTGAGTGAACAATTTTAAAAACTTTATAGTTGAGTGGTCAAAAAAGAAAATAGTTTATAGTTGGGTGCCAAGATTACCGGTTCGCAACCCCTACCTAAGCGAGCTAGGGAGTCTCGAAGTTCTTGGAAATTGATTCCATTGAATGTCGAATCCAAGAAATATCGAGTTAAACAACCATCAATATCTATTGGCAATCTTGAGAAGTCGAAAAAGGATGGAAGTATTCCAAATTGTGAACTTTGTGGAAGAAAACATAGAAGTGAATGCTAGAAGAAAACGGGAGCATGTTTCCAATGCGAAATGTTAATGATATTCTTGCAGCTACCCAGAGATCCTACTCCTACAGCTAGAGGTAGGAGAATTGACCGTCGTGGTTCAATTGCAAATGGTAGTTAGCAAAGAGAAATTGATTCAGTAGTACATCTTCCCCATCACATTTCAGGTAAATTTCGAAGATGAAATTTCTTAAGTGGGGGGAGAATTGTAACGACCAAAAAACCAGTGTTGTCGAAAATTACGATTTTGAAACCTCGTTTCTATAAACCGAGTTTGTAAATATTAAATAGGGATACATAGTTAGTGAATAGATAAATTAAAATTCGGCTAAATAATTTAGCCGAAATTGTGGTTAATTAAGACTTAAAGACTAAATTGTAAAAGTTTAATCACTATAGATTTTTAATTAGAATAAGGTTTGGAGACTTAAATAACAATTATTAAGGGACCAAAATGGCTAATAAACCGCTGTTGAATAATTGATAGTGGATAATGATTTTGGATGTCATTAATTTAGTTTAAACTTGACTAATTATAACTAAACTTGATTAATTAATTTAATCAAGATTAATTAACAAATTAACCATACTATAAAAAGCCAAAATTTTCCCCAAGCCGTGAGAACCAAAGAAAAGAAGAAGCTTTAAGGGTTTCAAGCAATCGGTCATTAATTAGCTAATGCAATTAAGTCTTCTTTCTTCTTTTTTTTTTATTTATAATTTTTATAAATTTGAGGTCACGGGAGTTTAATTTAACTAGTCCATGTATCAATTTGTAAAATTTTAAAGTTTTTGAAAGTTACCATTGTTGAGAATGGAATGAAATTGGTGTGAAATTGTCATAAATTAATCTTAGCATATGAAAAGGATTAAATTGTAAAGCTTAGTTGTTAGTTTCATACATTAAGGATCAAATCGAATAAAATATAAAATTGTAAAGAGTTGTTGGTAGAGATAGAAAATAGAGGGTCTCTAATGAGTTTTGGTGGAATTGAATTTTAATTCGAGGCTCTGAATTGAAAGTTATATTTGACCCAGTTTTAAGGGTTAAATTGAATAAATTACAAAACATGTATGACTTTGAAATTTAATATAATTTGGTATGGAATTTGATACCGTATCATTATTGAATTATTATTTGTAGCTAAAAATAATGCACTACTGTCGAGAAAGAAAAGGAAAGACGAGAGTCGACGACGAATAACCTGAGCTTTTGGTTTGTATCTATATGACCCAAAATCAATTTAATTATTGCATGTTCATGATATTTTGCATTATATAATATTGGGATAAGTTGTTAATGATTATTGAGTTGAACTATTGTTCTATTAATTGTATAAGTTATATTTCGATTTAATCGATAATATATTTATTATATTTACTTCTGTTTAGTCGATGATGTACTTACGTACCGATATATTTACTTCGATACATACTGTCGTAACCATTTTTTGGAAGACGACAAAAGGGGTTTGACTTAGGTTTTTAAAAATAAAAAAAGGGAGTCGCCACCGACCTTTATTTGGTATGATCGGATCACCTTTATTTTAATAAAACGCTTTTGTTTTACTAAAACAGTGTGTTTTGGTCTGCGTAGTTTTGAAAATCGGGTCCGGGAGTCGGTTACGCACGAGGAAGGATTAGCACCCTCGATACGCCCAAAATTGGTACCAAAATGATTAATTAGTGTCTTAATGTCGGAAGTTTGAAAAGGTTGTAAAATACGGGTCTTTTAAAAGGTATTAGTATTTTTGAGATATCTTTGTTCCGGGAGGGTACAAACATCACATCCAGCACGTTAGGACATGATATTTCTAACCTTCGTAATCAAAGTTATCTCATGATTTTACGAAATTTATCAAAAGGGTGTTTAGTGATTTAGTCAAACGGAAAATCGCAACCCAGCACGTTAGGGCACTATTCCCCGAATTCCTAAATACAAAACATTGCCTTTATTTTTTTAAAAAAACTTTAAATGAAAGGTAGCAACTTTGCAAAATACCTCGTATCGGGTCAAATCGAGAGAAGGTTCGAGTCAAAACTTGAGATTTCTTTGATTCCGAAAAGATATAAACATCACATCCAGTTCGTTAGGACGCAATGTTTTAATCTCTCGTAATCAAAGTCGTCTCGTGATTTGCAAAACTTCGAAAAAGGGATGCTAAGTAATTTAGTTAAACGAAAAATCGCAACCCAGCACGTTAGGGCACTGTTTTCCGAATTTCTAAATACGAAACATTGCTTTGCTTTTAAAAATCTTTGGATAGAATAGGACGATTGCACAAAATGTATTTTTATTTAGCGAGATTATTGAAAAATTGCAATAGCGATAATAACGCGAATAAAGAATGATTGATGACAATAATGATGACAGTGGTGATGGGTAACAATGCTAAACAAATGACAATAAAGATGTTATATGATGGTAATAGTAAATAAGAAAAAATGAACACAATAACAAATAAAATATGTCCATGGATTTGGTATGTGAAAACAATGACTAACAATAGAAATAACAAACAATAGCGATAATAATAATAATAATAATAATGATGATAATAATAATAATAATAAAATGCTAATAATAAAATAGTGATATGAAATGTAAAAAATGAGAATGATATAATAATAATGATATTGGTATAAAACAACGATAATAATAATAGTAACAATAACGGTAATTAAAAATATATATATGTATATATATAAAAATAATATAATAATAGTCATAAATATAGGAATAATAATACATATAATACATAATAGTAGTATGATAATAATAATACTAATATGGTAATATAGTGATGATAATAAAACGATTAATAAAAAATAATAAAACGATTAATAATGTAATAATAGAGATAATAATAATAGTAATACTAATATAATATAATAGTAATATGATAATAATAATAAAAATAATAATAATAAAACGATTAATAATAAGAAAAATAGGTGAAAATAGCAAAAGGGACTAAAATTGAATCAAAAATGAAATTTGGGGCCAATTTGAAAATAAAAATAGGAGGAAGGACCTTTCTGTAATGCGCTAAAAGCCAGGGGGACCGAATGTGCAATAAACCCCACCCAAAGCGCAACAACAAGGGGGGACCAAATTGAAAACAAATTAAATGCACGGGCTAAATTTTAAAGTAATAAAAGTTTAATTGAAATTAATAAAAAAAGCGGAAGGGCTAAAAGTGCAATTAGCCCTTCCGTTTAAAAACACGCGGATCCTGTGCTCCAAGGGTCGGATTCGGTCGGATATGGCAAAACGACGTCGTTTTAGGCGTTTAAAACCCAAAACGACGCTGTTTTGGGAGGCCTATAAGTTTAAAACCTTCAAAAAATCATTCCTTCACCTTTTTTAAAAAATCTCCTTTCTTTCTCTCAATTTCCCTTTGCAGATGTAGAGGATCCGGCGAGGGTCAGCCACCGTCTTGGCGTCGAGTTCGCCACCATCGACGGTGGCCTAAAAGGTAAAATGTTCCGCTTTTTTATTCTTTTCTCCTTTTTTTAAAATATGACTTATACGTATATGCGTAAATGTAAAAATATCCGTAAACGAAAAGACGCTTTTTTTTTACCTCTTCCTTTGATTTTGAGTCCCCTTTTTTATTCTGGAGTTTGTTGATCTTTTTGGTTTGCTATTTCCGTTGGTTTTGAAACGTTTTTTTCTATATTTCGATTCAAAGAAAAAAAAAACCCTTTCACTCGAATCTCCTTTTTTATCTGCTTTTCAAGAGAAAGAACCCTTGTTTGCTTGAATCTTCCTGCTTTTTTTTGATTTTCAAAGAGAAAAAAAAACCTCCGTCAATCTCTATTTCTTTCTTTTTGAAGTAAAAAACCTCCATTACAAAATAATTTCCGGCTTAAATAGTAAAATACATCCATCTCTCCTTTTCTTGTTGCTTGTTTGCTTTCTTCTTTGTTGTTTGCGTGTTTGTCCATTTTGCAGGGGCATGGGAGCGGAGCAGTGACGGAGGCGACGGGCAAAAGTCTTGCGCAGAGGTGTCGGGTGAAAGGTCGGGGTAGGTGAAGGGTTGGTGGTGCGCCTGAGAGGAGATTAGGGTTCCCGAACCCTAATTTGGATTTTGGGCCTATTGGGCCACCGGTGTAAAGGGTGAGGACTTTTAATTTGGGTCTAGGTCCAGGTCTGTTGTTTTATTTTTTGTTTTGGGCTTGTTTGATTTTTGGTGTTGTTTATTTTATTTGTAATTGGGCCGCAATAATTGGGCTCTATAGTGCCCTCTTTGCTCATTGTCGTAAACGATAATGGAGCAAAGACTTAAAGAGGTCAATGTTGCCCTACCTCATAGAGTCCCGGCCTCTCGTGTGTTTTTCTTCAAGTAGCGTTGCTTCCGCCCACCACATCTTCTTACTTCGATCCACTTCACCGCTATGTGGCTTCAATCTACTCTTCTTTGTGACTTCAATGGGATGTGACTTGTTTATTTTCGATCCGCTTCTTGCAAATTTAGGAATGTCTAAACTGCTATCTTCAATCGATCCTTGCTTCTGCCACTTCAGAAGGTCAAATCGCTTTCAATCGACCTTGCAAACTCAAGGATCACCAGACCGAATCTTCGACCGCTTTTGCGACTTTAGGAAGGTCAAACTTGCTTTCATCAATGATCCCAAAGAACTCGGGGATCACCAGATCGAATCTTCGACCGCTTCTCGCAACTTCGGAAGGTCAAATTTGCTTTCTTCAATCTGATCCCAAAGAACTCGGGGATCACCAGATCAATCTTCGACCGCTTCCTATAACTTTAGGAAAGTCAAATTTGCTTTCTTCAACTGATCCCAAAGAAACTTCGGGATCACCAGATCAATCTTCGACCTGCTTCCTATAACTTTAGGAAGGTCAAATATGCTTTCTTCAATCTGATCCTTGCAAACTCAAGGATCACCAGACTGAATCTTCGACCTTCTTCCTGCAACTTCAGGAAGGTCAAATTTGTTTTCATCAACTGATCCCAAAAACTCGGGATCACCGGATGAATCTTCGATCCGCTTCCTACAACTTTAGGAAGGTCAAATATGCTTTCTTCAATCGATCCTTGCAAACTCAAGGATCACCAGATCAATCTTCGACCTTCTTCCCGCAACTTCGGAAGGTCAAATTTGCTTTCATCAATCTGATCCCAAAGAACTCGGGATCACCAGACCAATCTTCGATCTACTTCTTACTCTAAGGAACTTCGAGGAAATAAGAATTGAGGAGAAGAGATTCGTAGTCTCCATCTTCTACCAAAACTTCAAAGAAATAAGGACATAACCTCATTGTTAACTCAGGGAGACGGGATTTGTAATCTCAACCTACTCCACGGGAACTTCGAGGAAATAAGAATTCAGGGAGACGGGATTTGTAATCTCAACCTACTCCACTGGAACGTCGAGGAAATGAGAATTCAGAGAGAAGAGATTCGTAGTCTCCATCTTCTCTACCGAAACTTCAAAGAATTAAGAATTTATCCTCATTGTTAACTCAGGGAGACGGGATTTGCAATCTCAACCTACTCCACTGGAACGCCGAGGAAATGAGAATTCAGAACTTTTCAATTTGCTTCCTTACTATTTTCAGGGAGACTTCAATCTTCAATCTGCCCCACTAACATCTTGAGGAAACGAAATCTGAACTTTTCAATGTGCTTCCTTACTATCTTCAGGAAGACTTCATTCTTCAGTTTGCCCCACTATCATCTCTAGGGAACAAAGTCTAAACTTTTCAACTTGCTTCCTTACTATCTTTGGAAGACTTCAATCTTCAGTTTGCCCCGCTATCATCTCTAGGGAACAAAGTCTAAACTTTCCAACTTGCTTCCTTACTATCTTTGGAAGACTTCAATCTTCAGTTTGCCCCACTACAATCTTGAGGGAACAAAATCTGAACTTCAATATCGCTACACCGTTCTTTGAGGAACTTGTCTTGTAGAATTAATTTTGTGTGCTTATGTTTATGCAAATGGTGAGGACACTCTGATTAGAATGACTCAAAGCCTCCTAACTACATGTGTTATGAATGACACTTACATGAATGCAGAATGTCATGAGAATGATGATTTTCCATTAAGGTGCAATGATTGTAATAAATCGAATGCTCCTAACTAAATGATATTATGGAGGACATTTGCATGAATGCAGGATGTCATGAGAATGACTCTTTGTTAAAAATGTATAAGGATCACGATGCGATGATTGCACGCTCCTAATGATGATGAATGGATGTAAAATGAAATGACCCCTTTTTATGCTTAGGGTTGTCACCGTCAGAGTCCATTAATGTTCTATCACCGATATGCTATCATGCTGGTACCTTTGATAGAAAACCCAAAAAGTGATCATATTATGCTCAACAAGTTTGCCCAATCGTAATTTCGTGGTCTCTTCCATTGTAACTCACAGGACATAAAGTTTGTACCTCTCCCCGCAACTTTAGGAGAATAACATTTGGCTTCTTCTACCTATCCTGCAGAACTCGAGGTATAGGATCAATTTGATCTCATACACCATTCACCGTGTAATTACGGATGTGTGGGCTCGATCGTGCATGAATGCGAGTATCATTTTTCTTTTCCCGAGAATGATCTCTTTGTACTCTTGGGTTGACTATCACCGGTGAAAAATAAAAGGTCCAAAGAGATAATCATCTTTCTCCAATATTTCCAAACCTTGAATGAGTTAGTTCTAAACAACGATCCTGCTTGTGTCCTTGTATTATTCAAGCTTCCAGAGTAATATGCAAAACTCCTTTATGAAAGTAATATTAGTCCACTAATCGTTATTTCAATGCAAAATGCCCGAAAAGATTGTAACAATGGACAAAAGGAAATTGATTGGGAGCATAGCTCAAACAACCAAGTTAATCAATGCTAGCAAAGGAAATTTATCGGTGTTTTTTTTGAAGAATAAAATAATCACAAGTAACAAAATGGGTAAATGGAAACTAAGTGCCCCAGATATCGCACTTGAGCTTCTGCTTCCAACTTCGAGGACCATCTTGAGCTTAATATGTGTTTAGGGGATCCAGTGCTTTGTCGATGCCCCAAGACGTAACATACTTCTTCGAAAGCGTAGCAAGACTCATCAGATGCCCTACTTTCGATCAAAATTTTGAGTGCCTTTTTGGTTTTCAACTCAAATACCCTTTGGTCTCAAAGCGCCACTTTCATGGGTTTTCGCATTGGCCTCTCCTTTTCTTTTTTCTTTTTTTTTCTTTTCTTGTTTTTCGTTTTTTGTGTTTTTTTTTGAAAACTTTTCTATTGAATCTAAACTCATTGGATTGGGCGTGTCCTTGCCATCCATCTTGGTTAACACCTATTTTCCTAGAACGTGCCTTCTTTGTCAGATAAGGCATTTACTTCTCATTGGAGTTCTTTTGGATAGGAAGAAACTCTCTTAATGGTAGGTCCTTTTCCGAAATTCTCTTGAGCGAACCCTTTTTTCAAGCCCGTATCCGCTTTTGGTACGTTTGACCTATTTGGATACTTTCAATCAAGCTTCTTGGAGGCATTCTCTTCATCTAATTCAATCCAAGCTTGGGAAAAAATCTTATCTTTCAACAATGGTTTCCCTTTCATGAACCAATGGAAGGATGCCCGCAAAAGTCCCGCCAACATTCAAGAAACCTAGAAGGTAAATGGTAACTTCTCGCCAACCTTTACAAGTCTCGATCGTTTTTCAAAAATTTGAATGGTTTAAATTGCTATTGTCTTGACCGATATGGTGTCCGATCTACACACTTCTTCTTCTTTTTGTTTTGTTTTTGTGTTTTTTTTGTTTTGTTTTTGTTTTTTGTTGTTTTTTTATTTTTTTTTGAAAATGAATTTGAAGTTAAAGTCGTATTTGTTGACTTTGTAATTTTGACGATGTGAAGCGACCTTTACCCTCTTGGCAAGGTAACCAAAGGCTATGAATATGAATCGATGTTGGCTCAAAGCTCTTGAGGAGATCGGTCTTGATAGCGTCCATGCCTCACATATAGGAATCCGCGTTTAGTGGCCTCAACGTGTCCGGTCATGATCATGCGATAATGTCTTGCCTTATTCTTACGAGGAGCTACACTTCTATCTTCATCCCTTCGTTAGTTCATAGCGTCGGTGACACTTCATAAGGTAGGATCTACATTGGGAAAGTAAGTTGCAATCTTTGTCATCTTTAAAGCCATTAGATCCCTCTAGATACATATCTCACCAAAAGTGGAGTCGACAGCAGAATGTCGCTCATGTCATTGATATCCTGGGGCTGTTATGGAGATGAATAAAGGCTCGTAGAACAAAGGAATCTAAGCATGTTTATTGGTATCATGAATGAAAATGGAAATATTTAGAAGAATATCTAAAGAATAAAAGAATAATGATGATGAATGAAGTGAAAAATAGAAGAAAATTAGCCAAAAGACGGCGGAGATGCATTTCATTAAAAATAACGATGTCTTATACAAAGTCACGTTTCACAAATGGGACCCCTATTGCTTCTAGACTTAAAGCATCAAGTGTGTTCGAGTATTACTCTAGATTAGCTCTAAAACGCAGGATTTCTTCCACGTCCATTGTTCAAAAATCTCCTAAGCATATAAGGGCTTGAAAACTTTGTTCCCCAAATTCCTCTTCGGATATGTTATTCGTGCTCCTCGATATTTCTTTCGGCTCTTGTCTTATTCAAGGCGTCAACTCTCTTGCCTCTATCTCCAACTAGTACATTTATCGCTTTGTCGAGCGATTAGGTTTTGAAGAATCGTTGAACTTCACAATTCCCATTTCAATGAGCTTTTCACCAACTTTTGAAAGCAAGGCGCTTTTCTATTGAATGTCCTATAATCCCGCATGATACTCACATTGAGCTTTTGTGTCGTACCATTTGGGGTATGGAGGCTGAGTTGGTTTTAAGTAATGAGGAGACACCACATGCGCATCAAATAAATTTTGATAGAGCTCCTTGTATGTCATCGGGATGGGCATGAACCTGAGCCTTCCGGTTTAAGCTTTGAATTAAAATCACGCTAGGGGGCTCTTGGTGGTGGTAGTCACCATACTTAGTCAGCTTCATCAGAATCGACTCGAATGGCCCTTTTCATACTTACTCATATTACTTGCTTCCTTTTCCTTCTTCTTCTGGGTCTTCAAAGTTCGCTCTCTCCTTTCCTTTGTCTCTGTCTGAACAATCGATTTGGCACGATCATCCTCGTGGTTAAAACATGAGCCCTCGGAAGTTCAACAAGGTCAAGTATTAGTCGACATTGGGGTTCAATAATGGCATGTATCCCATGCGACTGCGCGTCTAGTTGAGTCAGAATATTTATCGGGAGTAAACGATTTCTTCATCATCATCCACACCGTTGACCATTGAACCTCCCTTTTTTCAAGCCCTCCGTTAGTATCTTGGTTAACTGGCCTATCATATTCATTTGATCTCGCATATCTTGTTGAATTTTAGCCAATTGCTCTTGCATCAGTATTTGCCTTTGCTCTAATCTCTCCAACCTTCGGTCCATTGCTTCTAGGTTACTGAAATAACTTTACCTTATTAGGGTTTTTCCACAAATTTTAATGCACGTGACATGATGCAATGCAAATGCATGAAATGAAATGCAAATGCATGCAACGAGAAAGAGAGGCGTTGATTATGAATTCAATTTTATTAGAAGAACTTTTCTAAAAAATACGTTTCTTTACATAAAACGGACTACATATACGGCTTTATACTCATAGTCCAGGTGAAAATACCAATCCTCTTCTTCGTATCCGGATGTTATGGTTGTGTCTCGTGAACCTTTCCCAATAGATGCCTCCTCTAGCTCCTTGTTCCTCGGTCTAGGCCGTGCCTCTTCACTTGCTTATCCTCCGCGATGTTTATAAGCTTCTTTTAGAAAATAAAGATACGATGGCTCTTCAATAATCCTCGTCGGCTTGAATCCTCGAGCAAAGTCTTGTATTCTTACGTGGGTTATCGGTCCTCTCGTCATTTACGGACTATGTTTGAACGATCAGTATTATAATCCACTTTATCAAGTAACACATTTCCTTATGATAAACTCTTCTATTTAGCAATCGAATATGAATCAACACCTTCTTTCTAAGATGATGCAGTGTGATGCAATGCAATGCAATCACAAACAAAACAAAACACGTTAGCACAGGAGAGATAAACAAAATAGGTGACCACTAGAGGTTTAACATAGTTCTACCTAAGGTGGGCTCTTAGGGTTTACTACATGTGGTTTGGTTCTAGGAGGGTACTGAACTAGCGATTCCTCGATCTTCACCCATTACTGAGCTCATATAGACCGAGTTCGATTCGAGGGAATACATTTCCTATGGTCGCACGGAGATGAAAATCTCACGAAGACATAGGTGCGGATGTATCCCGAAAGCGATCCACTATCCTACACGGAGGTGAAAACCTCACGAAGGAGTAGTTTCTCACTCTCGCCTAAAGGTGTGACCACAACGGTCATGCAATGCAATGCCGAAATTGAAACAACACGCAATAAAAGATTGTGATTTTCAAATCGAGCCTTCAAACTTCCGACAAAAGACAGAAAATAATCAATTTATGGCTTGACTCTCTAAATCAGTCCCCAGTGGAGTCGCCAAGCTGTCGTAACCATTTTTTGGAAGACGACAAAAGGGGTTTGACTTAGGTTTTTAAAAATAAAAAAAGGGAGTCGCCACCGACCTTTATTTGGTATGATCGGATCACCTTTATTTTAATAAAACGTTTTGTTTTACTAAAAGCAGTGTTTTGGTCTCATGTAGTTTTGAAAATCGGTCCGGAGTCGATTCATACGAGGAAGGATTAGCACCTCGATACGCCCAAAATTGGTACCAAAATGATTAATTAGTGTCTTAATGTCGGAAGTTTGAAAAGGTTTTAAAATACGGGTCTTTTAAAAGGTATTAGTATTTTTGAGATATCTTTGTTCCGGGAGGGTACAAACATCACATCCAGCACGTTAGGACATGATATTTCTAACCTTCGTAATCAAAGTTATCTCATGATTTTACGAAATTTATCAAAAGGGTGTTTAGTGATTTAGTCAAACGGAAAATCGCAACCCAGCACGTTAGGGCACTATTCCCCGAATTCCTAAATACAAAACATTGCCTTTATTTTTTTAAAAAAACTTTAAATGAAAGGTAGCAACTTTGCAAAATACCTCGTGATCGGGTCAAATCGAGAGAAGGTTCGAGTCAAAACTTGAGATTTCTTTGATTCAAAAGATATAAACATCACATCCGATTCGTTAGGGCGCAATGTTTTAATCTCTCGTAATCAAAGTCGCCTCGTGATTTGCAAAACTTCAAAAAGGGATGCTAAGTAATTTAGTTAAACGAAAAATCGCAACTCAAAGACGTTAGGGCATCATTTTTTCAATTTCTAAATACTGAAACATTGCTTTGCTTTTAAAAATCTTTGGATAGAATAGGACGATTGCACAAAATGTATTTTTATTTAGCGAGATTATTGAAAAATTGCAATAGCGATAATAACACGAATAAAGAATGATTGATGACAATAATGATGACAGTGGTGATGGGTAACAATGCTAAACAAATGACAATAAAGATGTTATATGATGGTAATAGTAAATAAGAAAAATGAACACAATAACAAATAAAATATGTCCATGGATTTGGTATGTGAAAACAATGACTAACAATAGAAATAACAAACAATAGCGATAATAATAATAATAATAATAATGATGATAATAATAATAATAATAAAATGCTAATAATAAAATAGTGATATGAAATGTAAAAAATGAGAATGATATAATAATAATGATATTGGTATAAAACAACGATAATAATAATAGTAACAATAACGGTAATTAAAAATATATATATGTATATATATAAAATAATATAATAATAGTCATAAATATAGGAATAATAATACATATAATACATAATAGTAGTATGATAATAATAATACTAATATGGTAATATAGTGATGATAATAAAGCGATTAATAAAAAATAATAAAACGATTAATAATGTAATAATAGAGATAATAATAATAGTAATACTAATATAATATAATAGTAGTATGATAATAATAATAAAATAATAATAATAAAACGATTAATAATAAGAAAAATAGGTGAAAATAGCAAAAGGACTAAAATTGAATCAAAATGAAATTTGGGGCCAATTTAAAAATAAAAATAGGAGGAAGGACCTTTCAGAATGCGCTAAAAGCCGGGGACCGAATGTGCAATAAACCCCTCATTAAAAGCGCAACAACAAGGGGACCAAATTGAAAACAAATTAAATGCACGGGCTAAATTTTAAAGTAATAAAAGTTTAATTGAAATTAATAAAAAAAGCGGAAGGGCTAAAAGTGCAATTAGCCCTTCCGTTTAAAAACACGCGGATCCCAGGTCGGGCGGGTCGGATTCGGGTCGGATATGGCAAAACGACGTCGTTTTGGGCGTTTAAGGCCAGCCCCAAAACGACGTCGTTTTGGGAGGCCTATATAAGTTTAAAAACCTTCAAAAAAATCATTCCTTCAGCCTTTTTTAAAAAAAATCTCCTTTCTTTCTCTCAATTTCCCCTTTGCAGACGTAGGATCCGTGAGGGCGCCACTCGCGTCTTGCGTGTCAGAGTTCTACCACCAATCGACGGTGGGAAAAAGGTAAAATGTTCGTTTTTTTATTCTTTTCTCCTTTTTTTAAAATATGACTTATACGTATATGCGTGTAAATGTAAAAATATCCGTAAACGAAAAGACGCTTTTTTTACCTCTTCCTTTGATTTTGAGTCCCTTTTTATTCGGTTTGTTGATCTTTTGGTTTGCTATTTCGTTGGTTTTGAAACGTTTTTTTCTATATTTCGATTCAAAAAAAAAAAACCCTTTCACTCGAATCTCTCTTTTTATCTGTTTTTCGAAGAGAAAAGAACCCTTGTTTGCTTGAATCTTCCTGTTTCTTTTTTTGATTTTCAAAGAGAAAAAAAAACCTCTGCTCGAATCTCTATTTCTTTCTGTTTTTCGAAGTAAAAAAAACCCTCCATTACAAAATAATTTCCGGGCTTAAATAGCCGAAATACATCCATCTCTCCTTTTTACTGCTTCTTTGCTTTCTTCTTTGTTGTTTGCGTGTTTGTCCATTTTGCAGGGCATGGGGAGGCGAGGCGGTGACGGAGGCTGACAGGCGAGTCTTGTGCAGAGGTGTCAGAAGCTGAAAGGTCGGGGTAGGTGAAGGGTTGGTGGTGCGGCGCAGAGGAGATTAGGGTTCCCAGAACCCTAATTTGGATTTTGGGCCTATTGGGCCACCGGGTGTAAAGGGCTGAGGGACTTTTTAATTTGGGTCTAGGTCTGGGTCTGTTGTTTTTATTTTTTTGTTTTGGGCTTGTTTGATTTTTGGTGTTGTTTATTTTTATTTGTAATTGGGCCGGGCAATAATTGGGCTCTACACATACACTTACATACTAACATAATTGATTCGATTTATCGAATGATACACTATATAATACTTGGTGTAGTTTGCCCTGACTTAGCAATTTGGTTTTTGGTTAAAAAGGAAAAAGAAGCCGAAAACTTTGACAAGAAATCATACCTTTGACCATCACTTTCATCTACGACGGCTTATCAATCATACCTTGACAAGAAAGCCGACATGCGTATTACTCAAATGAAAACTCTATTAAACCCTTCGTGATCTGTTTCAAATCCAACGCTTTCTCATTTCTCTGCTGTCAGATTCTCAGGCCAGTCGCCATAGCCAGAGCTCTGCTATCCTTTCTCAGGTTTTAATCTTTCTCTATTTCTTGCTTTGTCAATTTTTTGTTTTCTGCTTCCTATTTGTGTTCATAATTTTTAGCTCAAGGTTTCAGTTTAAAAAACAAAACAAATAAGGGTTTCTTTTATCCTTTTTTGGGTCTTCTTTTCTCAATATTTGCTCTGTAAATGATTTTTGTTGACATTATGGGTTTTTCTTTTTATATAAAAAATTATTATTATGTTATAATTAGCATTGTATTTTTGGTTTATATTTATGCATGCATGTATGTAGGGTATGTAATGTATGGCATGGTATGTAGTTTTGTATGTATGTATGTGTGTGTGTATGTAGGGTATGTTATGTACGTATGTAAGTAAGGTAATTTTGTGTTTTTTGTTTCAGTTACTTGAACAAGTTAGGAACGATTTGAAGCAATCATGGCCAAGCATCACCCCGATTTGATCATGTGCCGGAAGCAGCCCGGTATTGCGATAGGACGACTGTGCGAGAAACATGATGGAAAATGCGTAGTTTGCGACTCCCTCGTTCATCCTTGCACGCTTGTTCGGGTCTGCGATGAATGCAACTATGGCTCGTTTCAAAGTAAGTGTGTTATTTGTGGAGGTGTAGGAATATCCGATGCATATTACTGTAAAGAGTGTACACAACTAGAAAAAGACCGAGATGGTTGTCCCAAAATCGTTAACCTCGGGAGTGCTAAAACCGACTTGTACTACGAGCGTAAGAAATATGGTTTTAACAAACGATGATTGCTGCATAATTTGTTGGGATTAGGTAGCTTGGAACTGCATATCGAACCTTTGGGTTTCGACTTTGTTGTATGTTAGATGATGTTATCTCGAGTACGATGGCGGGATTTACATATATATATATATATATATATATCTGCCATGCAAACAATTTGTCTTATTGTTTTGGAGTTAGATTCAATGAGTTGCATTCTTTTATTTGATATGTGTTCATAGTCTTGCATTTATATGTCAATGGGAGATAAAAAGTATCGTAGATATCTCTATGCTAGAAGTCAGATTGTCTTTTGCCGTCTCTACTTAAAAAATAGATAAATTAATATCTATATGTTAAATCAAAGAGTAAATCAGTCATTTCTGTTAAAAATTTCATCAATTTGTATAGTTAAAAACTGGCGTGATTGAGAGAATAAACAAATAGTAACAGGTTGTGTGTCACATGTATCTCAGGGGGCAATTTTTATCAATAGAAATAAATGAAATTTTTTATCAGAATGACAAGTTTGCTCTTAATCTAATTTATAGGGACTAATTTATATATTTTTCAATTAAAGGGAGAAAATGTAATTTGACTACTAGTACTTACTTTCCATGGGATAATTGTTTTTCAGTGAAGGGCTTATGGATATTCAAGTGTTGAACCTGTTGGACTATATCTCTCTTACGAGTTATTACATGAACCAATTGTGCTAAATCAATAGTCCAAATAATACAATTTAAAAATATATGATGTCCAGTAAAAACTATCATGTGTCACATTTTAATTGGATGATATCATCTTTTGGGGTGAAATGAAAAGAAAGTGATAGTTTAAGTGTCGTTTTTAATAAAAAAATTATTACAATTTTAATTAAGATTTTAAAATTTACGAGAAAAATATAATATATATTTTTGAAGTAAAGAAACATTTATTAGATGTCATGATAATCTGAAACATTATTTATTAAATTAAATAATGGCAACACTATGAATAGTAAAAAATAATAATATATTGCCGATTTAGTTTTAGCTCGATTGACATGTGTATTAGGAGGACGTGGATTTAAATGCGCTGAAGCACATTATCCTCCTATTTTTGGGTCGGGAGGGGTTATGGATAGTTCTAGATATTATGCATTCTAAAAAGAACAAATATAATCAAAACTTATAATATAATTATTTAAATAATGATAACAATAATAAATTAACTCCAATGTTTATCAACTTCTTTAATAAGCACTCAATCGTATTAATTAGAATAATATAATTATCATACTTTAATCTTAATTAATTGGTTCGTGCAATAAGCTTGAATCGTTAATTAATAATGAAGAAGACATTAATAAATTATTGTCGATTGAGTCTTAGCTCAATTGGTATAAATATTATTGTCAATACGAGAAAGACGTGAGTTCGGGTGAACTAAAGAAAATTATTATCAATCAAAACCTATAATAAAATTATTAAAATAATAATAATAAATTAACTCAATGTTTATGAACTTCTTTAATAAGCACTATATCGTATTAATTAGAATACATAAAATGATGGATTATGATATATTTATTTCGGTTTAAGCAATAATATATTCGATAATGGTACCAAAATGCATACATAATTACTTCGATTTATCCGATTATGCACAATATAATGTTCTACTTTTCCCTATTTCTTTGACCATCACTTTTATCTACGACGGCTTAGCAACTATATAACTACGCATTTTCCATCATGTTTCTCGCACAGTCGTCCTATCGCAATACCGGGCTGCTTCCGGCACATGATCAAATCGGAGTGATGCTTGGCCATGATTGCTTCAAATCGTTCCTAACTTGTTCAAGTAACTGAAACAAAAAACACAAAATTACCTTATTTACATACGTACATAACATACCCTACATACACACATACATGCATGCATGCATACATACATACATACATACAAAACTACATACCATGCCATACATTACATACCCTACATATATGCAGTCCCAAGCTACCTAATCCCAACAAGTTATGCAGCAATCATCGTTTCTTAAAATCATATTTCTTATGCTTGTAGTGCAAGTCGGTTTTAGTACTCCCGAGGTTAACGATTTTGGGACAACCATCTCGGTCTTTTTCTACTTGTGTACACTCTTTACAGTAATATGCATCGGATATTATTAGTTTCTATGCTTATTATAGGTTCGAGTGCGCTAAAGAGTATTATTGTCAATCAAAACCTATAACGAGATTATTAAAATAATAATAATAAATTAACTCCAATTTTTATGAGCTTCTTTAATAAGCACTCTATCGTATTAATTAGAATAATATAAGTATCAAACTTTAATATTAATTAATTGGTACGTGCAACGAACTTAAATCATTAATTAATAATGAACAAATTTGACTAAAATAAACCTGTGCAAGAATCACGCATTGTGGGACAAAATTGGGGTATAAAGATAAATTTAGTCCATAATATTTATATTTTTTATCAAATTGGTCCTTTGTTTTTAGTTAAATTTGACCCTAATATCAACCTTTTAAAAAGTGGTGAATTGTTGTTTTTTAAACAAAAATTCAAAGTAAAATGTCAATTTTTTAAACATGACAGCTCGTATGGCTATCTATATACTTCATTTTTTTAAATTATGAATTTTTTTGAAGTTTGAATGGTTTTATTTCTTAAATATTTTTTATAAATTTTAAATTATTTGTTGAGGTGATCTATAAGATAAATAGTGTTATTTCAATATAAGTTACACGTGAAATACCATACCAATATTGTAAAAAAAAAATTAATGTTTTAGTTAGTATTTTATTTTTATTTTTACTATTTCGAAAGGTCAATGACTAAATTTAACTAAAAATAACCAAATTGACAAAAAATATAAACACTGAAAGTTAAATTTATTGGTAAACCTAAAATTAACAAAAAAAAAAAACTCGACACATTTTTTGCTTAAGGTAAAACTTGAATTTCATCCATTAAGCTCGATTTAACTTTACCAATACAACCAAAACCTCGTTAGTCTACTGACTTAAATCATTATATTTCTACAATATTTTATACATTCATATCATATGGCATAGAGTGTTTATGAAAAAGCAAAAAAAAAAAAAGATAATGCAGCTTTAGAAAGCGGCAACATAATACTCGTTGACTTTTTTTAATCAAGATGAAACGAACGGCTCAGATTCAATCAACAAACAAACAGTTTCATGATAAAAACGTGAAATGCACGACCTGTAAAAAGTCAACTCTCAACTCCCAATCACGATTCGCCACGTAATAATATTTAAACTGGGGAGCTTTGTGCCTATAAATAGGGCTTCCCAAAAATTGGCAAAAAATACAAAGGACCTAAATGAATTTACAAAATAATGAGTTTTAAAGCTAAGCTTTGCTTCTTTCTTCTGTTTACATTGACTGTAGTGTCCTCGGCTCGTAAGGCGATTTCAATTTCATCAGGTATGTATTCTCAATTTATTATATTTTCTCGATCCGTTATAATTTATATTAAAATCCACTTAGAAATTTTCTCCGTTATATCTTGTAAAATTAACGGGGTTATTGTTGATTGTATGAAAGTAGGGTTGGATTTCATTTAATCATATTTAATAAAGCATTCCGAGACTACTATTAGTATTCTATGACCATACAATATAAGACACGTGTAGAGTCTAGAAGAAATACGATAGGTTCCACTAAAGGTGTGCATGGGCCGGGCGGCCCGATCCGGCCCGAAGGCCCGTCCGAAATGTGGGAGAGTTTGGACAAAAATATAGGCTTGAAAAATAGACTTGGGCAAAAAAACGAGACCCGTTTAGAAAATGGGCCGGGCCTCGGGTATGATTTTTTGCCCGGCCCGCCCAAAATATTTTTATTTGTTATATTTTAATTGTATTTGATTTATTTTAAATTTTTTATTTGTATTTGATTTATTATATTTTTAAATGTATTTGATTTATTATATTTTTATTTATTTTTGTTTTAATATTTATTTTATTTTTTAAAATGTATTGAATTTGTTATATTTTATTTTTTAATAAAATAAAAAAATTTATACTAGTCGGGCCGGGCTTGGGCCGGGCTCGAGCCTATCAATTTTAAAGCAGGCCGGGCCTGGACAAATTTTCAGGCCCGTATTTCGGGCCGGGCCGGGCTTAGGCCTACCAATTGGGCCGAAAATTTTTTTGGGTCCGGCCTGAACCCGGCCCTGCCCTGCCCATGCACACCTCTAGGTTCAACTTTCGATTTGATTTTTATTTTTATTTTACATTTGTAGAGGAGATAATATATAAATAATGAGATCGACATTCTTGCCTGGGTTGTATAATATTAACAGGAAATGAGATATTGATTGCTACGGAAGAAAGGTCTCTAGTGGCGTACATTGAAGATTACAGTGAACCAACGGCGAATCGTGGCCATGATCCTGCTTCAAGGGCTAGAGGTGGAGGCGAAAATGGCCGTGGCCGAGGCCGTAGCAGAGGTCGAAAGGGTTAATGATAACCGTACTTAATTTTGTTTTAAAAAAAGTGTTAAGTAATTGTGCATATGATGCTAAAGTTTTGTAGTGTAATAACGTTGATATAGTAATTATTGTGATATATGTCACATAAAAATATTTATATATTTATTTTATAATTTATAATAAACCGATTAATCTTGTTAATTTTGGTTCGAATGTTTAATTTGATTTGATCAATAAAAGTTAAACAATTTAAATCCGAACATGAAATGATCTAAAACGTAAAATTATTTGAAAAAAGTAATTTGTAATGACCGAACTTGAAAACATTTGAATAACTCAAATTTAAAATGACTCGGATTAAAATTGATCCAAAATTTTTAACCCGATTTGACATTTTAATATCGACTATGTTATTTATACCTGAAAATGAGTGTTTATACTCAAATTAAAATTGGCTTAAGAACTCCATGTGATGGCCCGATGGTCAAGGTATTCACAGCCCCTGTTATGGTTTGAGTTTGAGTCACATTAATCGTGTTTGTTGTTCGGGTTTTGTTAAACTATTCGGGTGGAATAAAAAAATAAACCCTATACCAAATACTTACATATCTATCTATTAACTAAACTTTTTCGATGTTTATACAAATAAAATTGTATATTAAAAAGGGGTTTTCTAAAATTTCGTATTACTAAAATTTTGGTTAAATTATGTTATTAATATTTATACTATTTATAAATTGAGGATTCAGTTCTTATAATTTAATTAATTAATTTTAGTCCCTTTTTTATTTGATTAATTTTAGTTTTTATAATTTTTTAAATTTTTAAATTTCAATTTTAATCCAATCTATAATTCGATTCAATTATAGTATTATGAGTTAAGTTATAGATTTAGTCCATGTTTTCAAATTATATCATTTTGGTCCCTATACTTTTCGAATTTTAAAATTTCAGTATTGATACAAAATGATAATCATTAAATCCATTAACTAGCTTTTTGTTAGTAATGTATGCAAACAGAGGTGAAGCCAGAACAATTTTTAAGGGGGCCGGATGAAATTTTAGTTTTTTATAGTTTATATCTCTATAATTTGTAAAGGATTCAATAGAATTTTTATAATTTTAGGTGGCCAAAGTGTAATTTTACCTTTACTAATTTAAAATTTTTAAAAAAATTAAAGGGGCTAAATAGTAATTTTACATTTTAGATGAGGCGGGGCCCATGCCAGCCCCTCTCTGGATTCGCCCCTGTATGCAAACAATAAGTTATGTAATATTACATACGTGATAATATATTTACCACATCAAATTTTGAAAATAGATAATCTTAACGAATTAACAACAACCATTTGGTCAGGATAAAAATTTTAAAATTAGAAAAATACAAGGACAAAAAATATCAAATCAAAGTACATAGACTAAATTCATAACTTATGCATCGTACAAGGACTAATAGCATAATTTAACCTAGAAGTTTCTTAAGATTTCCTTCAAAATTTCCCGACTCCCCTTCTGAACTCTCTTTATCCCACATCCCCGCCGCCAAACAAGCCTCTCCCTCTCCTCCTCCGCCTCCCACCGTTCAAGTTTCCGGCAGACCCTGAAATTAAATAAGGTAATTTATGAAACCCTAATTTTACATTTGAAGATTGATTTCTATTTGATTCATGAGATTTTGAGTTGTCTGCATCACTCTGCTGTATTTGATTTTTTCTGTTTTCAATCTTACTGCTTGTTACTCTCTCTGTTTACTTTGTTAAAAAGAAGAAATCTTTTTAAAAGCTATCGATTTAGCTGAATTAGGGGATCATTATCGCCGCTATTTTCCGTAATTTGCGGCCGCTGTGCGCTGCTATCGTGAGGTTTTTAGCGGTGGCGGACAGCACCACTACTGTGAAATACCACCTATTGCTATTTGAAACTCTAAATGTTTTTTTTCATTGTTTTTAAGGTTGTTTTTTAGCTCATTATTATTATTATTATCATTATTATCAGAAATGAGAATCACTCGAGCTATGTTGAGTTCACTCAGTGGTGGTTTTACACGTCCAGTTCAGTATCTTGGAACTGTTAGATCTTTCTCCACAGCAAATAAGTTTGATGGAAATATTCCAAATTCCGGTTCGTTTGAATCAACTGAAGAATTCGAAGGAAGAATATTCGGTGGGTTTTCCAGTGATAGTCCAAAAGCTCAAGCTTTTTACGAAAAGCTTGATAAAGTCGAGAGGTCTCGATATCGATTTGATCCTTCAATGGCTAATAGGGACGAGCCAATGATGGATGGATTGGACGAGAGTTTCAGTACGTTATCGGATGGAATGGATATGAAATTGAAGAAAGCAGCCACTTACTTTGAGTTTGATCTCAATGAAGTTCACAAAAATGATTATGCTTTTAGACCCGATGTTACCTTTCATTCCGGATCGACATACGAACCCAAGGTTTGTCTTTTGGCAATCTTTGTCTACGTAGCTTCAATTCTTCATTTTTTTCTTGAATACTTATATATGGACTTTGAACATATATGTGTCACATCCTAGTATGAATAACGTTGATCTTTGTTTCTTATCAATATCTTGTTTTAAGGATCATTAGAAACCGAACCAGGAATTTGATATTCCGTGTTTGTTATCCATTTGACATTCGTGTTTTGTTACGATTCCAATTTAGTCAAGCAAAGGATCGATTGATTTGATGCGAAAATGTGTTTTGCCAAGTTATTAGTAAGTGTAACTTTTAGAAGTTTCTGGTTCATTATGCTTACATGCGTAATCCGTAATTCCCAAACATTTCTGCCGATTGTTTCCCTTAATAGCTCGATGTGTTCCACGGTTGATGTTTTAAGCACATTAGACTGATTTAAGTGTACGAATAGCCTTAAAAGAGTCGTTTCATGAATGAACTTAATATAATTCCGAAGAAACCAAGGTTTAGAAGTATAACCCACATTGCATCTTTCTTTCCAACTCTCAATGGAAGTCATCATGGTAGAATACAATAGTCCGACCCTATTTATCGAACAAACTAGCTCAGAAGACTCCACAAACCCATATTTCTATCATTAACATGTCTGGTCCTTATAGAAGATTACCTTCTTTTTGTTTTCGTTGTTTTGCAAATGTTTTTTTATAGATATCGATAAGCTTTTGTGTAGAAATGGCTAATCAATGCCAAATCTTAACATTGAGTTTTGACGTAATAATTATAAATGTGCTGCTACTCCGTTGTTTTATTTTTCTGTTATGCTAACAGTAGCACTATCCTATTGTTCGACTTCTATGTGGTATAATGCAGGATCTCGATCTTAGAAGACCGGGAGTACGTAAACCTCCCAAAACTGCCACATTTGAAGTAACTACGGAGGAAGTACTGAGAAAAGCTGATTTCCGGGTGAGCCTATCTGAACCTTGCATCACCTTTTGTTTCCCGAGCCTAATTGGTCATATATTCTTGTTTTTGTAAATGCTTCCTAAATCTAGATGGTTCGGATAATAGTGCATATCATGTGATTATTCACTTATGACAGCATACTTTTCATTATAACTTGTGGGAACCTCGATTATCATTTTGTTAGTTATCGGGTACTGTAATTAACTTACTGTTACTTCTAACTATACATGTTGGACAGAATGTAAAGTTCCTGGCGCAGTTCTTAACCGAGGCTGGAATCATTATAAAGCGGAGCTCGGTAATTTCTAATGATGATTCGATTTATTTATCGTAGCTTATGGATTTTACTTTATTTACATCGTTTTAGTTCAATGTATAGACCGGTATTAGTGCCAAGGCTCAAAGGAAGGTTGCGAGAGAGATCAAGACTGCTCGAGCGTTCGGTTTAATGCCATTTACAACGATGGGGACGAAGTCATTCGTTTTCGGAAGATCAATGGAAGTTGATAATAAAGATTACGAATATGAGGCTTTCGATGACATGACTCCCGCCATGGACGAAAAAGATGCTTGAGCCGAGATTTGAGCCTTGAATAGTTCCATTTTTATGGTATCCTCCTATCATTTCTGATGGTTTGGATGAAACAGTTCACTGCATTTACTATCATATTAGTTGTTTTGATTATATCAGCAAATGATGTTTTCTTCTGGACTTGTTGAAAGAAAAAAAAACCTTGTACGTTCTTAGATTGATCTAGGCTTTTGTATAGAATTTATGTTTTTTGATTTTTCGAAATTTTTTTTATTTTTCGGTTTTTTAAAATACTCGTGTTTATTTAAGTTACTAAGTTGTTAAAATCGTAAATGTATGTCCTCCGCTTGCACTAAACGAAAACTCATTTTTTTTTCTTCTACAATTCAATTTTTTTTTTGAAATAACTTTGAACGTCACTAATCTTCAACCAAAACCCAAACAAATTAACCATTAGATCAATTTAGATCTACGATATGTTCTTTTACACATTGATGAGTATTGATTCATTGTATCAATTTTTAATTGTCGTTTGAAGCTCACTAGCCGAACTTTAAAAAACTTAACAATAAAAACTTAACAATTCAGTGACTTAAATAATTTTTTGAATAATTCAATTATTTAAATAAAATTTTCAAATAGTCTAGTGACTATTTTGTAATATTTTAAAATTAAGTGATCAAAACGTAAATATACTAATAGTTTGTGACATTAGGTATTAATTTACCGAAAATTAAAATAATATTTTGAGAAATTAATTCAATTAATGTATAATTTAATATGCAAATTTTGATTTGGTACAATAATAGATGTAAAACTTGAATTGGTTTATATATATATATATATGAAATATTAATTTTGATTTAATTATGCACATTTTAAAAAATGAATAAATATATTTATTTTCATATTAAATTAAAATAATTATTTGTACACGCAATATATATATCATAAAATTATACATAATTCAATAATCTTGTTAGTAATTTGTTGAACTTGAATCAAATTAAATTTTCATATATAATATTGTATATTAAATCAAAGTTTATATATAAAATATTTTATGCCTTACTTTTTGAAACAAATTTTAAAAAAAATTATCCAAATTTATTTTTTCAAACCTAATAATTTTATCCGTAATCTTCAAAATATTAACACCCTTTTGGATCTAAAGATATAATCTAACACTTGAATAGGTACATAGTAAATTAAAGAAATTAAACCATGAAATAAAAAAAATATATATTAATAAGTGATTGGGTGTAATAGTAAGGTACATTATACTCTCAACAACAGAACGTAAGTTCAAACCTTTCATTTTCGAAGGAACTGGAGTTACATTTATTTTTCAATTCTAATCAAGAGTTCTTATGTATTTTCACGACCTTTAAGACCCCAAAATTTTGACAAACTTGTCTACAAACAGGATAATGATAACCCCACGATTAATTACTTCATTTATGAATTTTATAGTAATAGAAATACATGTCCTACCGAACTAGAATTTGTAATTTGCTATCCTCTTGCCTAGCGGGCAAGGATTTACCTCCGTGAAAAGATGATTCATTTGGATCCGCAAAAATAACATTATTAGGAGGGATAGCCACAAATCCTAAATATGAACCATAAAATGGATATGCATAATATATAATTAAAAAAAAACATAAAAGTAATGAAAGCGGCCATAGATTTTCAGACAAAGATTTGATACAAACCAAGAGCAGCAACCGATATATATTTTTATAAGATTTTAACAACAACAGATAAAACCATAAACCAAGTCACCATGAATGAGCAGCAAAAATCCTTTGGACAAAAGGAAAATTTGCTCCCAACCAAATGGCTTATACATTATTTTCACCACAAACAAAGCTTCTATTACACAAGACACAGACAGAGACATAATTATAGACCTTGCAGGCATCCATACTTGAAATTATATCATTACAGAGTCCTGTTATTTTGCTGCTTTCTTTTTTCCATGATCTATGGCTTTCATCAAGCTTTTCAACAGTTGCATGGATCACAAGTGCAGTTTGATCCACACTTGCATCCATGTCCTGACTCAGTAGTGCTCATCTCTGGTCCCTCGAAGGTCCTGCAATAATAAAAGTTATTATTAAAAACATATACAAGTTTAAATCTGACGGAAAATATATTTAAAACTTAAATTAACGCCTAAGTCGATAGAACAACTTGATAATGATATATGTGAGGGATTTTCGACTCCTTTAAAAGAAGTTAAGAGTGTCATCTACTGGAATATCAGTGGATCCCTCAACATGTCTTGTATTGTTTCCAATAGTGCTTTTGTCTTTTGACTTTATTGAGAGTTGACCGGTGAACGTGATTTATTTGAGTTCGACTAAAAAGAAACTCAATTTGATTAAGTAATTATCATGCCAAACTCGAGTTATCAATCAAACTAGTAAATGAAATTACTTACAAACGAACTTAATCGAGCTCAAGTTTGAGCTTTAATGTAAAAATTAGTAAACGAATTTAATTGAGTTCGAGTAACTCAATTATGTCTTGAATCGAGTTCGAACTTAAGTATTAATCTTCGAGTCAAGCTCAAACATCAAATTTTGAGTGGAGCACAAGTTTATCGCTATTTAAGCTCGACTTGGCTCAATTACACTCTTAGGTTGAGTGCTCAAATAGTCGAAAGGCGAAACCATGCCAATCTAACGAGTTTGCGCTGAGCAAAGCTCCATCCTCTGACCCATAACTTATAGGCCGAGAGAGCATGGTACCAAGGACCAATTTAAAATCCAAACAATTGTTTGGGACCGCTCGGTGCAATTAACTCATAAAATTTTGAATTTAAATTTTAGTTCGAAACTAACATTTTCACTGGCGCAACTCCGGAGATGATGGTCTGAGTGCTGGTTGTCTTCTCCGAGAATCCAAGGTTAAGGTTCCTGCTGCATCTGCAATAATCCAAACCCGAAATTCAACATCGAAAAACAAATAAATTCAGAATTAATCCGATCCGTTTCGTTCAAGATCGATTCATTTAACGATTTAACCAAAGAAACCAATAATTACAAAGTAACTTACGAGCAGTTGTCACCGCAGCTGCAGTCAGATCCGCAATTGCAACCTGAAGACATTTTTTTTTCTCGAGAAAGTGAAGGAAAGAATTCAATAGACAAACACGAAGGCTCAAAAAGTCTATGGGTGAGTTTTGTGACGGAAAATGGATCGGTACTTATAATGGATTTCAAGTGAGGAGGGTGAATATCAACCGTACAAGTGGCATAATCTCGGTTGATTTGCGTCTTTGGAATTGTACGTACATCAGCTCTTCCCCTTGTTAGAAATTATTATAATTTTATCATTAAAAAAAAAAATTTATTTAATCAAAAGAATAAATAAATAAATTAAATTATCGTTTTCAAAGTCAAATTTTGAAAAAAAATTAGATATTTTAAATATTTTTCATACATACTACACTCATATAAATATATCTAAAATATTTATATAAAATATAAAATTATTAATTATTAATTACGACAAACACATCAATGTGATAAGTAATTATCGAAATTCACACCAATTGAAAAGTAAAATTGAGCGATTTTTACTTTTTAAATTTCATAATTTAAATATAATTATTGATATCGATAATTTTTATTAAATTTATTTATGTGATATTTTAAAAATAAAAATAATAATTTATCCTTTACGCCCAGCAAAACTAAAAATTTTTGGGTCACAATCAATTAAGAAAGTGAGCCAATGAGTGAATAAATGTCATTTTCACACGTAAATTAATTTTTGCCATTAAAATTTTAAATTTAATCCAACGACTATGGTAACATCGAAACGAAAAGATGGATTAGAATAATGATGAAAATAAATGAGGGGGAAAAAACGAAGTAAATTGATTAAATAAATAGATAAATAAAGTTGAGAAGAGGTAGTGATAAAAAGGCATGAATCATGCAACCTTGGAAACATTCTCCCTTTGTTTTATTTGTAATTTGTAGTTATAATATGATAGAGACAATATTTTTGGGTTAAACTATGCAACCAACAACAATGAAAACGAAAAAAAAAATTAGATATAAATATTTATGTAGAAAATTCATTCAAGAAGATAAAAGAAATTTTATTAAAACGATAGAAAAAATCAAAAGAGGAGTATAAGATGGAAAATCAAACAAACCCGAAATTAAAATAATACAAAATTCTCTCGAAATTTCCACAAAATTATTGCTAAAAGTCCTATTTATAGGCTAAAATTAGCGACTAATCTGATTAGAATATTCTAGAGTTATTAGAGTTCGACTTGAAAAGATTGCGAGTTTTTAGTGGAAAATACTTTGTTTCATCCGAAATATGGAACACACTCCACAAATATATACACATATATTTTAATATATTAAAAATATAATCTTGTGATGTGAAATCAAATTTTAATAAATTAATATAAAAATTATACAAAACTTTTTTATTGAAGTTTTGCACTAAGAAATATATATATATATATATATTTACAAAATATTTAAATTGTCATCGATTGAATCTTAGTTCGATTGGCATGGACATTGTTGCTAATACAGGAGGACATGAGTTTGAGTGCATTAAAACGTATTATTATCCTATTTATAGGTGAGTAGTTCTAGATATTGTGTCTAAGAAAGCAGATATCATCAAAATATTATCATCATTAAGCTTTAATACCTAAATTACCCCAACTAATTTTTTATAATGCTTAAACTACCCTTATTTACTTCCAATTTGCTCTAATAATCATAAATTATAAAGATAAACTAATATAATGATAAAATTGGATTTTGTTTTTATTTCTCAAGGTATTTACCGGAACGAGCTCAATATTTAGTCCTCCGCATTCTGTAGATCCATTATGTGGGTAGAACAATAAATTTGTAATATCAACACAATATGCTCTAACAATAATATTTTTCATCAACGCATATATTTCTAAAATTAAAATTAAAAAAATCGACTAAGATAATTTCTAAAATATCATCCAAAGCAGGATTCTAATCAACACCTAATGTTTTCTATATTGAGTGAGCTTGAATTTTCATCACCATTGACAAGCATTTTAAGACCAGCTTTTACCTCTGATATTCCTTCCTCTAGAACTGCACATACACGAAATATAGGAACGCCTTCGACCCTTTTCTCGAGCTCTTGAAACACGTCTTCAGCCCCGGTCTCATCGATTTTATTCGCCACGACCAATGATGGTCTATTCGAGAGACCTTCCTGATGGTGCTCGAGCTCCAAGACTAAATCTTTTAGTTGTTCCCATGGTGGAATTCCTTTCCTACCATCTAATGCGGCGGCCAAGTCTACAACGTATGCCAAAACCTTAGTACGTTCTATGTGGCGGAGGAAAGCATGTCCGAGTCCACGGTTCTGGTGAGCACCCTTTATTAATCCTGGAATATCAGCCACCGTAATTGACAAGTCGTCAAAGTTCAAATTCCCTAAATTAGGCCTTAGAGTCGTGAACGCATAGTGGCCTATTGCAGGCTTAGCTCGAGATATTGCCCCTAAAAGTGTACTTTTACCAGCATTGGGCATCCCCACAAGGCCTACATCAGCAATGCTCTTAAGTTCTAGGACAAGAACAGCTTCAGAACCCGGCAAACCAGTACGAAGGGAGGATCGATCATCATTTGATGCTTCATCCTCGATTGAAGTATCCCTCGGGACTTCACCCTTTGTCATCTTAGGCTTCATCAAAACATTTGGATAACATATATTACCTAAACCACCTTCCCCTCCATATGCAACAATCATCCGCTGACCTTCTTCCGTTAATTCCGCCACATTATACCTGATTTCTTCTGTAGGTTCTGATTGAGGCCCGGTTGCTTGGTTCATGCCTCTTGATTGGTCCACAGTTATTTCAGTACAATACGATAAGTGACCAGCAACATGTGTCGATTTTACTTTCTCAGCCATACTTGTGTTCTTTGAGGAAGGTAGCTGGTCAACTTCAGACTTGTCCGTAGAGAGTGAACCAGGGAGTTCCCAAGGATCCAAATTGGCTGAAGAACAATGTTCAACCATGGACGGTATTTCACCCTTTTTCAGATGAATTACAGTACCAATAGGCACTTGGAGAATCTGTCACACAATGAGTATCTCAAAATCCCATTTGATTCAATCAAACACAATAGTGAATAACACGAAGTTCAAAGTAAAGAAAAGGAGCTCCAAAGTATTAACCTTGTCTTCTCCTCGAGTTCCTATCTTGTTCTTCGAGGTTCCATGTCCACCTCTACCTGCATTCTACAGAGAATCATAAGGTATCACACCGTTCACGGTTGGGGAAAGGTGTTGAACAAAGAAAAGAGAGAGAAGATAACATACGACATGATTTTGCAGGCCACTGAAGTCCCAAACTGCAGTGGAACATTCTAGGATCACATCACCACCTCTTCCACCATTCCCACCTACATTTAAGCCCATCAAACATCAGAAACAGGGTAGTAACAAAATTTTACCCATTTTCCCTCCAAAGATTTACCAAGTTCAAACACCCTTTATTGCCAACATAATATGAACTAAGAATCACCACAAAATTCCATGTATGTATGCATGACTAGTCATGTATAGTATGAACTTGCATTTGTCCAACTTGTTATTTCAATTGAAGCACCCATGTCTGATATGACATATATATATCTTGAAGCACCCATGTCGGTATAAGGGTATAGGAACATGATCTTTCAAAGACCACCAAATACATGAATTTTTTTTAAAGAAATATGGAACATACCCATGTCCTAAATAGACTTACATCTGCCACTTACGCTCGGGTCCAATTAACAAAAAAGTACTAACATGCAACTATATAAAAGAATGGTTGCAATTACAAGCTCCGACTCATCATTTCAATTGAAGTACTCATGTCAGATACAACACATATTCATGCAAAGGAACAAGAATATAGGAATATGATCTTTCAAAGACCTCCAAATACATTATTTTTTTAAAAGGAAAATGGAACAAACCTGTGTTCTAAATAGGCTTATATTTGGCACTCACACTCGAGTCCGATTAACAGAAAAAGTACTAGCATGTAACTAACTATATGAAAGAACGGTTGCAATTACTAGCTCCGACTCGTTGTTTCAAGTGAAGTACTCGTGTCTGATACGACACATATTCATGCAAGGGTATAAGGGTATAGGAACATGATCTTTCAAAGACCTCCAAATACATTTTTTTTTAATAGTAAAATGGAACAAAACCCGTGTTCTAAATAGACTTATATCTAACATTCACACTCGAGTCCGATTAACAAAAAAGTACTAGTATGTAACTATATGAAAGAATGGTTACAGAGAAGGAAACATTGAGAGAAAACTGACCATCAGGTTTACCACGACGATCATGACGACTACGGCGAAAACTGGTGGAGCCATTACCACCATCACCTCCTTTGGCATAGAGATTAAGCCTATCTCTCATTCTAGTCTCCTACGAAAAAAAAAAAAACGGCCCATACAACCCCAAATATCAAACACAAGTCATCATTATATAGTAAGTGAACAAATGAGACAAGATATATGAAAAACCTGTAAAGGGCTCTTCTTGTGAGGAACGTCCGAGTAAGAAAGAAAAGAGAAAACGTAGCATGGTGATTTCGAACATCTCCTTCTAATGGTTTGCAATTGCAACAGAGGCTTTGCTCGTGCAATCCACATTTCTGATCTCGATGAGTATATCACAAATTCATTATTTCAACTAAGAATAACAATACAAATACGAAATAGTAACCGCTGCTAAGAGGTATATGTAGTTTCTTTTTCTTCTTTTTTTCCTTCAAGCATTTTATCAAACAGTTGATTTTTGTAGTTCCACGTTTCGGGTCTCGATGACTTTCATACATTCATTACTTCAACTAAGTATAGCGATACGGACGCGAAATAGTAAGCGTTAGTACGAGAAACATGTACTCATTTTCCCTTTTTCTTTTCTTTCAAACATTTTATCAAACAGCTGATGTTCGCAGTTTCGTCAAACAAATAAATAAATTTTCTTGGTCGGCTTAAGGCTTAAACCATGTACCTTCAGTTTGGGAAGAAGAACTTTCCCGCCGTTCAATTCTCAGGCTGCCCAAAACCGTGGCTGGTGGGTAATGAAATGAAAAGATTTGAGATTACTGGCCCATTCGGTAAAAAGAATGCGCTGATCTTTGCCCTGTGTATTATTGCTAGGCTTGTTATCCTACATTCTTACTTTAACAAGGGATTAAAGGGTGGGCTTAACCGATAATTAGACCCAAAAAAAGAAAACACACATTTGTGCATAGGTTCTTACATTATATATTGGGTTAATTGCATCATAAGTCCAAAAGTAATAATCCAAATTCTAAATTAGTCTGAAACTTCAAAGCATTCCTTCTCAAATTATCTTTTTCCAAACATTTAAATTCAATCAAATCTTTCAATTAGCCTAATTCTCAACTTCGGCATTAAATTCTAGCTTAGATATAACATGAAACATATTTAAAACACGTAAAATTCAAATAGTCTGTACGATAAGTACAGTCATGTTTAAAATTCGATCCTTTTTTTAAAACATGCACAATGTTATATTTGTTCAAGCATTTAATTCCTTAGATGATGACTTGACTAATAAAGATACCTAATTGATATAATATCGATATTTTCTAGTTAGGACCAACTTCAGATCAGTGCTAAATTCTAGAGACATCTAGTGTAACTAATGTGACGATTGTTGACAGCCGGCATTATTGTCTCACGTAATCGATGATCGTCAAATTGTCATTTGGAGCTTGCTAGTCGAACTTAAAAAAAAAAAGATTCAATAACTCAGTAACTTAAATAAAAATATTTGAATAGTTAAGTGACTTAAATGAAAGTTTTTAATTAGTTTAGTGACCTTTTATAACTTTTTGAAATTGAGTGATCAAAACATAAACTTACTAATAATTTTGTAGCATTTGTATAATTTACCCAAAATTTGACACAAAATATATATATTTACAAAAACTAATGATGTGCAATGTTCAAATTTTACCATGAGTGATTTTTGTCTTTGGAAAAATTAAAATAAATTTTAATTATTTAATAAGAGCTATTTATTTTTGAGTAAAATTTTAATTTTGTTTAGAATAAAGTAAAATGTTTAAAAATTAAGGATAAAATATAGAATATAATTTTAATAATTTAAAATCTATATTTATAAAACAATCTAATTATATTTCTTAATTAATTTTAAGTAATATACCAAACAAATTTTAAAACTTAAATTTAGTACTTAAATTTTCAACACTTAATTTTTCAATTTATCAAACACCACCAAAATTTATCTTGAATTTATTTATTTTATAAATTTTATGGAAAATATAAGAACATCATCATAATATTATTTGTTACTTTTTTAAAAATAATTTTTAATTTTTCTCTTAATCGGGTCTATATTTGATTAACTCGTGACACAACTCAATCAATAATTTAGGGTATAAATAATAGGGAAAAGTATTCAAACTCACTAATGCATGAAAAAAAATTCACTTACTCCTATAATTTGAAAATACCCACTTGTGAAAAGTTTCAAAATGGTCATTCAACTATTTAATTTTGTCTTTTCTAGTCACCATCCGACTAATGCAAAAAATGAAAACACCCAAAAATCCAAGATAGTTGGGTGATCAAAGACAAAATTCAAATAGTCGACTTATTATTTTGTAGCATCTCATAGTTGAATGACCAAAAAAGCAAAAAAAAAAAAACATAGTTGGGTGACTATTAATGTAGTTTACCTTAAATATATTTTTAACATTAATCTCATTATAGGTTATTATCACATCTACTATATTATTTGATACAATACTTAAAATTACCCATAACACCTCTCTAACCCTTAATTAGGAGGATAATACGCTTCAGTATACTCAAACCACGTCCCCCTGCACTGACAACAATGTCGATGCCAATCGAGCTAAGACTCAACTAGTACCTTAAATGGATTGTGAGTTGTCTATGTTATATATTAATGGCTTACTGAATTAATGTCAGTTTATCAAACTAAATCCAACTCACTTAGAAAATTATCAAATAATCAATCATTTTACAAAATAAAAAATATACTGAAAATTTTTTATAAATATATATACATATATATGATATATAACTTAATTATTTCAACGAAACCTCATTTAATTTTTTATAAATATATTTCTTACATCATTATATTCATATAAATCTAGTGTATATATAAAATTTATAAATCCAATTAGAATGGACACAATAAGCAATTGGTAATATAATATAAGGAAATGGGCAAAACTTATTATGAATTGAAATATTTAAAAAAAATCAAAAGCCAATAAGTCATAACCCAAAAATCGGACGTTACAAATTCCTATTAATTCCATTCAATTAATTATTTTTATAAAAAATTCAGTTGGCAATTAAAATATTAAACATTTTAATTAATCCAGCTTATAATAATTTAGTTCGTTTAATAATTCGATTATTTGAACACACCTAATTAATTAAGAGTAGGAATTAGGATGATGCTTTGAGACTAAGCAACCTGATATACCTTTTTATGTCATGACCTAAAGAAGATCCCTTATTTGTATCAAAAGATTAAAGTGACGTGATTTGATGAAAACATAATTTAATGCTTTTTGGTCTCAATTTAGCCTAATTGGTCGGTTATGAATTTTGTAAGCCTTAATATATAGACTAAAATATATCATAAATCTAAAATTAACTTAAATTTTAAAATAAAAAATAAAATATTAAACTTCATGAAATAAAAATACAAAGATTAAATTCCCAATTTTCAAAAGGTAGAGAGAGACCTGTGAAACTCAATTTTCTAGTGTGGTACTTAAACTTTTTTATTGTTCAATTCAAATTTAATGCTAGCAATTAACTTCCTTAAGTCAACTTTAAAACCGAACTAAATTAAATCCATTAAATTATATTTGACAAATTACACGAATTCACAATTAATATTAAATTTGTTCTATTAATAAAATCATGAAAAATTTAAACCTAATATCATTAATATTTTACTTTCACTAAATCAGCCCTAAAAACATGAACTAAACATTAAAAATTAATACCATCCACTTTGGATACTAAAATTTATAACTTTTTCAAAAACAAATACCAGATTGAAACAAAAATTAAAAAAAAAATTAAACTCAAGGACCAAATAATGTATTAAGCCGTTTTATAACTAAAAAACCAACTTAACTAACTTCCTAAATGTAAAATTTTAATTTTTAAAATATATAATATATAAATTTTCAATCAAAATTCAAATACAACCCAAATCAATTTAATCGACCGAACTAATCAATATTAAGTCGTATTTTATTTTTATTTTTAACCGAACCGATCGATTACTCTCCACTACAAACACCAAAAATTATAAAAACAACTAAGGTCAAGTCCAACAGAAGATCAATAAAGGTCTATAAGACACTCAATTTTCTTACATTAGATTTGAGCAATGGTGATAAAACGGCGTCGTATATCGCAAATTGATGGCCGAGTCAAGTCAGTAAGTTAATTCAAAGCCTTACGACAAGCAAGAGAAAGCACATTAGATTGTTTATTTACTTAATAACAGGACAATGTAAGTGATCAAACCAGCATTATATATGATGACTGTCAATCTGAACTGATGCCGCCCATAAAAGTCCTTGGATCGGGACAGCTTCCCGTGAACTGAGCTTGGGAGAAATCGAAACCTGGGTTCTGCAAAAACAATAATAATAAATGTTTACCGTGATGTGCAAGCTATACATATAAATGTGAATGTGATTCCAAGTTGCTTGTTAAAAAGAACAATTGTGGGATTGTTTCTAATGAAATGCATCTTTTACGGACATGCAAGCATGAATAGAAGATACCGACAACTGAAAAATGTTTCACGGATGTCAAAATGTAAAACTCAAGACATTCCACAATAAACACATAAAACCGGCATTCTTATCACCGTTGGTCACTGCAGAAAGCCGGCATTCTTATCAAGTCGCATTTATAGAAGACATCTTATTCTAATCCAAGAGCAAGCATTTTGGAAGACACTTCCTTTATATGCGATCAATTTAGAGTTTAATTACGAAGTCATATCCCTAGGGGCGGTGCCAGTGGGGCAGACAGGGGCCTTGCCCCCACAAAATAGTAAAAATACAACTAGATACCCTAAAAAAGGGTAAAATTGCATTCCCCCAATTTATAATTCAATTCTGGTCCCATTAAACTTTTTTTGGCTTCACACCTACATGTCCCTATCCAATTCTGGTATATGATTATATCAACGACGTTTTACATCTCTGGTGTCTAGAGTCATTAGCATGGTTCTTACTCTCTCGCATGCTAAGCAACAAAAACAGAAGAACCACAAAGTTAGCCCATACGGGCATACGGCATTGAGACTTGAGCAGACTTCACAAGCTGCAGCTTCATGATATAGATACAATTTATGTATTGACATACACGGAAATATACGCCTTTTAACGGAGCTTAAGAATGGATGACTAAACACATTAAGTTTGGCGATAGCAATTAAAATGAGTTGATACTGTAACAATGGAATCATTCATATAGAAAGTAAAACTGCAATCATAACATTAAGAGCAAATTTAAGAGGGAAACACATGATTCACCTCTTCCTGGAACCTCTGAAGCATGAGCCGCTTCTGCTCGAGATCAGTGGCATATGGGTCCAGCTGACCCTGACCTAGTATCGGTGACGACCATGTCTGACCCTTGTCCCTCTTTTGCAAAGTTATGTGCATTATATCATCCTCTAAAACACATGCAAGTAACCCCCACTTTAGCTCAACTCCAAAAACTTAAAAAGTTTTAAGTGCTAATTCATCATTCTATATAATGAAGTCAACTGAAAATGATATAAATAAATATAGGGTTAATTGCACCAAAAGTCTCTGAATTACGACCTAGATTCTAATTAGTCTCAAACTTTAAAATGTTCCAATTGAGTCCTCAAAGTATCGATATCAAATCAATCAAGTATTTCTGTCAACGTGGGCAATTAAATATTAGTTTGGATCTAAAACAGAACATATTTAAAACACATGAATCAAATTTTAAATACGTTTTGTACCCATCACATAAACAACTTGGATCTAAGATATTAAAAAAGCTCCTAATTTAATGACAGTCTATTTTTAACACATATCCAGACCGTCTATGAAATTCGTATACATGTTTTTTTTTTTTCTTTTCGAAGTTACAAGTATATAAATAGTTTAGAAAAGAATCAATCATTACAAGCACTGAACTGAATAACTTTACTCCAACTCACTCACTCAACTAAGTAGCATAATTTTCACAAGGTGGGACACGAACTTGGACACTCAAAATACCAAGGTCTTAGCCTTTACCATTGGCAAGTACATGCATACTTAAAATTTTAACCATATGTTTGCTCCATGTTAGATTCAACCTAACCTTTAATGCCCAAATTGCCGTTGGACTAATAGAAAGACCTCAAATATACTTCAAAACATCTAATTAACATTTTAAAACTTAGGCAATAATTTAAAAGTTGGATCATAGTTTATAATCATTTGAGGTAAAAGTACCATGAATGCCTCTATACTAAGTGTCAGATTGTATTTTGCTCCTTTACTCAAAAAAATGAACAAATTAGTTCCATACGTTAAATCAAAGAGCAAATCGGTCTTTTTCAATAAAAAATTCATCCATTTGTAAAGGGACTAGTTTGCTCTTTGATCTAACTTATTTACCCATTTTTTAGAGTAGAGCGAGCAAAATGCAATCCAACTTCTAATGGAAGTAATACTAAAATAAATAATAAAAAAACAGATCCATTTCATCATTAAGCTCTCAAGTTCTTAAAGAATTCCCAAAAAAATAAACTTGGAAACGATAAATACCTAGCGTCCAAAAAGATGAATCCGTCTTCACTGGGGAGAACAAATCATGCTAACATGAAAATGAAAAAAATCAGATAGTTTTAAAAAAAATCTCAAACTTCAACAAAATGATGAACAATTTAGCTTTAAAATAAACTAACATTGAGATAAGGAGGGTTGCCTTTGATGCCGACTTCGACATGTTTGGACTGAATCTTACAGTAAAACTGTTTGGAGTGAACATTCGGCGGTAAGTTTATGTAAATATTCACCTCTTCCAAGGTTTGATCCCATTCAAACACCTTTTCACCTAAACATTACAACCAAAAAAAACGAAATTAAGCTTCCAAATCATGAAAACCTAAGAGAAGAATCATCGAAATATGAAGATAAAGGAAACATATGAATACCGTTGTGGAGAAAACTGTGTCGTTTTTCAGGAGCCAATTTCTCCGCCATTTTTGTAGGGTTTGGACCTTCTATTTTGTCCCTATCTGTTCCTGAATGTTCCTTTTTCTTCCTCTCAAGGTTTTTCGAGAATTTTAAATTTTATACGCTAGATCATGTACTTCTAATTTCTACTTAAGGATAAAAGTTTTAAGCAAATTAACTAAATTGACTTGTGAATGCATTTGTTTTCACTTTTTCATCCTTCCTTTTTCTTGGTTAAAATATGCTTAAGTGCTTATACTCTTTGAAAATTTAAAATTTAATCCCTAATTTTCATTTTAAAAATCTAATCTCTCTTTTATAAATTTAAAAATATAACTCCAATTATTAATTTCATTAAAATCTCACACCAAAATACCAAGCCAAAAACCAAATTGTTTTCTGAAAAGTTAAATGAAAGATGAAATTTCAAAATTAAATTATATTATAAGTCCCTATACTTCTTATAAATTTAAAATTTAACCTTTATACTTTTATTTTAATAATTCAATCTTTACTTTTTTAAATTTTAAAATTTAAATCTAAATGTTATAACCATTGAATTATTTTGTTAAATTTAAGTTCATTACGTATCTATTTTTAAAATAAAAGTATATAAAATATTTGATACACTAACAATACAAAATCAAGAGTAAATATTTTATAAAATATAATAAAATATTAAAAGATAAATATTAACTATTTCTTAATCAAAACCTATTTTACTTCAAACAGTTCAAATATACACTAAATCGGAATATAAACCGATTTTAGTTCAAATAGTTCAATCAACCGATTCGATTGATTCGAGCTAAATGCTACTTTAAAAACTACTTTTATCACTGACCGTTAGGCAAAATTAGTGATCTGATACGAAGATTATATGTAGTTGATGGAAGCTATCAACAAAACCAAAACGAAAAGAAGCTTAGTTTCCATCTATAGCAATGATGTTCTCGACTCAGCGCTTCGCCTTTCGATTAGTCATTTGCTTTGCGGGTTTCTTGACCTTTACGTTTTTGCCTTTGACGTTGAATTTATCATCATCGGAATCATCATCGTAATCATCTTTCGACCTCTTGCCCCGCTTTTTCTCATCTCCTCCAAAGACGATGATTTTCCTCGTATCTGACTGTTCCGAAACGTCAAACTTCTCCTTTGGTCTCCAAATAAAAAGAGACCTAAAGAAAAATGATTGAAGTTAGATGGATAATGGTGAAGCCAGGAAATTGTTTGAGAGTAAAAATAAATAATTGTTTTGAGGTATCAAAATGCAATTTTATCATTATTATAACTTGATTTCCTAAAATCTAAAGGGACTAACAGCCAATAGCAATGATGGCTCAAGTATTCGGTGTAATTGTTTTGTTTAATCGTTGCTTTGCAAAATTGGATTGAAAGAAATATAAGAGTAAAAAAACGGAGAAAGAATTCCGACCTTGAACTACCCGATGCCAAAACATCGTCTCGTGGATGTAGTTTGTTCACGGGAGTGATAGTAGTAATGTTCGGGTCCATAACCTCGGCTACTAATTGCCCCGTGTTTATGTCTATGAAATCGATAGGGTGTAGAGCAGTTCCGTTATAATTTTCACTTATGTAACGACCGATAACAGCTAGAGATTCTGATGGATCCTGCACAAAAATGAACAAGGGAATCATTAAATATAAAAGAGATGTGTCGTAAAACAATAACAGTATCCGGTTTTATGACCTTAGGATCCCATTCAGCTCGGAAAGGAGTCAAATGCCGATTGAAATCATGACTATGTACGATTTCCCGACTCGGTGAGTCCAAATCCCGGAAGATGGAATCCCATATGCGAAGGCGATTATCTTGAGACGTGGTAAGGATTTTAGTCCCAGAAAATGGAGAGAAATAGGCGGAGTTCACAACACGTCTATGCTCGAGATTAGCAAGAACAGATCCAGCTTCTAATCGACGCATATCCCACAAACGGGCCTATGATAAGAACGATGTTTGGTTGTCACGAGAGTACCGTGCAAAATAAAAACACAAAAACTGAGCACAGTGATGTAATTAATAGTCTTACAAAGTGATCGTTTCCACAACTCAACAAAAGATCTGGTTGAAAAGGATTACAGTGTAGACCGACGACTTTACTTCCTTTCTTATGGATCATTATTGCCTTCCCGGTTTGGCTGTTGGAGCGACTATCGACCCTATATATGCCATAACAAAAATTTCAATGAAATTCGAGCATAACAAGCTCATAGATTCATACTCAGGGTGCTTCTTGGCTTTGCATCGGTAAGAAATTTACTCACAAGTAGAGGAAACCAAAGTTATCAGCCACAAGCACAACACCTCTCTCCAAGTTGATATCCATTCCGTAAAGCATCCTCCAACTCCCCGGACCCTAGAATGGTACAACTATCAGTCATGCTCAATAATATATTGAAAAAAGCATATTTCGAATGCATAAAGCATAAATCTGTCTCTTAGGTTAAAGAAACTTGAATCATTACCTGCCAACCATCTGGATTAAGATTCATTAAAGTCGATGAAATCCCGGTCTCTAAGTCTGTGCAACTGACGGTTCCATCCGAAGATGCAGCATATATCATACCATCATTTGCTGAACTGAACCTGCAACGGTTTGGATTCGAGAATAAATACGGTATTTCCATAAAAATCTTTTCTTACACGAAGCAGCACACGAAAGACAAAATACAGAGTTCAGACAAGGATCGTTCACCTCATATTATTGAGTATGCAAGAGTGTATGTTTCCGTAAACCGTCTTTTCATGCACTTTTGCAAAATCCCAAACTCCGAGTTGTCCTTTCTATTAAACGAATTAGAACAGAAAAGGGAGACATGAATAGAGAATCAGAATCGAGATATTCTCGAACTAATATAAATTTAAACAGAGTAAGAACTTCTTGCTTAAGACTGGGTTTACCTTATCTCCGGACAAAAGGATGTGATTGTTAGTGGGATGAAACTCCAAACACGTTACTCTTCTACTGTGGTATCGGATAACAGCACAATCGACTTGATCCGGGATTACATGCGCCGGCTTGATCTACATAATGAATAAAAGAAAGCAATCAACACGCATGCACCAGTAACGGATATACCTCGAAACCACAACAGCCCAATTCACGCCCAATTTACAATGACATTTCAAAATGACAAAATATATCGTCAAAGAACACAATCCAAACACACACACAAAGGATTTACAAACTCAATTCTCGCAATACAATTGAATTACAAATCAAATAACAGCACAATTGACTTGATCCAGGATCACATTTGCCAGCTTGATGCATGGAACGAATAAAAAAAGCAATCAACAAGCACATGCCAGTAACAGGTATATCTTGAAACCACAACTACTTGATTCACGCCAAAAGGAACTCGACGAAACGATACCAAGGAGAGAACTCACCGGGGTAATTCTAGGTTTAAGTTGTCGCTCGAACACAAATTCCACGGGGTTCTGTGTATTTACATGGGGTGCAGGGACAACACCATGCTCTGTAGCAACTCTATGTGGACATGTCATTGTAGTATGACCTTCACAAAATGTTGTAAAACAGACAATCAACCAAAAAAAAAAAAAATACATCATCAACATAAATACAGTAGAAACTTTTCAAAAGAACATCATTTCACAACAAAATTACACATTGTTTAAGAAACTTACCAGGCATTTTGCAAAGAAAACAAGGCTTCATTGGGCAATCAATATAGGTAGCTCCTTTAAACCCAGCTTCATGTCCCGTTTTCTTACACACCTAAACCCCACAAAAATATTACAAATTGCATATATATATATATATATATTGTGTTGAGGGAAACCAACTCTTTTCGGAGAAATCTTATGAAGTATAGTTTGCTCGAAGTTATAGACCACCCAATGAATTGGTATTATCTTTAGTCAAGTCGGGTTTTGTTCCCAGACTTTGGAAAAACTCAGAATGCCTATATTGGTTCAAACACTACCATAGCAAATGACACCATTTACTTGGTAGGTAAATGGTAACCGCACGACAAGCATGCTCCATTCTAATGACGCGCTCTCACTCTATGGTCACTCGACCCAAAGACAAAACCGACTCTTTGAGAGATTCATCAACTCCGGACCCGGCCACGTGACCCGTTTTCTTAATCACCTAAACTTCACCAAAATTTTACAAATTTCATATATATATAAACACTTTAAGGGGAGGCCGATTCCTTTAAACAAGTATGCAAAGTACAGTTGGTTCGTAACCGACGAATTCTTCGAAAGTTTGGTCTCCTAACTCTATGAAGAGCCTGAATTCAATGGAAGTTCAAACACTATCGATGGTAAATGATCATCATTTCTTTGATAGGTGACCATGCCACTTACGGTCCATTCCGAAAAGACACTAGCTCTATCAACCTGCAGTCTAAGCGGCTTTTTCAAACACTAGAGCTGTCCAAAGAGTCGAAAAAAAAAAAAAACGTAGAGGGGACAATAACGATACATTGAGGGATTTATCGGACCCGAACATGCCACACTTCAAAAACTTTTCCGAAAATAAATCGAACTCCCTCAACATATTTTTCTCTAGAAAAAATGTAACCATTTAAATGCAAAAAAAAAAAAAACCTATAGTGTACTTACTTTACAAACTTTCTTGAGGCTAATAGTAATGGGTGATTTTCCTTTCTTTTTCGTATCATTGAACTCCTCAGTTTTCTCTTCGTTTTCATTTTCTTGTTCTTCTTCCTCATCATCATCATCTGATGAGCTTTGTTCAGAGTCTGTATCTCTCCCAATAAGTACCTTAGGGAACGCCGTTCTTCTTACTTGCGGTGCCATGTTTTCCCAAAAAGAATACCCAAATTCAAAAACGATAAATGAAGACAATACAGTGATCGGATAAGAGAAAATTGAAAAAAAAAAAAGAAAAGCAGGAAATCAAAGTGTTTTTTTGATCTTTTGGGGCAAAAAGAGGGAAAATGTCTGTGGGGAAAAAGAACCGACTTTTGCTTCGGAGTAATTGGAACGTCGAAACACACGTGTTGTTTGATTTTACTGAATTGCCCTTACTATGGGTTTTGTGAAGTTGGGGTTAGTTTCGGGATTACGTGTGGGTTCGTGGCGGGATATGACGTGGCTCGTTTTATGCCGCTAGGTGTCTCCCACGTGGAGCTGTCAAAACGGTGCCGCGTTAGAGCTGTGACCTTTTTGTAATAGGTTAGTACGAATAATAAATTACATTTCGTTCTCTACACTCAAAAAATGGATAGGTTACATTTTAAACATTAGATATTAAAGCAAATCGGTTTATTTATTAAAAATTTTATTTATTTTTACTTTTAAAAATTTATTTTTATTTAGCAATATGAAGTACAAATAATATATTACGTGTAATTATCTAGTTATTTTGTCGGTCAAGTTAGATTTTAATAATAAAAATGATGAATTTTTAATAGAAATGACTAATTTTCTTTTTGATCTTTTGGATAATGACTAATTTACCCATTATTTTGAATAAAATAAACAAAATATAATATAACTCTAGTATATGAGTCTCCATAATACTTTTACCGAATAGATTGAATTTTGCTAACAATCATTGTGCTATATGTATTTTTTGTATTTTTTTAAATTTTAGAAATTTCAATCTCAACCCAAATAGTAACAATTAAATTCGTTCAGTCAATTTATGCTATTAATAGTGTAATATGAGCAGAGCCGTCCCTAAATTTTTTTTGCTAAATGAACTTAAAAAATAAGCCCTTAACTTTCTTTTTGGGCCTCGAATTTTTTAAAAAATGGCTCTAACGCACTTCTTCTTTGGACCACAATTTTTAAAAAAAATAAATGACTTCACTTCTTTTATTTTTTAAAAAATGGTACTAGACTTCTTTTCTTCAAAAAGGACCGAATTTTTTAATGAAATTTAAAATTTTTTCTGTTGGGCCTTGGCAGGGGCCCCACCTACCCTGCCTCAAGGCCGGCCCTGATTATATGTGTAAGTTTTAGATTTAATCTATTTTTTAATCTTTATACTTTTTTTTTATTTCTAAAATTAACTAAAATAAAATATTTTATTAGTATTATATGAATATAACAAGTCAATATAGCATTATATATATGATAATATGTTTGGCGTATAAAAATTTAGAAATAACAACATCTAACCTTACGAAATTAACGATAATTGTTCGAGTTATTATTAAATTTTCAAAACTACGAAAAATTAAGGAAAGAGTAACCAAATTAAAGTGTAAAATGTCAAATCTGTAACTTATACCAAGACTAATAAAAATTTTGACCTTTAGAAAAATAGAATGCTCCTTTTTAGGGCAAATATCCCAAAATATCAAAAAATCAAAATTATCGGAAGGACGGGTTTCAAAATATTGACCGGAAGGGCAATTTCCCCAAAAACGCGTCCACGTCGGTAGCGTTTTTAGAAGCGAACCTAAGCGCGTCCACGAGTGGCGAGCTTTTACCCACCTCAAAGAAAAACGCTCCCACGAGGGCGCTTTTTTCTTTGAGGTAAAAAAGCCCCAGTGGACGCTTTTAAACCGTCTGTAACTGGTCAAATTTTTAACGGTTGGCCCCAACCATCGAAAAAAAAACTATAAGTACCCCCAACCCTTCATTTTTTACACTTCAATCTTTTCTCATTTTCTCTCAATTTTCTCTCAATTTGCTCTCAATTTTCTCTCAAGTTTCTCTAAAGTCCTTGAAATTTACACTCAAATTTCAAAATAGTCCTTACTATTTGAAAAAAGCCCTTTATAATTTTTTTAATATATCTATTTTTTGGAAAATTTAAAAATTCTTTATCGGAGTACAATGGCGGGGGAATTACGTCGCCTAGATAACAAGCACATTGCCGTTGAGCAAATGAAAATGGTAAGTTTGAATGTTAATTTTTCAATATTATTAAATTTTTTTAATTATGCAATTTTAATTAATTTTAAATTTTATAATTTTTAAATCATAGATCGGGTGTTGCAATGTTATATTACATAACATGCAGTCCCCATCGCCATTGATCGAGAAATTACTGCGGAAGCGGGTTTTGGCACTTAGCCACGATAGGTAGGGGTTCAAGTTAGACCCGCTTTGATCGTAGCGTTGATAGAGAGGTGGAGACCGAGGCGCACACTTTCCATTTGCCATGCGGAGAGTGTACCATCACCTTAGAAGATGTGCGATTCTGATTGGGATTACTGGGTGGGCCGGGTCGGTGTCACCGGTCCGTAACATCTCTCGATTGGATGGCCGTATGCTACGAGCTTCGGGTGCCATTCGGATAGAATTCAAGGAGCTCGGATCGATATGGCTTGGTTACGAGACGCATTCCCGCAATTGAATGAAGGTTCGACCGAATAAGAAAGAATACGGTATCTGGCGGGCATACATGCTTGAGATAATTGGAGGCTATCGATCTTTGGACCTCTCTAGAAACCTCATCCACGAGATGGCTCTGAAACTTGTTGATTTCGAGCGCAAGGTGAATTGAGTTGGGGCCTGCCGTCTTATCGAGGTTGTACCGGGAGATGTCTTGGGCGACGCCGAGTAAAGCAAAAATCGAAAGTTGCCTATCACTTCTGCAATCATGGGCATGGTTTGATTTCCATTTTACGTCCTCAACTCGACCGACCATATTCATTCCCACTGATAACGAGGTAAATTTAATATTATATTTTACAATTATGTCGTAGATTTATAGTATAATTGCATGCTAAAAGTTTATTTAATTAGGTGGAACCATCCGACGAGTCATGTTGGAATACCTAACTCGCTTGAGGATATCTGACTCCTATTGGAACAACGGTCGGAATCACAAGTAAGTGTCGAATTTCGTTATTATAATTTAGTATTTCATATGTAGTGTCTAGTATTATGTATATAACTAATATTTTGGTAATGTTAATATAGTTTCAATGGACACCGTACGAGGATCTCGAAATTCGGGCGATAATTAGGAGGAGTTCCTTCAAAATCCGAACAGTTAGCACGTTAAGGTCCCGCTAATCACCTACGCGACCGTGGAGATGCACCGGTCAGATCGAGTTCTGCGGCAATTTGGATGCCGACAACCGATTCCCGTGCCTCCTGAGGTACTCGATGATGAGCACAAAGTAGACTTACGGCAGCAGCACACGAATTGGCTAAGATTTTGGTCAGAACATATCGAGGCGTGGTAGAACCAAGATGACTTTTTACCTAACCGGAACCGATCATAGTTCCTAAGTTAGCGTGCGTGTGGAGTACATGCCATGGTTTAGAATCCATGGCAAGCGTATCTGTTGTCCGGATGAAGAGAGGCGGCACGCAAATTCGCGAAGAAGGAACGTCGGGCCCCTTTACATTCAAGGAGAAGGAGTGATGAGACGGGCCCAAAGAACGGCGCTACGATCACGGGCCCATCAACAAGGCCTACACAATCACCGGCCCATCGATTCGGTGACAACACCGACATCACGGCGTCCACGGTTTATGCCGGTCGTACCACCCCTTATATGTATCCTCCTAACCCATATATGTTTCCTTTTCCTAGTCCCACCCAGGTTAGAATGCATGGCGGGTTCGAGTCCGTTCGACAACTCCGTTAGCCAACCGATCATGAGGCCGGCGTCGTGTGTGGGATTAGAGGAGGCGCCGTCGGGAGCGATTCTTTCTACCGAGCTCCTTCACCAGGGATGCGATCACCCGCCGTGGTTTATGCAAACACCTCCGGTCATTATTTTATAAAGGTGGGTCATCATCGCAACATCCAGAACGAGACCCACTGCCGGAGGAACCCGATTCCCCGCCTGAGGTTCCACGACCCCCTCCTGAAGCTAGAAGAAGGAGGAATCCAGCGCGTAACCACCGATCGCCCTCCGTAGCCTTTGGTTCCCACCGGCATCAACATTGATTAGGATGGGCTTTTTATTTTTAAATTGTAATAAATTTTTTATTTTTGAATAAAAAAGTTGTTTTTATTTGTGTTTGTAATTTAATTTTAATATCTTCACTAAAATAGAAGTTGTGTATTTTTTTTTGTATGTAATTTAATTTGATTTTTAATAAAATAAAAATTTATTTTTATTTTATATTTTTTAATTTAGTTTTAATATATTTAATAAAATAATAGTTGTTTAATTTTTATATTGTAATTAAATTTTAATATCTTTAATAAAATAGAAATTGTTTATGTTTTTATTGTAATTTAATTTTAATATATGTAATAAAATAAGAAATTTTTTATTTTTATTTTATTGTAATTTAGTTTTAATATATTTAATAAATAAGAAGTTTTTTTATTTTTATTTGTTTGTAATTTAGTTGTAATATATTTAATAAATAATAAGTTTTCATTGATAATTTAGTTTTTGCAATATAAATTTTTTTATATTTAATAAAATTGAGTTTAATGTTATTTCTTTTGTAATTTAATTTTTTAATTTAGTTTTAATATCTTTGATAAAATAGAAATGGTTTAATTTTTATTTTTGCAATTTAATTATCTTATATTTAATAAATTTGAGTTATTGTACAAAAGTTCACCGTTTTCCTCCAAAAAGCAGAAATTACATAGCCAAAGAAGAGACAAACAAGCTAAGAACACGGTCAACTAGTCCGATTTGGACACGAGCGAGATGTATGGCGGGTTCCTACACCACCCACACCACCGACTTTGGTTGGTCGGTTCTCGGATATCCATATTGTTGCGTATTCTAGTCGAGGAAGGTCGACCTTTTGGTTTCTTGCCTCAATTCTCTATTCGACAGCGTACTTATACGGTGCAAGCGATACCGATGGCCATTTACGTTCATCCGGGCTGGTGGGAATACGTGTCTCCACACGTTGTACATGTTTTCTAGTTTGTAGACTTCACGACATAGCTCATGAGGTCAAGACGAAGATTATGACAAGCCGCAAGTACATGAGCACATGGGTAATGAAGTGCATCAAATATCCCACGATCGCATGTCCTATTTGTCAAGTGTACGATAATGCCCGCCAACAATACCTTGGTTGGTCTCACAAACTCCATGACACGAAACCATAGTTGTCGCGATCGTGACACACCGTGTGTGTATGGTGTTCGTCCGTGCCTTCCCACGATTAATTTCTTGCAAGACCTTCGGGCTCCATACATGGCCTCCTTGCATCTGCCCTCGATAACTCATTGCTCTCTTTGGAAATAGTGCCGCTTAAACGAAAATATGTCTCTCGTAAAATCGCCAGAATCGGCGGATGACGGGTTCCTTTATAGATGTAATTTATGCATTCGGCGGTTTGTGGTCATATGACCATATCGTAGGCCATCGTCATATACTTGTGTCCACTGTTCAAAAGGAATATTACACAGGTACTCTGCGCTTTCGGCGTTATCTGCGCGCAAACTGGCCAACATCTCGTGAAAACGGTCTTTATTGATCTCGTACCCTGCCAATATACGTTGATAGCGAATATTACATACCACTATTCAATTGCGAATAAATTTAAAATTTTAAAAGAAATTATATTAATAGAAATTTCATACCCATATCGGTCACTTGCCATTTCTGTCTTTTAGATCGATGTTGCCCATAGTAGTTGGATGAAACATGCCTCAGGCAATATCGATGGTGTGTGCGATGCCACATGCTTCCCTGTCGTTCTATTGCCGCAAGTATTCTAGGGCCCCGATCTGATATAACGCATATGTCAGGTTGAGGGCAGACATGCCTCCTTAACCTAGATAAGAAGAAGTCCCAGTCATCAGCTGCAACAAACGAGGGCCCCTCGCTAGTGGATGTCGTCGGTAATACATCATCCCTCCTTAAACATCTTTCGTAAAGATCCCAATCGTATGTGGATTGCCATCCACTAGAAGTTGATGACATCCCCCAATACGTATTTCGTCATCCGACGTCGAATGAGCGAATATGCATGTCCCATCCACCAACCGAAAGTGTCGCGCGGGGTTATATTTTCCATACTACCACCTCACACGGGCACTTCGTGTTTTGCCTCCCACTTACAGTGTCGACTTGGGGTCGTGTATTCCCTCGAACGATACTAGATGTTGAGGTCGCAACGGATCACTTGGAGATGAAAATTCTACATATACCTCGATATAGGGTGAACCACCGGCAAGATGAGTCTCCACCATTGCCTCAAGGCTCGAGGACCTTTGATGTCGAATGAGTCATATCTCACCGGATCAACCGCGCAAAATCTATACTTAATAGACTGAACTTTCATTAGCGTTGTTCAATATTTTACGCCTAATTCTTTTGCGAGTTCTACCAAATCGACGTTCGATTAAAACTCAATCGCTACTGTGTTCTCCGATAAGAAAACAACACCATTTTCAGTGTCATGCACTTCACCATCGTAGTAAATAACATCATTAATACGTTCACTCATTTTCAATTTTATTTTTCTTTTGCTTGAATTTGCTTTCTCATGGCCGAGAATGAAATTTGGCTGATTTATAGCCTAATTTTGGCGGATAGCATCAGAATAAAAGCGCCCACGTGGGAGCGCTTTTCAGTACTCTTGGTAATAGTGCACCCTGCTGGAAGAGTTTTTGGCCACTGTTTGTTCAGAAACGTCTCCTCAAAATAATTTTACCGGAGACCACTGTAGCAAAAGAGAGTCCACGTGGAGCATTTTCGCCACGGTTTGTTACGCAACGTCTCCTCAAAATAATTGTGCCGAGACCACCGTAAAGCAAAAGCGTCCACGTGAAGCATTTTCTACCAGTTTGTTCTAAAACGTCTCCTCAAAATTATTTTGTCGGAGACTACGCCCAAAACTTATTTCATTTTCACATTGCAAGTGGACGGAAAGAATCCCAAAAACGCATCCACGCGGTAGCGTTTTTGGGAAAATGGCTAAAAGCGTCCTTGGGGCGCTTTTACCACCTCGAAAAGCGAGCCCTCGTGGGCGTTTTTCTTGAGGTGGCCAAAATCGCTCACTCGAGGACTCGCTTTAAACGTTTCCAAAAAGCACCGACGTGGACGCTTTTGGGAAATTGCCCTTCCGATCAATATTTTTGAAACCTATCTTTTAGGTAATTTTGATATTTTTGGTATTTTGGGATATTTGCCCCTTTTTAGCTTATCACTGTAAAATATGCATGAATTAGTTCTTACAATGTGTGGAAGTAGACTTGTCCGTCCAAGTTCAAAGGCTCGCTTAAAACGTAGTAGGGTTGAATACAAATATTGAGTCTGAAAAACGGAATTAAGTAAAAATTAAGTTCATTTAAAATATGGTTAGAACTTGGCTCAACCCGTTTTATAATTTTGTAATATTTTATATTATATAATTTATAACACATAAAATTAAAATCTATAGTAATATTATATATTACTTGTAATATAAACATTAAAAAATTAAGATGTTTATATATAAAATTTTAAAAATTAAAATATATATTTATTATATATTAAAGTAAAGTAAATATAAATATATGTTTTAAAATTTTGAAAAATAGTATGTACTAACTTAAAATGTGCTTGGTTAATCCTTTGCAAATATACGATTATTTAGAAAAAATTTACATTCATATTTCAGTCAAATTAAAATTAAAAAATATAGAATATATTAATATCATATTTAGATCCAACACTAACCCGGCCGATTGATTTAGCTCATATTTATTATTATTACTCTAGTTCCCATTGGAGGTGATCATGGGTCGGGCTACTCGGCCCGCCTGAAAATAGAAGGGTTCGGGTAAAAATATAGGCTCAAAATATGGGTTTGGGCAAAAAAATTAGGCCCGTTTAGAAAACGTGTCGGGCCTCGGTTAAAACCAGGCCCGGGCCGGCCCGAATTATATATTAAATAAATATTTTATTTTTAATCAAATATACTTTTTTAATTTACATATTTTTATTTGTTTTTTTATTTTAATATTTGTTTTAAAATTTTTTATTTAATGACAAAGCTAAAAAAATTTAATATGGGTTGAGCTAAGCTAGGCTCAAGTTAATCAATTTTTCATTCGGGTCGGGCTTAAACAAATTTTTAGGCCCATATTTAGGGCCGAGTCGGGCTCAATCCTAAAAAACGAGCCTAAAATTTTATATGTGCCCAGCCCGACCCGACTCAACCCGGCCATGATCACCTCTAGTTGCCATTAAAGGCACAAAAATTCTTCCATTATATATACACATATAAAAAGGGGGTTGAATTTGCATTTTGATTCCCTTGCTATTATTTAAAATGGATTAGGAGAACAGACCATTAAAGGACAAACTTTAGGTGAGAATATGGCTGATTCATAGCAAGAATCCCCATGTTTAATGACCTAACATGTTATACTTTTATTGTAAAATACGTTATAAATTAAATTTATATAAAAAATGTTTTTTATTCAATAATTTGCATATGTATATTGTGGCTTGAATTTTATTATATGATCTATTAATTCTTAGTTCGATTGATATGGTATTGTTGTCAATGCAAAAGATGTGGATTCGAGTGCGTTGAAGCACATTATCTTTCTATTTATGAGTTGTGGAGGACTATGCCTAATTCTATATATCATACAAAAAAGATCAGATATAATCAGAAACTATAATAATTAAAATTGTTGTCAATACAGAGAGACGTGAGTTCGAGTGTGCTGAAATACATTATCCTCTTATTTATGAGTTATAGATAGGCTATGACTAATTCTAAACATTATATAAAAAATCAGATACGATTGAAACTTATAATTATTAAAATTTAATTGCTCGAAAATGTACGGTGGAAAGATTATCTATAATTAACCCATAATTAATTCCTCAATACACATCTTATTTATGACTGTAAATCTAATAATTTCTACCATTCGGATAAACCCAAGCTTTTTGTTTAATTTTATTTCAGCGCCTCCTTGGTTTTACAAAAGAAAAACTCTAGGCGCCGCCACAAGGGTTTTAGTGGATTCTCTACTGACAACCTCACGCGAACTCCGTTAATTTAACCAATAATAATCACCCACGTCACCATATTTCTTTCATTGTCCCAAGTCATTAGTGGATTAGGTTCAGACGAGGACAACACCGTAATTTCACAACCACTGCCGCCTTCGCTTTTAAGGCATCTTAGTACTCCGACAGTGGTCTTAGATTGCAATTAAGCTTTGTCGTTTACTAATTTTTAAAAAATAAAAATACGAAATTACAAAACTATAATTTTATTTGGAGTTTTTCTTTGGGAAAGCGGGGATTCTCTTTTAGCTACTTGATTTATTTGTGTTTGTTTGATGGGAAAATTTTTCCGGGAATTTAACCGGTCATGAGAAAGTCGTCTTTCAAGGATTCACTCAAAGCGCTCGAAGCTGATATTCAACATGCCAATACTCTGTATAACCATTTTTTCCCTCTCTTTTTATGTGATTATATATATATATATATATATATATTATTTGCTATGATTTTCTATTTATGTATCAAGTATTTTCTCTGCTACTGTGATTGCTTGAAGACTTTTGACTCGCAATTTCGTTTTTAAGGGGAAAAAAGGTGATGTAAAGGAATTTATATTTAAAAAAAGGTCGAAATTTGAATAAAAAATGATGGGTTTCTCTCTAAATCTCCAATGATTGTTGTTGATTTTGTGTGGGGTTGATTTTTTCTGCACTTTGTGTTTGACAATAAAAGGTTTCAAAGCAGATTATTGAAGTTATTCTCATCATTCTATTCCAGCATAGCTTATCATTCATTCCAAAACGTATACATGCATGCATGCATGCATGTATGTATGTATGTATGTATGTATGAAAGGTTATTCTCGACATTCTATTCCAGCATAGGATATCATTCTTTCATTCCAGTGGTTTAGGCACAGGGGTGAATCCAATTTTTTTTTTTTGAAGGGCCGAAATTGAATAATAAATTTGAGAGATTGAAATTTAATTTTATAATGTATCAATTTATGATTTCATCATTTTTAAAGGGATTAAAAATAATTTTCTTCATTTTGGGGGACAAAGTGCAATTTTGCCATAAATTAATTTTAATTTGATCATTTTATGGGGGGACTTAAATAGCAATTTTTCCAATTGAGGGGTGCCAAGGCCTTCCCTCGGATTAGCCCCTGTTTAGGCTTGTATGTATGCATCAATAATATGTCTGTATGTATTTATGTGTATGAATGGATGGATGAATGTGTGTGTGTGTGTGTGTGTATGATGCACATGCTTGGAATATGGATATTGGATTCACAATAATCGGCAAGACAATGGAGGATTTTGTTTCAAATATAATCGATAGGACATCATTGAACATTGTCCTTGAAGTTGTATCTGTTACAATGCCGAACCGAGTGAATATTACTAAAACATCATTAATCCCTACTAATGTCAAAGATTTACGGCTGCCGAACACGAGTAATGACATTCATTTTCGACGTTCTTATTGCTTTATCATCGGCCCTGCTTGATGTTTAACCCTGTGTTTTTATCGGTCCATTTTCAGGGCTTTAGATTATCCAAGGGAAAGAGACGGAGCACGTCTTCAAATGAGACTGTCCTACAGTCCAGCCGCTCAGTTTTTCCTTTTCCTTGTTCAATGGACCGATATTCAACTCGCCGGTGCCCTCGGTTTACTCAACATACATATTTATATGGTAATGTTTCTTCCCGCCGTACAATTTTCGACAAGATTATCTTTTTATTCTTCGAAATCGTAATCTGATGGATCAACGCAGACCTATGCTGATGGCAAGACCACCATGTCCGTTTACGAGAGGAAAGCCAGCATTGGAGAATTTTATGGTGAGTTCCCACAAGATTGCTTAGCTCGTTTTAAGTAAAATCCGGGTTCTCACTAGCTTCTTTTTTCGTGTAGTGGTAATATTTCCTTCTTTATTGCAACTTCAAAGAGGAATCACCGATTTGGAGGATCGAAAACAGAAAGAAGCTTGTACCGTAAGGTACCGTAGGAAGGATGAATCCACAAGGGGGAAGATCTCGGAAATCGACTATGAAAGGGAAGACGAGTGCTCGATTTGCATGGAGATGAACGGTCTCGTCGTGTTACCTAATTGCAGCCATTCTATGTGTTTGAATTGTTATAAGGATTGGTAAGTTACTCGTTTCTCATAGTATTAGCTTGTTTGATACAGAGTTCGTAGGCTAAACCGAGTCTATAAATATATAGCCATCTTATCTTCTCGAAGACTAGTTCGATTATTCGGGATGATATCGTACATTCTCGAGTACAAACTTTTTTCGGGTAATACGATTAGGGGTATCCCTATGTTTTTCGAGGATCTAATCCCCTTCTTGGCCACATTCCGAGTCATACCCAAACCTGGGTTTGACAAGGAAAGCTATATAAGCGGTTTCCATTCACGAGGCTCTTCACGATTCATGTTCAAAATGTTCCAATGTTGTTGTATTTCTTTCTTGTTTTTCAGGCACAACCGGTCTCAGTCCTGTCCGTTTTGTCGGGACAGTCTTGTAAAGGTAGACCCTTGTGACCTTTGGATTTACATAGAACAAAGCGAGATCGCCGAGTTATCGTCGATCCTTAGGGAGAATCGTAAGAGGCTCTTCACGTACATTGACAGATTGCCCCTCATCGTCCCGGATCCTGTATTTGCTCCCTTTGACGTCCATGTTCATTAGCTAACCCGACTTCTTATACATACGAGGCAGATTAAACTTGCCTGTATATAATAACTAGCATGATATGTATACCCCTATCATACTTCCTGTTTAAAAATGTAAACGGTTTCTGGTTCAAGCCTCCATGATTTCCAGTGGCCAACGAGCTTATGACCGATCTTTCCTTCTCGTAAAATCGAGGTCGATTTTCTTCCTGATGATATCGACCGCCAGTTTGTTGTTGATGTTGAGCATTTTAACACAAATTTCGGTTATTCAAGTTTCTTTAGTCGGGTCATTTGGAGGAAGGTTAATTTAAAATTTATACTCGCATTCAAATCGTTTTGGGTTAAGGTTATTTTGGATTTAAGTCAATTTAGGTTTATATAATATCTGTTTAAATTGAACAAGTTCGAGTTATTAAGTCATTTGATTGTGTCAACAAGGAATTTTGAGGAGTCAAAGGTAAAAATTTTATTTAAAAGGACTTAAATTGAATGTTTAATAATTACGAGGGACTAACAGTTATATTATTCAACTTAAACAAGAGTGGCCAAAGCCCGGTAAACTACGATGGCACAAGGGGCGTAACGGGAGGTAAGTCGGGGCCTTCGCCCTTGGGTAAGTGGTATAATATTCTTTTTAGTTCCTCTTAAAATTAATGTTTCAATTTAATTTTTAACCCTTTAAATGGAAGAAATTGTAATTTTGACTCTCTAGAAAATTATTTAAGTCAATGTCTGTTATTTTAATCTTTAACATGATTTTTAACTTTGACTCTCAAAATTTTGTAATTTATCTCAAATAAAATATTCTTACAATCACACGCGCACTGGAAAAGATTGAATGAAACAGTGGCGTCACGTCATTTGTATCCCTTTCCAATAGATGTATGCCACATCAGTATTTTTATTCTGAATTTTAGTATTTTTATCTGAAAAATCAAATCCAAATTAAAATCCTAAAATTCAAGATAAAAATGTCGATGTGGCATAAATCTATGAAAATACAATGGGCGTCCGTATTCATCAATCATTCTCATACTAGATATATTAGATTACAACTCATTCATTGTGTATAAATATAAGGAAAATATTTGGAACAATCATTCTCATACTAGATATATTAGATTACAACTCATTCACGATGTGTAATAAATATAAGGAAAATATTTGGAACATGATAATTTAATAGAATTTTGGAGACTCACAAGCAATGTCGGGTTGACAAGTGTCCACATAAAAATATAATCACATGGATATTACCACAATGGGCTTGGCCCACAATCAAATCATATTCAAGCACTTTGGCTAGGCCCTTTTCTCATCGATCCCGATTCTTGGGCTTGGCCCATTTCCACGTATGTTCCCAAAACATACCTATCCACATGTCATATTGGCTTGGCCCATTTCCATATCATTTCATAACAAAAGCGATTGCAACATGAAACCCAACCCAATCCTAAGGTCCATCCGCTACACACCCCTTAACGACCTACCACACACCGGGGACTATCGAGTCACCCTCTCCTTTCCCTCCAAAAAGGCAACAGTGCCATCCACGATGTAGCGTAGCTAACATCAAACCACGATGGAGCACACAAGAATCCATCAAGCCACGATATGGCATAAGCCGATATCGATCAAGGTAACCACGAACTAAATCGCAAAGATCCTAGCAACCCGATCGGCGCCAATCCACGATGTAGCACAAAGTGACATCAACCACGTACTCAAGTACACTGTACCTTCTTTCAAAACCCACCCATGCACATGTAACATAAAATGATGACAAGATGGTGCATGTACATATTAAACATAATCATAGGCATACTCACATAATAATATCAGTGATCACATATTTACAACTTTGCTACTAACCTGATCATCTTCATACCCCCTTCAAGGGTATCAATTTCACATTTACTGCACTTGTTAGCAAACATATAAAACAGGCAAATATCACGCAAATCCCGGAAACAATGGCTAACTACACACCTTATAACCTGAAGCTCAATACCCTCGATCCCGACGCTATCGTTTAGCGAGACTACCGTTATTTGCTTATCGTTTTCTGTTGTACGCCCACACCCCGGTGGCCAATCTCGTACAGCAGAAACCGATCTCTTCTTGAACTTCGGGATGGGAGCTTTCCCTTTCCCCTCTTGACTGGCACTTGCATCCATCGACACTTAATCAGAATCACACCATTAATCAACAAGTCATAATCTACCATTATTGAATCTAAGTCACTTACTAACATTCTTACCAACGAATCGAATCCCGGAAGCTTCTACTTACCCTTGTCGAAATCCCTAAATAAAACCACATTGAAATCGGCTTAAGCACATTAGTCCATAAAATTGGCCCTTGGCGAAACTACATAGGCTTACCTTGAGAATCGAATCCAGAGATTTCCCTTAATGCACCACTGCACACGTTGCTTATCACGTATGAACAACTTCCCGAATCACCCTCCTAGGTTCGGCCACAACCAAGAAATAGAGTGATATCTCCAACTTTTGGCTTTGAAGAGAACAAAAGAAGAAAAGGGGTGACAAGGGATTCCAAATAAATATTCGGCTATGGCTCAATCAAATGGTGATGGCACATTCGGCTAACACAAAGAACAGCTTTGGAGTTTAAAGAAAGAAGAAATAGAAGAATGGAGAAGGCTTAGGAGAATTCGGCTTTGTCAAAGAGAAAATAAGGTGCAAATTTGGCAAAGTAACTTAAGGAAGAAAAATAAAGAATAAAATTATAATAAAATATTAAAAAAGGAGATTCGTGACAATTTTTAATACTAACTGTGGAATAAAAAGAGTACAACATCGAATATAAATTATTTACCCATACATAAATTTATTAAAAGTTTATATAAAACAAATGGATATTTTATATATGTCTTAAGCTTAAATCTCACAACGTATGATTTTTTATTGATTTACAAAAGTATGAAAAAGACAAATACACTCTCACAATAATATAATTTATTTTATGAAATAAATGGGTGTTTTTCTAATTTCGTAACCGAATTAATACTCGATTGACTCGTGACACCAATTTAGTTATTAATTATCATATCGTTGATCAATCTTTGAATTGAGAGGAACGAAGACCCTTCGCTAACAATTGATTTCCTAGCAATTTCAGCCATTTCCTTCACTTTCTTCCTAGCCTCATTGCGTTCATCCATTACTTGCTTGACCGCTTTCTCAATCTCATCAGCCATCACGACGTCGTCGACATTAAGTTGTTCATATTCGAGTCTTAGTTCCACTGCTAACCCTAATTCCTTTACCATCTTAAATGCATTCAATTTTTGTTCGGCATACATAGGCCATGTTACCATCGGCACCCCAAACCACAAGCTTTCGAGGATCGAGTTCCAACCACAATGAGATACAAACCCTCCTATCGCTTCGTGAGCTAGAATCTCCACCTGTGGTGCCCACCCATATATCATCATCCCCTTCCCTTGGATCCTTTCTATGAACCCTTCCGGCAACATGTCCTCATTGTAATGAACACCTCCCGAATCATCATTTTGTGGTGGCACGCGCAAGGACCATAAGAATTTGTATCCGCTTTGCTCGAGTCCAAGTGCTATTTCTTTGACTTGGGGTGCAAGAAAATGCCCAAAGCTTCCAAAACAAAGAAATATCACTGATGATTGAGGCTGTTCATTGAGCCATTTCATCACCTTTTCACGTTGAGCCAAGTCGAATTCAGTATGAGGCTTACAATTTATATCAAGCACCGGCCCGACAGGGTAAACCGGGGGATTTTCGTGATCGGAGAAACTACTAATAGCATAAGGTTCAAGCTCCTCAAATGTATTAACCACAATTCCTTTGACAGCCTTGAACTTTTGAGCAGTCATCATAAACAAAGGATAACCATTATCCTTGTCAAACAAAGCCGAAGGCAAAACATTGAGAGGAACGGGATTGATAAATCCCGAGATCAATTGGTCGGGATCGGACTGCTTAAACTCGGGGCTACCCCGAATCTCACCGTGTCGAGTCATCAAGTGGAAAAAAAAACTCAAACACCCTGCATTAGCAGTTAAAAATATATACGAAGGGACATTAAATTCATGAGCAACATCGACCAGTGATACAAAATGAAAATCGAAAATGAACCCCACAAACGTTGCCGAATCCAATCTCGATCTCGACAAAAGGTCAACGACAAAGTCTTTCAAAAGCGGCGTATGTGTTTCCCTGACGGCATTGACGAAATCTTGGATCGACCGCGAATGATTATCAACAATTGAATGACAATGTTGTTGTTGTTGAGAAACCTCGATGAAATCGATTCGATCAAGTTTTGAGGCCTTGACTGATTCGATGTAAGCATCGACAAAAGGATCGGAAGGGAAATTAACAAAAACGACGCTGATAGAAATCCGATCATCGTGATCAACAAGACGCTTTGCGAATTCGAGAGCTGGGATCAAATGGCCTTTGCCTGTTGATGGAATAAATATTAGCTTTGCTGTCTTCATTCTTCTTCAAGCAAAAAGTTCAAAAAGAGCGTATAAATAAGGGATAATTTATTTGAACTTTTTTAAAAAAATAAATAAATGAGACCCACGTTTTTTTATTTCTTTTTTTCTTTAAAATATTGTACATTGAATGTACCCGTTAATAATTCAAAAATAATTCAAATTATAAATAAAAATAAATAAATGAGACCCACGTTTTTTTTAATTCTTTTTTTCTTTAAAATATTGTCCATTGAATGTACCCGTTAATAATTCAAAATAATTCAAATTATAAATAAAAATAAATAGCTTGTTTGAATCTTACGGCTGTTATTTAATTTAAAAGATTCCAACAACTTTCAATGATTTATTGATTTTATGGAAGTAAATAATTAAAATTAGAAGAAAAGAAAAGTCTGGTGGATTATTTTGTAATGAAAATTATTATTTTTAAATATTTTAAAAATATTTGAACATCTCTAAGTATTGACTTTAGGTCTAATGACAAAAGACGTGGGTTCGAATGTATTAAAGCGCATTATCTTCTTATGTTACTATGTAAAGTGCATCTTAGTTTTTATATATATATTTATTTGAAATATCACACCAACAAATTTAACAAAAAAAAAAGTAATAATGTTAACAGTTGAAGTCGAAATTTAAAATTTAAAAAGAGAGACTAAATTCTAAATTTGAAAAAAATAAATGGGCTTATAACATATTTTACCCTAAAAAAATTGGAATTACTTATCATGATCGAGCAAATTATGGAAATTTAATGCAATGAAAATATAAAAGGCTTTGGAAGCCATTGACAAGTGATAATGATAAAGAATTCTATGTGTTGGTCTAATGATCTGGGTGTTTACCGATCCTAGTTGTGACTTATGTTTAAGTCATATTACTGATAGAATTTTACTCTCCTCTTATAATTCACAAAAAAAAAAGTGATAATGATAAAAATAATAAGAGTTAAAGTGAAATGTGTTCTACCTTTAAAAGCGAGTGTATAAATTCATAAATACTTGTTTAATTTATTAAGTAAATATCCTTATAAATATAGTGAAATAGTGAGGATATAATTGGCATGTCAGCACTTTGTGTTAGAAGACAACAATTTATGTCTTGCATAACACTTATGTACATAACGAGGGCCATGGTGTTTGGTGTGATGGTTGGATTGCACTTTTAGCGCTATAAATGTACTGTGTTCGGTTGGAATCCAAGTATCTCAATCTTACTTTACTAGAGTTTGCTAAGTGCTAAGTGTTTTAAACAATGATGATTGACGTTATATTTAGGATGTGTTTCAAACATGCAAGTCAGTAATCAGTGGCGAAGCCAGGGGGTTGACATAGGCCCCGGCCCCCCTAAAAGGTAAAATATCTATTTAGGCCCTTAAAATTTTAAAAAATTTTAAATTAATAAAAGTAAAATTGCACATTTGACCCCTAAAATTATAAATATTCAATTTAATCCTTTATAAATTAGAAAGATATAAACTATAAAAAATTAAAATTTCATCCAGCCCCTGTAAAAGTTGTCCCGGCTTCACCCACATCGAATGCTACAAGATGTCGGTGTAAGTGTGTAACTACTAATTTTCAGTGGTGTCGAAAATGGTGATATGAGATCACTAAATCTGACAGGTAAGATTGAATAAGATAGTAATTTAATATTTATGAGTCAAGTGAGAATTCAGAAGAATTTGTGGATTGGTGAATTTGGTGAATTAAAAGAATTTATTGGGTCAAATGGGTCAAAAACGAGGTATCGAGACCTTGAATTTGAAAATCGAGCCATAAATATTTTTATAAATATTTATGGAGTGTTATTAAGTTAGTATTAAAGTTTGGTTGAGAAATTTAAATATTTGGGTAGCCAATTAAATAAAAAGGACTAAATTGTAACAAGTACAAAATTACTAAAAGAATTAAATAGCTCAAGTGTTAAAATAAGGAGGGTTTAAAGGACAATTAAACCTAAAAGTGAAAAGGTTGGACGGCAAAGGCAATAAAATCAGCAGAAAATAGGGGAAATAAGGGCAAAATTGGAAATTTTATGATTTTAACATGTATAATAAAGATAAAATTGAAAAACCTTGAGATATCTTCATATTTTCCCAGCCAAAACGCCATAAGAAGTCTGGAGAAAGCTGGTTTTCATATTTTTACACCATGTGAGTTCAATTCCTGCTTTTTATTGATAATTTTTATGTTTTTATGACTTTTACAACTAGATCCACTTATAGAATTCATTAGTTTTTGATTTGTTGGGTAAAATTAAAAGTTACCCTTGCTGAGAAATGGAAGTTTATGATGAATTATTATGAAATTTAAATTCTAATTTCATATTAAGGTGGTTTTATTAAGTGATTTTGATAGGAAATGATATTTAGGACCTAATCGTGAAAAAGTTGTGAATTAGAGGTTGGTGTTGAAATTAAGAATATCAAAGGTTGTGAAATAGTTTGTAATGATAGAATAAAGTGTTGATTGAGAAAAATTAGTTCAATTGATGGCTGAATTGAGCAGGGACTAAATTGTAAAACTATAAATTTTAGGGTAAAAGTGCAATTTCGAAAATTTAAGAGCATAAATTATGAAGTGAAATAGAAATGAAATAAATGCTAATGAGTGAAAATATTTTACATTATAGATCAAGAATCCAAAGAAGAACGAGGAAAAGAAAAAGTTGCAGAATTCCCTAAATTTCAATATCTGCTACAAATCAGCCGGGTAAGTTCATATGGTTGAATTTATATGTTTATTTGTGAATGATTGAATGATATAATGTGTTGTTTAATCTGAATTTGCTGTGGAATTATGAAAATTTTGATAAAATGAAAGAATAAAGGTGGTAATTCAAATTAGGAAAAACGCAGATTTGAGTACGTTTGTATCGTGACATGTGATGAATTGACGGATAAGACCATGGTTAATCCATGGCAAAGTATGAAACGTAGGTATGGTATCATCCATACTGAGTTGTGAAACGTAGGTATGGTATCAACCATACTGAGTTCAGAAATGCAGGTATGGTATCGTCCATACTGAATTATGAAAAGTAGGTATGGTATCGTCCATACCGAGTTGTGAAATGTAGATATGGTATCATCCATACTGAGTTGTGAAATGTGGCACTGAGCAACGACGTACTCAAATTCGTAAGACGTTTCCTAATTTGATATTAAGTAATATAAAAGAAGTGAATTAAATGAAAGAGATTGAGTAGTTGTTAATGTTGAGCTCAACTATGTGAAGTATTTTAACAATGGTTGTGAATGACAGGGAACTTTAGTAAATGTTTTGTTATTGTTTGGAAATATTATGTGTGGTAAGCATTACATTTTAAACCTATGAACTTACTAAGCTTCATTAAGCTTACTTGTGCGTGCTTGATATTTTTATATAGATTGAATTAAAGAGAAGTTGGTAGATCGGATCATCACAGCAAAGCTCACTATCCAGATCAATTCCGGTAGCCTTTGTTTTATGTTTAAAGATTTATATGGCATGTATAGAATTAAATGAGATGGTGTAAAGATGTTATAAACTAGTTAACAATATTTTGCAATGAAACAGTTTTTGAATTGCAGCAGTAACGTGATTTTGAAAAAAATCACTAAAAATAGAAGAAATGGAATTAGAAAGTGAATAAAATATAGAATTGAAGCATATCGAGTCTATTTTCATATACAAGAAACATAACAAACAAATTATTCGTATATTTTGAGATATTTGAATTTTTGTGAGACTAGTTCAGAATGATTACGTGATCCCCTGTTCTGTATTTGAAAAATCATTAGAAATTATACAAAAATAATTGTGGGATATAGTTTATATGCCTGGAATCCTGAATGGTTCTATTTTCAAATGGAATAAATAAGAAGGTCATATGAATTCTGTATGAAGAGAAATTTGATTCGTAGTGAAGAGAGGTCAGAACAGTCAAACAGTAAAATAGGGGAAACTTTGATGAATAAACTGTACTGATTGGCCACATGAAAAATTCTGTAAAAATTATAGTAAAAAGATATATGAGTCTAGTTTCAGGAAAAATTAACGAATCTAAATTTGGAGTTCTGTAGCTCCAGATATAAATAATTTAGTAACTATGACGCAGATGGACAGTTTTAAATTTTATGCTGAATTAGTAGATGAGTCTAGAAATGCCTCGTGCTCGACTCCGGCAACGGTTTCGGGTAAGGGGTGTTACAATCACGGCAAGGTGTCAGTTCACAAGGGCCATGTATTGATATCTCTGCCCCTACACCTCTAAATTTATGTTTTTCAAGCTCGGATTAACCTTGATCCAGGTCTTAATGTTATAGTTTTGTAAAGATACCTAAGAAATGATTTGAAAAGTATATTAAAACCTTGAAAATTATCTTTTAATGAACCAAGTGAATTTTCAAAAGAAGACTTTATTGTCTCATTTTCAAACGCGTGCATTTTAGTCTATTGAAAAACCCGAAAACTAGTTTTAGGATTTTACCTCTTCTTAACACTTGAAAATCGATTTGATCATGGTTTGAAATGTATCGCAAAGTTTTAGAAATATGGAATCATGGATGTATTAAATCCTTTAAATTTGTTTTATGATAAATGCTTTCCATAAGAAATTTTGTAAGTGCAAACATTGTATCTATGTGATATCATTCGTCCGTATTGATCGTCATTGTGGGTGAGGAGTGTTATTACAATATGTAATATTTTATTGATTTATAAAAATACAAAAAATATCGTCATAATAATATAACTTATTTTATAAAATAAATATTTTTTTTATCATTTTCCAATTGATTTAATTCCCAATTGACTTGACTTGTGACATTAACTCAAATCTCACTTATCATATCCTCAATGAATCTTTGAATTGAGCGGAATGAAGATCCTCCATTGACAATTGCTTTTCTAGCAATTTCAGCCATTTCCTTCACTTTCTTCGTAACCTCGCTGCAATCATCCATTACTTGCTTGACTGCTTTTTCGATCTCGTTGGCCGTCACAACATTGTCGATGTTAAGTTGTTCGTAGTCGAGTCTTAACTCCACCGCTAACCCTAATTCCTTTACCATTTTAAATGCGTTCATTTTTTGTTCAGCGTACATAGGCCATGTTACCATCGGCACCCCGAACCACAAGCTTTCGAGGATTGAGTTCCAACCACAATGGGATACGAATGCTCCTATTGCTTCATGGGCTAAAATCTCCACCTGCGGTGCCCACCCGTATATCAGCATCCCCTTCCCTTGGATCCTTTCCGTGAACCCTTCCGGAAACATGTCTTCATTGTAACGAACTCCTCCTAGAGCATCGTTTTGTGATGGTTGCGGCGGTGACGATGATTGCACCCACAATGACCATAAGAACCTGTATCCGCTTTGCTCAAGTCCAAGCGCTATTTCTTTGACTTGGGGTGCAAGAAAGCGCCCAAAGCTTCCAAAGCAAAGAAATATCACCGATGATTGAGGCTGTTCATCGAGCCATTTCATCACTTTTTTGTGTTGAGCCAAGTTTGACTCAGTGTGAGGCCTACAATTGATATCAAGCACTGGCCCAATGGAGTAAACCGAGGGATTTCTACCATTGGGGAAATTGCTAATAGCATAAGGTTCAAGCTCTTCAAATGTATTAACCATAATCCCTTTGGCAGCCTTGAACTTTTGAGCAATCATCATATAGGCAGGATAACCGTTATCCTTGTCGAACAAGTTAGAAGGCAAAACACTAGGAGGGACGGGATTGATAAATCCCGAGATCAACTCGTCCGGATTGGACCGTTTAAACTCAGGGATATCTCGAGTCTCACCATGCCGGGTCGTCAAGTGGAACAAAAGACTCAAGAACCCTGCATTAGCGGTTAAAAATATATACGAAGGGATGTTGAATTCATGAGCAACGTCGACCAGTGGTACAAACAGCAAATCGAAAACAAACCCTGTAAAAGTCATCGAATTTAAACTCGATTTTGACGATGAGATGTCGGTGACAACGTTTTTCAAAAGCGGCAAGTGCGTTTCCATAAGGTCAATGACGTGGTCTTCAAACGACTGCCGATGATGATCAACAATCAAAGGAACATCGATGAATTTGAATCGGTCGGGCTTCGAGGCCTTGACTGATTCGATATAAGCATTGGCGAAAGAATCGAGAGGCGATTTAACGAAAACGACGGTGATCAAAATCTGGTTATTGTGATCAACGAGACGCTTTGCGAATTCGAGAATTGGGATCAAGTGGCCTTTGCTTGTTTGTGGAACGAATATTAGCTCTACGTTCTTCATTTTTGTTGATGTAAAAGTTCATACTGAAACTTAATAGAGAGAATGAGAGTTTAAATAATGGATGTTTATTTGGAAATTAAAAAAAAAAAATGATATCCTCGTTGTTGTTGTTGTTTCTTTAATTCCATTTTTTAGTTTTTTTTAATGATTTTCATATTTTTAGTTAAAAATATATTTTATTGTATAAATCATAAATAAAAATAAATATTTAAATAATCTCATTATAATTTCGATTATATTTCTATTTTTGATACAATACCTTTTAGTTAAAAATATATTTTACTGTATAAATAAAAAATAAGTTGCTTTATTTAAATAATCTCATTATAATTTTTGACTATATTTCTATTTTGATGCAATACCTTTTTAGTTAAAAATATATTTTACTGTATAAATAAAAAATAAGTTGTTTTATTTAAATAATCTCATTATAATTTCTGATTATATTTCTATTTTCGATATAATACCTAAAACTACCCATAATAATAAGATAATACACTTTAACGCACTCAAACTCATGTGCATTTGCATTGACAACAAGGCTTATGCCAATTAAGCTAACACTCAATTGACAACCCAATTTTGTTTAAAAAATACTAATTAAAATATTATTTTTGATAATATCGGTACGATAATCTATGACAATCTATGTATGCTTTATGTCAATGTAGCACTATTGATCTTATATGTCATGCCAATAAATAATTTTAAAAATATTTAAAAAATCATAAATTTAAAATAAAGAATGAAAAAAAGTGAATTTTCACCTGAATTATAATATTTAATATTTTAATATTTTAGTCAATATTTTCATTAAAACAACAATTGCACTTCAATAGTCAAATTATTTTTTTTTTTTGAAAAGGTTAAATTTCAATGTAAAACGTTAAACAATTCAGTTTATTTTTGAAAGATGTGATCAAACAAATTTGAAAATTTACCAAAGCTGTTCGTATTTGCATGTTGATATTTGTAAACGATTATTTTGAGATTAAGGTGTAGCAGAAATTTATTAAAAAAAAGGGGTCAAATGCAAGAATGGTAAAATAATTTATAGTATTTCGATTGAGTCATAGCCTAATTGACATGAGTATTGCTGTCAATATAGGAGAACGCGAGTTTGAGTGCGTTGAAGCGTATTATCTTCCTATTTATGGGTTAAAAAAGCTACGGATAATTCTAGATATTGTGTTAAAAAGAACATATATGATCAAAACTTATAATGAAATTGTTTAAAAAAATAAATAAATACAAATACAGTGCTCAATAGATAAATGGTAAGTTTCACTAGTTTTTTAATCCACGGTTTTGAACGATTCACGAGTCATTTGATTTAATCTTTTTTTTCCAGACTGATATCCCAACCGGTTTCTGGTCCAATTGATTGGTCATTTCCGGTTTAAACAAACCGATAAACTCCTTAAAATATTGAAAATTAATTTCTCTACTGCTGTAATTGGTAAATCAGCTTCTATCATCCTAATAGCACTTGTTGCCGATAAAATCATGTGGAAATCCTTCTATGATGTTTGTAAACTGCTTGTTTTACTCAATAATCTTATAGTAAACTATATGCTAATGTGATCCTTCATTTTACTAAATTAGATTGCTAGTGTTCTCTAAAAAACATATGCAAGGTTGTTTGAATTAGATAACTGATTAAACCAAGAACTGATAAGGAAGGTAATAAATCGATTGAGTTAGAAACCGATACGGTTTTGAAAACCTTGAACGTATTTTTTCAGAAATCGTGAGGAAGATAGCAATTTCCGATAACAAATACGGACACATACAACCAATGTTACAAAGAATGCAATTAGTTACTTCTATAAAAACGTAATTCGACAGAGTAGTCTTCTTCCACTCGTTTAGTAGGAATGAAATATGATATATTCAAAAGTAAAACTTGAATCTTAGATGGTTAAAACTTACTCTAAAGATCCTAATGCGTTTATTTGCAGTTAGTATAAAAACAACAGTAACAATGACATTAGATACTGTAACGTTAGAAAAAAAAAAAAACGCACCGCACAAAAAGTAAATCCCATTTAAAGTGGTCCTAACTCTTTATGCCGTTCGTATATTTAAAATTTAATCATTTTATTTTTATTTTTAAGTGATTTAATCCCTTTATTTTTAAATTTCAAAATTGAGGTATCAAAATTCTTTTGTCAAATTAGGTATGTAATATTTTGAAATAATAACTTTTTCACTTGATAATCAATTAATCAGGTAAGAAAAAGATTTGTATTTTGTAAATTAAAAAAAAAATAGAGACAAAGCATATTTTAAACATCATATTATGCAAATCAATACAGAAATTGGAGAATTATTCATAAGAGACATAATTAACTTGTTCATTGTGAAAAGAAACCATATACCAAATTCTTCATTATAATAATTACTAACCCTAAACTTGCAATTAAATTGAGAAATTTAGTACTATTTTTCCTAAAACACGAAATTAATTTTTTTTTAAATATAAGGAGAGTGCATAAAATTAAAGCAAGCACAAGTATTTTTAGTCTTGATTTCTACAAGCCAAAATTTACAGCACATATTAAAAAAAAAAAAAGGACGAAAAATTAAAATTAAAAAAGAGAGCAAAAATTCAGAAAAATCACCTGCTTTTGCTATCGTAATCGACGATCTCAGAATCAGTAACGGATCTCGAATGTTGAACAATAGATCGACCGATCGAATTGATCCAATCCTCTTTCTCTTTCTCCGTATCAGCGATGAAATACATGGTGGAATCTCGAGTGGAGAGCTCAAAAGCGAATGCCTTATTGACGATATCCTCAGCTCCTTTGACGGTAAGGCAAGATCCTACTGAAACAACACCGCGAGGAGAAGATCGGCGGCTGACTGAAGCCGGATCCTTGAACCATAACAGTTTGCCCTGTTTCAAGATGAACCAACGGCGTCGCCAAGTCTTGATGTAATCACCTTGTTTGGTCAACCAACCGGCTCGTTCCGGGTTGGTCCAGAACTCGACGCCTTTATAATCATCGGGATTCGGGTCCTGACCTGTTGCTGCTCGCCATAGATTCTCCATTTTTTTGAAGAAAGGGAGAGGAAAATGGCGTGTTTTTGAGTGAGATGTGGAATTAGATTTGGATTTTTTTTTTTTGGTTAATGAGAGTCGGTCGAAGATGCCTTTGTTTCAAAACGTCGACGTTTATGTGATAGATACGTGCATTTAACCATGTGAGGTCAAAGATATATATATACGTTTACAAGCGGTGAAACTCGAGTATTTAGTATCTAAAGCCTTAAGCCCTCGGTCTTAATAATTTTAGAATCGATCCAATTGATTTATATGGTTTGATAAAATGAATCATTAAAAATTTATAAAAATAAAATATAGTAAAAAATTAGTTTCATTGGTTCGGGTCCAGGGCGAAGCCAGAATAAATTTTAAGGGTAGAAGAAAATTTAATTTTTTATGGTCTAAATCTTTATAATTTTAAAAATTAAATTAAATTTCTATAATTTTAAGGGACAAAATATAATTTTATCTTTATTAATTTAAAATTTTAAAAAAATTTCAAGAGCTTAAATATAAAATTTCCATTTTAGGGGGGTTAAGGCCAATGCCTGCCTCCTTGTATTCGCCTCTGTTCGGGTCGGTTTATAAATTAATCGGTCTATTGTCTCTTTTTAAACTCATATCTAGATTAGTTTTCAATCTAACTGATCCGGTCGAATATGCTAAAACTTATATTATTCGTGCATTTTGAATATTTAATTTAAGGTTTTTTTCTTTGTTGATAATGTGTATTAATTTTATTAAAATATATTTTAAAATTTTATATTATTCGTTCATTTTGAATATTTTCAAGAATTTAGCTCTATTAATTTTTGAATTTAAAGCTTGATTTTAAGTTTTGTACTTGAGCTCGATAAAGTTCGTATGAATTTAAGTTTAAACTCGGCTCGATAATTAAGCACATGATTAATAATATGTTATGAGCAATAACGTGATTTAATAATATAAAATATTTTAAATATATGCTAAAAAAAAAATTCGATAAAGTTCATCAATCGTTTGAATTGAATATTACTAAACTTAAAGTTACTTCAATCAATTGCTTAAACTCAAATTTAACTTAATAATTATCGAATCGAGTTAGAGTAAATTTTGAACACCTATCTTATTTACATCCCTAATTGTATCGAGGTTAACAATTGGATTCTATTTTCAAATTTGATAAGTAAAGGACTAAATCAAAATGTTTTTGAAAGTTTAAAATCAATTTTCTGATATATAACACGTGGAACGAGTGGGTTGGATGGTGAGCTCACACCACATGCTTGTTGCTGATTAGTAACCACATGTTTGGATTCAACTACTTTTTCGACTTTATCTTGGCAATCACTTCGGGGTTTTTTTTTTTATATTAATAATTTGGTAATTATTTTATATTGAGGTTAAATTTTTGTTAAATTATTTTTAAATTTGGTAATTACTTTCGCATTTGAGTCTGATTATTTTTAAAGTTAGTTTATGATATTTTTTGAAAATTTTAAAGTTTAGGGTTTAAATAAAAATAGTTATTAAATTTAAATTTTAATGTGAAAATAATTGTGTAGTTCAAGTCTTAATATGAAAATAATTATCAAATTTAAAGATTAATTTAAAGAATAAAAAATTTAAGTCCAATATGAGAGAGAGTTACTAAGTTTAAGCTCTAATTAATGATTTAAGGTATGATATATGACATTTTGACATTAGGGTGTGTTTAGTATTTTTTTTTTTTTTAAGAAACACTTTTAGACAAGAACATTATTAAATAAATTATTTTTAAGAGAAAATGCTTTTTCAAGTAAAAATTGGCTCAAAAGCTTTTAAATATGGTTTTATCCGTATTTAGTTCTTGAAATTAATGATTTCTTTCGTGGCCTTTGGATTTTTTTTATCTATATTAGTATTAAATTTTTCTATAAACTTTGTCCTTTGAACTTGATTTACGTCACATTATCGTTTGAAATTTTTAAGATTTTAAATAAATTTTTAAAATATTTAAATAATTATATGTTATGTCCATCGAAATTTAAGTTGTCAACTCATGGATTAAGTATTGATTTCCCATTTTTGTTTTTGTCGGGTTTACTGAAGGGAACAAGCTACTAGAAGAGCTACGAACAATTTGATTATCATTTCGAATCAAAACTTGAACTTTAGAAGTGAGATTTAATCGAATTAAAATTCTGGGTTGAGCTCGAATTTTCTTTTTTCCTTCAGATTTTCTCTGTTCATTTCAATTTTGGTCAATGGGTTGCACTTACAAGAACCCAAAGGCACCCATAGAGGATCGAGTCAAAGACCTTCTTTCTCGAATGACTCTACAAGAAAAGATCGGTCAAATGACCCAAATCGAGCGAAGTGTCGCCACTCCTGCTGATCTCAAAAGCTTTTCCATCGGTACCTTAATTTTTTTTTCCCTCTTTTAGGCATTTTCTCGAAAAGTCTGTTGATAATTTTTGAGAACTAGAGAACACTGATTAGCCTTAAATTTTTGGCAGGTAGTATACTGAGTGCCGGTGGAAGTGTGCCATTTGAGAAAGCATTGCCAGCTGATTGGGCTGATATGGTGGATAAGTTCCAGCAGGCAGCACTTGAGTCTCGGCTTGGGATACCGCTTATTTATGGGATTGATGCAGTTCATGGTAACAATAGTGTTTATGGTGCCACTATATTTCCTCACAATGTTGGACTTGGAGCTACTAGGTTTGTTTCTTCTTTGATTTTAAGTCTTTTTATGGTAATTTCTAATATTTCTTTGATCAATGCCAATGTTGATGAAGGAAAATAAATGAATATTGTGATATTAATTTTCCCCTATATTACATCATGTCCATTAGAGAGAGAAAAAATATAGAGTTTTTGACTGGTACTAGGTGTTAAAAATGAGTGATGTTTCAAAAGAACTTATCCCACCTCACTTATTCTAAAACTTTTGACTTTTGCTTATAATATAGAGTCAGTTGAGAGGATGGGCTCGCGCCTCTTGCGCCTGATAATCTCGTGTTCTTAAACATTTAGTTGAAATTACCCAAAAGCCTTGTGTTGCTTGAACTCAAGTGCGAGTGCTAGATGTATATGTTCAACATAGGTGTGCTCTTTTTTCTAAGTTTCCCCCTATAATAAGGAGTTGCTCCTTGGGGGCAAGTGCCGGATATAGGTATGTGTTGAGCACAAGTATGCTCATTTTTTTTTTCTAGGTATTAAGAAAGAGGGAAAAAGGGAATTGGACTAGAACTAGGCACTCTTGTATTATGTTGCTAAAAATCAGAGGCAAGTGCTGGATATAAGTGTGTCAAACACAAATATGCTTAAAAATTTTCTATGTATTTAAAGGATCTTAACGTGTATCCAAGTCTAATTATGTGTGGATATGAATATTTTAAGCAAAATGAAGAGATAGAGTAGCATAACTCTTGTATTTAGCCTTCTCCATTTCCTCATCCAACTTTTTACAGTAAAAGATTCATGGGAGTATCATTTCAAATACAGAAGTTGTATCTTCTAATTATTGAAAATTATATGCATATGATAGAGATGCAGATTTGGCTCAAAGAATTGGGGCTGCAACTGCTCTTGAAGTTAGGGCAACTGGCATTCACTATGACTTTGCTCCCTGCGTAGCTGTGAGTACTGTAAAAATAATTAGCCAAATGTGCTTTGATTCTACCGTGTTGTACCAAGTCAAATAATTACCGAGATACTAGACCTGATAATTCATACGTCCATGTTGTGTTCATGTCATAATCATGTTTAAGATCTTTTTTATATATTATAAAATTTTCTATTATATAGATTTTGAGACATTAGTGTATCATCACAGGTATGCAGGGATCCCAGATGGGGAAGATGTTTTGAGTGTTATAGTGAAGACACCAACATTGTTCGAAAAATGACTTCCATTATTACAGGTTTGCAGGGAAAACCACCGGCAGACTACCCGAAAGGCTACCCTTTTGTAGCTGGCAGGTAGATATGTTTGTGTTGGATTCTGTATCAACTATCAACAACCATATACAGGTATACCTCGTTAGAAACTTGTTTCAATCTCTCATCATCAAGTTTGCTTGATTCCAGAAACAATGTCATTGCATGTGCAAAGCATTTTGTTGGAGATGGAGGCACTGAAAAGGGTATAAATGAAGGGAATACCATATTATCATTTGATGATTTAGAGAACATCCATATGGCACCATATCTGGACTGTATTTCTCAGGGGGTTTCCACCATTATGGCATCATATTCCAGTTGGAACGGACGTCAAGTTCATGCTGATCGTTTCCTCTTGACAGAAATTCTAAAAGATAAACTAGGTTTCAAGGTTTGGATCCCTGTATTCTTTTCATCCGAAATGGCCTATAGGTGTACTGTGAAGTGCCTATTATAGTAAGGCATTCCATCGAATGCTTTATGTAGCATATGTAACTTCAGGGGAATGTTCTGTTCAGGGTTTTGTAATTTCCGACTGGGAAGCACTCGATCGACTCACTGAACCTCGAGGCTCAAATTATCGTTATTGTATTTCTACTGCTGTTAATGCTGGTATCGACATGGTATAGAATGTTTCTCGAATTCTACAATAAATCTTTCTTTTTGTTCATATCTTCATTCCTTGATTGAGAAAATGTGCAGGTAATGGTGCCTCTCAGATATAAACAGTTCATGGATGATTTGACGTTTCTGGTTGAATCTGGGGAAGTACTGATGTCCAGGATAGATGATGCCGTTGAACGAATATTGAGAGTGAAATTTGTAGCCGGTCTTTTCGAATATCCCTTCTCCGATAGATCTCTGCTGGATATAGTTGGCTGCAAGGTAAATATTGCAGAATTTAGCATCTGATAATTGAACTTTTGGAACATGCTTTTGAAGGAAATTTTTTTTCCAACATTTTTCCAAGAATTTATTGCGATTAGTTCAACAGTAAGCGGCCGAGTTTCCAAGACTCGGTATGTTTGCTTGTTAGGAGAAACATGTTTGCTACTTTTTATTAGGTAAATGTTTCAAAGGCAACCAAAGTCCTTGTTGATTTTATACTGGAGAAAGGATGGTTCTGATATTCTGATTTTCCTGCAGCTACACAGGGAACTAGCTCGTGAAGCAGTTCGCAAATCCTTGGTTCTATTAAAAAACGGAAAGAACCCTGAAAATCCGTTTCTTCCATTAGACCGAACTGCTAAAAGAATTCTTGTTGCTGGCTCACATGCTGATAATCTCGGGTACCAGTGCGGTGGTTGGACCGGTACCTGGTTTGGAGGCAGTGGTAGAATAACCATTGGTAAGTGGATATATATCGAGTTTCCTTTCTTCTTATCTGTTTTTTCGCTTCTCTATTGTTTCTGAAAGTCAATTAACCGATCACTTATTTATAAAACCATACCATTTATCAACAAAATGCATGCATAGACATCTAATAACTAATAACTTTGCTGCAACGAGAGAGATGGGACTTATTCCTGAGTTCGTGTAGGCATTTGGATTGATGGGTTTTCTTTTATATTTTAGGCACCACCATCTTGGATGCCATTAGAGAATCCGCAGGAGACAAAACAGAGGTGATCTATGATGAATGCCCCTCAACAAACACCTTAGCAGGGCAGTACTCTTTTGCCATTGTAGTTGTAGGTGAACCACCTTATGCCGAAACCTTAGGCGACAACAAAGAGCTTGTAATCCCCTTTAATGGAAGTGATATAATCAGTTCCATTGCCGACAAAATCCCCACGTTGGCAATCTTGATATCCGGAAGACCCTTGGTTTTAGAACCTCAGGTTTTGGAAAAAGTTGATTTTTCATCGCTGCTTGGTTGCCTGGAACTGAAGGGAGGGGAGTCACGGATGTTGTATTCGGAGATTTTGAATTTGAGGGTCGATTACCGATGACATGGTTTAGAAGCAACGACAAGCTTCCGATGAATCCCGGACAAAATTCATATGACCCTTTGTTTCCGTTAGGGTTTGGATTGACATACAATAAGGAGAAGAAACCTTAAGAGTAAGCAACTTGTACTCTATTTATACATCTTTTGTATAATGCATGTAAATGAGTGTGCTCAATCACATCGTCATTAGAACCCTATTGTTTAGGTGGAAACCCGATATTTATATCAGAGTTCAAGTAACATGGATTAGTTTTATTACCATCCCCTAGTGTTTGAATGTATGAAATAAGGTCTAGCTTGCCATTGGTTGTTGTGGTCAAGAAAAGCTCTGTTTGTAAAGGGTGCTGTGAACAATGATGGTTTGTAATTTATGTTAGGCATTGCTATGAATAAACATATGTTATGAAAATTAATAATATATATGATCTCAAATTTAGCTCAAGCTTCAAACGTGAAAGCTTGAGCCAAGCTTTGAGCTCGAGTTTCAAGTCTAACTCGAGCTTTTGAGCTTGGTTCAATTGCATCATACTTGAAGGGGTATCAATTACACTAAAGGATAATTAACACATAAAAACAAAGACTTAACTGAAAAGTACAAAAATTAAATCCACAATCCACAACTTATTAATAATAAGGACTAATAACGAAATTTGACCCTTAACAATAAAATCACCATAGCTGAAAAAATCACTCACTCAACATCATACCCTTTCTCTTGAAGCTCTGAAATAACTTCATTCCTCATCCTAAGCCAAAGCTTCATCGCTTCCTGTTCGAACTTCTTGTTCTGCATCTCTTTCTGATAATTAACCGAATCTTTATCGGTTTCTATTATCCCTTTCGGCCCAATCGTGGTTCCAATCATGCCTCCCTTAGCAACGAACTCTTCCATGGCCTCCGCATCACCGGGGTACGGAAACTCTCGCCGCTCATATAAATGGGCTAATTCCCTTTCTTCTTTTGGTCTAGGCTTCAACGTCCACCACCCTAGCGGCGACGTTTCGTTGTAAAGCCATGCGACGCCAAAGAGCGTGTAGGTGCATAGCAATGCCTTCCCGACTTGCTTCCAAAAGTAATGATCTTCTTTGCCTAATCCTATCTTTTTTAGATACTTGTCTGCGTCTATTGATTTTAACAATTGGAAACCTGCAATTTTTGAGAAAAAGTAGTTTCGTTTAGGCATTTCATCGAACAGGTTGAATACAATCAATTGAGGTGAAAATTGAATGAATTTGTTTAATATTTGTCATTGAGATTTACCTGTTTTGGCTTCTTGATACCGTTTACGAACCATTGTTTGAAACCCAATCCAACGATCGAGAAATAATTTGAGTCTTATCGTATGATAATTATGATAAGAGAAAGTTTAACTTTGTCTAATAGTTCGAAGTGATAATAATATCATATCGGAAGATTGAACAGTTTTTTAATTTACCAAATTTATCCCTACACTTTTGTCAAATTTACGAGCATAATTCAGTACTTCTGGATAAAAGAAGGGATAATTGGGTCATTTTATGAGATTAATAGCATTTACACGAAACGGCTACAACGATGAGGTTCTCAACAGTTGTATCGGGTTAATTCCAACGAATATCCCCAAGCTATTAGTAAACTACAGCCAAGGTCCCTAAACTATTAGTAAATTTACATTTTGGTCATTCAACTTCAAAAAGATATAAAATTGTGATTAAACTATTTGAAAATTTTCATTTAATTCACTAGGCTGCTAAAATCGTTGTTGTATAGCCTTCTCTGTTTGCATTGCCGACACCAATCGAAAGCTCTAGTTCCCTTTCTCTTCTATCATTTTTTTAATGAAATAACTTTGAACGTCACAATCTACAAATTAAAATCCAAATAATTTTTTCTCCTATCTCCACTGACCGCTAGATCAGCTTGAATTTAAGATATGTTCTTTTACTCATAGATAGGTGTTGATCCATCATACCAGTCGTCGAATTATCGTTTGGAGCTCACTGACCAAATTTAAAAAAAGGAAAAAAAAAAGAAACTTAACAACTGTGACTTAATGAAGACTTTTGAGTAGTTCAGTGATTATTTTATAACTTTTTAAAGTTAAATTTTTAAAATATAAATTTACTAATAATTTAATAACTTTAAATATAATTTATCCATATTTTAATTTGATCCTTAAATTTCAAAATTAAGTCTCAAATCATCAAAATTGGTCTCGGGTTTTAAATATATCTCGTGTCATTTTGCATTGTTATTTAATGTCCAAACTAATGAGGAACTAACCAAATAACCTAACTGATAAAAATTGATATTTTTAATATATAAAATATTTATGTTTATAAATTATTTAATAGTGATTTAAATGAAATTTTTAAATAATTTAATAATTTAAAAAATTGGATATTTTAATTATGATTTTATAACTTTAAATAAGTGGTAGTTTAATTATTTTATGTATAAATTTTTATCCATTTTAGTTAAGTGTTCGGTTAATTGTGATGTTAATTTAGTGATCTATTTTATAAGTAGTATAAATATAAATATTTATTAAAGTAAAATAATAATAAAATATTTTTATATCCCAATTAATCTCGAAAAAATTCAAGAAAAGACATGAAATCCGTGATGTTGGCCCATTCTATTCTCAGATCCGTCGGTTAAGTATCTCGTTGAGCGCGCTTTCCCTTAAATCCGGCCACGTGTCCCCGCCTTTCCAAGCTAACGAACATGGCTTTGTCCACGTCATCTTACAAACCAAAAACGAAAACAAACAAACTTCTCTCTTTTTTTTTTTCCAAAATCTCTCCGATATTTCTTTTCTTTTCCTTTCTTTCAAAATCATCCTCATTTTCTCTTTGATTTCTTTTTCTTTTTCAAAATTTATTTTTTTTGCTTCAAAAATATCTCAGTTCTTTCGCATATTCCCTCAAAAAAAAATATATCTTCATTTTGCCACTTGCTTTGTTAAATTTTTGGAACTTTCGATTCGAAAAAGTATATAAAAAAAGATTTTGATAGTGAGTTGCCACTTGATACACTACACTCTTTTACATTCACTCAATTTTTGGGTTTTCTTTCAGTGTATTATTGTTGTTTTTGTTAAGCAGATTTGGAAATAATGGCGGAAAACGGTAAATCTGCGAGGGAGAAAGTACCGGCGGTTGCGAATCCGTTAAGCGAACAGCCATCGGAAATCGCATCGAATATCAATTACCACGCGCAGTTCAGTCCTCATTTCTCGCCGTTCAAGTTTGAGCCAGAACAAGCTTTCTTCGCTACGGCTGAGAGTGTTCGCGATCGTCTCGTCAAGGTATTTAACGGTTTCGTTTTTTTTTTTTTTTGTTTTGTGTCTTTGACTCGGTTTATGTGTGAAAGTTTGTTAGCTGATTATGGAAGGTTTTTTTTTTTTTGTGTGTGTGTGTGTGAAGCAATGGAACGAAACTTTCGTTCACTATCATAAAGTTGATCCGAAACAAACTTATTACTTATCAATGGAATATCTTCAAGGACGAGCTTTAACTAATGCAATTGGCAATCTCGACATTCAAAATGCTTACGCTGAGGCTTTGAATAAGTTAGGACATGAACTCGAAGAGATTGCTGAGCAGGTAATTCGTAAATCCTTTAATTTTTTTTTGTTGGTTTAATTTCTTCTTATTTTAATTTGTAAAAATATTTTTTAATAGCTGTATTTGTGATTTCTTTTACTAATAAGATGCATGATGTTATTTTCAAATCAAATAATTTATGCGAGGATAATTGATAGAAGCCTATTTTGTTGTAGCACCGCCATTTTTTTTTCTTTTTGAATTCCTAGTTTTGAATGTGCATTAATTTGATGACTAAAAATTTTGCAGGAGAAAGATGCTGCACTTGGAAATGGTGGTTTGGGAAGGCTTGCTTCTTGTTTTCTCGATTCTATGGCAACGTTGAATTTGCCTGCTTGGGGATATGGTTTAAGGTACAAATATGGGCTTTTCAAACAGTTGATAACAAAACAAGGACAAGAGGAAATTGCGGAAGATTGGCTTGAGGTTGGTTCAGCTTATTCCACCTTGAAGTTGCAGCATAGTCCCTGGAATATGCACTGATTTTCTGTTTTGATTGGGAATTTTTGCAGAAGTTTAGTCCCTGGGAGGTTGTTAGGCATGATATAGTGTTTCCTGTCAGATTCTTTGGAAGTGTTGAGATTAATCCAGATGGATCGTAAGTGTTATAATCAAAGGCATAATATGCCCTTTTTGGTTGATATTTTTTGCTGGTATTTGTTTTAAACTTACTCAAAAGTTGCAAAGTTAATTAGTTTGTTTTCAGTTAGAAAATGATCAATTTTAGTTCGTAACTCCTCATTGTCATGGTTGTTTCCAATGCACTTTTCCATTCAGCTTTTGGAAGCAAAAGCAAGTAGCAAAGGAAACAACTAGAAGGCTTAGTATTATATTACGCTGATGTTTTTGGTCTGAATGTCATCTCTAACTGCTTCTATTTCTATGTAGATATGAATTTCTTAATTTATGTTATATGATTTAAATGCATTGCAGTCGAAAATGGGTTGGAGGAGAGGTAGTGCAAGCTCTGGCTTATGATGTTCCAATTCCAGGATATAAAACCAAGAATACAATAAGCCTTCGCCTCTGGGAAGCAAAAGCTCGTGCTGAGGATTTCAATCTTTTTCAGTTTAATGATGGACAATATGAATCTGCTGCACAGCTTCATTCAAGAGCTCAACAGGTGATTATCAATACCATTAATGAGAAGCTGGTCATGAAAGCCTTCATATTGCGGAACGAACCAACTATGTTAATTATGAAAGATACATTTGATTAATGAAATTGTTGGTTTCTGGGCGCAAAATGATATTAATCTCCAAGCTTCTGAATTTATTCAGTTGAATAGTATATATAAGCTTCTGAAAAATTTTGTCAACATTTCATGTACCTATCTCACTGCATGTTTCTTGGCACTTATGGTCTATGAACTTTTCACATGCAGATATGTGCTGTTCTATATCCTGGAGATGCTACTGAAGATGGAAAGCTTTTACGTCTGAAACAACAATTTTTCCTCTGCAGTGCATCATTGCAGGTTAGTTGATACCGTTATTGCTTCCCTTCTATAAGATTCCTGGTTCTTTCATTCTTCTATTGCATTTTTTCTTGTTACTGGCCTCCTTTTGTGTAAGGAATTGTTATATGCTTGAGGACTTGCCATTCTTTCTTGCATGGGTTGGTTGCATAAAAAGGGAAATTCTCCCATGTTCTTTACCCCAAAGTCTATTTACTTGTGTACAATTTACCTTTTGAAAGAGAAGGAACAATTTTAAATATTATATGATAGAGGTCTATTGCACATAAAAACTACTGCATGCTTTATAGAATCTAAGTATGAAATGATCTGTATTCAAGAATAATCTTGACCATCATTCCATGTAGAGTTTTCTGCTCAAATCTGAAAGTTATAAGTGTATTTGAATTCTATAGATGAAAGCACAACTCTTTTCTGCAATGAAGAATGCCAATCCAATTTTCAGTTTTCATCAATTCCATTTTAAGTGGTAGTGACAATTCCAATGATAGTTATATTTATAATTACATAATTTTCTCCCAATTCAACAGTGTCATGGTTGTTTGATTTTTCCTGCTAAAGTTTATCATATTGGTCTGAAATCTCAATGTTGGATTATTACAGGACATGATTCTCAGATTCAAGGAGAGAAGAAGTGGAAAGGGCTCATGGAAATGGTCTGAATTTCCCAGCAAGGTAGCTGTACAACTGAATGATACTCATCCGACGCTTGCAATTCCTGAACTGATGCGCTTGCTAATGGATGAAGAAGGACTTGGATGGGATGAGGCTTGGGATGTAACAACAAGGTGCCTAGTTCTATTTTCTAAGAGGGTTTTATAGTAGCCCATGTTGCTTTATGGCATGTATTGCCATTGTTTTCTTTTTTCTTTTTTTGACTTATGAAATGTAAATAACTGAACCAGGACAATTGCATATACCAATCATACTGTCCTTCCTGAAGCACTTGAGAAGTGGTCACAACCTGTAATGTGGAAGCTTCTTCCTCGCCACATGGAAATCATAGAAGAAATTGACAGAAGGGTAATTCGCTTGTCTTTTACTTTCTATTTGTTAGAGGCTTCTAATTGCAAAATTTAAGTTTTTTCAGTTTCTTGCAATGATCAATGCCACCCGTCCTGACCTTGAGCATAAGCTTCCTACCATGCGCGTCTTGGATCATAATCCCCAAAAACCTGTTGTGAGGATGGCGAACTTATGTGTGGTATCTGCACATACAGTAAGTAAATCATTCTACAAAAATCATTGAGGCTCGTAAAATTGTAGCGAAAAGCACTACTTTTGAGCTTTTTCTGTTGACCTCTTTTCAGGTGAATGGTGTAGCCCAGCTGCACAGTGACATCTTAAAGGCTGAGTTGTTTGCAGATTACGTTTCTATATGGCCCACCAAATTCCAAAACAAGACTAATGGAATTACTCCTCGTCGATGGCTTCGGTTTTGCAGTCCAGAGCTCAGTAATATAATCACCAAGTGGTTAAAAACTGACCAATGGGTGACCAATCTTGACCTGCTTTCTGGTCTTCGAGAAGTATGTATCAGAATAATTCTCTGTAGTATGCTTTCTTTTATTCTTTCAAAACTATAATTGCAGTAATGTTGCATACTGAACTTATGCTTCTCCAACAGTTTGCCGATAATGCAGATTTTCAAGATGAATGGGCGTCTGCTAAGATGGCTAACAAACAACGTTTGGCGCAATACATATTGCGTGTAACAGGAGAAAGCATCGATCCAAACAGTTTATTCGACATACAAGTTAAGCGTATTCATGAATACAAGAGACAGCTGCTGAACATTTTGGGTGCAATCTATAGGTACAAGAAGTTAAAGGTATCAAATCATACTGATCGTTCTTGGCAATTTGTTTGCTTAATGGAGTTCTGTGTACTGGCATTTCATTTTCAACCAGTATAATACTTTTTCTCTACCAAATTTGAAAATCATCATCATTATTATCGGTATTTTAACTGTTATTGCCATTGTGTGTGTGCATAATCTTTCAATCTGAATGCTGTTTTTAACATCACGGTTTTATATTAATCAAATCATGCAGCTAAAACAACTTAAGATTAAACCTACCTACTTAAGAACTCCAAATGAATTGCTTCACCCTCTATGAGCTTTCATATGTCCCTTTTCATTCATCACATTGATTTAGATATTTGATTTTTTGGTTCTTTAATGTTTATATCAACTCAAAGTCAGTTATCAAATAATTTGCTCTGATTTATTTTCTTGAAACTGATTTATGGTAGGAGATGAGTCCTGAGCAGCGGAAAAATACAACTTCCCGCACCATTATGATTGGAGGGAAAGCATTTGCCACATATACAAATGCTAAACGTATAGTCAAATTGGTGAATGATGTTGGTGCAGTAGTCAACAATGATCCTGAAGTCAATAGCTATTTGAAGGTAAATTAATTACTTTTGACTCGGTACTTTCGGCTTTTTGAGATCTTTTATTGTTGTAGGTTTGAAAGTCCTTTTTCCTGTTTTTCTCGATCAGAAACCCGTTGTCCTACATAATACTTTCGTATCATATGCATTGTTATTTAGCAAAGCAACCAGTGGAATTGACGTAAGTTAACTCGCTTGAAATGGAAATTGAAAGTTAACACATGAAATTTTGAAAACTTTGATATATCCGGTGATAAGGTTGAAGCATCGGGTAGTTACACTTGCTTAATTGGTATTTAATTCCTCAAGTCCAAGGCTTCAATTGTATGATATTCCTTATATAATGTTCTTAAATTTTTACCACTGGGCAGAATATTTGGTAAATGTCTTCATACTATGTCGGGTTCATCCTACAAAACATTATGTTCCGTCCTAATTGGAAATTTTCAGGTTGTATTTGTTCCAAACTACAATGTGTCCGTAGCTGAAATGCTTATTCCTGGAAGTGAGCTTTCCCAGCATATTAGTACTGCAGGCATGGAGGCTAGTGGGACAAGCAACATGAAATTTGCTCTAAATGGCTGCCTCATAATAGGAACACTTGATGGGGCTAATGTTGAAATCCGTGAGGAAATAGGGGAGGAGAATTTCTTCCTTTTCGGTGCAAGAGCTGATGAAGTCCCTCAGTTGCGGAAGGACAGAGAGAACGGATTGGTAAGAACTCGAATTATTATTGCAACTTTGTGAACTTAGAGTCGGTGCCTTCAACTGAAATTATCAGCCTCAGTGATTGGTGCCATTAAAATCGATATGGCTAGTCTTATTAATTATGTAAAGTCCAACTTCCTTTGAGATACTGAATTTGTTTAATTGTTTTTTTACCATTGGTTAATGTTATTTCTAACTCACCCAACAGTTCAAACCCGATCCTCGGTTTGAAGAGGCCAAGCAGTTCATAAGAAGTGGAGAATTTGGAAGTTACGACTACAATCCACTTCTCGAATCTCTAGAAGGTAACTCGGGTTATGGTCGAGGTGATTATTTCCTCGTCGGTCATGATTTCCCAGATTACATGGATGCTCAAGCCCGAGTAGATGAAGCTTACAAGTAAGTCCTAAACTTTACTTTTTAAATCTGGATGTCCCAACTTACATGAACGTTATATGTCGTATTATTGCTCCTTCAGGGATCGCAAGAAGTGGCTAAAGATGTCTATACTAAGCACTGCCGGCAGCGGCAAGTTCAGCAGCGATCGGACTATAGCCCAGTACGCTAAGGAAATTTGGAATATCGAGGAATGCCGCGTGCCGTAATTCCGACCCAATCTCTTTTGGTAATCAGGTTCTAGTTTTATGATAATGAAAAGCATATATATATAAGAATGAGTAATAGGATTTGCTTTCCAAAACCACGTCTTTAGCAAAAACAAAAAATAAGCGAGAAACCCTGCATCTCGATTTCACCTTTAAATGTAATAAACAAAGTAATGTGTTTTACTGAACTGCCTTTACTAGTTTGTGGAACTTTAGTAGAGTATTAAAATTTTAATTTTAGTAAGCATCTTGAAAGCTATATATGTATATATATATATATGCCTAATCCATGTATACATATATATTTGTTAGAAGATGTTAGTGTATATATTTATATATTTTTTCATTTGGTAGAGTTTGTAGATCATGCTTAGGGGTTAAACGAGATAAGATTGCAAGCAGGGATTTAAATTACGGTCGCAGTTGTGGCCGCGTTTTCGGTCGCGTTGCATTTATTGCGGTTGTAGATATAACGGATGCTATTGCGGTCACTGCGGGTATCACGGTCGTGAATTTAAAAAAAAATTACACAACTTATTGTAAAACATAATAGTGGTTTCGAACGATGCCGCTACTGTTATATAACTGCCTATTTCAGTAACGGATTGCTATTTAAATTCTTGATTGCAAGCTGTTTAAATTCGACCAAAAGAAAAAAGTTAGAATTCGAACGAGTTAAGTTTGAGCAATTTGAACTATTAAATGATCCGAGACTATGTTTGAGCAATTTGAACTATTAAATGATCCGAGACTATGTGTCAAACAAGTTACGAGTCTGATTCAATTGCACTCGTGAAAAAGCATACATCTAAGTATACTAATCGTGTAAGCGGACTTAGTTAAATGAAAAAATAGTTTGATTCTATTTTAAGTTAAGCTTGAGCTCAAATAATAATATTCAATTAAGCCATGAGTATTGAGTTGAACTCGAGCTCACGAGTCACGTCCAAGCACGTAATTATTGTTAAATGCACAACTATTCTAGTATTAGCGCTCTTACTCTCCTCCGTCGGATGCTAAAATTTAATTATTTTATTATTTTTATTATTTTCATATACTTTCCTCCACCACCTTGTTTAAATTTAAATCCCACTATAGATACCTTGAATATCAGTATCATTTAAAAACAAAAAAAAAAAACTATTTGATATTTATTTAATTGTTTTGGATAATTTTAAGAGTTGACATTTGATAATGTCAACTTAAAGATTAAAGATTATAATTTGTGATCATCCCACTTGAAACAGACTTTAGGATATTTTTTAAGTTTGATACTAAATTTAATTTGTTCAGTTTATGCTTTCATCGGCAGTATCAATGTTCAAAACTACGTCTAAAACCAATATTAAACATTATTATATAAAAAAAAGGAAAAAGGTCGGTTTCATAAGATGTACTAGATTTATAGGGCACAAGGCCATTAACAAGGTAAACAACTTCTCCTGGAACTCCTAATATTATAGTGTATTCATAGTAAAAGTAGCACCTAAATCCTCTGCCATTTTTCAAGATGAAGAATTCGATCTAGGAGAAACCGACCTCGATATAGATCTCAGAGCTGGACTTCCACTTCTTCTATAGTAGCTTTTGTTAGAACCTTCCTGCCTTGGACTCCTCGAACTTCTCCTAGGTGGTGGAGAAATGCTTTGCGAGTAGCTCCTTGACCTCCTCCCTACTGAGGAAGTGCTGCATGAGCAGCTCCTCCTCAACCCGGTACTTCGTTTAGGGCTGACACTGTACGAGCAGCTTCTCCTAGAAGCTCTCCTTGATCGAGGAGGTGTAAGGCTTGGAGAAGCAGAACGATAATGGTGTCTTCTATATCTAGAATCATATGGCAAGTATGACCTATCACGTGACATTCTATAGTACCGATCATCAGGTGAGTAAGAACGGTCCCGTCTTCTATAGTATCGATCCTCAGGAGAGTAAGAACGGTCCCACCTTCTATAGTATCGATCCTCAGGAGAGTAAGAACGATCACGTCTGCAGTGGTAACGATCATCAGGAGAGTAAAACCTATCACGCCTTCTATAGTATCTATCATCAGGAGAGTAAGAACGGTCCCGTCTACGATAATAATGATCATAGGGAGAGTAGGACCGATCACGCCTTCGATAGAATCGATCTTCAGGAGAGTAGGAACAGTAACGATAATTCTTCCTATAATAGCGGTCATCAGGTGATCTACTATACCGGGAATGAGCACGTGAATAAGACCTATACTGAGGGGAGTAAGACCTGCTCCTACTCCTATCAGATGAATAACAAGATGACGGGCTTTGGCTGCTTGAATAAGGAGAATAGCTAGGAGCTCGACAGGGTGAGTAACTCGGCGAACGATGACGCTCTGTATGCAGAGAAGAATAGTATTAACACATTTTCTGGTTGGATCGCAGATAACAAAATCGACAGAAAGGAACCATACCACGAATAGTTCTCAACCCCAAATACCTTCCTGGTGTAGGGGTTCTCCCCCTCCGCCTCCTAGCCTGCGATAAACAAAACTCAAAATGTAAGATTCTAAAATTACCTAACTGCCCACAAACAAAACGAGCTGAAAGACAGCTAGGTTTTTCTGGAATAAGTATGAAACTGTAAATCAAAACAAAGACAGGGAGACATAAAGCTAAATAAAGAGAGAAATTCCGGGCATACAACCCTAAAAGTCTGATTCTTGATGTTGTGTTTGATTTACTTTTGGAATTTGTTGGAGAGCTGCTTCACACAGCTAAACCTGCTGCTGCCACAAAGAACTTCAAGTGGAAAGAAGCAAAACAACTTTCAAGAACTCTTCGAAACCGACCATTCATATAATCATCATGCAATATTTGAAGGAGCAAACACAAAACAATTACCGAAGCAGGCTATAATCAACACAAGAAAACTTTTACCTTCTCAACTGTAATGACACGTCCCTCAAGAACAGAACCATCCAAGTACTTTATGCAACGATCAGCTTCTTTGTTGGTAGCCATCGTAACAAACCCAAATCCGCGAGAGTCCCTTGTCCTTGGATCAACCACAAGGTGAACATCGATCACCTATATAATTGAAACGAGATTATCACTTAACCATATATGCAAACGTGATATTACATAAGTCATTCAAACAAACATAAGTTCTTAGAGTTTGAACATAACACGTTAACAATACATAAAACAAAAGTTGCATTCATCCGTACATTTCCCTCGCTTGCAAAATGCTTCTCCAACTCCCTCTTGGTGATCCGAGGTGACAAGCCAGTAACATACAAACTGTTCCCAGGATTTTCAACATCACTTTCAGCACTCCTACTCTTACTCCTACAAATCGAAAAAAGAACAATAGGGGAAAACGTATATATCAAACTTCTGCAAAACAAATATAACACAATAAACAGCAGAAAAGGCAGTACTAGAAAAATTAACAATACCGGGACCGACTCCTTGAGCTTGACAAGGATCTCGACACAGACCGGATGTATCGCTTGTTTGGGGAAGCAGAACTCGAATACCTTGACCTCTTAGTGTACGACATCTGGAAATATGAACAAAATATACAGCTCAGTACTGAATTAAAATTATAAAATTTGTTTGGTATATTTCTTAAAATTAAGGGATAGTTTTTTTGACTGTTTTGATAAATGTAATTTCCAAAATTTTAAAAGTATTAAATGAAATAAAATAAAATAAATGGAAAAAATCTACATCCTTATCTACTTATTATTTTCTAAACTTTTCATTGAAAAAATTATATCATTTAGATTTAGTTATGTATTATCTAACGTGCTAAAAAACAAAATCACTGGAAATATTAGTTTGTTTATTTATTTTTAATACAAGGCCTAAGTTCATAATGTAGTTACATTTAAAAGTATTTCCAGTGCAAAATAATACCATATCATATTATCATTTTCCTAAAAGAACAATAACCATTCGAACCCATTTTAATCAAACTCCTTATTTTTCATGATGAACTACGCACCCGATACCAATGCACGACACATATCGGGATGACGGTACAATAAATCCCTTAAAAGGACACTCAAAATGCATATAAATCTCGAGGAAAAATGTAAGTTCCTATATTGCATACTTATATCCAACATTCAAAACTAAGTTCAAATCTAAGTAGTCGATCGAATTTTAGGTTAAAGAGGGAATATGACTAGTTCTAAGCATTGTATAAAAAAGCAATAAATTATCTAATAATATTCATATCTTTCCGTAATAATAATCCCCAAAAACAGCTTCGATTTAGTCTTTTATATAACAATTTAATCAAAATTTAAAATCTACAGAATCCTTCGGAATTGCTTCCGTTGTTAAAATAGAAAAGATGCTAATGTATAAGGCTCTTGATTTAAAAACTTCATTAACGACAGATAAAAAATTTACTTACAAATTGTTTCTGCTTATTGTGTTCAACTTTCAATTGAATTTTCATTTTTTCATAAAATTTGTTATTAATTAAAAAACCAAATAAAAAGCTAATTCTCCTATAAGCAATTAAGCTAATGGATTTATATTTAGAGCCAAGCCTATTCATCATCATAAACAAAGCCAATTATCAAATTCAACAAACATGATTTACATTACAATAATTAAAAATAAAACTAATACCCTACCAAGAATTAGGGATCGAATTACGAATATGTATATATAAATAACTAAATAACAAAGCAATAAATTAATTACCTTCAAACAAATGAAGAATTAAACGATTGAAGAATCGAGTCTTTTGAATCCCACCTTTGTTTGGTTTAAGCAACGATTTCGTTTTCTTTTGAATAGAACTAAAAAATGGCAAAACGAATTATATATAAATGGTGAAAAGGCGCACTAATGAAGTTTCTGGAGATACGGACGTGAGGAGTGCATTAAAATTCGGACGAATCTTTCCCCTTCAAGTCCGTGAGACGTAGGCTTTTTGGTCATTCAGTTTAGTAACGACACCTGTACGAGTGAGTCAGAATGGGTTAAATATATAATTTGTGAATTTAACCTTTATATTTTATTTTATTTTATTTTTTTGAATTTTAAAATTTCTTTCTAACTGACTAAATGTTAGCCATTTAGTTCATTGAATTAGTAAATGTATCGTAAGATACTATATTAAAAATTAAATTATATTTTAATATTTTTATTTAAAAATTAATAAATTAATATTTGTACATTAATTGAAGAATAATTTGGTTTTATCTGTTAAAAAGTTAATCAATTTCTATTGTTAATAATTAATGTTACTAGCGGTAGCCAGACAGTTACTGTGGTATGCTACTTGTATTTCATGTTAACATATAAGGGTCAATTTTTAATAGTATAAATAGATGAAATTTTTAATAGAACAACCAGTTTGTAGAGATGATCATGGGTTGGGCTACCCAGTTCGACCCGACGACTCGTCTGAAAAATGAGAGGGTTCAAGTAAAAATATAGGCCCAAAATATGGGTTTAGACAAAAAATGAGACCCGTTTAGAAAACGGGTCGGGCCTCAGGTAAACCTTTTTTGGCTCGGGCCCAATTCGAATTATATATTAAATATATTTTATTTTTAATCAAATATACTTTTTAAATTTACATATTTTTTTTGTTTTAATATTTGTTTTAAAAATTTTATTTAATGAAAAAAGCTAAAAAAATTAATATGGTCCGGGCCAGGCCGGGTTCGAGTTTATTAATTTCCTTTCAGGTCGGGCTTGGACAAAATTTTAAGCCCATATTTCGAATTGAGCTCGGGCCTAGAAAATGGGCCTAAAATTTTGTATGGGCCCTGCCCATGATCACCTCTACCAGTTTGCTCTTTATTATAATGTATAAAATTAATTTGTCTATTTTTTTTAGTAGGAGATAAAATGCAATCTAACTCATACCAACAATACTTCCATGGTAGTTTTGCCTATTAAGTTTTGCCATTTCTAATATCTGATGCGAAAAAAACATATTATCAGATATGTAATGTCATGTTACTTTACTATTTCTAAATATTACTTTCGAAAAAATCAGTTAATGATTTCAATGATTGTTGTTTGAGTTAGAATGAAATTTTAAAATTTAAAATGAATAGGGACTAATAATGAACAAGTTAGAGAATATGGATTAAACCCACAGCTTACACGATACAAGGCTAACAACGAAAATTAACGGAATTGATTTAATTGTTTTGCTCGTGTTAGGGATAAATTTTCAAAATTCAAAAAAATATAGAGGCCAGAATTGAATAATTTGAAAAGTACATGGATTAAAATTATAATTTACATAAAATAAAATAACCATAGATGAACTGAAAACGTCTTACGCTTGTTCGATTTAGCTCTAAAATATGGATTTAAACTTTTAAATTTGATATTAAATTTCAAAACATGATAATTGAGTACTCAATAGAAACAGTTCAAGAAGTGTGGGGAGAAGACTGGGAATTACTGGAAGAAATAAAGGGAAGAATGGGATGCGTTACGTGAAGGGAACGCTAAGCAATAAATGAACTAACACTTGGAGGATTCCAATTAATCAAAACCATTATGTGTTATTGTTATAAGAGGAGAATAAAAATAGATTTGATTTGAAAATATTATAATTAATTTTAAATTTTAAATTAATCGAATTGAATTATTTAAATTATTCGAGTCAATTTAAATAACTCGATTTTGAGTTATCAAGTTAAATTTCACAATTCAAATAACTTGAAAATTTTAAATGACAGATTAGTGTAAATACCTTTTTGATCATTTGTCAACTTTGAAAATAAACAATCTGGTCTTTCTCAACAAAAAAATCAAAATTATTTTCAAAATTTTAAAATATTTATAAAAATTTCAAAATTTTAAAAATATTAAAAATTTAAAATTTTAGAAATTTCCTAACAAAATATTTTTGGACCTAATTAATGGTTTAAATTTATCATTTTCAAGTAATTTTTTATTATTTTGTTTTGAACAAAATTTAAATATATATATATTTTAAATTTACGTACTTTAACATAGATCTAATTATATTGTAACAATATTTTTATTTGACATGTTTAATTTTTTAATTTAACTCGATCCGACTCATCTTGAATTTCATTTCACTCAACTCGATTTGAAATTTTTCAATTTGAATTAAGATGATAAAATGGGACTGGTGAATTCGATTAATTCAAAAATTTTTTACTTGATTCGATCGAAGTCTCACCTCTAATAATTATTATTACTACTATTATTATTATTATCATCATCTTCATTAGGTTAATATATGTCAGTTGTCATTGTACTTATACAAAATTGAGATTTAGCCCTGCACTTTAAAAATTAAAAATTAAATTTCTCATTTTTTTAATTTAATAATCTTATTCAATTATTGTTGTTGTTTGCAATTTTTTAAAAAATGTCAACTTAACATATTTATTTTTTGGCCAATATCATGTAATGTCATACGAGAGTAGTCTATGAACATGCCAAACTGATAAAAATTGACGAAAAATATAGACTAAGATTTCTAAATCAGAAAAGTAGATGAACCAAATTTTAATTTTGGTCTAAGGACTATCAGCATATTTCAATGTTAATATTATTATTTTACAAATTGACATTGAATTATAGTAATTTATTAGTTTTTTATTTAATTTTTTTTTTACTTATTTTGGTACTTAAAAATTTTTTTTTAGTCTCTAAAGTTAACGGTGTTGGCCTAATAAAATGCTATCTTGTGGCATTTGTATAATTTAAACTTTAGGTAAATCGGGCTAAGTTAAGTTTGGGCATTGAATATTAAAATTTAATTTAAGTTGAATTGTCTATAAAAGTGTGACTGAATTGAGCCTAATCTGAATAGTAATAAGCTTAAGTTTGACTTAAAATTTATGGTTCATTATAATCGAGTTACTCAAACTCGAGGTTAATTAAGCTCGTGTACTAAATTTCATACTTAAACTTGAGCTCAAATGGGCTCACTTGAGCCACGATACATTCGGTGCCATGGAGCTGACCCGTTGAGCTATTCGCTTTCTTCAAAGGATGGTGCTTCCAAGCCCACCTCACAGTTGTCATCGCTCGATCACTTCCTTTTCCACTAAGTGATTGCTTGGGACCTTAAGCGTCTGATCTGGTTTTCTCTCGACTTTGGATCTTAGCACCCAAAAGTCTTATGCATACAACGATCTAGGCTTGTATTGAGTTTCCACAGGGTTGGTAAGGCGAAATGGGGCCACCTAGCCCATTGAGTGCTCTACCTCAGACCATCGACATCATCGCTCTCTGAAATAGATTTGGAAAACCAATTATATCCGATCTTGGTTGGCCTTTCACCCTAATACAAGTCATCCCGTATTTTGCCACATCGTGGTTCGGTCCTCAAGGCTGTTAGAGCTCTCTTCACTGCTCATGGCTAGATCGATCGGTTTGGTCAAATAGGAAGAACTAGAAGATTCCACCTCTGAAGCGCTTACACCTAATGGCTTAATTGTTCCCATTTCCTCGTGACCCATCATGCAAAAGGTACGCAGTACCTCCAGCAACAACAAGATGGAACCATAGGCTTCTATGCTGGGAGCAGCATTTCGGGGTAACCATCTCAACTCCCCGTTTCTGGCATGCTATAGTTATTTCAGTCTCTCGACGGCGGGAATGGGAGATTACCGGTAAGCCAGATGCTTCATATTCTTAAGGCATTTCGTTGCACTTAAATCACCCGGCCACCCAATGGTAGAAGCGGTAGAAGCATTGAAAGACGGCGTCAGCTATAGACTAGGCTTAAGGGGCGGGGCGGCGGACTTCACATTGGCAAATCCTCTCCTCAGGCCGGCCCGGTGTGAATGGGTGTGATATATACCTCTTTGTTTAGCACTGTGTACCCAGCTTCATGTCGCTCCCGGTTCATGGTGGAATCCATTGAATGCGTTGGTCAAGCACGGGATTACAAAAGTGTTTGTTGCTTTCTTCGCATGCTTGAGCGCGGAATGCTACTCTTTTCTTTGCCCCTTGGACAGCTAGCGAACTTACAAACAAATAGTAAACTTAAACTATCAATTATATTACATCCATCTCCACATAGAAGTGTTGGAAAAGAAAGCCATCTGAGAGGCAGAGGTTTACTATCAATTTTATCTCTCTATGAGTTTTTCTAGAGCGGAATTGCGCGTGCACTTCTGCCAGAGCGGAATCACGTGTGTACTTGGTGTATAATCTCTGCAGTATCTTCCATCAGAACCCCAAATCGGCAACGAATATGTCCTTTAGACTTTAAAATAAATGGACGAATACTCAAAAATAGGTGGAAACCCGGCTTAAGCTGGTTGTACTTGTCAGTTCGTTCAATTCACACAGGCAGTGTGATTTTGGGGGATTTCGTTTGCTCTGCAAGGTAGCCAGAGCCAGCCAGTTTTTCACTAAATAGGCATGATAGTTTTCAACTGCAGAAAAGTAGTGCGGAGAACTAGTCAGAATTGTGCCTGCCATCCAATTCGTGACGCATGGCGAGATTCCTCTCTGCCCTCCGCTCGGCAACGCAATTCCCATGCTCACCAGTTATAGCACCAAAATCCACCCTCTCTTCAAACTCACCTCACTCTCGTGAATGTCCTTCCCAAATCCTAGCGTGACGTGGATGATCCGCCGAATCCTCACCACGATCGATTAGGTTAAACGGTTCCGCAAAGTTTGTTTTTTCATACAGGCAGCGTGTGTGGTTATAGTACTCAGATTGTGCCAGCCATGCAATTTACACTTGAGCTCAAATTCAACTCAATTATTATCGAATAAAATTCAAATTTTTTGAGAACTCGCCTGAATCGTATAAGTTGCATGACAAAGACTCTACAAACAAAACCACCTAATCCTTTCCCCCGCGTCTCCTTTTCGCTAAAGTCATTGGCGGGAGCCAAAACACTTACCTTTCCCGCTAATTGGATCGCATCACGATTCAATTTCTTCCCAGCTTTTTTATCTATAAAACCCTAACCCCAAAATTTTCAATCTCTGTGCTTCAATCGAAGGGAAAAAAAGGGAAAAAGAAAGAAAACCCCCCAAAATGCTAGAGCTTAGGCTAGTTCAAGGTTCGCTTCTGAAGAAAGTATTGGAAGCGATTAAGGACTTGGTCAACGATGCTAACTTCGACTGTTCGGCGACCGGATTCTCATTGCAAGCCATGGATTCAAGCCACGTTGCTTTGGTGGCTCTGCTGCTCAGATCGGAAGGTTTCGAGCACTATCGTTGCGATAGGAACCTTTCCATGGGGATGAATCTCAATAACATGTCTAAGATGATGAAATGTGCCGGTAATGATGATATCATCACAATCAAGGCTGATGATGGCAGTGATACTGTTACTTTCATGTTCGAAAGTCCCAGTAAGTGTTTTGTTTTGGGTATTTTTTGGGATTTAATGGAATCTGTATAAATTGTAAAGGGTTTTGATGTTTCTTAAAAGATTTGGTTTGTCAATATAAAAATGAACTGACATTATTTTTGTGTGTATTGATGGATGGATTAAAGCACAAGACAAGATATCGGATTTTGAGATGAAGCTGATGGATATTGATAGTGAGCACCTTGGGATTCCAGAGGCAGAGTATCAATCTATTGTGAGGATGCCTTCAGCTGAGTTTGCTAGGATTTGTAAAGATCTTGCTAGCATTGGTGATACTGGTAACCTAGTGAAACCTTTAGCTTTAATATTCAAAAGATTCTCAATTTGAGATTGAAATTGATTTGAACTTGAAATAACTTGAATGAAATGATGTGTTGACTTGATCTGAAGGATTTGAGCTCAAACTCAGAGTATTTGAACTCCACATTATTTGAAATAAAGTTGAATTAGAATTTGATGATCCAATTCAAATTAATTCAGCTCAAAGCTAGCTTGACTTCTCTAATTATTTTGTTACCATAATAATTGTGATGCTATTGCAATTTTGAATCCTTGCTTGATCATAGTTTCGTGTGCTTGTTTCTAAGGTTAAGTTTCTGTTTGATGTGATCTGCAGTTGTTATCTCTGTAACCAAGGAAGGTGTGAAATTTTCCACAAGAGGTGATATCGGAACTGCCAATATCGTTCTCAGGCAAAATACCACGGTAGATAAAGTATGTTCTTTGCCCTTTAGGCCTATAAATTTTTCAGCACTGTGATTTGCTTGAATTTAGTTATTTTGTAAAATGTTATGCTTATTTTCAAGATATAATGCACGTTGGTTTTTCTGGAATTAATGCTTTTGCAGCCTGAAGAAGCCACGATCATAGAGATGAACGAGCCGGTTTCACTGACATTTGCATTGAGGTACATGAATTCATTTGCAAAAGCAACTCCATTGTCGAGTACAGTGACGATTAGCTTATCTTCGGAATTGCCGGTTGTGGTTGAGTACAAGATAGCTGAGATGGGTCATATTAGGTTTTACTTGGCACCCAAGATTGAAGAGGATGAAGATGAGACTAACCCACAAGGTTAACTTGACTAAAAAATTTTTTTTTGGGGGTGGATTTAGTTTTCTTGGTAAACTGAAAATGGGTATTTGATGTTTATGCCATTAATGGTTTTCATTAGGGTTTTCCTACTTTAGGGTTTCAAGTTTGTAGTTGAACATAAAGTAGTTTAGGATTTTGATGGATGAAAAGTTATATTTGTTGTATTTTTTAATCTTGTTCCCTGTATCGTATGAGTTGCATGACAAAGACTCTACAAACAAAACCACCTAATCCTTTCCCCGCGTCTCCTTTTTGCTAAAGTCATTGGCGGGAGCCAAAACACTTACCTTTCCCGCTAATTGGATCGCATCACGATTCAAATTCTTCCCTGCTTTTTATCTATAAAACCCTAACCCCAAAATTTTCAATCTCTGTGCTTCAATCGAAGGGAAAAAGGAAAAGAAAGAAAACCCCAAAATGCTAGAGCTTAGGCTAGTTCAAGGTTCGCTTCTGAAGAAAGTATTGGAAGCGATTAAGGACTTGGTCAACGATGCTAACTTCGACTGTTCGGCGACCGGATTCTCATTGCAAGCCATGGATTCAAGCCACGTTGCTTTGGTGGCTCTGCTGCTCAGATCGGAAGGTTTCGAGCACTATCGTTGCGATAGGAACCTTTCCATGGGGATGAATCTCAATAACATGTCTAAGATGATGAAATGTGCCGGTAATGATGATATCATCACAATCAAGGCTGATGATGGCAGTGATACTGTTACTTTCATGTTCGAAAGTCCCAGTAAGTGTTTTGTTTTGGGTATTTTTTGGGATTTAATGGAATCTGTATAAATTGTAAAGGGTTTTGATGTTTCTTAAAAGATTTGGTAGTTCTTTTTTTTGTCAATATAAAAATGAACTGACATTATTTTTGTGTGTATTGATGGATGGATTAAAGCACAAGACAAGATATCGGATTTTGAGATGAAGCTAATGGATATTGATAGTGAGCACCTTGGGATTCCAGAGGCAGAGTATCAATCTATTGTGAGGATGCCTTCAGCTGAGTTTGCTAGGATTTGTAAAGATCTTGCTAGCATTGGTGATACTGGTAACCTACTGAAACCTTTAGCTTTAATATTCAAAAGATTCTCAATTTGAGATTGAAATTGATTTGAACTTGAAATAACTTGAATGAAGTGATGTGTTGACTTGATCTGAAGGATTTGAGCTCAAACTCAGAGTATTTGAACTCCACATTATTTGAAATAAAGTTGAATTAGGATTTGATGAACCAATTCAAATTAATTCAGCTCAAAGCTAGCTTGACTTCTCTAATTATTTTTGTTACCATAATAATTGTGATGCTATTGCAATTTTGAATCCTTGCTTGATCATAGTTTCGTGTGCTTGTTTCTAAGGTTAAGTTTCTGTTTGATGTGATCTGCAGTTGTTATCTCCGTAACCAAGGAAGGTGTGAAATTTTCCACAAGAGGTGATATCGGAACTGCCAATATCGTTCTCAGGCAAAATACCACGGTAGATAAAGTATGTTCTTTGCCCTTTAGGCCTATAATTTTTTCAGCACTGTGATTTGCTTGAATGTGGTTATTTTGTAAAATGTTATGCTTATTTTCAAGATATAATGCACGTTGGTTTTTCTGGAATTAATGCTTTTGCAGCCTGAAGAAGCCACGATCATAGAGATGAACGAGCCGGTTTCATTGACATTTGCATTGAGGTACATGAATTCATTTGCAAAAGCAACTCCATTGTCGAGTACAGTGACGATTAGCTTATCTTCGGAATTGCCGGTTGTGGTTGAGTACAAGATAGCTGAGATGGGTCATATTAGGTTTTACTTGGCACCCAAGATTGAAGAGGATGAAGATGAGACCAACCCACAAGGTTAACTTGATTAAAAAAATTTTTTTTTGGGGGTGGATTTAGTTTTCTTGGTAAACTGAAAATGGGTATTTGATGTTTATGCCATTAATGGTTTTCATTAGGTTTTCCTACTTTAGGGTTTCAAGTTTGTAGTTGAACATAAAGTAGTTTAGGATTTTGATGGATGATAAGTTATATTTGTTGTATTTTTTAATCTTGTTCGTCTTTACTAGTAGTGCAACTTAATAGTTTCTCTTTAATGGTTGCATTTAAAATAAATTATTTAGATAAACAATAATTTTTATTATGATTAGAAAATAACTAATGGTATCATTAATAACAGTCTAAATATTTATTAGTGAATTATATGAAAAAGTCAAAAGAAACAACCAACAAAAAATTGCAGAAATCTGGAAAATTCAACAAATTGTTTAATAATTTCAACAAACTACTTCAAGGTCTCAAACAATTGAGGGAAAAGAAGAAAATGGCAAATATAATCCCCCATAAGAAACTCACATTATAATCTCCAGTCTTCACCAGCGTACACCGCTTGATCACCAAGTTCTTGTTCGATACGAAGCAACTGCAAAAGTATTTTTATTTCCCCCATTAATATCATGTATGGCCTTTTTCTAGACCTTTAATTTCATCTATAGATTGTATTTATGGTTTCTAGATCAAGAAAATGGCTAATTGGCAATCTATTGATTACAACTAAACTACAAGGCTTTTGTTTTTTGGTATAAAAGAGGTCATAACCAATTATGTTTGAACTGGACCAGATCAACCAGCGTACTGGTCCTAAGAATGGTATCGGACCAACCGGCTGAATCAGGTTTTTTTGTGAATTTTGAATAATTTTTAATTGAACCAGTTGGACTGAAGAAACAGTGACCTAACTGGTTCAACCACTGGTCTGGCTGTAGCATTAGGTTAGAGGAGAGGATTGTGGATATTAAAATTCGAATCCTGAATTAGCTGGATACCGCCTTCTAAGAGCAACTATATGAATCGAGTAGGTTAACAATAGACATAAAACGTTGTGTTTATCTTAGGCTAACTCATCAGCCAAAGAGAAAGGAAGGAGAAATTATGGGAACAACCAAATATACTACCTACACCGATGAATGTTCAGGAATACAGAAGGAGATCAAGGGAATACTAGATAAGGTACTATAAGATGACTTGGTAACGAGACTACTATCACCACAGCAGCCATGTGGTCTGGAAAATCGCAAGGTGATGGTCCTAGCTGAATATTTAAATTTACTATATCAATGCGTGTATATATATCTTGTCTTTAAACTAGTTTGGTGATGTGCATCAGTGAGAATACAAGGCCTACCAAAAACAAGAATTTACGAACTATGGTATTTATTAGCAAAACCTATAAAGATCTGTCTTAATGAAATCTTGTCTTCGGTATAATTAGTATCTTATTATTATTTTCTAAACATGAGCTATGTGATTGTTCGAAAAGCAAAAAATTATAAAAGGTAGCATTTCACAAGATAGGAATACAGACCTGGTTGTACTTAGCCACTCGCTCTCCTCGGCAAGGAGCCCCTGCTTTGATCTGACCTGCGCCAAGTGCGACTGCTAAATCCGCAATGAAACAATCATTAGTTTCCCCAAATCTTTGAGATACCACCACTCCCCAGTGGGCTTCCTTTGCCATTTTTACCACGTCAACAGCCTCTGTCACGGTTCCGATCTGATTTATCTGATTCAGAACATCGAATTATTAGAACAGAGAGTTCCAGCAGCATATTTAACAACAAAAAGTTTCAACATATTCTTTTGGCACACGGCTTCTCTTTTTTTTTCAGCTTCAGACTAAGTAAAAAGATGGTGATTCAGCTAATTTGCCATCATTATCATCAAATAAAAGTACTCGTGTTTCGTACAATAATCCAGTAGATACCTTGAGAAGAAGAGAGTTGCAAGCAGATTCATGTATTGCTCTCTCGATGCGCTTTGGATTTGACATCAATAAGTCATCCCCCACCACCTGCAAAACCATCTTACCTTAAGTTATGACAGGTCCAACAAAGGGAAGACTTACAAGATTTGAACAAAAAGCTAAAAGTACCCAATAAGTTTGCGAATTTGGATCCTAGTAATGTTTAGGTGCACCAAAAACCAACAATTAAACCATTCTATGTTCTTGCCTTTTGTTGTATATGTTAAATTGGATAAAACATCATTCAACGGACCTAAACAAAAGCAATATGTTAACAGGAAAACAAACCTGACATAGTCCAAGACCGCAAAAACGTTTGCTGTGTTCCCAATCTTCCTTGTCAAAGGGATCTTCAATAGAAGCAATCGGGTAATCTAAGACAACAGAAAAGAAGATAAAGGAACGGGATAGCGTTAATTTTTAGTTGAAAGAACAAAGCAGAAAAAACAAACAGAAGCCTCTACGGAAAAACGGAGATACCAATGCAAAGGTCTTTGTACATCTGAATCATATCCTCTCCTGACTTGAAATTTTGCCCAGATTTATTTGGAGATTTGAATTCTAAATCATACTTCGTACCTGTATGAAAACGAAAGAAAAGCAGCTCCTATTTATCATGAGCAAGCCGTGTCTACATATGAAAATTAGATTCTGAATAAACATGCAACCCAACTAGGGTAAAATAAGCTTTTGAGGCACCTAGATCATATATTCAGTTAAAGATCTTTATATCCTACTAGGCTACTAGTGATTATAATGCAATGGCATTGCACGGCCATGCCAACATATCTTATGAACAGTAGAATAGCAGGTTCTACCCAAAACTTGTCCGTGGTCTTACATGCTTCAAAATGAGAATTGACCAATTAATGAGAGAACATGCATCACCTATGCAAAATTCAGTAGCTGCAACACCAATTCCTATCTTTATTTTGTCATTATACCCAGTTCTGCCAATAGCTTCTCGGACAATATCCAATCCTTCTCTTACACTGCCAGACATATGAGAAAATCAAACAAAAATTCCAGCCAGTTTCCTGAAATAACACAAGATAAACTTCATTCCCCTTACGGGGTTAGGGGCAGAGTGCGTTGATCAATAATGTGAAAAACAAGGATAGTCAGACATAATGGTAACACTTGCCTGGATATGTCAGGAACAAAGCCACCATCTTCACCAACATTACACCCATTTGCACCGTATTTTTCTGTAATAACAGCCTGCTCTTCTTTACAATAAACTAATGAGTATATGCATGACATTTCCAGTGCAGATTACTTGTAAGAGAGTATACAACAAAACTATTAAGGTTGAGCAATTTAAAGTTTCTTCACAGAATTAGATTAAATGATTTTCTATTGTTAATGTCTACCCATAAACTGATGGTTAATCGGTATTCCCCCAAAAAGTATAGGTGTTTGTTTTATGTATATGTAATCAGATCCATTTTCAATCAGAATCTTTTAGAAAATTATAGGCACAAACCAATCAGCAAGCCAAAAACCTTTAAGAGAGGTGACAGCTAGACAGTCAAAAAACTATCTGTCAATAGCAACATTACAGGCAGGTCCATATCACTTACCCAAATAAATCCATTTTTTTCTATCAAATTTACTGAATCTCCTAAATATATAGACTGCAACTTACTTTATCACACTAGCAGTGTCCCAGAGTTCAAGACAAATGAGGCATTCTATTAATACAACAATTTCTGGAAACTGGGCAGATGGAAAAGTTCAAGAAGAATCATGAATGTCTATTCGAAACATTTCAAAAAATCAAGTCATAAGAGACTTAAACTACAGTATGTCAACTTGTTTACAATGAAAGAAGAACAACCGTAAGATCAAATGATGATCAATAAAAAATAACAGGCCAGACATAGAAATGGAGACTAAACCACACCAAAATTCTCAATGAAGATTTATTTTTATACTCAGTTTACCAAATTAAATTTCCAAAGGTGTTCTACGACTCATGACTTTTCACATGGCAAACTTTACTTGCTTTATACCCGATGAGACAAATAATATGTTTGTGATGGGCAACTTAAAACTAAATCCAAAGGCTACACAACTTGGTTTAACAAAATCACCTTCAAGTGATGATAGGTCTCAGAGCCCATTTGTAAAGCTTCCTCAAATCTGGCTGCTCCTGTTGGGAGAATCATGATATCCTGATAGCAAAATAACTCAAATCAAGTCATACAGATATGAGGCATTTCAAAAGAAGCACAGGAAGGAGATAAATTCCAGGAATCAAAATCATAAAAAATGCTAAATTGTGGGGACTTGGAGTAAAAGATCATTCACAAAATGCTATAAGCCAATATTAGAATTTAAACCTAAAGATGATTCTCTACCTGAACGGGCAGACTATTTCCAGAATGTTTTCCGCCACTGATAACTGTGAAGGCAGGGACTGGAAGGATTGCATTCGTTTTACCAGAAAGATCAGCTATGTGTTTGTAAAGTGGAACCTGATTTTTACTTTGATTAGAACATTTTGAATAGAAGTCAATAATTCTAGCATATAAATGGAAAAATATATTGGGAAATGATACCTCCTTTTCAGCAGCCCCAGCTCTGCATGCAGCAATAGACACAGCTAATATAGCATTTGCTCCAAGTTCACTCTGTGATAATTATATTCAAACAAAGAACCAGAATGCAACAAATTCTGTAAATTCCATTATTATGTGAATCATCCAACCTAAAATTTAAAAACAAAAAGATCTAAAAATTGGTAAGGAAAAGATTGGCAGAATAATTTCTTCTTATTCTATTTATTCTTCTCATCTAAAATTTCACACAAAGAAAAATTATCCAATTATCCCACTTTCTATCCACTCCACCTAGACCAGATGTCAGTTGGCAGACTTGTAAAACAATCTCTAGGTCCCAACCTAAACCAACTATTAAAATGGTTTGGTTTTTAAACCCATATATAAAGTGAACAACAGCTAACTAAACCCGAATTTTGAGAAAGAAATAAAGAAATGCACCTTCTTTTCTGTCTTGTCCAAGTCTATCATGGCCTGATCGATCTGAAGCTGAACTGTTGGATCCATACCAACCAAGGCTTCAGATATTTTCTCATTTATGTTCTTAACAGCTTTTGTTACAGCATTTCCAAGGTATGTTCCCTTATCTCCATCTCTCAGTTCAACAGCCTCATACCTGAGATGAAATTGTCAAAACCAAAACGTTATCATGGCGTTGATAATTTTCCAATAATGATAAATAAGAGAGTTTAAGCATTAAACAACAGAAAAAAGAGTTAAATAATAACCAATAAAATGAGACAATTCATAATCATGCATTTCCATATGAACTAAAATTAAATTGTTCAGTTAAGATAATTTTATACATTCTGAAAACAAGCTAAAACGAAAATTACATTCCAGTAGAGTCGCCGCAAGGAACAGAAGCACGGAACACCCCTTTGTTAGTGAACAACTCAACTTCAACAGTAGGAATCCCTCTACTATCGAGAATCTGCCGAGCTTTTACCTTCGTTATCACTGAAGAAACCGCTTTTTTCATATGATTAGACTGCGATATCCATTGAAAAAAAAAAAAATCATCGTCAAAACGAAAAGCAAAGGAAATCGAAAATTTGCAATCGAAAAAGGAGAAAGAGAAAAACAAATTTACGATGAAGAGGACGGGATCCGGAGTTTTAGCTCGAACTGCGGCATTGACGGCGTCTTCGATTTTGCGAGAGAGCATATGCTTGTCGAGGTACTCTTGAACCGACATTTTTTTTTATTCTCTCGTTTGACGGTGAAGATCTAACGGAGATACTTTACCCTTTGAGCTTTGATCCCCAAATCTTCACAGTTTATTGATATTCGAGTCTTCGAAGAGAGCTGAACTCCACTTGATTTCGAAAAATTAGAAGCTTAGCTCACTTCGTGTTTTTGTAATCTCAAATTTCAAAATTTTCAAAAAGAAAAAACACCTCTGTTTCTCACTGTATTTCCTTCTCCCGCATCATTTTCTCCTTCGAACAATTGAAAACTCCAGTTTTCAGGGAAAATTTTCCATATCGATTTTGGGTTTTTTGGGCCAATATGAACTGGATTTCACTGTCTTTTTAGCCCGTCTTAGAGTTTTGGCAAAATCTGGGCCAGGCTCAGTAAAATGATAAGGGTAATATAAGAAAGGAATAGGGCTATAACGGTTCGGTTCGAATACGGTGGTTTGAATAATAATAATAGAAAATATTAAATTTATTTTTAGTTTTTTTCTTTTTTGAAGTTTACGATTATTGATAAAAATGTACAACAAGAGAATCAATTTACCAAAATAGGCAAAGAGTCGAAAAAGGAGGAAAGTTAGAGAAGAGTAAGGAAGTAAGGGAGACTGAGTGCAGATAATGGTTGAAGGATGTAAGGGAGACCAAAGATCTCTCCATCATTCTACAAGGCATTTATAAGGAGGAAAGTTTCGTGCCTATAAATGTCACATCACCAACAATTTCGAGACATAGTGGTTATGTGATCAACTAGGTGACAAAGCCATTATACATGGCTTGTCGTCAAGTGTGGTACGATTTTAATATAATACGAGGTTATTATGCCTAGTGGTCCCTTATTGGTCCCTCTTTGCGGTGAGTGCGTTCCTACTAGGAACAGGTGGTTTGGAGGATGAAGTACCTGGGTGGCTAGTCACCCAATAGTGATCAGCTAGGTGATGCAAGATAGGGGACAATTTGAGTGGTCATATGGGAAACTAACCAAGTAATGTGAGGCAGAGAGTCATTTGTGGATACCACTTAAGTATCCTCTCATGATGCCACAGTGTTCATGCCAAGTAAGGGCATAACAACAATTATAGATATGGTTACAAGCTGTACAAATCCGAATCAATTTTAATCAAAATCAAGCATCACAAAGCACAATTTAAATAATATATTAAGATAGATCAAAATAGTTCTAGAAATGACCTATACATAACGAGATGTAAGTCAAAATAAAATTATAGACAACTCACACATGATTTAAACATCAAAAAGCATCTTGAAGCACAAACTCTTAAAATCATATAATTTTCAATTGTCTTGCCAACTAATTGATTTATATTAACCTTGAAACAACTTCCAACTCATCTTCCTCCTAAATTAAGGTTATAAAATGGTCACCCAACTATTAGTAATTTTCTTTTTTGGTCACCAACTAAGAAAAGTTACAAAACGACCACCCAACTATCCAATTTTATCTTTTTTGGTCACCCAACTATCTTGGATTTTTAGATATTTCCATTTTTATGTTATTTCGTTGGTGACCATAAAAGACAAAATTGGATAGTTGGGTGATCACTTTGTAACTTTCATAGTTGGATGACCAGAAAATTAAAAAAAAAAATCATAGTTGGGTGACTACTAATGTAGTTTACCCTTAATTTAATAGAGAGACTAATTTAATAAAATTCCTACAATAGAGGGACCTCATAGTGAATTTCACCTACATTTTTCTCTTACCTAGCCGTTACAAAACCAGTGGTAACCAGCCAGCAAAGCCATTATATATACCATATAATAATAACAAATACAGCAAAGAACAGGTTAGCTAATTCCATTTGAATCCCACTATAAAACCCTTCCCAAATAATGTAAACCCTAAATCATCCCATCTTCAACCTCAAACAATCCCTCTCAGTCACCAAAGCAAAATGCGTGAAATCCTTCATATTCAAGGCGGCCAATGCGGCAACCAAATCGGCGCCAAGTTCTGGGAAGTTATATGTGCGGAACACGGCATAGATCCAACGGGACGTTACAATGGAGATTTGGACCTTCAACTCGAGAGGATCAATGTTTACTACAATGAATCCAGCTGTGGTAGGTTCGTTCCTCGTGCTGTTCTTATGGATCTTGAGCCTGGGACCATGGATAGCATTAGATCTGGTCCGGTTGGTCAGATTTTCAGACCGGACAACTTCGTGTTTGGTCAGTCCGGTGCCGGTAACAACTGGGCTAAAGGGCATTATACTGAAGGTGCTGAGTTGATTGATTCTGTTCTTGATGTTGTACGGAAAGAAGCTGAAAATTGCGATTGTCTTCAAGGTACGTAATATTGTTAGATTTTGTCACATAAATTCTATTTGGTAATATTCAATTGAGATTTTAATATAATTATGTTGGCCGGAGATTGTTTGATAATAAGGTTTATTAATAAATTAGTTGTTTTTTTAGTATAAAACTCTCAACATAAGGTTTCCTTGTAGGATTAAGAAGAAGAGGAGATATCTAATCTTTGTATGAAATTTTTATATGAGGGCTTGTAGCTTTATTTGTGTTGTAGCCTTGGAGTCGTAAATGAGGGCTAGAAGGGTCGAACACATAAAAATTTATGTTGATCTCCTGTTGTTTATGTTCTTGCTCACAAATTCCCAAATAAAATATTGCTTATGAAGAAGAACCTATTGATCTAAGAAAAGCTTGTTTTAAGCTCTGCTTGATTATTGTTTGTTTCTTTCCTTTTCATTAGGATTTCAGGTTTGTCATTCATTGGGAGGTGGAACTGGATCTGGAATGGGAACACTTTTGATTTCAAAGATAAGGGAAGAATACCCAGATCGGATGATGTTAACTTTCTCGGTTTTCCCATCTCCTAAGGTCTCTGATACGGTTGTGGAGCCTTACAATGCTACACTATCTGTTCATCAACTGGTTGAAAATGCAGATGAATGTATGGTTCTTGACAATGAAGCCTTGTATGACATTTGTTTCCGTACACTTAAGCTCTCCAATCCCAGCTGTAAGTATTCCCATTGACTTATATACTTTGTTTTTTGTATCAATAGGAATCATTGGTTTTGCACTGGATTGCTGATTTAAACTTTGATACACCATTGCTAAGGCTTTGCTTGGTAGAGCGGAAAAAAATAAAATTGGAAGGATGGAAAATTGAAAGGGTAGAAAACTAGAAGGATGGAAAAATGGAAAGAAAAAGTAATTTTCTTTCCATTCATTGCTTGTTAGAGTTGAAAAATGAAAAGAAAGAAAATAAAACATTTGAAAAATGCATATTTTTTAACTAACATAAACTTCTCTATCATTTTCTATGCTCTAATCATTCCAAATTGGAAGGATTGATTTTTATACATTTAGGATGGAAAATGATCATCCCTCCTATTTTCTTTCCTCTCACTTTTATTCCTTACCAAACACACTCAAAATTTATTTTCTTTCCACTTTTCTTCTCCCTCCTTCCATCCCTCCACGTAGTAGCTAGGATTCAGCATGTTAATTGGTATAGGTATTGCCATTTCTTGATCCGAAAGTCTCAGTTTTATCTACAATAACAGGTTTCATAGCTAATATATTATAATTTCATAGAAGATTCTCACAATTCTCCAATATGAGATTGAAGGCATTATAATTGCATGCTGTTGTGGCTATTGCTATATAAAATGGTTGGTATGGGGAAGAAGCCCTTTGTTGTTTGGAGTAATCTGTCAAAATATCTTTTTCGACTATTTTGCGTGGTATTAGCCTGTTTTAATCTCAAAAAGTTTCACAGTTTTTCTTTTCTTAAAATGAATGTTGGTTTGAGTCTCTACATACATTGAATCGTAGCGGATCCTCACAAATTTTCGATATGAGATTGGAAGCATTACAATTTCCTTTATTTTGAACTTTTAGAAATGATCATCGTGTCGGGTTATGGCTTTTGCTATATGAACCGGTTTATAAAAGAAAATAGTTTCCAAAAGGCTAAAATCGAGTTAGTTTGAACTAAGAAACCTTTTGCAGTCTGTTAATTGGTTTGGGAAAGAAACCTTTGGTGTAATTTGTAAAACCACCTTTGTGAACTATCGTCCCATGTTTGTCTTGCTTTGATTCGAAGTCTCACGGTTTTGTCTTAAAAATCCCGGGTTTGAGTCTTCATAATTTTCCGATATGATTGTAGGCATTAATAGTGTCTTTTGCATCATTGTGATATTCTTTTTTATCTATTTGCAGTTGGTGATCTGAATCATCTAATATCTGCAACAATGTCTGGAGTTACTTGCTGCTTACGTTTCCCTGGCCAACTCAACTCCGATCTTCGAAAACTCGCTGTAAATCTCATCCCATTCCCTCGTCTTCACTTCTTCATGGTCGGTTTTGCTCCACTCACTTCAAGAGGCTCACAACAATACCAAGCTCTAACTGTCCCTGAACTCACTCAACAAATGTGGGACGCAAAGAACATGATGTGCGCAGCCGATCCTCGACACGGCCGGTACTTAACCGCATCAGCTATGTTCCGTGGTAAAATGAGCACCAAGGAAGTAGACGAACAAATGCTAAACGTTCAAAACAAGAACTCATCCTACTTTGTTGAATGGATTCCCAACAACGTGAAATCAACTGTGTGACATCCCACCAACTGGTCTCAAGATGGCATCGACATTCATCGGGAACTCAACGTCAATACAAGAGATGTTTAGGCGCGTGAGCGAACAATTTACGGCTATGTTTAGAAGGAAGGCTTTCTTGCATTGGTATACAGGTGAAGGCATGGATGAAATGGAATTTACTGAAGCAGAGAGTAATATGAATGATTTGGTATCAGAGTATCAACAGTATCAAGATGCAACAGTTGATGAAGAAGAAGAGTATGAAGAAGAAGGCGCTGAATATGAATGAGAAAATTAATATTTGAACTTATTAAATATAATTTCCAGTTTCTGTTTTTTTTTTTAATTAATTATTGCGAAAGAAATTAGTTATTTTGATGTTTATGGAGTTTCATGGTAATGGCCAGTTTCAATATGAAGCAAAAGGGATTGTATTATTGTTCAAAAGCCTTTGAAAAACAGATTTAAGAAATCAAAGTACTTACAAATTCTTGTGCTGTTTTGCATTTATGTCAATAGTGTTACAGTCAAGGTTTTCATTGAGTTGATCGGTTTAATCGGTTCTATTAAATAAGTTATTAAAAAATTAAAAATATTAAAAATGTGGTTCAATCGCTTGATTCAATCGAGTTTTTGCCAGGTTGAATCAGTCTATATTCTCAAATTAACTGGTTTAATGCCCTTTTCAAAACTAGTATCTCGACAAATTCTATTCGGTTCAAACAACCTTGGTTACGGTTAGATAAGAGTATGTGTTCCACATAAACTTAGACCACAATTTATGTACTAATAGCAAGATCTAGTGACAGCGACAATTCTCTAAAAGTTTAATATGCCATTTGGTATCTGATTTTTTCTTTGTCTTTATTTTGGTATACCAATTTGATTTCAATATTCAATATAGTACTTAGAGCAACCGACATAATATGGTTAAATGAAAAATTGACACGTGTGCTCTACTAAAAGTATCATAGGTACTTAATTGAGAAAAAAATTGAAACTACCAATTTAAATATTGAAGCTAAACTTAGGTGCTTAATTGGGAAAAAAATCTGAAGTATTAAACTGAAAAAACTCAGGTGCTAAATTGAATGCCGAAGTCAAATAAAATATTGAATCTAAATTCAGGTACCAAATTGTATATTAACCCTTCTATAAACATAAACAACACTTTATATGTATATTAAAATCCAGCTATAAATAAAAGTCGTTGTAGTATAGTGGTGAGTATTCCCGCCTGTCACGCGGGCGACCTGGGTTCGATCCCCGGCAACGGCGTTTTATGCATTCTTTTTATTTCTTACTTCCTCTGCCGACTCCGCTGCCACATAATAAGTAGTAGACGGGACAGTCAAAACGTCAACTAACTCTTCACCTTCACTTTATTCTTTGAGCCACCACCACATTCGTAGCCGTCAGCTCTCCCCCTCCGCCGCTGGCTCCAACATCGCCTGGAACCTTGTAGCATGCAACGTGTAATCGTTTACCCCTTTCGCCTCCTCTAGCCTCATTTTATCAGCCATTGATCTCAGCCATGAAAATAAGCAAAATATAGCAAAGACACGGCGGACAGCACAGGGGAATAGGAATGGCGTTTGGCGCCAGTTTTAAGTGCATATGAAACCTTGACGGCTTTCACGGTCGAGATTTATAGGTTTGGCTTAAAAATCGAGAAATCCATTTGAATTGAAGTATTTTAAACAAAGGACAATATCATATTCCATACCACTACTTTCATAAAATAACCAATGTAACACTTACACTTTGAAAACATTCAATATGGTACATGAACTATTTCTCTAGGCTTCTTCCTTTTCTATATATGGGAGAATTCTAAAACTCTATTTAATTTTTTTGAATTCCGCACAATTTTTTGATAAGGATCATGTCTCATTATTAACATAACTGCTTGTACATTACATTGTCTTGTCACATTATTAATTTGATAGTTGTCTCTACATTACAGTCTTTGATGCCTTTTTTTTTACGTGGTTGTCTGTTTTGGTTTTATCTTTTCTTGAATGTTATCTAGATTCATTTCTTCTATCTCATCTAGATATAATGAATCTAGTGACAATCTTTTATTATATTTATAATAAATATATACTTAAACTAAATTAAATTTTATTTTTATTTAAAATTAAAATCTTAACTTGATTAGCAATTATCAATACAAGAGTTCGTCAATTTAAGAATGTTAAAGCGTGTTTACCTTTCTATTTAAAGAAGTAAAATAAATATTTTTTTATATTTTCATATCCATTTTATAATTCATATTCAGAACTTATATCTATTCCTCTTAATAATATCGTATCCAAAGTTCAAATTTAGGTCTCTCTTGGGAATAAAATGTGCCTTACCGTTATTCCAACAATGTAAAAATAAATATTCTAAATAAGACGAAGCAAAAACTTACAAATTTTAATATTTTATATAAGTTAGAAATCACAATACACAAACCTAATCCGATTAAACCAAACTAAGGATGGGTTTAGATGGGCAATTAAGTTCAGTGCAGTGCGTTTAATTTACTTTTTGTCTCACGCTACGATATCGCTACGGTATCTAATCTTACCGTCACTGATGTTTTTACACTAACCGCAGTAAACACACCGCCCTTCCAAACCCACCTTAAGCTCACCTCTAAAATCTATAACCATTTCAAGATATTATATTTATATGACTTTTAATGTATTTCCATTTTTTTAGATTTTGACATGTTTTTTGTGTTCATTTTGCAAACGCATTGTGCCATGTTTTAACTATCAAACTTGGGCTAGGCCTATTCATCATAATTCATGCAATATCAAAGAACATTCATCATAATTCAGAAATATCAAAGAACATCTTCAACTGTTAACGATTTCTTTCAACAATCATCATACAAAGATATTCTAATCCCGAAACTAAACTCTTTAAAAGGTAACATCTAACAAGATTGAGACTTGATCCCCACGTTATCGAAAAATGATACGAAAAGATTCAAAAACAATGTCTATTTCGGATATTCCGTAAAGATCATTAATTAGCACAAAGTTGCTCCACCCTCGAGAACCTTTCAACTATATTACTCAAACTCGAGTGCGAACATGAGTATATTCAAGATTTCTGTGTATTTGGAGGGTTCTTTGAAGGATCTTAATGGTACCCATATCCATACATGTCCGACATAGAAACTTCAAGAAAAATGAAAAGTCGGAGTAACGTAGTCTTTCAAAACGCTTACCCTATAATCCAAGCACCAAGTAAGTCGTGCATCGTGGTGCAATTGTGTTGGAAGGTTTATAAAAAAAAAAAAAGGTCTCAAAGTGCTAGGTGTGCCCGGGAACCTTGCATCATAAAGGTGTCTTATGGACAAAACATGAGGCTATAATCGTGCAAGGAAAGATATCCGATTAACATGGCATAAACAGTCAAAGTTCTAAAACCGTGTTCAAGTTATTTTGGTGTATTAGAATCAATCATAAGTCTCACAATAAGTGCATCCATTTACCTACATATAAGTCTATGTTCTAAGTCAAAACAACCACATTAGATAATCGTAAATATACCACTATGCATTGGAGCAGAGAGGCTAAAACGCATACAACATACATACTCCTCTCGGGCAAGAAAACAGACCTGGATTACTTTCTGCACGAAAGAGAAAAATGGCTGAAACATGGAAATAATAGTTACCAATTTATAGCTGAATTCAAAGACCAGAATACAAAAAACAATAAAAAATGACAAGGTAAACGTACCATGAAGGCCCCTGTACTAAGAGTAAGATTGCATTTTGCCCTCCCTTACTCAGAAAATGAGCAAATTAGTCTTTGTATGTTAGATCATAGAGCTAATTGGTCCTTTCTGTTAAAAATTTCATCCATTTCTATTATTAAAAATTGGCGTGGCTAATAGAATAACCAAGCAGTGACACGTGGTGTGCCACATACTAACATACAAGGACTAGTTTTTAACGGTAGAAATGGATGAAATTTTTAAAAGAAAGACCAATTTACTCTTTGATCTAACATACAAGAGCTATGTTGCTCATTTTTTGAGTAGAAGGGCAAACTGCAATCTGACTCCTAAAACAAAAGCCTCTTATGGTACTTTTATCAAGTGATGACATTTGTGCATTGAAAAGTTTTGCAATGTTGAAATGAAGGTCTTACCTAAAATATGAAAAGGAAGTAATTGGCTAAGTATGGAGATAATTCGCAGCCATCATCAGCTCCAGAGTCAGTTCTGGTTCAATGTGGAACTCAGTCTCTTTGCCCCTGACAAAATCGTAACCGATTTTAATAGCGTAAAACAAAAACAGGAAGAGCTCATAAACATAACTCGAAGTTAAAAACACAGAGAAATGGAGCTGATTCGAGCAATAAACAAAAGTAAACAATGATGGTTCTTGCATAGGAGAATAAGTTCGATGAGGTTGAGAATTTCAATGATGTTAAAATACCACACCATACATAAGAGGATATACAAAGAACTTTCTACCTTTGGAAAATATTTAATGTCGTCAAACAATCACTCCAAGATGATAAAACACTCGCAGCAAATTCCATAATTTCACACCAAAATGAATTGGATTCACCTAGAAATTAGTGTTTATATTCAGATGATATTTTTCATAGAAAATCCAACTACAATACGTGAAACAACTGGAATATTTCAAAAGAAAAGTATCATGGGTCATTCATATCTCGAGAAAACACGATAAATCATCAGATAAGTATGTTAAGCTATCACTGAGAAATACATTATGCAAATTTACATAGAGAGGAAATGTTTGTAATTTTGATTTCCACTTCAACTACAACAACTCCTATCAAACAGAAGGAGCCGCTATGAATATAGTCAAAGACATCATTAAAAACACTTAGCACAAATCAGGAAACAACCTCTACAGGTTGCACACATAAGGGTCAAACCCTTCAAAATAATCATATAAGGGCCAAACTTTTATGAAAGTGCTCAAATAAGGACATTTTACATACGTCAACCTAGTTTGTAAAAATTAAGTGAAGGCGGACATGTTTATATTAGAAAGCGCTTTAAATCAAATATTACTTGAAGAGGAAAGAAAAAAAATTGAAACCTGATATACGGCATTTGAAAAGCCCTTATTTGACCATTTTGAAAGTTATGGCCAGCAATCCCTTAAAGGATAGGTCCCAATTTGAGCATTTTAGCCCGCAAATTTATTATTTGTCGAATATGGTTGGCTAGATTCCCATGTGACCATGATTGTGTGATCAAATAACAGTACCAAAATTTTCATATCAACACTTTAATGGAAGCAACTAACAATGATATCAATTAGAACCTACTAATAACAAAACAGTAGAGGGATCAAATCCCAAACTTTCAGCATAGTAGAGGGACTAAAACCATAATTAGACACACTGTTTTTGATAATTTACTTGCAACATAATCAAGACAATGAGCTCTTAGAGAAAAACAACAATATGAGATTCAATGGCATACTAATTACCAGTTCACATTAGTCTGACATGAAAATTTATTATTTATTGGATATGATCCATGTGTCCATGATTGTATGATCAAATAACAATACAAAATTTTCACACCATCACTTCAATGGAAGAAACTAACAGTAGTATCAATTTCGACCTACTAATAACAAAATAGTAGAGGATAAAATCCCAAACTTTCATCATAATAGAGGGACTAAAACCATAATTAAACCATTGTTTATCAACATATCGATTCAAGCTACAATCCATGGAATTTCTTCCCAAAATCAAACCAAACCAAACATCAATTCATAAAAAAAAAAAAAAAAAAAAAGTTCACAAAACCTAGAAAATTAAAAAAAAAACACCAAACCTGGAATATTGAAGAGACCAATAAAAATACTGACAAATTTTCTCAAGAATCACAGCACTTATCTCCGGGAAAGTCACTTCCCCATGCTCCGCCTCAGCGAAACCACCTTCATCATCAATACCCAAAGTTCAAAATTAAAATAAAAATAAAATTAGACCTTTCATATCAATAAACAATTAAGAACCCAGAAAAACTCAATTGCCCCCACAAAAGATCAAATTAATAAATAAAAAAAAAAATTAGACCTGGAGAAGTAAGCATGTTACGGATTGTTTGAGAAACCATAGCAGCTTCTTTGTCGATAACGAATTCCATTCCTTCAGCGCTAATGAGTTTCACTGTGTCTTCTTTCTTCATCTTTGTTGTTGTCGGGTTATTTTCAAATTTTCGATTATCGGCGAATCTTAGGTGAGATCGAGAGAGAGTTCGTCGATTATCGGTGGATTTTCCCGGAAAATAAGATTTTGGGCTGTAAACCTCTTCGGGCCGATGATGGCTTTAATCGGGAATGGAAACTTCTAAATCGTTACTAGAAGGATATATATATTGTTCTTACATCTATGGATTTTACTGGAGTTCGGATTTAGAATGATCTCGTTCGGCGCGCGTGATTTCACGTTGGATGTTTGGGTATTGGTTTACTTCAACACGGCGAGGAAAATGGATAAAGAAAGCCGTGGATGATGTGGCTAAAAAAAGGGTATACTGAGACATCAAATACGACGGTGTTTAAGTTGAAATTCAGTGCATTTTATTTCTAGTAAAAAGATAATAAAAAAATATTTTTATAATGATATTTATTATTTTGTAAGAAAAATATGTTTTAATAATAGAAGTACAAAGATAAGATTCATTATAATTTAACATATATAATATATATACCTAGATTATGATACAACCGAAATAAATAATGTTAATAAAAAATTATATAAAAATTAAATAAATCTGAAATGATAATTTTTTATACCACATTGAATTATGCATGAGAATTTGAATGCTAAGCTTCGATGATAGACTCAGGGGCGAAGTCAGAAGAATTTTTTAGGAAAGGCCGGATAAAATTTTAATTTTTTTATAGTTTATATTTTTATAATTTGTAAATAATTAAATCAAATTTTATAATTTTAAGGGGAGCAAAGTGTAATTTTATCTTTACTAATTTAAAATTTTTAAAAAATTTTAAAAGCTAAAATTATAATTTTACATTTTAGAGGGAGCCGGGACCCATGCCAGCCCTCTTAACTTCGCCCCTTATGACAGTGAAAAATTAATAATCAAACTTCAGGCAGCACAAGCAAAAATCAGTCAATCAATCAATAAATAAATTCCTGTAATATCCAAACAGATTACTGTAGAGAATTATTGTTTAACATACATTATGCCATAGGTTTCATCCTCATCACAAATTTAAAATTGAATCCTTATACTTTTGTTTATTAGAATTTAGCCCTACTTTTTATTTTTTTTAAATTTAAGTCCAATTGTTAATATTTTTAAAATTATTTTATAAAATTCATGTTCATTATAATGTCATTTTAGTTACATAACTATTAAGTGAATTTTTTTATTTCAAAATATCACATCAATAAATTTAACAAAAAATAATTATATTAACAATTGGACTTAAATTTTGAAATTTAAGAAAAAAAAGATTAAATTCCTAAAAATATAAAGACTAAATTTCAAATTTTTAAAAATGTAAGGACTTATAACATATTTTAACATACTTAATATTATCCATCTTTATGTATTATTAAAATAAGCCATTCTAACTCAAATCGAATTAGGATTTTTTTTTTTTAAATTTCCAAATGACTTCAAATCGGATTAGGATTTTTACAGCATTATATAAAGCATCTTGAAGTTAAAAAAAGTAAATAAAAGTTACACTAAAATACTCTCTAGTTACTCTACCGTCTGCTTCTTCTTTTTTTTTTTTTTTTACCTTTCCCGCCATAGTAAAAAGCTTGAAATTTTTATTACTATTCTTCGATGGCAACTATAGCTACCAAGCAAACAAAGTTCCGATGGGCGGATATTGAAGATAACGACGCTGAGGATTTGACTTACTTATTACCACCGAAGGAAGTAATCGGCCCCGACAAGAACGGGATCAAGAAGGTAATTGAGTATAAGTTCAACGAAGAAGGGAAGCAAGTCAGAGTCACGACGACGATCCGAGTCCGAAAAATCGCCGTCGATTCTCCACGCAAGGAACGGATATTGGAGCGAAGGTCTTGGGCTAAATTTGGAAGTGCTATGGGTGATGAAGATGATGATAGCCGACTCACTATGGTTTCTACTGAAGAAATCTCCCTTGAACGACGCGGTTCGTTTCTTTTTCTCTCGGTTTATTTTGATAAGAATTTGATCGTTTTAGGTTTAATTATGAACCGGTCCCTAATAGAGTTTTGAAAATTAGTCACTTTTAGGGGAGTAATTTTCGGTTTTAATCGAAAAACCAGAAGATTTTGATCGGTTTAATCGGGTGGGACGGATTGATCGATTTTGATCTCAGCTTAATTGATTAATTATCTATTATGATTTTTGAATCACGAAACCGAGCTAAAAAAAATTGATTATATTTAAATTATTTAAAATATATTTAAATTTTATATTTTATATTTATATATAGCCATATTTTAATTGAGAAAACCGAATTTCCTAGTTTTCATGGTATACGATAATTAAAATTTGACAAATTAGTATATAGGGATTAGTTTATAAATTTTTGTAAAATAGAGGATGAAATTTAAATATAAACATTTATTCTTAAATATCCTTGAAACTACTTATAGGTAGCAAAGTAGAAGAACCAAAGGTTGCTGCCGGACATTCTTTGGCTCAACAAGCCAAAAACGGTGCCGTTCTCATGCTGTGTAGAACATGCGGCAAAAAAGGCGATCACTGGACTGCGAGGTGTCCGTACAAGGATCAAGCTCCACCAGCAGCCAATGGAACCGTCGACAAACCTCCGGCATCTGAAACCGGTTCCGGCAAGACTGCCTACGTTCCTCCAAGTAAGAGAGGCGCCGGAGCGAAGAGACACGGAACCGATATGAAACACAGGGACGAGGAGAACACTATTCGGTTCACTAACCTGTCGGAGGATGCTATGGAATCCGATTTACGTGAACTTGTCGCACCGTTCGGTCCGGTGAGCCGGGTTCACGTGGGGATTAATCGGAAAACCGGGCTGTGTAGGGGATTTGGGTTCGTCAACTTTGTGAAGAAGGAAGATGCTAAAAGAGCGCTATTGAAGCTAAATGGTTATGGATATGATAGTCTCGTATTGAGTGTTCAATGGGCCGGTCCAAGTACCAATTAGATCTTTTTCTTTCTTTTTTTTTTTTTGAGAATTATAATTTTATTTTTAATTTAGGTTTTCTTTCTTCTTTTGGGATATTTTAATTTTAAGAACCTCATATTAAGTTTTTTATTAATATTTTTGTGGAATTTAAATTCCACTAATTATTAATAAAATGTAAAATTAATCTATCTATTAGCAAGTATTTTGATTAACTAATTATAAAAAGTTACAAAATGATCACTCGATTAATAATAAATTTCTTTTATGGTCATCTAACTATGAAAATTTATAAAATGATGACCCGACTATTCAATTTAATCTTTTTTAGTCATTAATAGGACCATAAAGATATAAGTCAATACAGTGGTGAAATTACATTTTAGTTCTCATAAAAACTTATAACTAGAGGTGAGCATGGGTTGAGTCGGGCTGGGTTTGGGCCAAACTCAACTAAAAATTTAGGCCCATTTGCTAGGCCTAGGCCTGACCTGAAAAATGGGCCTAAAATTTTATCCAAACCTGGCCCGAATAAAAATGCTAAAATTTGGGTTTGACCCTGCCCACCCATATTAATTTTTATATTATTTTTTATATAATACATCAAGAATACTAAAAACATCAAAATAAATATTTCCCAGCAATTTGAAAATAAATTTTAAAAAATATGTATACTTAAATAATACTAAGATAGATGCAACTTAATAAGTGTCTCTAAAATAATAACAAAATTAATAAATGTCTTTAAAATAGTAACAAAATTAACAATAAAATAAGTTTTATATAATATCCAAATAATAACAACAAAATATCAACAATATAATAGTAAAATAGTAGCAAAATAGTGAGAAAATAACAAGAAAATTATATTAATAAAATCATATTTTTTTGTCTTTTAGTGTATTCGCATCAGGCCGAGAATGCTTTATCGAGGCCCGACCCATTTTTTAAACGGGTCCTTTTTTGTCCAAGTCCATTTTTTGGGCCTATATTTTTGCCTAAACTCCCCCATATTTTGGATGAGCCTTCAGTCGGTAGGGTGGCCCAACCCATGTCTTGACCTCACACACACACACACACACACACACACACACACACACACATATATATATATATATATATGGGAGAAATCCACTTATATTAATGTAAAATAAAAGTAGTTTTACACATTTTCATTTTTTTTCAAAAACATTTCATTATATGTATCATGCATGTCAAATTTGACATAAATTATAAATTTCTAATTATTTGTTTTATGTTTCAATAAATATTAATATATGAAATGTTTTTTATCGGTATAATAAATATATTAGATCGATTAAATTTTTTACATGTATTGACAAGTACAATTTTATTGATAAATTCTAATTCAGTTTTTTTCTTCTTCTTCATGAAATATCTTTGAACATCACAAATTTGTAATTCAAAATCCAAACAATTTTCTCCTTTGACCTTCCACTCTAATCATTAAATTGACTTGGATCTAAAGTATGTTCTATTTGTCAATGGGTACTGGTCTACTGTACCAATTGTCGTCGCTTGGAGTTTGCTAGCTGGATTTTTAAAAAAAAAAACTTAATCGTCAATGACTTAAATAAAAACTTCCGAATAGCTCAATGATTTAAATGAAAACTTTTGAATAGTTCAATGACCGTTTTGTAACTTTTTGAAGTTGAATGGTCAGAACTTAAACTTACTAATAATTTAGTGACTATTAAATCAACTATCATGCAAATTTTAAAAGCTACCAACGTAAGCCAATTTGTGACAAAAAAAAAAATTGAATAATTGGGAGACCAAAAAATAAATTTACTAATAGTTTTGCGTTAGATGACTATTAGTGTAGTTTACCTTAATAAAATTGAAATAATCTACAAGGCCATTGGTTGGTGCAAATAATTAACACATTTTCGAAATTGGGTATTGTAGAGGGACTAAAACCAAAATTTGACCAAAATATAAAAACCAAATTCGATCTAACACAAGTCCAGGACGTAATTGAAAACTTTGAAAATAAGTAAGTTCTAAGTTCCATATGTGTGATGGTTCTAATAATTGAAAAGAAAATGACCTTTTTTAGGTTTTTTAAATAATAAAATAAGTCAAAATAGATATTGATAATTTCCAATCAAATCATTCTACCAATTTAAGAAAAAAATTGTTATTAATACTTTCCAATTTAATCCTTACTGTCTCTCTCACTCTCACAAGGATGTCTTTTTAATTAAAATTCATTTTGGTCACTCAAATTTTATATTTCATTAATCAATCTAAATAAAACATGATTTTCTTTCTTAAAAATTATTTCTAAACTCATTGACTTGACACTCTTTTTTACATTGGAAGGGTATTTTTTTTTAAGTAAAAAAATTGTCAGGGTTTTAATGAATTAATTAAGCGTTAATTATTTGGACTAAAATCAAAGTTATAAAATTAGGGGGACCAAAATTAAAATTTGAGCACTATGAAGATCTATATTCAATCCTACACAAGTCTAGGACGTAATTGTAAACTTTCAAAATAAGTAAGTTTTAGGCTCCAAACGCGTGATGTTTATGATTAAAGAATAATAAGATACGTTTTAAATTAGTATTAAAAAATAAAATTAACGTAATATTTGTAGATTTATTAATTCCATTTATAGAATTAAAAACTCCACTCAAATAATATTTCATATTTAAAAATAGGGATATAAAATTATTTTTAGTCCTTTAACTTAGTTAATTTTCTCATATTCGTCTTTAAAATTTTTTTATCCACATTAGTCCCAAAACTTTACAATTTCTTTTCAAATTTGACCGCTAAATTTGAAAACATTTAAGGTTAAACAACTAATGTATTAGACACAATTCCATCATACTACTATCGATTAGAGGTGATCATGGGTTGGGCTATTCCCGCCCAACGCCTTCGAAAATGGGAGGGTTCGGGTAAAAATATAGGCCCGAAATATGGGTTTGGGCAAAAAAACGAGGTCCATTTAAAAAACGGGCCAGGCCTCGAGTCAAACTTTTTTGGCCCGGCCAGGCCCGAATTATATATTAAATATATATTTTATTTTTAATCAACTATACTTTTTAAATTTACATATTTTTTATTTGTTTTGATATTTGTTTTAAAATTTTTTATTTAATGAAAATACTAAAAAAAATTAATATGAGCCGGGCTGGGCTCGGGTTTATCAATTTTCTTTCAGGACGGGGTTAGACAAATTTTTAAGCCCATATCTCGGGCCGAGCTCGGGCCTCAAAAATGGGCCTAAAATTTTGTTTGGCCCAACCCAGACCGGCCCATGATCACCTCTACTATCGATATATTTATATGATTTTGACCACTTTTAAGAAAAAAAATATCAAATTAACATCAATCCAACAAGACTTAAATTAATCCTCCTATCAATCTACATCTAATCATCATTACTTAAATAATTAAGAGTTGGCAATTAAAAAAAAAATAAGATTATAATTTATTGCATGCATTAGAAAACAAAATAATATTGTGTCTATTTATTGAAACATATTTTAGTAATTTAGTCCCTTTAGAAAATTTAATTTTATTATTTAATAATGATAATAAGTTTAATGTTCTTTTAAATAAAATTTTGGGTTCGAGTTATAGAAGAAAAAAAATTATACACTAAGTTCACTTTTTGTTTTGGAGTATGATCCGGCTTGATTCTGAATTTTGTAAAAGTTTAGGCTCCGTTTATTTGATTGTAAAAGATTTTTTTGGAAAATATTTTCATCATTTTCCACCGTTTGTTTGGTGGAAAATAAATTCACCTGTAAAAACTTTTCCAAAACACGGGAAAATGAGGCTTTTTGTGGGAAAATGTCTTACACTTTTTTTTTCGATAAGATATTTTTCGAAAAATGACGCGTTCTTCTCCCCTTTCCCGTTTCCCTTCCCCTTGGGTTACAAATCAGTGCCATTGCCAGGTACCCTCATTTATATTCTCTTTAGTCTACCCATTTTTATCTCTTCGATCATTCTCATTTTTTTTATTTATCTTTCTTTTTTTTTTCAATCTCTTAGCAAATTTGCCAGGTACCCTACCCCCACCCTAAATTCCTCAAGAGTTGCGCGATTTCGAAGAACGATGTCAAGGACTAACGTTAGGGTCGGTGTTAAAGATGCCAGCTGAAACACCCCACACCCGGCCCACGAGAATGGACCGGATCTAGTATGTTCCTCGAATTAACCCGGTTCAAATTCATTCGAATACTTTGAAAACATGTGTTTTGGAAGATTGTCATTGTGGGTTGGGCTCGAGTTGAAAATAAATTTTTTTTTTTATCGACAACCCATTTGTTTTAGGTGACAAAATATTTAAACTTATTTTAAATTAAATGGGCTTATTCTTTATAAAGCCCTAAATTCATAACATAGTAATTAAAGCAGAAATAAAAATCGTCACGATGGCCTTATTACATAAAACGAAACCCAAAATAAAATTATACAATCTTAAAATAAAATAAAGATTCAAATTAAATTAAACTTCAAGTTTGAACATGGCCACCACAAGCTCTGCCGTCCCGGTCCATTACTGCTCATCACCTGAAATATGTTCCCACAACGGGGTGAGTCGATAGACTCAATGTGTAACCAACACCAAAACATAATAGAAATAGGCACACCATACATATCATATTCATATAAAAATTCAAGATAATGATGCAAACCCGAACCCAAACCTATATGCCATCCGCTACACTCCACCCGTACCAACCTGTACACCATGGGGACTACTAAGTCAACCCTCCATCCGCTACACACCATCAAAGGCAGTCGCTGCAGTCGACGTGCTCTTCGCCCACTTAAAATATTGTGGCATAGCCACCTGATATTTGTGTCATGAGACACCACTTTTAGATAATGTAACCGGTTACCACTTTCACTTAATGTGACCAAGTCACCACATTCACTTAGTGAGACCAAGTGACATATTCTTAGTGAGACCAAGTCATCACGTTTCACTTACATCATCACATTCAGTGAGACCGAAGTCGTCACATATTCTTAGTGAGACCAAGTCATCACGTTTCACTTAGTGAGACCAAAGTCATCACATTCACTTCCCTTTCTCAAATAACCCGAATGCCCCAAATTATACATATCATGCATATCATATTTAATTTCACTTTCACATCACTTTTCACATGTTAAATATAACATATTTGAAATCCTAGTAGGAGTAGGAAAACGTGCACGAGTACTTTGTACCATAATATGGTACTTTAGCCATATTCTTACACTTTCATATTAACATATATATCATATTTAAGCCATAAATCTATTAAGATTAGTGTAGGGTACACGGTACCTTAGCCATATTCTTACACTTTCATATTAACACATATAATGAATTAAAGCAGTAAATCTATCAAGATTTAGTGTAGGTACACACCGATTTGTTTAACGATTCCTTGAGATTCGAAAAGCTAGATCTAATGTTTAGATCCTTAGTCCCTACATTTGATTTATCATTTATTACTTAGCATAAATTCTATTTGGCTATAATATCCAAATCCTAGTAGGATTTGTAAAAGACTTACCTTTGATCCGATTTGATGATTATTCAAATCCGAAAACTTGGTTTTCCTTCACGATATTCTACTAACCCTAAATCTTAACATAGATTAGTTTTCGCTTTTAATAATTAAAGATCTAATCTATGTAATCACACAAGCCTTGGCCAATACTTTTAGGTGCTTACCTTATGGATTTTAAATCCAAAACTTCACCTTCCTCTTCCTTGAAATCGGCCAAATCCTAGATCTCTGAATCGGTTAGTTTTTGATTAATTTGATCTAAATAACTAAGTTTTGGCCTTGGCTGAATGTATAAACTCACTTACCTTGGAGTTCTCAAATCCCGAAATTGATCTTTATTTTAGATTCTCTAAAATCACATGTTAGATTTGATCTACCATTCAATTATGGAAGAGACCTTTTGGCGAATGTACATAGATGTACTTACCTCGTTTTCAAATCCGGATGATCCCTTATACTATTCGGCTATGGCACTATTATGGATCATAAGGTTTCGGCTTTTGTGAAGGGATAGTAGAGGAAAAGAAAACGAAAAGAAAAGAAAAGAGATGGAGAGAGTTTTAACAGAGAGAATTTGGCTAAAGGGAGAAGAAAAGATTGGTGCTTATTTGGCTAGGGAATTTCGGCAAGAGGTTCTCTTGAAGAGAAAAGAATGAAGAATGGCTCTTAACTTTCCCTCTTTAGCCGAAACTATTAGCCTTAGAGTCCCTCAATCAGCCAACTCTTCCTATGTGATAAATTTTAATTTTATCAACTATTAAATTCCATCAAATCTCTAATTAGCGAAAATTCTAAAGGAATAAAACTCTTCTTCCTAAATCCCTTGTGTCGTCAAACTCTCTACTCAAGGAGGCAAAATAAAACTTCTTTATTTGCTTCCTAGGTGACTCAAACTTAGGCCCAACACCCTTGCATGTGGGCCATTTCGAGGCCTTAGGTGGCATCTTGAGCCACTTTTCCAATTCCGTTAATGGGTTAAATTTCACGTACATTATATTTTAGGGTCACTGGCCCTAAGTTCCCTTTGAACTTTAAAATTCGACATTTGAGTCATTTTAAGTTTCAAAAATTTTCATGTGCTCAGAACTTGACATTTCCTAGGTTTCCAAAATGTTTAGTTTCTCTTTTAGCTTAGTTTCCAAAATGTTTAGTTTCCTCTTTTGGCTTAGTTTCCAAAATGTTTACTTTCCTAATTTGCTTAGGTTTCCAAAATGTTCACTTTCCTAATTTGTTGAGGTTTCCAAAAATGTTCGCTTTCCTAATTTGCTAAGGTTTCCAAAAATGGCCATTTTCCTACTTTCCACGTATCATTTCCATATATTCTCAGGTTTCCAAAATCATTCCAAATTTATTCCAAAACACATAAAACATGTCTTTACGTACAATTAGGCCAAAATGCATAGGCCTTTTTAGGATGTTCTGATTCTACCCCTTAAAATAATTTCGTCCTCGAAATTTTCTAACTAAACAATTGAGGTATTCTTTGTCACATTGCCTCCTCTGGTTCCCACGAAGCTTCCTCCGATCCATGATTGCGCCATAACACTTTGACTAGAGGAATCGATTTTCTTCTCAACACTTTCACGTCATGTCCCAAAATCCGAATCGACTCTTCCTCGTAAGTTAAGTCTGGCCTTAGCTCCACTTCTTCAACTGCTACTACGTGAGAGGGATTCGATCGATAGTGACGTAGCATGGACACATGGAATACGTCGTGTATTTTTGTAACTCGGTGGAAACTCTAGGTGGTATGCTCTTGGTCCCACTCGCTTTAGTACCGATAGGGCCCGATAAACCTTGGGCTTAACTTCCCTTTCCGACCAAACCTCATCACATTCTTCCATGGTGAAACTTTTAGAAACACTTGGTCTCCCACTTCAAACTCTATTTTCTTCCGCTTGAGGTCGGCATAAGACTTCTGCCTATCTGAGGCTTCCTTTAATCGTGCTCGAATTATCTCAACCTTCTCTTCGCCTCGCCACTATCTACGGTCCCAAAACTCGACGTTCTCCTAACTCGATCCAAGCAAGTAGGAGTGTGACACTTCCATCCGTACAATGCTTCATATGGTGCCATTCGAATGCTAGCACGATAACTATTGTTGTGGCGAACTACGCTAACGACAAGTAATCCTCCCAACTTCCTAAATCCATCACACATCCTCTCAACATATCCTCCAACACTTAGATTACCTGTTCGATTGCCTGTCGATTGAGGATGAAAAGTCGTAGTGAAATCCAACTTGGTGCCTAAAGCTTGATGAAGTGCCCTCCAAAACTGAGACGTGAATCTTGGGTCTCTGTCTGAAATAATCGACACCGGCATTCCGTGTAGCCTCACAATTTCTACCACATATAGTTTGGCTAACTTTTGAAGGGAATAATCCACTTTTACTGGGATGAAATGTGCGGACTTAATCAAACGGTCCACTATCACCCATACCGTGTCCTTCTTAGTAGGCGTAAGGGGAAGCCCACTAACAAAGTCCATGGTAATTCTTTCCCACTTCCACTGCGGAATCTAGATTGGCTGAAGCAATCCCGATGGAACTTGGTGTTCACCTTAACTTGCGACACGTCAAACATCTTCCCACAATTACGTAGAATTCTCGTTTAAGATCGTGCCACCACAATTACTCCTTAAATCTCAGTACAACTTAATGCCTCCGAGATGCATAGTATAAGGGCTACTATGCACTTCCAAGAATCTTCTGTCTTAACTCCTTGTCCTTGGCATTCATACGGACTTTCCTTTGTAGCACAATACTCCTTCATCATTAACCTCATAGTCCTCCAACTCTCCGCTCGTGCTTTTTGTAACTTAATACTTAAATCCTCATCAACCAACTGTCCTCTTTCACCTCATTCAACCATGTTGGCTTGACTTGTAACTCGACCAACAAGCTTCCATCCTCATACAAGCTTAAATGGGTAAACATTGCTCTTGGGTCACACAACCTTCCTACTTAGGGCATCCATTACTACATTCGCCTTGCGGATGATACTCTATCGAGCAGTCATAGTCTTTCAATAATTCCACCCACCTTCGTTGCCTCAAGTTTAACTCCTTCGAGTCAACAGTGCTTGAGACTCTTGTGGTGCATGTAGATCACCGACCTTTCTCCATAAAGATAGTGCCTCCACACCTTGAGAGCGAAGACCACTTCTGCCAATTTCAAGTCATGGGTTGGGTAGTTCACCTCATGCGGCCTTAATCGTCGAGGCGCGTGGCGACTACTTTTCCATCTTGCATAAGAACACATCCTAACCCATATGTGAGCGTCACGAGACACCACAAACTCTTTTCACCGCCTCAGTTTGAATCAACACCGGAGCTTAGTTAATACCTTCTTAAGTTTTTAAAACTCTCCATTGCTTATCCGTCCATACAAAGGGTACTTCCTTCCTTAATAATTTAGTTAATGGTGCGGCTATTGATGAAAATCCTTCCACGAACCTTACAGTAATAGCTTTGCTCAATCCTAATAAACTACAATTTCCGCCACCGACTTAGGTGGTTTCCAATCAACACGACTTCAATTTTCTTATGATCCACCCTTATTCCTCGACGGACACCACGTGTCCTAAGAAAGCCACTTCCTAAGCCAAAATTCACACTTCTTGAATTTGGCATAAAGCTTCTTCTCCTTAATACTTGTAACACAATCCGGAGATGCTCATCATGCTCCTCTTCAGACTTAGAGTATACCAAAATATCGTCGATGAACACTACCACGAACCTATCTAAGTATGGTTGAAACACTCGGTTCATCATATCCATGAATGCGGCTGGGGCGTTTGTCAACCCAAACGACATTACCACAAACTCAAAATGGCCGTATCTTGTTCTGAAAGCTGTCTTATGGATATCCACCTCCTTTACTTTTAACTGGTGATATCTTGACCTTAAGTCGATCTTTGAGAACACTGCCGCTCCCTTCAACTGGTCGAACAAGTCATCAATCCTAGGCAAGGGATACTTGTTCTTGATGGTCAGCTTATTCAATTGACGATAGTCTATGCATATACGCATACTTCCGTCCTTCTTCTTCACGAACAGGACCGGTTCTCCCCACGGAGACACACTGGGCCGAATAAACCCACGATCCAACAATTCTTGGATTTGAGCCTTGAGCTCCACTAACTCCTTTGGCGCCATTCGGTATGGAGTGATTGACACAGTATTGTTCCGGTAGTAAGTCTATTCCAAATTTAACTTCTCTATCTGGGGGTATTCTTGGTAATTCCTCTGGAAACACATCCTCGAAGTCCTTTACCGTTCTAACTCCTTTGACACCTTCTTCCTTTCCATCCAACGCAGAGAACTCTCATTATTGATGTGGAGCTATCCATAATCTTAGGTCATCCCTTAATCCGTCCTCAAAACGGACACAGCGTTCATATTTGGTTGCGACTATTCCTCGAGCATATCGGCTTAACCTCAGAAATTTAGCCTCATATCTTTGCTACCGACTTATTCCTTGAACTAGTCCTAGAAAAGCTTTCCTCTGCTCATCAATATATCGTGTGCCGATATACTTTTTCTGATATGCCTCCTTAGCATATTCCCACGTCAAATCCTCAGTCGTGGCACCATCCGGATAGTTAACCACCATTGGTGCGCTTCATCACGTAATGATGCCACCATCCCTTTCAACTTCTCTTGAGGGTCGGTCGAGTTCATCCATAATACGCTTCGGTTGCTTCCAACCAATACTCGGTATATTGGGTGCCACACCGGACACTCCACGAAAACACCTCGGCCCGTTGGCTCGAGTCACTCGGGCATAGATTTTGAGCTCCGATTTCCACCGCGCCACCACCATTTTAAAACTTCGCAACATAGCTGCGACACAAAGATTATCCCCGTCCGAGCTTCTTTGCTCGATATTAACAGCTGGGGGTGGTGGTGGCGGTGGTAATTCATTGTCAGACCCTTGACCCGATCTAACGGGTTCTGACACAGTTATTCTTCCTCTACCGCGTCCTTGACGACCGCGTCCTCTAGAACTCATTTCTAACGTCGAGATCTGATTAAGAGGTTTTTTATAAATTAGTACTTTTGTTTCACTTTATTACTCGCGAAGAAATTTTATGAAAAAGAGTTTAGGAGTGGTTCTTTCATATTCATACATGCACATAGTCTTTTCATTCATTCACACATCCATCAAACAATTATGAACCTTAGTTCATTCAGAGAAACGTTGTAGTTTTTCATTTGTTGTTATTTTTCCACTACCCGGGGGTATTTTTATAATTTTTTCTACAGGGGTATTTTCGTAATTTGTCAAAATAAGGTTCCTTGGTGATAAAGTATTTTTGGTATTTTTAAGTTCCCGGGGCATTTTGGAAAATTTTTTTTGAAATCCGAGGGTATGTCAGAAATTTTTGGACCTTGGGGGTATTTTGGTAATTTTTCCACAAATCGGGGTAAATTGTAAAATTTTAATAAATTGGGGATATTTCAGAAGTTGTAAAATTTTGAGGGTTCTTTTGAGAAATTTATTTTCCAAAGCGATGAAGTTGCAAAAATTTTGGAAGTTAGGGCAATTTTGTAATTTTCAAAAATTAAGGTATTTTCACGATAGTTTGCAAATTAGGTTTTTTTGAAAATTTATGAAATATTGGAATTTGGCAAAAGCTGTTGAGTAGTTGGGTATTTTATAAACCAAGGGCATTTTGTAATTTTACCATTAGGGGTATTTTGTAATTTTATAAATAAAAATTTTGGAGAAAATTGTGTATAGGAAATAGTTTTCATGAATTAAGGAAAAAATGATTTAAGTATTTTAATATTAAGGTTCCAAAAATGGCTAGTTCCTTTCGGGTTTTAGTTATTGGGTTTAGCTTTATGACCGAGCCTTCTTGGTCGAGTGAACCAAAGCTACGCACTGTGCGAGGATTCGAGTGGAGAGGAGGTGAGTCACGCTGATTGCTTAAGTACCAAGCTCCCACTGAAACCATTCCTAGACATGCGTCTGAGGTTGCCACACCCACTAAGTCCTCAGGTTAGGGTGAGCCAAGCTACGCACTGTAGGATTCTGTGAAGAGGATGTGAGTCACTAGGACTGCTTAAATACCAAGCTCTTGGGATCCACTCCTGACATGCGTACCATGGTTGCCACACCCTAACTTGATTGACTTAGCCATAGGTTTGTTTTAGTGTATTAAGTCTTATGTATTTGTGTTTGAGTAGACTAATCCTGGGTTCAAGTTCCTATCATGCTATTCTACGTTTCATTCCTATTCTACCCTTCTATAATTCACATAATCACACAGATAGTTAGGGTACTTACGGTGGATCATGGGTGGAGAGACTTAGGTGCCATGCCATCAAACACGTCTACTTTCAAAAATATTTCCATAAAACTCATTTGGGCTTGATTTGAAAACGTTTTGGGCCTTAGGCCACAGTGAGAGTTTAAAACTGGGCTCTGATACCAAACTGAAACACCCCACACCCGGTCCATGAGAATGGACCGGATCTGGTATGTTCCTCGAATTAACCCGGTTTAAATTCATTCGAATACTTTGAAAACTGTGTGTTTTGGAAGATTGTCTGTTGTGGGTTGGGCTCGAGTTGAAAACAAATTTATTTTTTTTATCGACAACCCATTTGTTTTAGGTGACAAAATATTTAAACTTATTTTAAATTAAATGGGCTTATTCTTTATAAAGCCCTAAATTCATAACATAGTAATTAAAGCAGAAATAAAAATCGTCACGATGGCCTTATTACATAAAACGAAACCAAAAATAAAATTGTACAAGATCTTAAAATAAAATAAAGATTCAAATTAAATTAAACTTCAAGTGAACATGGCCACCACAAGCTCTGCCGTCCGGTCCATTCTTTCGCTCATCATCAAAACATGTTCCCTAGCACGGGTGAGTCGATAGACTCAATGTGTAACCAACACCAAAACATAATAGAAATAGGCACACCATACATATCATATTCATATAAAATTCAAGATAATGATGCAAACCCGAACCCAAACCTATATGCCATCCGCTATACTCCATCCGTACCAACTTTGTACACCGTGGGGACTACTAAGTCAACCTCCATCCGCTACACACCATCGAAGGCGTCATTGCAATCGATGTGCTCATCGCCCACTTAAAATATTGTGGCATAGCCACTGATATTTGTGTCATGAGACACCACTTTTAGATAATGTAACCGGTTACCACTTTCACTTAATGTGACCAAGTCACCACATTCACTTAGTGAGACCAAGTCGTCACATATTCTTAGTGAGACCAAGTCATCACGTTTCACTTAGTGAGACCAAGTCATCACATTCACTTAGTGAGACCAAGTCGTCACATATTCTTAGTGAGACCAAAGTCATCACGTTTCACTTAGTGAGACCAAGTCATCACATTCACTTCCCTTTCTCAAATAACCCGAATGCCCCAAATTATACATATCATGCATATCATATTTAATTTCACTTTCACATCACTTTTCACATGTTAAATATAACATATTTGAAATCCTAGTAGGAGTAGGAAAACGTGCACAGTACTTTGTACCATAATATGGTACTTTAGCCACATTCTTACACTTTCATATTAACATATATATCATATTTAAGCCATAAATCTATTAAGATTAGTGTGGGGTACACACGGTACCTTAGCCATATTCTTACACTTTCATATTAACACATATAATGAATTAAAGCCGTAAATCTATCAAGATTTAGTGTAGGATACACACCTGATTTGTTTAACGATTCTTGAGATTCCGAAAAGCTAGATCTAATGTTTAGATCCTTAGTCCCTACATTTGATTTATCATTTATTACTTAGCATAAATTCTATTTGGCTATAATATCCAAATCCTAGTAGGATTTGTAAAAAGACTTACCTTTGATGCCGATTTGATGATTATTCAAATCCAAAACTTGGTTTTCCTTCACGATATTCGCCAACCCTAAATCTCAACATAGATTAGTTTTCACTTTTTAATAATTAAAGATCTAATCTATGTAATCACACAAGCCTTGGTGAATACTTTTAGGTGCTTACCTTATGGATTTTAAATCCCGAAAATTTCACCTTCCTCTTCCTTGAAATCGGCCAAATCCTAGATCTCTGAATCGGTTAGTTTTTGATTAATTTGATCTAAATAACTAAGTTTTGGCCTTGGCCGAATGTATAAACTCACTTACCTTGGAGTTCTCAAATCCCGAAATTGATCTTTATTTTAGATTCCTGCCGAAATCACATGTTAGATTTGATCTACCATTCAATTATGGAAGAGACCTTTTTGGCCGAATGTACATAGATGTACTTACCTCGTTTTCAAATCCCGGATGATCCCTTATACTATTCGGCTATGGCACTATTATGGATCACAAGGTTTCGGCTTTTGTGAAGGGATAGTAGAGGAAAAGAAAAAGAAAAGAAAAGAAAAGAGATGGAGAGAGTTTTAACAGAGAGAGAATTCGGCTAAAGGGAGAAGAAAAGATTGGTGCTTATTTGGCTAGGGAATTTCGGCAAGAGGTTCTCTTGAAGAGAAAAGAATGAAGAATGGCTCTTAACTTTTCCTCTTTAGCCGAAACTATTAGCCTTAGAGTCCCTCAATCGGCCAACTCTTCCTATGTGATAAATTTTAATTTTATCAACCATTAAATTCCATCAAATCTCCTAATTAGCCGAAAATTCCAAAGGAATAAAACTCTTCTTCCTAAATCCTTTGTGCCGTCAACTCTCTACTCAAGGAGGCAAAATAAAACTTCTTTTATTTGCTTCCTAGGTGACTAGAACTCGTGCCCAACACCCTTGCATGTGGGCCATTTCACGAGGCCTTAGGTGGCATCTTCGAGCCACTTTTCCAATTCAGTTAATGGGTCAAATTTCACGTACTTTATATTTTAGGGTCACCGCCCTAAGTTCCCTTTGAACTTTAAAATTGACATTTCGAGGTCATTTTAAGTTTCCAAAAATTTTCATGCGTGTCAGAACTTGACATTTCCTAGGTTTCTAAAATGTTTAGTTTCCTCTTTTAGCTTAGTTTCCAAAAATGTTTAGTTTCCTCTTTTGGCTTAGTTTCCAAAATGTTTACTTTCCTAATTTGCTTAGGTTTCCAAAATGTTCACTTTCCTAATTTGCTGAGGTTTCCAAAAATGTTCACTTTCCTAATTTGCTGAGGTTTCCAAAAATGGCCATTTTCCTACTTTCCACGTATCATTTCCATATATTCTCATGTTTCCAAAATCATTCCAAATTTATTTCAAAACACATAAAACATGTCTTTACGTACAATTAGGCCAAAATGCATAGGCCCTTTTTAGGATGTTACACCAGCAGTACAGTTTTGTATATCATGCATTATATAAATAAGAGTTTCATGTTGTATATCATGAATTATTCGTTGATATATATTTGTTTCATTTAAAACAACTTTTATGAAATATTTTCAGGAAATCTGTCAAACAACAGAAAATATTTTACACAGGTTCATCCAATTACCAGAAAAGTAAATTATTTTCCAGAAATTATTTTTCGAAAAATGTTTTAGTGGTAAACAAACGGAGCAACAATTATCAAATATAGAGGCAATACTAGAGCACAACCCCATAAAGGGAAAAAAAATAAATAAATTCTCCTATAGTGTTTAGAATTTGTAACTTGTATAAATAATGAAAATGATAAAATTATATTTTGATTTTAAAAATTTAAATTTAAATTTGATATTTTAAAATTTAAAATTACTCAATATTAATTTTTACGGTCCATGTTTAGAGTTTGTAGTTAATAAAGTTATATTCAATGCGGATTATTAATATTCTAATTAATATTGAAGCAATATGTACCAAGCACTAGGCCTTGACGGTAAGTTAGGTTCGCTTCAATAAATTACATTTTGAGTTTTAAATTGGATTTTAAATTTGACAATTATTTTTATTTTGAGATTTGAATTTTTTTTTAAGTTAATCCTTAAACTTGACAAATATTTCTGCATTGAAACATAAACTTTAGGGTTTTAAAGAAAATATTAGGAACTAATGTGGAAACAGGGGCCTATTTTAGGCCTAAATATGGGGTCAATTATCAAATTTAAGGTCTAATTTGATTAAAAAAATTCAGACTCTAATATGAGAGTAATTATCAAGTTTAGACCTTAAAAAATGATTTAACCCTAAAATTATTTTTAAAAGATTGATGGTCAGATTTGATTTTTTTTTTTTTTTAAGATTTAAGGTCAAATTTATCTTAAAAAATGAAAAAGGATCAAATTGAAAAAACTGTAGAAGTTAAGAATTAAACTTTGCATTATACCCCAAAAAGTCCATGAAGAAAGCCCTGATTCCATTAGACAGACCACACGATAATACATCTAGTGGTCTTTATTTACTCGCACTCTATATTCACTCTCTGTATCTATACCTGTCTCTCTCTCTCTCTCTCTCTTTTCTCTGTCCCACAAGGATTTAATTTTTTATTAAAAACCCATTTTGGATTCTCAGTGTTTTGCTTGTCACTTCCAAGCATCACTCTCATGGCTTCCATCATTGAATCTGGTTGGCTGGTAAAAACTTCTGTCTTTGCTTTATTTTGGATCTGTTTTTGCTGGGGTTTATGAGGTCTTGGGATTAACTTAGTTCAATTTCAAGGTTTAGGGGTTGATTAGTTTCTGATTATATTTGATTTGAAAATTTATTTATTTATTTGTTTGTTTGTTTTGGCTGTTTATTTGGAGGGTGACGTTCAAAGTAAATGTAGATGGTAGATAGATGATGAATGTTGATGTTTACCATGCTAAGATTTGTTTAAATATTATTATGCAGTGTTTCTTCTCTGTTATAAACTGAAATTCATTATGCCACCATAGTATGAATATACATGCATACATAATTTGAATAATATACTGTTAAGGTTTGTTTGAATAATACACTGTTGTGGTTTACATAATTGGGATGATGGTAGCTGCAGAATGGATAATAATTTGGGTTTTGATTCTAAGTAACTGATTTACCATATATTTTTATTACATACACATACATGCATACATACATAGTTTGAATAATATACCGTTGTGGTTTACTTAATTGGGATGATGGTAGCTGCAGAATGGATATTGATTTGTGTTTTGATTCCAAGTCACTGATTCACCTTTTTTTTTTTTTGTTATATACATATACATATACATATTCAGTTTGAGTAATATACTTTTGTGGGTTAACATAACTGGGATGATGGTAGCTGCAGAATGGACATTGGTTTGGGGTTTGAGTCCCAAGTCACTGATTCACCATTTTTTTCTTGTTATATACATATATGTGTATGATATCAATATATAGTTTTAATCTATGTTACTCTGGACTTGGGTGTGAGTGTCAAATGGGTATGTATCTGCCACAAGCATGGTTAGTTTTTTTTCTAAGTTTTTTCATGTATTTGAAGGATCCTTGGAAGTGATATCCTCATATCCGTGTGACGGACACGAGTGTTAGACATAGGTAATTCATGAAAAATGAAGACTCAGAGCAACATAGATTTTAATGCCATTGATTAGCCACTGAATATGTGTTTATTCATAGTGATTATTTAGATCCTAATTTTATTTGGTCTACATCGAAGGATCTTTGATGAATCTTTGATTTTTCTTTCAACCGTTTGAAGCGCGAATTTGTCTAGTTTTGCTTATTGATTCCACCTTTTGACGCGTAGTTCTACTAATTAGTTTGAAAAATGTTATTTGTTTACTGTGCAGTATCTGATCACGCATTTCAGCGACTTCCTACTAGCTAGTATGGGAAGTTTCCTTCTTCATGAAAGTGTTTTTTTCTTATCTGGGCTTCCATTTATATATCTTGAAAGAGCTGGATTGCTAAGCAAATACAAGATTCAGGTTCACTCAATCTTCTTTGCTGCTATCATTGTCGATCGTTATTATTTTTTTAGCATAGAAACCGGCAAGGGGGAGTGAAGGGTTGTTCGTGATGGAAAAACATCTTTAGTTTTTATCTAATTCATAATAAATTAGTTTCATTTGTAATTTGTGTTTCTATGCAGACAAAAAACAATACCCCTACTGCTCAAGAAAAATGTATCACTCGCCTACTTTTGTATCATTTTAGCGTCAATTTACCGCTTATGATTGTCTCGTATCCCCTCTTTAGATGCATGGGCATGAGAAGTAGTCTACCATTGCCATCCTGGTATTTTCAGGTTCTTTATATGCTAGAGCCTTTATATTTTCCTTGATTCTTACACCCTTCGATCATAATATTGTGAATTATATTGCTTCTCCGAAGGTAAAAGTACCATAGAGGCTCCTGTAATAGGAGTCAAATTGCATTTTGTCCCCTCTACCAAAAAAAAAATAGGCAAATTAGTCATTCTACATTAGATCAAAGAGCAATGTAGTCCTTTCTGTTAAAATCTTAATTTATTTGTACTGTTCAAAACTGGCATATCTGACGGAATAACCAGACATTGACACGTGGTGTGCTACGTGTATGTCATGTTGACGTATAGAGAACAGTTTTTAACGGTAAAAATGGATGGAATTTTTAATAAAAGAACCAGTTTGCTCTTTGGTCTAACGTACAGGGACTAATTTGCCCATTTTTTGTGTAGAGGGGGCAAAATTCAATTTGGCTCCTATTATAGGGGCCTCTATGGTACTTTTACCCCTATCCGGAATATATCCTCCATAGATTTGCCTGCATGAAATTAAATTCTCTGTTTTTGAAGCTCTAATTTGTTGCATCCTTATTTGGTTTCATAGGAAAGTGGTTCTAACTCAGATAATATTCTACTTCATTCTGGAGGATTTCGTGTTTTACTGGGGACATCGTGTTTTACATACGAAATGGCTGTACAAGCATGTACACAGTGTCCATCATGAGTAAGTCCGAGCATTAGGTGGTTATACTATTTAAAACTACGAGCAATGTTGTTCATGCTGGGTTCTTCCGCATGTACTAATCGGATAATCTTATAAACTACACAGATATGCAACACCATTCGGACTGACATCGGAATATGCTCACCCAGCTGAGATATTGTTCCTTGGCTTTGCCACAATTGTTGGTCCTGCCATCACCGGCCCACATCTGATTACTCTCTGGTTGTGGATGGTTCTTAGAGTCCTCGAGACAGTTGAGGCACATTGTGGTTACCATTTTCCATGGAGCCTTTCGAACTTTCTACCTTTATATGGGGGGTGAGTTCCGTGTTCACTTGTCACTTTGCTTCTTCGCTAGTGTGCGTAGTTCTATTGTTTTATCTTTTAACTTATCGGCCATGAAGTAATTGTTCATATTTTTCACTTTTCCAGTGCTGATTTTCATGACTATCATCATCGTTTGCTTTACACCAAATCTGGCAACTACTCATCCACATTCATTTACATGGACTGGTGAGTTTGGATTTATTTTCCGAATCATTAGTATGCTTTCAATGGTCAGATTGTAGGGGTAAAAGTACTATAGAAGCCCTTGTATTAGGAGTTGGATTGCATTTTGCCCCTTCTACTAAAAAGGGCAAGGTAATTCCTTTACATTAAATCAAAAAGCAAATTGGTCTTTCTATTAAAAATTCCATCATATTTACAGTTAAAAACTGATCCCTATAAATTATTATGAGATAAATGTGGCATGCCACATATAACTGGCTATTTCGTCAACTACGCCAGTTTTTAATAGTAGAAATAGATGGAACTTTTAACAGAAAGGACTAGTTTGCTCTTTGATCTAAAATGCAATGACTAATTTGCTCATTTCTTGAGTAAAGAAGACAAAATGCAATCTGACTCCAAATACAAAGACCATCATGATACTTTGTAGGTTATTGTGATAGCCAATATGTTTTTCTTGAAGTACCCTTGTCCGACACTTGTGCATGCTGCACGTACATGAAGCACTCGATCACTACTCACTAGGAATTTCTTCATGTCGTTCAAATGTTAAACCGACTTTCTAGCATCTGATGCACCTTCAAAGGTTTGTCAATTTGGATGTCAATAATCTCGTAAGAATGTTTTGCGATGAATGTATGCGTTGTTAGAATCCATCATGTACATGGCACCGTCTGTAATTTCGATGACCCTTCAAATTTTATCTGTTGTCATTCAAAACCGATCTTGATTCTCATAATAGCCCTCTGGGTTCGGACTTTATTATCCTCCGGAGATCATTTTTCTGTTAATATACATACTAACTAGCAGTGACCGCCCTGTATTCTCAGGATATTCGGTACCGATAAAGGCTACAGAAAGCTGAAAGCACTAAAACACAACGGAGTCGGAGTCGAAGATGACAGCAAGCAAACATAATGGAGAGAAAACTAGTTTCAAGTTCGAGGGTTCGGGATGTTCCGAAAAAAGGTTGTAGTGTTGCGAGCAATCCACATTCTTCATGTTTAATTGATGTTTCATATTCTATGTGGAATCATTTTGATTGATTTTTCTTTGGACATTTTACAGCCCTAATAGTTCTGTGCATGAAGTTGCTGTTCTTTTTCCTTAAAATCATTTTCCAAAGTAGACTGTAGATTTTTGGAGGTTGGATGTTTGAATAATGTTCAAAGATTTAATTTTTTGTTGGTTTTTATGGGTAATTCAATCCACACAAGTATTTACAGAGGGCCTAATTGGGGATTGGGGGAATGGATAATAATGAAGGGGCTGCAAATGTATGTTTGAAATTTCGGATTCGAAACGAGTTGAATAATATTTGATATATGCATAATGTACAATAAATTATTGTTAGATAGGATAAAATACACTCAAGGTGATTAAATTATTTGAAGATTTTTATTTGAGTTATCGGATTAGTACAATTGTTCTTGTATGATCTTTTTTTGAATTGCTTACACCAATCAAAAGCTTTACTTTCTATAGTTTTTTTTTCTTTTCATAAAACGATTTTGAACATTATGAATTTGCGAATCAATATCTAAACAATTTTTTTTCTCTGATCTTTGACATTAGCCTTCAGATTGAGTTGGTTTTAAGGTATGTTCTATTTGTTGATGGTATCTACTGCACTGATTTTCGAAATGCCGCTTGATGGTTGGTAGCTTGACATTTTTTAAAAAATTATTAACAACCCAGTGATTTAAATAAAAAATTTCAAATAGTTTAATGATTATTTTATAATTTTTCGAAGTTGAGTAATTAAAACATAAATTTATTAATTGTTTAATAACTTTGGATGCAATTTATTTTTTATTTCAACGGTAATAAAGTGTCATGTTATTGTTTACTGATCATAGATAAGAACTTTTGATAAAAAAAATAAAAGTAATGAAACATGATTTTAATTAAATGTAGATTTAAAATATGTTCTATATATATATATATATATATTTAGAGTTGAATAGACTCTACAAGCATTGTTAAATGGTTGACATATGTTTTTCTAACGTTATCTTAAATAATCTATTAAAGAACATGTGATATTATTTGAATATTATTTGTCTACTTGAGTTCAGGGGCGAAGCCAAAATAATTTTTTAGGGGGCCGGATAAAGTTTAATTTTTATAGTTTATATCTTTATAATTTGTAAAGTATTAAATTGACTTTTTATAATTTTAAGGAGGTCGAAGTATAATTTTATCTTTTTGAATTTAAAATTTTTAAAAAAATTTATAAGTTTTTAAGCAATTTTATATTTTAGAGGCGAGGGCTCATGTCAGCCCGTGACTTGGCATATCAAATAATCATTTTTTTAATATATATTATTTTTAATAATTAATATAATATTTTTTTTCATATATCATTTTACAAAAGGTAAAATATTTTAATATTAAAAACTTCACTGGCTATGAATCCTCTAGCTTCATAGCTCAAACACGTCTTATTTAATCATCACATTTACGTAAGAGTTGGCTTACGGCTATGATTTATTTAGGAAAGTTCAAGCCATTCACTGTCATCCCACCATCAACACAAATAATCTGCCCTGTTAAATAGGAAGCCGCCGGCAAGCACAGGAAAGCCACCATAGCCGACACTTCCTTCGGCTGGCCAAGCCGTCCTAATGGTGTTCGGTTTATGGTTTCCATTAATCTTTCATCTTTCTCATCAAAAAACTGCAAAAACAAATAAATAAATAAATAGCTGTACTATAAAGATAATATCAAATTAGTCCCTCCATTGTTAAATAGATCAATTTAGTCTCTGTACTAATTTAAAAAAAACCCAAATTAAAACATAATTTTAACATTTATAATATAAAAATATCTTGAAAATTATTTTTTCAATTATAGTTTAATTCCAAACAAAATATTTCATTTACGAAACTATAAAAACTTTAAAAATATTAACTCTTTTAAACCGTAAATGTTAACTATATTCTAATTTGACCTTATTTGATTCTTTTTAATAGTATAGGGACTAGATTAATCCATTTAATAATAGAAAATCTACTTATTCGGATTCATTAGAAAAAAATCAAAATCTTTTCCATTATTATCGAGTCGAACTATCGAGCAAACCTATTTGAATATCCTGATAAGATACAAGTTGAATCAAGTTTTTCTATAATATATATAAATTTAGTTAGCAATTGAAAAATCTCAATTCGAGCTCTAACTTGAACATAAATTATAAAGTTTGAATTCAATCATAAAACCGAGCTTATTTAGTACTAGGTGAACGAGCCTAATCAAATAAGTTCAAGTAATTCGGTTTTTTTTTTAAATCTTGAATGAAATCTAAATTTTGAATATGAAATTTGGTTGAACTCGAATCAAGTTTTGAATGTCGAGTTAAACTTGAGGGTTTTTTACAACATGAGTTCATCCTTAACTCAATTAAAAGTAAGGTTTTCAAAATTAGACCGATGAATGAATTGGTTAAGCCATGGTTCGTTAGTCTGATGGTTCGATTAATAAATCAATAAAAAATATTAAAACCAGTTCAACTAGGTTTTTTAGCTCGATTCAATCAATTTGTACTAGTTTGCGGATCAATCAGTTTAAGACCTTTCTTCGAACTAGGGTTTTTAGCTCGATTCAATCAGTTTGTACTAGTTTGCGGCTCAACCAGTTTAAGACCTTTCTCGAATTGATTCCCCGACTAATTCTTGGTTCAATCAATCCGATTGATTGACCCAGATAACCATGATTAAGAGTTTCTTACTTGTTCACTAAGGGGAGTTTTGATTACTCCAGGTGCAATAGTATTAACCCTAATATTATCTCCTGCCCAATCACATGCCAAGTATTTTGCAAAATGGTTCATGGCCCCTGCAACAAAATCACACAATTTTACGTTAGGGTTAAAGCCATAAATTTTTTCTAGAGTTCGAAACTGAAATATAAATTTTTATGAGAGTTAAAAACATAATTTTACCATTGTATTAACTTATAATTTTACGATTTTATAAAGACTAAATCACATTTGTATTATTCTTGGAGGGCAAAAATGCAAACTTACCAAATATTAACTTTATAACTCTAAAAAATTTAAAGGGACTAAAGCATAAATTTTCCATTGCTTGCTGCCATCTTTGCTTATATATAGGGCTAAGCGTATCAAGCATCCTCAAATTATCACTTAGATTCTAAACGGGTCCAGCATAGCCGTCAATTTAAGTATTAAATGTCAATTCAAATATAACATAGAGTATATTTAAAACACATAATCAAATTGTAAAAATGCAAGATCGAAGGTACTAAATGTGTTTACAATTTGATTTACATGTTTCTATGCCATATTAGAGTCGGCATTTAAGGCCCAAGCTAATGGTTGGGTTGACAGAAGCACTTGAGTGATACAATATTGATTTTTTTGATCAGTACTCAATTAAAACGTTTTTGAAGATCAAGGGCCAATTTAGAAAATTAACCAAAGCTTGAAGATGTTCATTGTAATTAACCCTAAACAGGTAAAAGTATCATGGAGGTTCTTGTATTGAGAGTTAGATTAATTTTTGTCCCCTTACTAACAAAAATGGACAAATTAGTCCGTATACGTTAGACCAAAGAGTAAATTGATCCTTTTTGTTAAAAAAATTATCCATTTATAATGTTAAAAATTATTGTGACTGACAGAACAACCAGACAGTTACACCTGGTGTGCCACGGGTACCTCAATCTGATGTATACGAATAAATTTTTAACAATAGAAATGGATTAAATTTTAAACAAAAGGACCTATTTACTTTTTAATCTAATGTACATGAACTAACTTATCTATTTTTTTAAGTAAAAGATAAAATACAATCCGACTTCTAGTACAATAACCTCCATTATAATTTTACCCTTAAACACGACAGAAACATATAAAATCTAATGCGAAAATCATCAAATTTTGAATCGCAATATTATATGACATGACATGATGAGATAAATAAAATACGGAATTAATTTTTTAATACAAATAAAATAAATCTCATAAATATTTATATATATATACCAATTATTAACGTATCAAAATTTATATAAATATAAAACATCTAAAGCAATATTACCTTTGTTGGCTCCATATATGGGTGCAAAAGATACAGGTAATATACCAGCAACTGAAGAAATAAACACAATGCTTGCATTGGGTGAAGCTTTCAAAAGGGGATGTGCCAATACACTGATGTTATAAGCTGATTCGAAATTGATACTCGTCAGCTTTGAAATATCTTCCGCCGTGTAATCCGACACCGGTTTCCCCACACTTATTCCCACATTATTTACCTGCAAAATTTTACCATTCATCACCATTCGGATCGATTTAATTTTTCTAACGGGTCGTGCCGGATTGGGGTGGACTTGTGGCGATTTTGATTACATTATGCATCATCTTTTTAATTACATTATTACCAAGTGAGTTTTTTTTATTAAATTTTAAAATGTCACACCAACCAACGTAACAAAAAGAAAAAAGTGTTAACAATTTGACTTAAATTTTGAAATCCGAAAAATAGAGAGATTAAATTCTAAATTTATGAAGATTAAAGGGACCTATGGTATATTTCAACCTAAATTGAATGTTAGCGGTAAATTTACCAGGATGTTAAGCTTCCCATTGAACTCTAAGGACACTGCGTTTAATAGCTTTTCCCTTTGAGCTTGATTCGTAACATCACACACTGAACCTGTAACTCGAAAACCCTTTGCCTTCCACTCGAGTAAGCAATCGTTGAGCTCGGTTTTAGTTCGAGAGCATGTATGTACTCTTGCTCCGAGTCCAGCTAATTCCTCCACAATTGCATACCTAATCATCATCGCATTAACAACAATACTTGGTTTTTTTTTTTTCCACATTGACATAAAAGCAAACAAGTTGAAGGCAATAAAGAAAAAGAAAACAAATCATAAAATTCATAGCACAATTACCCGATCCCTTTGGTTCCACCGGTAACAAGTGCAGTCATGCCTTGAAGATTCCATCTCTTATCTTTGCTAAACCCAGTTGCTTCACCCATTTTCTTCTTCTTCTTTTCTATTTTCTTTTAATTTCTAAGCTTCTTCCTCTCCCTGGTCTGTTATGCAACTTATTTTGTTTTGAAGAGAACCTGCTGCAACTTAAATGTATATATAGTGTGTCGGGGGTGGGGGTGGGGATGATATCCTCCTCCGTACTGCAACTGACATATCGAGAAAAATTAGGGTAAATTACACCTAAGGTCACTAAACTATTAATAATTTTATATTTTAGTTACTTAACTTTAAAAAGTTATAAATAGTCCTCGAACTACTTGAAAGTTTTCATTTAAGTCACTAAACTATTTGAAAGTTTTCATTTAAGTTACTGGGTTGTTAAATTTTTTTTTAAAGTCTAGTTAGCGAGCTCCAAGCAACGATTTGACAATCGATACGACAAATCAATACCCATCAACGAGTAGAATAATTGTAGAAGAAAAGTGATGGAGAGTTTTTGATTAGTCCAGACGGTGCAAACAAAGAAAACCATACAACAACGATTTTAACAGTCCATGACTTAAAGGAAAACTTTTAAATAGTTTAGTGGTCATTTTTTTAAATTTTCGAAATTGAGTGACCAAAACGTAAACTTACTAATAATTTAGTGACATTAGGTGCAATTTACCCTCAAAATTAAACGTGACTTTAGTTGAAATGGTAAAGTCAAGATAATAAAAAATACGGTGTTTTGGGTTCAAATCTAATGATTTATCTATTTTTTCGTAGATTTATTAAAACATATAAAACACACACTTAGAATAATATTTGTTGCTTTGTAAAAAGAGAAGTTTTTTGGTAATTTTACAATTGAGTTGGGATCGGGTTAGTAGGTGACACGAATTCAGTTGCACCTGCGTAAGTTTTACACTTACGGTTACATTTTATACGATTAATATTTTAACAATCTATCAGTCATATTTATTATTCCATTCAAGTAGATAATGCGTGTCGAGCTTGGCATAAATTAAAATTCACTTATAATTCGTTTTATGTAAAAAGCTTTCAATCGATAAATATATACTAATATAGACAATATTTTAGATTAATATGATAGAAAAATTATATCGATTCAAAAAATTACATGCATCACAAAATAAATATTTTGATAATTTAAAATATTTAATAGTATAAAAGTTACGAAATGGTATAAAACCACTTAAGTTTTATATTGGTGTTAGTGGATCCTCCTCGTATAAATATTTATCGTGTTCATGATTGAGCTAGTGTTATGAATGAATCGAATAATAATTCAATTGAAAATTACTAATCCCATTTTGTTACAAATTAACAAATATTAATATGAGAATATTTTGTCTTCTTAAATATTTATATAATATTTTATTATGTTAAGAATCGAACCTAAAATCAATTTTATAAAACCCGAACCACCCTAACCAAAAGTCGAACCAATATAAGTTTCAAAGATTTTAAAATTAGATTAGTGATTAAATTAGTCATTTCACCGATTCGATGCTTCAATTTAATGAGCTTTTGTTTTTGGCTCAATCGTAGGGGCGAAGTCAAAAAATTTTTTAGGAGAAGTCGAAATTAAGTTATAGATTTTACGATAGTAAAAATATAAGGAGATATAAAGTATAATTTTATCTTCACTAATTTTAAATTTTAAAAATTTTAAAGGACCTAAATGAAAAAAATTCCATTTAGGGGGGCGCCGTACTCCCCGCCACCCCCCAAGCTGCACCGTTGCTCGACACCTGATATCTTTGACTGAAATAGTCAACACTTGGTCACCTAATGGTAACAGAAGCTTCTTTTCACGTTATCTAGGAAGGAAGAAAGAACTATTACGGAGATAATGAAAAAGAAGCCAAGGGGTAAACTACATCTAAAGTCTTTAAACTATTAATAAGTTTACGTTTTAGTCATTTAACTTAAAAAAATTACAAAATGGTTATTAAACTATTCAAAAGTTTTCATTTAAGTCACCAAAATATTTAAAAGTTCTTATTTAAGTCACTAGACTATTAAGTTTTTATTTAGAAAAAAGTTAAGTTAGCAAGCTTTAAGCAATGATTCGATGTTCAATACAGGGATCAATACCTATCAACGACTAGAACAACGTAGCTTAGATACAAGTCGATTTGACGACCAGTGTTGGAGATCGAAGAAGAAAGCTATTTGAATTTCAGTTCGTAGATTCGTAACATTCAAAGTTATTTCATGAAAAAAATTGATTTGTAGAAGAGAAGGAGAAGAAGAGCTTTTGACCGGTGCAGGCAGTGCTAACAGAGAAAGCCATACAACAATGATTTTAACATCCTAGTGACTCAATTAAAAAACTTTTGAATATTCTAGTGACCATTTTGTAACTTTTTAAAATAGTTTAATGACCTTGATTAAAATTTACCCTAATTTATTTTATTTTTAAAAAGAAAATAATTTTCTTTCAATAATACGTAAGGGCACATGATATACTGAAAATTATTGTCGTACTCAGCTATAGAAATCAAAACCAACTTTCATACGACCAGGTGTTTTAGCCATCGTTGTTGTTATCCGACCAGTAATTCGTCGTTTTGATATTGTTTAGGATTTAAATTTTATTTCGATAAAAATTCGAAATAATATTTAATATTTTAAATTAATTTCTTGTTTTTATTTTTAATTTATTCTAAAAAATTCCAATTTGAAATTTTACTATTTTTTTTTTTTATAATTACATTTAAAAGTAAATTATAATTTTATTCAAGCTAATAAATTATTTTAAAATTGATATTTGCATAGTATTTATGAGCAGGGCGAAGTTATATATATATATATTGGAGGGGTCAAATTTTGATTATAAATTTTGAGAGAGTTAAAATGTAATTTTTTTTCATTTTATTAATGTAAAATTGTACAATTTTCAAGTGATTAAATGATAAATCTTATGTTTTTTGAGGGCATAATTTAATTTTAAATTTTAAGAGGGTCGAAATATAATTTACCATTAAATTAACTTAAAACATTACAAATACTAAAGAGATTAAAGGGGCGATTTTTCACTTTAAGAAGGGGTAGGCCCCTTCTTGTCCCTCTAACTTTGCCCCTATTTATAGGTACATAATGGATGTATATTTACATGTATATATAGATAATGAAAAGGGATTTATTTTTATAACTTTTTATATAATAAATATTTTAATAATTTAATTGTTGAATTAGCATGCATGTAAAATTTCAAATCATTTCGATATTTTTATCATATTGATCTAAAATACTATCTATATTAAGATTCACCAAATTTCGGAACACCCACGATATGAATGAAAATTTTATGTAACAAAGTTAAAAAATTGATATAATAATCAAATATAGCTTTAGTTAAAATGGCAAAGTTTAGATGTTAAATATTTTAATGTTTTGGGTTCGAATCCCATTTAGACTTATTCAAGGGTCGGGTTTGGGCAATGATTTTTGCAGCTCAAGAGCCGACCTAAATTCAATTTAAATTTTGGAATAGTGGAACGAGCTTTTTGGTTTGGCCAAGAAGGCATGAAAACGAGCCTAAACTTGAACCTTTTTTGGAATCAGGCTTCAGCCCGCCCCATGAATAACTCTAACCCCATTATGTGCATGTCTTTTTTTATTTCTAGATTTTATATGAAAATACAAATTTGTCCTCAAGGAAATATCTATTGATTTGTAAACATAAAGAGTTTTTGGTAACTTTACAACAAAGATTAGTTGATGGGTGAGGTGGGATTGGGTTGACGAGTGGCACAACTCAGTCAAAATCGTAAATATAGTATAGATATTTAATGGTTGAACGTTTTTTTTTACAAACAAATAGTGAGAAAATTTTAATTTACTCCACGTTTGACACGCATGATCTATATAAATAAAATATGAAATTCAACGATATGCTTGTTAAAATATCAATCGCACAAAAAGTTATGAATTGTCAAAATCGGACTGACCAATTGAACCAAAAACCGATAAATCCGACAGTTCATCCCCTCATAGAACCAAAAACAAGTGAACTGTCGAGGACCAATAAACACCGAACTAAAAAAATTCTTAATTTTTGATTTTAGGGTTATTTATTTATGATTAAAGTATACCATAGTCTCTATACTCTTTACAAACTTGAAATTTACTCGCTATACTTTTGTTTTTAAGTCCAATTGTTAATACTGTTGATTTTTTTTAAATTTGTTGGTGTGACATTTTAAAAGTAAAAAAATTGCTCACTTGGTAGCAACGTAACTACAAAAATAACATCGTAATGAACCTAAATAAAACGGAATAATTCTAACAGTGTTAACAGTTGGATCTAAATTTTAAAATATGATAAGTAGGACAAAATTCCTAAAAATAAAAGTATAAGGATTAGATTCTAAATTTATAAGGATTACAGGGACTTATGGCAATTTTAACCTTTATTTATTTACTTTAAAAGCTTTGACGGTCGTGATTTTGTTGATTCTTTGAAATTTGCCCCAAACTTGTCTTGATCTCCATTTTTTCGTTTTTCTATTGCACGTTTAAAGCTACACAAATCATAATGGAGTTTGATTTGAAGTTTACGAGTTTCCAGAGAAAGTCATGTCAAGATTAGACGAAAGGATAAATAATTAATTATGTACTAATTGCACAGAACATCCTTGAATTATGGCTCTCATTTTAAATTGGTCTTTAAATTTTAAAACGTTCTAATTATATCATTAGACTATCAACGTTATATCAATCAAGTCCTTTTATTATTGAAATTATTAATTTAACCATAAAATGATATATAAAATCTTATGTGATATAATTTAAGATGAAAATTTTAAAGAAAAGTAAAATATTGTTGTATAACATTTAAAATTAAAAATAAAATAAAACCGGAAAGAGAGAGAATCAAGAATAATTTCGTTAAAGCTTCAAAGAACCTCAAAATCGAAGTCTTATTTAATTGTTAAATTAAGGATTTTAAATAAAAGACCTTATTATATAACAAAATTTAACAAATAATTAATCATATAATTTTAAAATTATATTCAAAACCTAACAAAAGAATAACAAAGAAAATAACACATTTTCCCAAAACTTGTTAAGCAAGTTTTTTAATTTTCATTAAAGTAGCATTTTTAAACTTAGATTTCTAATTTTTAAAGTTAATTATGAAATTTTTATTATAAAGATAGGGGTGTAGTCAAAGGGCTAGCAAGGCTCGACCTTCCGTAAAATAGAAAATTTTTCATTTAGGGTCTTAAATTAGTAAATATAAAATTACACTTTGGCCCCTATAAATGATAAAAATTTTATTTAATCCTTTAAAATTATAAAGATATAAACTGTTAAAGAGTGAAATTATATTTTTACTATCGTAAAAATTAAAATTAGAGAAGAATAATAGTAAATATTAAAAAGAAAATTAACCAATATTCATAGTCATCTAATCATGATGTAGAATCGTGGAATAAAAGAGAATGTTCGAAATTTAGGGCTTTGAAAAGAAAGTTGTCAAACGAATGAAATGGATATGAAAGAAAAAACCGAAAATAGGTGACGAAACATTAGAAATTAAGGACTTGAAAATTAAAATACTTAAATATGGAAAAGAGAAAGTTTTGACTGGAACAGCTTTTCTTTTCTTTTTTTTTTCCAAATAAAAAAATATATATAAAAGTGGCAATGGAGGTGGCAACTAGAGCTGTACATGGGTTGGGCCGACCCGCCCAAGGCCCTTGACCGAAATGTGGGAGGGTTTGGGCAAAAATATAGGCCCGAAAAATGGGCTTGGACAAAAAATAAGGCCCGTTTAAAAAATGGGCCGGGCTCGAATAAGGATTTTAGCCAGGCCTGCCCGACCACCATTCATTAAAGTCAAAAAAATTAATTTTTTAAATATTATTTTCTTATTATTTTTCTCTTTATTTTGCTACAATTTTACTATTATGTTTTTATTATTTTGTTGTTATTGTTTAGATATTATATAAAACTTATTTTATAATTAATTTTGTTATTATTTTAAAGACATTTGTTAATTTTGTTATTATTTTAGAGGCATTTGCTTGTCAAGTTCATCTATTTTAGTGTTATTTAAGTCTACATATTTTTAAAATTTATTTTCAATTTGTTGAAAAATATTTATTTAGATTTTTAATATTTTTGATGTATTATATATATTTAAAATTATATAAAATAATATAAAAAATTAATACTGGCGGGCGGGCAGGCCCGTTTTAATATTTTATATGGGCGGGCTTGGGCAAAATTTTAGGCCCATTTTTAGGCCAGCCCGCCCGAGCCCAATGAACGGGCCTAAATTTTAATTGGGCCGACCAGAACCCGGCCTACCCCCCCATGTACAGCTCTAGTGGCAACTAGAATTATGGGTTGAAAAAAATATTTAATCTCTAAATTTGGTAATTTTTTTCACATTTGTTTCAAAATTTGATTTTTTTTTGAATAATTTTTGAATAATTTTATTATAGGTTCTGATCATATATATCTTATATTGGTAACAATGTCTATGCCAGTTGAACGAAGAATCAATCGGTCGTAATTTGATATTTTAGTTCTTGAATCAATTAGTAGGCATATGAAAGCCACCATAGTCGACACTTCTTTCGACTGCCCAAACCTTCCTAATTGTGTTCGGCTAATGGTTATCTCCCATAGCTCGATTTCGAATTGAGTTGAATATCATTATTGTAACACATTAACTCGTATTTGTTGCGGAATAGGGTTACGGAGCATTACCGAAGTTTACATTTTAGAACTATAAAAATTTTAAAACATTTAATTTGTATCATCAGTCACATCAAAACCAATCAATAGCATACATATTATCCCTTATACAAGCCCTCGAGGCCCTAAAAACACATTAAAAGCAAATCGGGACTAAATCAGAAACATATAGAAATTTTAGGGAAAATATGAAAATTTACAAACTACAGGGGTCACACGGTCGTGTCCCAGCCCGTGTCCATACTCATGTAACTCAGTGACTTGGATCATACGGCCAAACCACATGCCGTGTACCAGGCTGTGTAAAACCTAACTTACAACCCTTTGAAAATTACATGGGACACATGGCCGTACTACCACGGCTGAGACACACGCCCGTGTGGACGAAAATAGGCTATTTTACAAGCCATTTTTCTCACCCTTTTCAACGTGTACCTATAATCCCTTTTGCATATATACATAAGCCTTCAAATGGCACCAAAATCATGCATAATCTAGCTTTTTACATATAGTATAACCACACTAAACCAGTATGCACATAGGCATCTCAAATAACAACTTATAAACATGTGTCACCAAGTACTCCATTTGGTCAAAATAAACAACTAACTTCCAATTTGATTTGCATCCATACATAACCATAAATCTTACTTACCAAAACACAAACCATTTGGTACCAAAATGCCATTCTTTAACTAATATCAATTAACTAAATAACAACGTACCAAATCACCACATATATCACATATCATAAAGCACATATACGATATGCATATTCAACTACCATTTCATATTTTATCGTTCAAACAAACAAGCCAAACATTAACCATAACAAGGTTACTCATATGCATGCCAAACTTTGCTTTTATACCATCAATATACCTAAACTCAACCAAGTCAAATGGCCATTTCGACATTCAAACACATAGACCAATATTAATTACAATACCTATACATGCCATTATAACCAAAATAAAAACATTAACATCTACCGATATAATCGCTGGATAGTGTGATAAATTTCCGACGAGCTTCCAACCCGATCGAGCTTCCGATAGTCTGAAAAGTAAAGAAAAATAACTACGTAAGCAATGAATGCTTAGTAAGCTCGTATAAACTCTAAACATATCTATCCATTTCAAATATAAAACTTATACAATTCAAGAATAATCATATATTGATACCACACGATTCATGAAACCAAATTCAACAATTCACAAATTGAATATTCCACAACATCATCCATATGTAGAATTTTAAACATAAACACATTTCTTTATTTTCAATTGTATTTCATAAGCATATCATAACACATAAGACATAAGCATATCATCCATAACCAAGCTAATGCATTTAAACATAGCTCTTTTGGAATTAATCACATGATAAACCATTTCATAAGAAATTACATAAACCACCTTACTCCTCTTTCATATAACAACACATAGCTCATATGAACTAACAAACCTTCCACATTTTCAAGCATAAGATTAGATTTGAAATTCATAAGTTTCCTTGCTTCAGAGTTTATACGGTTCATGTACATACTAGTACCACCTCTTATTAGTCTCTTACTCATCTGTATCTTTGATATACCCGTTGAACCATTCGGAATAATATTAGATACAAGGGAATCTCGCACACTAAGTGCCAATATCATGGCCCGAAGCCAACTCAATGAATCTCGCACCTGAAGTGCCTCGTATATAGCCAAAGCTATCTCAATCTCATATCACATATATGCTCACTCTCGAGCTATCAACGGGCCTGCTTACACAAGCTGTCAAGTAATCGCAACACATGTCGGTATACTTAGCTATCGGTAGGACATACATGACCAGCACCCGGATCACATAATCACAGTAACCTAACCTTTAATGACATGTCATTTGTGTCTTATCTATTCCTAAGGTTCAAACGGGACTCGATAGTCGTCATACGTCGTTGAATTTCCCTTATTTCATTAATACAAGATAAATTGTATAATAACATATATATATATATATCGATTCATTTTCAATAAAATTTATACAATAACATTCAATTTAATCAACATTATACATAGTACAGTTCATATGAACTTACCTGGCTAATTTACTAAATAAGGCCATCCAATTATAATTCTTTAATCAATTAACATCTTTAAACTAATAGCGATTGACTTTTTCAATTTTTATGATTTAGTCTTTTTCGCTTAATTAACTATCGAAACGTTAAAATTTTTTAATGAAACTTTAATACCACCTTAATGACACTCTGTAAATATTTATAAAAATATTTATGGCTCGGTTTATAGAAACGAGGTCCTGATACCTCATTTTTTAAAACCACTTGACCTTAGAGTCATACCACTTGAACTTAATAAATCACTTATAAAACAAAAATCACAATATCAAAAACCTTTTTGAAATCACAATTAACTTGTCAATATTAAATATAATATTTACAAACTTACTCGTCGAATTTGGTGGCCCCGAAACCACTGAAAAATATGTTGTTACAATTATGCTTAAATTTTTTTAATATTTTTTTTTTTAGTAATTGAAAAAATATCAATTGGAACTCGAGCTTGAGGATAAAGTATCGAATTTGAATTCAAGAATAGAAATCAAACTCATTTCTTACTAGATGAATAAATCTAATTGTTGAAATCTCTTTGGAAATTGACTTTTTATTTTAAAATGAAAATGGAGTCGCCAACAATATTTTTTTATTTAGTTGTGATTGGATCACCTCAAAACTTGGTCATTTTAATAAAATGTTAGATTTATTAAAAAATAATTTTCGATCTACAAAATCCAGGAAATGGGTTCGGGAATCGGTTACGTATGAGGAAGGGTTAGCACCCTCATAACGCCCAAAATTGGTACCTAAATGATTACTTGATGTCTTAGTGTCAAGAATTGAAAATTCAAAGAAAATTTAAGATACGATCCCCTTTTTGCATGATTGCAAACTAGATTAAATTTTATGGAAAGAGCCTTCTTATTTCGGGTCAATCGAGAAAAGGATCATGTCCCAAAAGTTAGGGCACGATATCTCGAATCCTCGAAAATAAGGATTCTCGTTATTTGATTATTACCTAAGCCTTATATATTTTGAATTGTAAAAGGATGCTCGTTTATCTTGGTTCAAGGAGAAAGTCGTACCCCGTAAGTTAGGGCACTATTTCTTGAATCACTAAACAAAGAACATTGCCTCGGTTTTAAAAAATTCCTTTTTTATGCATCGATTAAAAATGAATATAACGTTTAATGCAATATATGATTAATTTATTCAAATGGTAGTATACAAAAATAAATGAATATTCAATGCAATATGTGATTAATTTTTATCTCGAATTGAGTTTAAACCTTAAAAACAAAACCCGATTAAACCCAAACTGAATTTTGAATTTCAAGTCAAACTCAAGCTTCTTAAATAGAGGGGAGTTTTTCTTATCACTCGTAATAATATAACTCAATTTGTCTATATAACAATATTTTAATCATTTTTCAATTAAGTTAGTGTCCATTTAACTTATAACACAAACTCAAATAGTAGCTTAAATATATAGAGAACCTACATTCATTTATATTTGTTTTTTTTATTTAGGATAGGGATTAGAGGTGTTCATGGCACGATTTACCTGATCAACTTGGCTTGCTTTGGGTCAAGCTTGGGTTCATATATTTTAATCTCGAGCTGACTCAGTTTTATTGTTTATAAATAAAAAAATTATGAATAACCTACATTCATAACAGAAAAATAACATTTATATTTGTTTTTCTTTTGGGATGGAGAAAAGTAGGATTGAGAAAGGTAAGAAAGAGAAAAGAAAGAACAACAATAGTTGGTCTATGCCATGACTTGTTGTCAAAATTCAATTTAGAAAAGGAGTTGCATGGGTGGGAGAGATCATGATCCATAATGACTTTATGTTAAATTATTTATTTAATTATTATTATTATAATAATCTAATGGGTAAACTATAAAAGTAGTAATTTTTGTTTGTCTCAGTTTATATATTAGTCACTTATGTTTGAAATGTTACGCTTTAATCACTTACGTTATCGTTTTGTTACGAAGTGGTCGCTCTGCCGTTAAACTCTGTTACCTCCCCAATGACAATCCTATGTGACAATCCAAATGGGTTTTAAATGCCAACTTGGATGTCCAGCTGAGATGAGAATAAATTTTTAATTAAATAAATTTAATTAATTGAAAATTTTAAATTAATTACAACTGAAAAAGAAAAACTCAATTTGACATCCAAGTTAACATTTAAAACCTATTTGGATTGCCATGTAGGATTGCTATTAGGGAGGTAATGGAGCTTAACGACAAAGTGACAACTTCATAACAAAATGATAACGTGACTAAAATGTAATCTGAGATAAACAAAAGTGACTATTTTTATAGTTTATCCTTTAAATAATTATTTTAATTTAATTTTTAGATAATATATTTAAAGAGTTGGTTTACGTATTAAACCAAGAGTTGGTCTACATAATAACAACGTCATGATAAATAATTGTAGTGCATTTAGTATTATTATGATTAATTAGTTTCAAACCATATGTTTCATTGTTTATTGTATGTTATTTTTCAATACATATAAGTGTTTTAAATCCATAGTTTCCACTCGCATACGCGTGTGATAGGATTTTTAAGTGTCGTCCTCAACAAGGTCACCGACTTAGTAAGAGAATCACGAAAATGCCCTTCTATAATTAAAATAGTTATATTATTCAAGGGTATTTTAGTATTTTCATTTCAACAAAAACCAATAAAAATATGCATACAATGAGATTTGAACTCACATAAATTAGACTAGTAAAATATTAAATTTACCACAAATCCAAAGCTTCATTTTATTATATTTTATACATTTTTATTTAATATGAATAATTTATTATCTCCACAAATTTTATATATGTATACAAAATATAAATGATGTTGTTAATTGAGTTAGTGTCATAAGTTAACTCGACACTAACTACAATTGATAACAACACCGCTATAATTAGTTGTAATGCATAAAACATGGTTAATTTGACGTGTTTATGTTGTTAATTTTACGTGTTATTATGATTAATTAGTTTCAAAACATACATTTCAGTATTTATTATTTGTTAATTTTAAACACATACTTTTGTTTTAAATCCGTGATTTTCACACGCATGCGATTGTTAGGATTTCTAATTAATTTTTTAAATATAATTAAATATATATTTAAAATCTATTATTATTATAATAATATTTATTAAAGTTTGGATTAAAGGGTGGCTATGAATCCACTAACTCATAGCTCATACATGTCTTATACATCACAACTTACAAACTACGCACAAATTTGAGTTGGGTCATGGCTCACGGCTCATGGCTCATGTTGTTTTGTAGTTTGATTTGGAAAACAGAGGCCATTTACCGTCATCCCGCCATCAACATAAATAAGCTGCCCTGTGACATATGAAGCCGCCGGTAGGCACAAGAAAGCCACCAAGGCCGACACTTCCTTCGGCTCGCCAAGCCGTCCTAATGGTGTTCGGCTTATGGCTGTCTTTAATCCTTCTTCATTATCTTCAAAAAACTGCAAAAAAAAATATCTATTATATCTTTGCCTAAATATGATCATATTAATTATCGAAAGTTTTCATTTAAGCCACTAGATTGTTAAAATCGTTGTTGCATGGCTTTCTTAGTCCATGTTGCTTGCACCAATCGAGAACTCTTCTTCTCCATCTTTTCATTTAGGTCACTAAACTGTTAAAATCGTTGTCGCATGGCTTTCTTAGTCCACGCTGATTGTACCAATCAAAAACTCCTCTTTCCCATCTCTTCTACACTTTAGTTTTTTCCATGAAACAATTTTGAATGTTATAAATCCAATCAGGGAAATGTCGCTTGGAGTTCACTAGCGAGACTTTTTTTAAAAAAAAATTAATGACCCTAGAGGTGTGCATGGTAGGGCAGGCAGTTTAAGTGACCCAAATTTTTGGCCGATTGGTAGGCCCGAGCACAACACGGCAAAAAATATGGGCCTAAATATTTGTCCAGTTCCGACCCGCTTTAAAATTAGTAAGCTTGAGCCCGGCCCAAGCCCGACCGACTAGTATAATTTTTTATTTTATTAAAAATAAAATATAATAAATTCAATACATTTTAAAAAATAAAATAAATATTAAAACAAAAATAAATAAAAATATAATAAATCAAATACATTTAAAAATATAATAAATCAAATACAAATAAAAACATTTAAAATAAATCAAATACAATTAAAATATAACAAATAAAAATATTTGGGCGGTAAAGTGAGCTGACCAAAAAATCATACTCGAGGCTGCCCGTTTTCTAAGCAGGCCTCGTTTTTTCCCAAGCTCATTTTTCAGCCTATATTTTGTCCAAACCTCCCACATTTGAGCAGGCCTTGGTGGGTCAGGCCGCCCACCCATGCACACCTCTGACCCAGTGACTCAAATAAAAACTTTTGAATAGTTTAGTGACTTGAATGAAAACTTTCAAATAGTTCAGTGACCTTTTTGTAGCTTTTGAAATTGAGTAACCGAAATGTAAATTTACTAATATTTAGTAACCTTGGGTGTAGTTTATCTTTTTTTAAATATACATATTTATTAGTAATTGAAAAATCTCAAACTGAACTCGAGCTTGAACATAAATTATAGAGATCAAATTCAAGAATAAGAATCAAGTCCATTCACGTTAGGTGAACAAGCCTAATCAAGTAAGTTTGAATAACTCGATTTTTTTAAAAAAATCTTGAATAGAACCGAAACTTTAAAAAATAAATTCAATCAAGCTCGAATTGAGTTTTAAATTTTGAGTACTAACTCAAGCTTCTTAGGGTACAAATTCATTTGAGATTGATTATAAGTTTATTGGGATTGAGGGAGTATAAAAGATGAGCATAAAGATGAGTTTCTTACGCGTTGAGAGAGGGGAGTTCTGATGACTAAAGGAGCAACGACATTAACCCTAATATTATCTCCTGCCCAATCACATGCCAAGAATTTCGCAAGATGGTTCATGGCCTCTGCAACAAAATCACTCAATTTTAGAGGGATTAAAGCACAAAATTTCCATTTCAAGGGGCCAAGGCCCCCTACCTATCTCCTGCTTATATACATGGTTAATTGTATCAAGCATCCTTAAATTATCACCGGATTTTAAATTGGTTTTTGAACTCCAAAATATTTTAATTGAATATTTTAAGTATTAGTATTATATCAATCAAGTCTTTTCGTTAGTTTAATCATCAATTTAGGCATTAAATAATAGTACGAATCTCACATGCTACATATTTAAAACATAAGAATCAAATTGTAAACACATCAAATTTAAGTTGCTTGCACGAAATTACTATTTGAACCACGTGTTTTACATATGCTCTACACCGTATTTGAGTTGGCAGTTAACAGCCAAGCTAATAGTTAGATTGGTAGAAGGACCTGATTAACATGATAGTGATATTTTAAAGACTCGATAAGAAAGTTTTAAAGTTCTAGGGCCAATTTAACATCTAGACTACTGTCGGAACCATTTTTTTGTTTGGAAAACGGGCCGACTTTAAAAAGAAAAACGGAGTCGCCACCAATCATTTTTGAAAGTGTGATTGGGCCACTTTTGAAAACGTTTTGGTCTACGAACTTTAAGAAAACGGGCTCGGGAGTCGGTTACGCACGAGGAAGGGTTAGCACCCTCGCAACGCCCAAAATTGGTACCGTATTGATTGATTAATTTCCTTAATATCGAAAACTAGAAAATATTTTAAAGTATGAAAAAAATGCTTGGATGACTCGTATTGGATATCAAAAACTCTCTCGTTTCGGAAAGCTAAAATATCACGTCCAGCACGATAGGACACGATGCTTCGAACTCTCGATACCAAGATCATTTTATGATTTCCAGAATACATGTAGTACAATTTGAAAAGGGGTATTTTGCTCCTTGGCTAAACTAAAAACCGAAACCCAGCACGATTGGGTACGATTCTTTGGATTTCCAATCATGAAATATTGCCCTTATTTAAGAAATACGATAAAAAAATCTGTGAAGGATATCTCGTTGTTTAGATGGACAGAAAATCGAAACCCAGCACGATTGGGCACGAACTTCTTGAACTTCCAAACACGAAACAGTGCCTTACTTTCAAAAAAAAATATACAACTGAAATCTTTAAAGGACATTTAGTGATCCGGACGAACGAAAAAATCGAAGCCCAGCACGATTGAGCACGATTTCTCGAACTTCCAATCACGTAATGTTACCTTTGTAAAATCCCTTTTTTATGAATTTTGGAAAAAAAGGGTAAAAACGTTAAGGTGTCATTCAAAATCATTGATCGACATGGGATAATAAGAACAAAAATATATAAATTTCAATAGTAAATTACCAAAAAAATAAAAATAATGAAGGTAACAAAAATAACAAAAGTAGCAACATTAATATTGATAAAGAAAACATAAAATAATAACCATAGTAATAAAAATAAAAATAATAGAGACATATATATACACATAATTAATATAATAATAAAATAATAGTAAACATATTGAAAATAATAGTAAATATAATAGAAATAATAATAATGGATATAATACAATTTAATAATATTAATAATATATGTAAAATGGAGGGACCGTTTGGTAGAATATGGATATAATAGCAATATAATAAAAAGGTAAGTAAAATAATATCTAATAATAATAAAGATACTAGAAAATATAGTTTAATAATATCGTAACCAAAATATTCAAAAATGATTGATTTAATGATAAAATAGCGAAAAATAATTAAAGGGGACTAAATTAGGCTAAAATGAATATTTGGGCGAATTTAAAACAAACAATGATAAAGGAGTGGATTGAAATGTGGCAAAGAACTTATAGGGACCAAAGGAAATAAACCCCATCACAAAAAACGCAAAGACTCAAATAAGGACTTAATTGAACTCAAAAGAAATTTTGGGGTCAAATCGGAAGGATAAAAACCCGATTTTAAAACCAGTAAAAGCGGAGGGGCTAAGCGCAATTAGCCCTCAAGCAAAACGCGGATCCTATCCTGTCTTGGGGTCGGGTCGAGGTCGAGGACCAAAACGACGTCGTTTGGCCTCTGACCCCAAAGCCAAAATGGCGCCGTTTTACCCTTCTATATAAACCATATTTCTGAGAAAAAAAATTCATTTCCTTCCTTTCTCAAAAAAAACCAAAATTTTCTCTCAAAGCTCTCTCTCTCCTCTCCTCGGCTGGACTCATTAGAAGCATGGTGGTGGGACCATTGTCACCATCGTCACGCCACCGTAATCTGGAAAAGTAAGTCTTTTTTTTTTTTTGGAAATAAACCTTTGAAACTTTTATATGTATATATATGTTTTTAAAAAATGAACCTCAAAACAGATTCGAAAAAAAGGGAGAAAAAATAAAAGCGAAAAGAAAAAAAAAACCTTTGTTGTTTCAGTATTTCTCGAACTTTTGTTGTTACAATTGTTTTTCTTTTCTTATCTCTCAAAAAAACCCTAATCTCCCCCTATTACAGATTTTTATCTCGGCTTTATAGCCTTTTTTTTTACAACCGTTTTCCTCTTTTGCGAGACGTGTTGGAGAGGACTCTCTCACTGACGTGGCGACGTGGCTCGATGGCGAGGTGTCTGGTGGAGCACGATCGCGCACAAGAAGTCTTGTGAGCAGACGCGCGTGACTGGACGGGGGAGGCCAAGAGGCATCTTGTTGGTCCAACCTAGGGTTTCGTAGTTTTGATTTAGGGCTTTGTGTTTTATTGGGCCCGGGTTTTTAAAAAATTGGGCCTTACAGCTACCCCTCTTTGCTCATTGTCGTGCAACGAGAATAGAGCAAAGACTTTAAAAGGACCAATTTTGCCCCAGCTTGTTCTATATTAATTTCTTGATGCTTCCTTTTTCCAGGTAGCTTTATTCCACCCACTGCATTCCAGAGCTATAGAAGTTTTGTTTCAATCTGCTATCTTTAGCCTGCTCCACTCCTGCTCAGTGGAGATAAGGCTTCAGTCTTCGATCTGCTACTTTTGACCGCCTACTCCGCCAAGGTAGAGATAAGATCTGTGGACTTCAATCCGCTCCACCTCGCTTTCGGTGGAGATAGGATCTACTATCTTTAGCTTTGCTCCCACCTCACTTCAGTGGAGATAAGGCTTCATTCTTCGATCTGCTCCACTCGCTCGATGGAGATAAGATCTCTTGCTTTCGATCTGCTTTCTACCTCCGCTCAATCGAGATAAGATCTGCTGCTTTTCGATCTGCTCTACTCGCTTTCGCCAGAGATAAGATCGTGGTCTTCAATCCGCTCCACTCGCCGGTGGAAATAGGATCTACTATCTTTAGCTCGCTTCCTCCTGCTCGGTGAAGATAAGGTTTGGAATCTTCGATCTGCTCCACTCTCCTTTCGGTGGAGATAAGATCTACTACTTCGATCCGCTCTACTCTCGCCAGTAGAGATAAGATCTGCCGCTTCAATCCGCCGACTCTCGCCAGGTGGAGATAGGATCTACTATTTTAGTCTGCTCCACTCGCCAAGGTGGAGATAAGATCATTATCTTCAATCCGCTCCACTCTGCTTTCGGTGGAGATAGGATCTACTATCTTCAATCCGCTCCACTCTCGCCAAGTGGAGATAGGATCTACTATCTTCGATCTCGCTCTACTCACCTTTCGGTAGAGATAAGATCTGTTGCTTCAATCTGCTCCACTCGCCAAGGTGGAGATAGGATCTCTTGTCCTTAGCTTTGCTCCTCCACCTTTCGGTGAAGATAAGGCTTCTTCGATCTGCTCTACTCTCGCCGGAGAGATAAGATCTGCTGCTTCAATCCGCTCCTCTGCTCGCCGGTGGAGATAGGATCTACTATCTTTAGCCTGCTCCACTCCTGATCAGTGGAGATAAGGCTTCTTCGATCTACTCTACTCCTACTCAGTAGAGATAAGATCTGCTATCTTCAATCCGCTCCACTCCTGCTCAGTGGAGATAGGATCTACTATCTTTAGCCTTCCTCCTGCTTCGGTGAAGATAAGGCCGGAATCTTCGATCTGCTCCACACCCTTCGGTGGAGATAAGATATGCTACTTCGATCGCTCTACTCCCTTTCATAGAGATAAGATCTGTTGTCTTCAATCCGCTCCACTCCTGCTCAGTGGAGATAGGATCTACTATCTTTAGTCTGCTCCACTCCTGCTCAGTGGAGATAAGACTTGTCTTTCGATCTGCTCTACTCCTGCTCAATAGAGATAAGATCTGTACTCTTCTGTAACTCCCATTAACCTTGCTACATTGTCCTCTGAGGAACCTACCTGTAGAAGTGATTTCATGGGGTCTATGCATATGTCAAATGATTAGGATGTCATGAAAGATGTTCCTAACCATATGTATCATGAATGTTATGAATGGATGCAAAATGTCATGAGAATGATCCATTTTTAACATTTGGGTCAATTATTGCTTGTTTGTTTATTAAGGTGGCCCCGACGTATGACTTCTCTGTTCACCGATACTTTTAACAACTAATCAAGATGTAAATCCTTCTTAAACCCTTATCTCAAGTCTATAAGCCCTTTTAAGCACAGTTAGTTCTAAACAATTGTCTGTTTGATTCTTGTATTTTTAGAAACTTTTCGAGTAGTGCATAAAACTTCTTTTGTGAAAGTATTATTGGTTCAATAATCATTATTTCAAAGAAAATGCTTGAAACAAGATCAGAAATTGAATAAAACCGAAATTTATTCGGGAAAAAAAAATCGTAAACAATGGCTTGAACAAGGAAAACAAATTCCATTAGGGTGCAATATGAACAAGAATGGTATTGATGCCCCGGATATCACAGTCTGAGCTTTTCTGTATGTACTTCTTGAAGGCCACTCTGAGTTCAACATGTGTCTAGAAGATTCATGATACTTTATAGATGCCCCAAGACGTAACGTATCTCCTCATTGCTAATTCAGGTATAGCGAAATTACTGTATGCTCCCTCATGAGTTGATCATACTTTGAGCCGTCTTTTTTTGGGTTTTCAACTCAAAGCCCCTTTGGTCTCAAAGCGCCCTTTGCGAGTTTTCACTTTGGCCTCTCCGTTTTTTTTTTTGAGCGCAAGATGCCCTTTGTGGGTTTTCATCTGGGTCCACTTTCAAGCAAAGTACTTCTTGACTGAGTCTGCGTTAATCGGATTTGGCAGACTTTTGCCGTCCATCTTGGCTAGTATCAAAGCTCCTCCAGAAAAGGCCTTCTTTACAACATAGGGTCCTTCCCAATTGGGCATCCACTTTCCCCTGAAGTCCATTTGCATAGGAGAATCTGTTTCAACACCAAGTCTCCTTCATGGAATACTACAGGCGGACTTTCTTATTGTAGCTCGATCATCCGCTTTTGGTACAATTGACCATGGCGGATAGCTCTTAACCTCTTTTCCTCAATTAGATTCAGATTGATCATATCGAGATTGAACCCATTCGCTTCGTCCAACTTCAACTCGACAAAACCCGGAGTGAAGGGATCTCAACTTCAATAGGCAAAACCGCTTCCATCCCATAAACCAACGAGAAAGGAGTTGCCTCGGTAGAAGTTCTAACCAAGTTCGATAGGCGTAGAGGGCAGCGGTAACTTTTCATGCCGATCCTCAGGTCTCAACCATTTTCCCACAATTCTCTTGATATTCTTATTAGTCGCTCAATCGCTCCATTCATCTTGAGCGTCTGGCGACGAGTTATGGTGCTTAATGTTGAATCGATCGCAGACTTCCGCTATCGCTTTATTGTTCAAGTTTAGTGCATTGTCGACCACGATCCTTTCGGCATACCGTAGCGACATATGATCTCCTTCTTCAAAAACTTGCTAACCGCCGTCTTCGTGATATTAGCATATGAAGTCGCTCTACCCATTTGGTGAAGTAATCAATGACCACGAAGATAAAACGATGTCCATTAGAAGCTTTCGGTGAGATCATTGAATGACATCCATGCCCCACATTGAGAAAGGCCATGGAGAAGTCATAACATGAAGAGGTGAAGGAGGCACATGGATCTTGTCTCCATAAACCTGACACTTATGGCACTTCTTGGCATAACGGATGCAGTCTCCTTCCATCGCGGACCAGTAATACCCAAATCTCATGATTTGCCTGGCCATCGTAAACCCATTGGCATGTGTTCCACAGGCACCCTCATGGACCTCTTCCAGGATTTTCCTAGCTTCAACAGCATCCACACATCTGAGCAACACTTGATCTTTCCTCTTTTTATACAGGATCTCTCCATCTAGGACATAATCGCTGGCACGTCTTCTCAATGTTTTCTTATCATTTTCAGTCGCTTGATCGGGATATTCACGGCTCTTCACATATTGCAGAATATCATAGTACCAAGGATGATCATCTCTCTCTTCCTCTTCGTCAATATTCCTGCTCATTCACTTTGATCATAGAAGCCAGAGTGGCCAAAGCATCAGCCATCTGGTTTTCATCACGCGGGAGGTAGAAGAATGTGATATCATCAAACTCCTCAATTAGTTCCAAAACTAACTTTCGATAGCTGATCAGCTTGGGATCTCTTGTTTCCCATTCCCTTTGGTGATATATGACAAGAGCGAATCTCCGTATACCTCTAGCACCTTAACTTTGTGGTCTATAGTCGCTCGGATCCCCATGATACACGCCGTATTCTTCCATGTTGTTTGTGCAATCAAGTCCAACTTGCAAGTGAATGGATAGTGTTCTCCATTTGGGGATACCGGGGCGCCTCAATTCCATTACCAGCGGCATTTGATGCTCGTTAAAGTTCATCTTCGAGGACGATCTTTTAAGATATCTTCTTCAATTGTAGCTACAAACATCGATCTTCATTAGGAAAATCGAAATTAAGGGCTCATAATCATCTAGCGCCTATGGCTAAGAAATGCTATTGCACTCCCTTCACCGCCTTACCGTTCACATAGACAATGTCGAACTCGAGAGAGCAAAATTTGCCATCGGGCCATTCTTCCATTTAGGGCCATCGACTCCATCATGTACTTGAGAGGTCCAATTTCGAGATTAACCAAGTCGTGTGGTACAACTTTGTCTCGCCTCAACCTCCGAGTTGTCGGACCAATGCACAACACAATTTCTCAATTGGCGAGTATCTCATTTCACACTCGGTGAATTTCTTATCGAGGTAATATATCGCCTTTTTTTCCTCCCCGTCTCATCGTGTTGGCCTAGACACATCCCATTGAGTTATCGAACACCGCCGATACAAAATCAAAGGTCTATCAGATGGGAGGCATTAACACCGGGTGTTGGATAAATATTATTTAATCTTGTCAAGCGCCTCGGCATTCATCATCCCAAATGCTGGATTGTGCTTCTTAAGAAGGCGGAATATTGGATCACATTTCTCGACCAATTGTGAAATAAACCGAGCGATGTAATTCAATCTCCCTGAAAACCTCGGACTTCCTTCCGAGTGCTGGCGGAGGTAAGTTTTGTACTGCCCTTGACTTTATCCGGATCTACTTTGATTCTTTTTGCACTGACTACGAAACCCAATAGCTTCCCTGATCGAGCCCCGAAGGTACATTTGGCTGGATTGAGCTTCAGCTGAAATTTCCTCAATCTAAGGAACAGCTTCCTCAATACTTGCACATGCTCCCCTTCCGTTCGAGACTTTGCGATCATGTCGTCGACGTAGACCTCAATCTCCTTATGCATCATGTCATGGAACAAGGTTACCATAGCCCTTTGGTATGTTGCTCCCGCATTCTTTAACCCAAATGGCATCACTTGGTAACAAAACGTTCCCCATAAGGTTATAAAGGTGGTCTTTACCATATCCTCAGTATGCATCTTTATTTGATTGTATTCCGAGAAATCGTCCATGAAGGAGAAAAATGAAAACCCCGCCGTGTTATCCACTAAAGTGTCAATGTGAGGTAGTGGGAAGTTGTCTTTCGGTGGCCTTATTTAGGTCCCCATAATCGACACACATTCGGACTTTTCCATCCTTTTGGGGACAAGAACCACGTTGGCTACCCATTACGAGTAATTTACTACTCGTAGAACCCAACATCAAATTACTTAACTTCTTCCTTTATCTTTCTCGTGACATCGGTCTCATCCTTGAAGCTTCTGTTGGACCGCTTGCATTCTCTTTTTATGGGGATACGTGTACCGCAATATCGATTACTCAACCTGGCATGTCTTGATATGACCACGCCAAGACATCTTTGAACTCTAGTAGAAGTCTAATGAGGTCCCGCCTTGTTTCATGGGTTATCAGGTACCGATTTTCACTTCTTTCCCATCCTCTGAAGCACATTTTCAATTATCTCTTCATGAGGTAGAATCGGCTTCTCCTCCCGCTCTACCATCCTTAACAAATCCGGGGATAAATCATAATCTTCGACATATGTAAAGTCTTTTGCTCATAAGGGAATTCTAAGTCCATAGCAGTGTCGCTCATGACGTCGATATCTGGGGACCTATGGTAGGTATAAAAGAATATTCAGTGAAAATGAATTTAAGGACGGCTTATTTATGCATTATAATTATGAATGGAGTGGAACAGAAGTAGAAGAATTATTGCACGAAATAGAAAGAAAAATGCACTTCTTATTGAAAATAATGATGCGTGAACATGCCTATTTCACAAAAAATTCTTATTGTTCCTAGGCTTGAAACAACAAGTGTGTTTTGAACATTACTCTGTTTTATTCCTAAAAACTACAGAATTTCTTCCGCATCAGCTTGTCCGAACACTTCCGGGCTTGTAAGGCGAATACCCGCTAAGTTTCCTCTCCTCTAACTTTCTTGATACGCTGTTGATGTTCAAACTTCGCATCATGTCTTCAATGTTTCTCATTCATGACCTCTGTCTGAATGAATAATCCCTCCTAACACGAATGAATTAGATATATGGGAAAGGTCATTGAACCCCACTCAATCTCGACACCATTCAATCGTGCCCTTCGTCTTTCACGCTTCCTCTCCAGCTCCTCCTTTCTCTGTCTGGTATCTGGTCTATACCCTAGACCAAAGCGATCCTGCTTGTCAACCAACCCTGGCACTATGACCGGACCCTGGAGATATTTCCCAAGTCCCCTCCCAGGCATTGCTCCTTTTTCCATTGTCAACTGTAGGCCCATTCTCGTTGCTTCAGAGAGTTTGGGCACCGGGATCTTGCTTCTTTCACTTATAAAAGTCACATTTACAAATTCTAACGACCTGAAGGAGCACTCTATGGCCTCCGCATCATTCTCTATGTACGGTGCATCACTAGTAACGGACGCGATGATATCCTCCTCTGCATTTATAGTTATCAACCGGCCCTCTGTTACTAATTTTAACTTTTAGTGCAATGACGATGGTACAGCTCCCGCTGAGTGGATCTACGGCCTCCCCAATACGCAATTATAAGAGGGGTTGATGCTCATCACAAGGAAATCTACCTCGTACGTATTTGGCCCAATTAGGAGGGGTATCTCAATCCTCTCTATTACCTCTCTCTCGGTGCCATCGAATGCTCTCACTATATTTTGGCACGCTTTCATGTGAGAGTCTCTCTGAGTAACTCCGGTGTAAAGGTAGACAGGGTAAAACATTCATCTTGAGCCATTGTCAATTAATACCCACGGCAAAGGTATACCTTTGCATCGGGTAGTGATGTGCAAGGCCTTGGTAGATCCCCGCCTGCATGGCGGTATTTCATCATCATCGAACGAGATGAAATTATCTGCGCTCATGTTATTTACAAGACGGTCCAAATTATTTCTTGAAATGTCATCAAGAACATAAATCCGGTTCAATGCTTTCATTAACGCTACTACGCCGCCGAGTTTAGCGATAAGGTCAATACCGATGTGCGTGTTGGTATTTGTAAGCTGTTCCACCACACCGTACTCACTGTGCTTCAGAACTTCAAGAACTCCCGGCCTCATCCTCTCGTTATCGGTTTATTAACCGGTGGTCCTGTCTTCTCGTCTCCCCTTCGCGTAGAGGACTCAATTTCTTGGTCGTATCTTTGGCAATTTTTTTTCCCAAAAGCGCATAGTACAATCGTAATTCCAAAGTACCTCTTGTCATCTTTATAAGGAAAAGTCATGGATTTACAATTACGATCTTGGTGCATTCTTAGGAGCAGCAATTACAAGTTTTCGATTATGACCCTCGGTGCCACCTTCACCCCAAATCGTCGACCCACGGCGGCGTGATAATCATCACGTGGGTGATTGACTTTAAGGATCCTTTCTGCGACCCTCCTTCGTGGAACATACATCCTCTCTTTCCACCAAGTCAAAGAACTCCACTCTTTATTATCCATTAGCCCTTGTACTAGGCTCTAAATTCGTTACATTGTTGGATTTCATGACCTTCTTTGTCATGGAACTCACAAGAGTTCCTTGTATCCAAGACTGCTCACATTCTCTTGCGTAACTAGTCCAACCTTCTGATTTCTTTCCAAACCATTCTCAACGGGTTCGACCTCGAGAATCTCCTATTTGAACCTCCTCCCCTGCTTTCAACTATCGCGTTTACCCCATTATCGCGATGACTGGTAACGGATTTCTCCACCAGTGGGTCTTTGAAGTCACGACCCCGCCTTGATAAGTCGCCGACTAGTCTTTTGAATGAAGTGCGCTTCTCTGTCGAGTGACCTACTACATCCGCATGGTACTCACACCGAAGCGTTTGTGTCATACCACTTAGGGTATGGAGGTTGCAATGGCTTCAAGTAAAATGGGGACACGACATGCGCATCGAATAAAGTCTTATACAACTCCTTATACGCCACCGTTATCGGAGTAAATTGGAATCTCTCGATCCTACTGTCTCGTATTGGCTCTTGTCTTGGTAGACTCTTGGCCACACTATAACTTTGGTTGGGTGATAGTGCGGGTTTAGGATAACCCGAGCTAATATTCCCCACTTCACTTCCCTTTTCTTGGTGCTCTCTCCTTGTGCTCTCTCCGCCTCTATCTTCCCACACCGATTATGTTCTCTATCATCTCGCTTTGACATCACCATGTCCGCTAAACTCTTAGTCGTGCTTCCCAACATGTGGTTAATGAACAGTACCTTGAGGTATTGATAAAGAGCATGGTCATTTCCTTTTCTAGCAATGGTGGTCAACTCAACAGTGGCGACCTCCCTCCATCTTTGGGCGTACTTTTCAAGCTTTCACTTGGCTTTTTCTCCATGTTTTGCAATGTGATCCTGTCAAAGCTATATCGGTCACATGGTCAGTAATGCTTGATGAAAGCTCGCGCCAAATCTCTCCACGATTTGATTTGGGTACAACTCAACCGGTTATACATTTTGTTTGTAGCCCAATCGACTATCCTGAAAGTAATGGATCAACAATCGGTCATTGTTGACATACCTGTCATTCTCCGTGAACATCGTAATATGGGCCTCGTGGCGCCTAGTCCCATTGTACTTTTCAACTCGCATCTTGAACTTTGGAGGAAGTACTAAATGCAGGACTAGACTCACTTTTTAGCATCCACTTCGCATTGGTGATCAGACTTTCCAATGCTCAAACTTCTCTCCAACCCATTTGCATCGATCCTCGAACTCTTTTGGAAGCTCGCTTTTACTTTCTCCTTCGCCGCCTCATCAAAGTCCGGGACCATTGGTTTTACCAGATTGACTTGAGGTTAGAGCTCGAGCATGGAAAATTTACGATCTTGAGCATCGGATTGGTCTTGAGGCTTGATATTGACCGACACTCTCGGTGGTTGCACTTGGAAACTTGTTTCGGCCAGGGCCGGAGGGCAAGTAAAATCTTCATTATCTTCTCCAGATCGACCATAGGCCTTTTTCCGCTTTCGTGCCCTCCACCAATAATCGTGTTAGGCGGCTCATCATGCTTCTCTCGGATTCCAAATTTGATCCTCATGTCTGTTGGATCTTGGCTAACTGCTCTTGCATCTGAGCCTGCAGTTGGTCTTGCATCTCCTTTTGCATCTGCTCTAACTTTTCTATCATTTGATCCATTGCTCTCGTCTTTTTCCGAGTGTAATAGCGGTGTTCTAAGATAACTATAGTATGACCTCTAGTTAATAGGGTTGTCTTATAATATTTAATGCAAATGTAGTGATGCGGTGCCAATGCATGAAATGTAATGCAAATGAATGAATGCACAAATAAAAAAGTCGATTCTCGATTCAATTTTTCTTAGAATACTCATTGAAAAGACAAAATCCTTTACATAAAATGAGTCACATATACGACCTAGCCCTTATGCCCAAAGTTTTAACTTTCTCAAGAAGTGAGGCTAGCTCTCGACCTCGATCCGACTTTGACTCATAAAATATACTTAACACATCACCGAACTGCTAGGGTTCGTAGATGATCGGCCGCTTCTCGATCTCGAACCACGACCACCATAAGGTAGTCTCTTTCTCGACACGGTTCGAGATTGTTGAAGTTGTTCTTTCCTCACGGTTATCTCCTCTAATAGTTGGATCCGGAGCTCATTATTTTGCGGTACTGCTTGAGTTCCACCACCTTTCCTTCAATTCTTCAATCGGCCTGTGCTTGATTCCAACTTCACCGTAGAGTTGTGACTTTGACTCAATGCCTTCTCTAATTTCGCTACTCGAGCCCTTAGCATCTTATTTTCGCTTTGGCCTCTCCCATAGCCTTTTTAGGGTATCCTTTTGTGCTTGAACCCCATGAAATCTCTTCTTCCACTGGTCGACTTTGGTGTTCTCTTCCTGAAGTTCTTGACGCCATTGTTCCGAGGTTTTACCCAGTCCAGCAGTCCTCATCGATAGATGCAACTTCTTGTAATCGGTCTTCAGGCTATCCAAATCTTCTTCGGCCTTCCTTTTTCCTTTCCTTAGCTTCTCAGCCTCTGATTTCTGGATATCAATATCTAACATCAGATTCATTTTTTCCCCTTCTAGTTGTTCTATCTTTTTTCCTAACTCTGAATTTTTACTTTCAAAGTCATGCTTCATGATCTCCAACTCAGAAGGGACTACTTGCAGGTATTCTTCTATCGATCGAAAAGATCCTGCACTCTACCGGAGATATTATCATTCACTCTCCTACTTCGCCATGTGTTATATTCGAGGGTTACCATTGATTTATCGCAACTCTTTTCATTCGTGAATCTGCCCACGCATCGTAAACTTCTCGAACTTTTTCTTATAATTATTCCCACTATACGGAATTCAAACCGAGCTAACCCATGCGTTCTTGGTATAAACCTGCTTGATTGGTATTGTCTTAGCACGAGCAAAGGAGCATACCCAACAGCTCCCAGATCCCTAACAGAGGAACCCAATCATAACTCCCGCCGTGAGAGGATTTCATCGGAACAAACCAAGGAGCTTTCCATTCCACATCTTTTTCCTCAAGATTCGAAGAAGCGCGATCCGCCTCTCTTCGATATGTCATCCTCCTAGCAAGCGCCAACTCCTTTAATGGGAGTAATTAAAAAAGACCCGACAAGAATTTCTATCTACTTTTCGAAATGGCTATGGAACCACCCCAGCAACAGTTGTGTGCATCCCATGAATCTTCCCTCACCTGCTCTTCGGCACGAGCTCAAAGATCTAAATGTTTCGGCGAGAATTGCTGGTACCGGCGTAACCCCTTTGTCAAGACGGTCGAACAAATCAATAACTGCCTCGTCTACATGCCTCAAAGCCTTGGGAAAAATTACCAAACCATAGATATTTAAGGCAAAATGTCGACTTTCCTCTTCATATCCGGTGTCGTCATCAGTCCTCAAGCTTACCCAAGGGATGCATTTCCCTTCACCCTTCTGCTGAATTCGTGCCATGACCCACTGTTCGCTCATCCCAGTGATGCTCATCAGCTTCTTTACAAAAGAAGGTGCATTAGCGGCCCTGAAGTAAATTTTGTCGACCTGAGCCCTTTGACTGCGAAGCAAAGCTGTATATTCCTCCACGGTAGGGCACCAAGTCTACTTCCCAAATGTAAAACAATATAAGCGGGATTCCAATATTGAGTCATAGCCCAAACAAGTGTTTGTCCACTCGATGTCGAGTAAGTAAGGTAGATCACCATAATTAGTGTAGAATATTGCCTAGTTGCTTCGTCCCAACCAAACCATATATCTCTTAGTTCTTGTAGCTCATTTTGTGTCACAATGATACGAGTGAAGTCCAATAATTCGATGTGTAGCCTTCGCTTAGGCTATCCCCTTCTCAAGTCAGGTCTTCTCGACCATATCACGACTACGCATTATCCTCTACTTTATCAAGGAATCAGTCCCCATAACAAGTATTCTAACTTAGTAATTAAAACAGAATCGACGCCTTTTAAGTATGAAATGACATGCAAATATGACCAAAATAAAATAAGTTAGTATCATATAAGAGTAACCAAAGCAAGTGAAAAAAATGTCTAACCATTACATAGGTAGTCACTAAGGTTTAGCATGGCTCTACCTATGGTGGGCTCTTAAGGTTCACTATATGTGGTTTGGTTCTAAAGAAAGAAAAGGGTACCTGAACCACAGAGATTCCTCAATCCTCACCCATTATAGGCTCATATAGATCGAGTTCGGTTCAGGGGAATACATTTCCCTATGGCCATGCGGAGGTGAAAACCTCACGGAACCATAAGTACGGATGTATCCCAAAGGTCCCCTAGCCCATGCGAGGTGAAAACCTCACGAAGGCATAGTTTCTCGCTCCCACTTAGGGGTGTGACCACAACGGTCATGCAATATGAATGCCAAAATATTCCATGTCTCACAAACCAAAGCAGACATATGACGCGACACAGACTCATGCAATCGAAAACGAAAAATTTTATTTTTGATAAAAGGACATTAATCAACCAATTTTATCGCTTGACTCTCTTAACGTCCCGATGGAGTCGCCAAGTTGTGGAACCATTTTTTGTTTGGAAAACGGGCCGACTTTAAAAAGAAAACGAGTCGCCACCAATCATTTTTGAAAGTGTGATTGGGCCACTTTTGAAAACGTTTTGGTCTCACGAACTTTAAGAAAACGGGCCGAGAGTCGGTGACAATACGAGGAAGGGTTAGCACCCTCGCAACGCCCAAAATTGGTACCGTATTGATTGATTAATGTCCTTAATATCGAAAACTAGAAAATATTTTAAAGTATGAAAAAAATGCTTGGATGACTCGTATTGGATATCAAAAACTCTCTCGTTTCGAAAAGCTAAAATATCACGTCCAGCACGATAGGACACGATGCTTCGAACTCTCGATACCAAGATCATTTTATGATTTCCAGAATACATGTAGTACAATTTGAAAAGGGGTATTTCGCTACTTGGCTAAACTAAAAACCGAAACCCAGCACGATTGGGTACGATTCTTTGGATTTCCAATCATGAAATATTGCCCTTATTTAATAAATACGATAAAAAAATCATGAAGGATATCTCGTTGTTTAGATGGATGAAAATCGAAACCCAAAGACGATTGAGCACGAACTTCTGAACTTCCAAACACGAAATAAAGCCTTTACTTTCAAAAAAATATACAACTGAAATCTTTAAAGGACAATTAGTGATCCGGACGAACGAAAAAATTGAAGCCCAAAGACGATTGAGCACGATTTCTCGAACTTCCAATCACGTAATGTTACCTTTGTAAAGTCCCTTTTTATGAATTTTGGAAAAAAAGGTAAAACGTTAAGGTGTCATTCAAAATCATTGATCGACATGGGATAATAAGAACAAAAATATATAAATTTCAATAGTAAATTACCAAAAAATAAAAATAATGAAGGTAACAAAAATAACAAAAGTAGCAACATTAATATTGATAAAGAAAACATAAAATAATAACCATAGTAATAAAAATAAAAATAATAGAGACATATATATACACATAATTAATATAATAATAAAATAATAGTAAACATATTGAAAATAATAGTAAATATAATAGAAATAATAATAATGGATATAATACAATTTAATAATATTAATAATATATGTAAAATGGAGGGACCGTTTGGTAGAATATGGATATAATAGCAATATAATAAAAAAGGTAAGTAAAATAATATCTAATAATAATAAAGATACTAGAAAATATAGTTTAATAATATCGTAACCAAAATATTCAAAAATGATTGATTTAATGATAAAATAGCGAAAAATAATTAAAGGGACTAAATTAGGCTAAAAAGAATATTTGGGCGAATTTAAAAACAAACAATGATAAAGGAGTGGATTGAAATGTGCGCGCAACTTATAGGAGCAAAGGAAATAAACCCCACTGCGCAAAACGCAGCACTCAAGTAAGGACTTAATTGAACTCAAAAGAAATTTTTGGGGTCAAATCAGAAGGATAAAAAACCTGATTTTAAAACCAGTAAAAAGCGGAGGGGCTAAGCGCGCAATTAACCCTCCGAAGCAAAACGCGGATCCTATCCTCATGCTTGGTCGGGTCATGGTCGAGGACCAAAAGCGACGTCGTTTGGCCTCGACCCCAAAGCCAAAAATATTGTTTTACCTTCTATATAAACCATATTTCGAAAAAAATTCATTTCCTTCCTTTCTCAAAAACCCAAAATTTTCTCTCAAAGCTCTCTCTCTCCTCTCCTCGGCTGGACTCGGTAGAAGCATGGTCACGATGGCCGTCAAAGCCAGCCACCACTCCACTATGGTAGGAATCTGAAAAGTAAGTCTTTTTTTTTTTTGGGGAATAAACCTTTGAAACTTTTATATGTATATATATGTTTTTAAAAAAACAGAACCTCAAAAACAGATTCGAAAAAAAAGGAGAAAAAAATAAAAACGAAAAAGAAAAAAAAAACCTTTGTTGTTTCTGTATTTCTCTGAACTTTTGTTGTTACAATTGTTTTTCTTTTTCTTATCTCTCAAAAAAGCCCTAATCTCCCCCTCTTACAGATTTTTATCTCGGCTTTATAGCCTTTTTTTTTTACAACCGTTTTCCTCTTTTGCAGAGACGTGCTGGAGAGGGACTCCTCTCACGAACGTGGCGGACGTGGCTCGATGGCGAGGTGTCCCGGTGGAGCACGATCTTGGCGCAAGAAGTCTTTGTGAACGACGATGTGTGACGGACGCGGAGGCCAAGAGGCATCTTGTTGGTCCAACCTAGGGTTTCTGTAGTTTTGATTTAGGGCTTTGTGTTTTATTGGGCCCGGGTTTTTAAAAAATTGGGCCTTACAACTACAATTTGAGTACGTCTTGAACTTGACAACATTTCCAACTTTGGTCCTTAAACTCTTTTTTGGTCCACATTAGTCCTTGAACATGTCATATTTTCTCAATTTGGTTCCTAAACTTGAATTAAGGCATGAGGACATAGAACTCTGATATTGGATTTGTCGAGTTTATCCGTTGTGTTTAGATAATTTCAATGTGATATTATTCCCAATTCGATTTTGATGTTCAGTATTGAAGCTACATATTTCCCGATATCCCAACTGTTTAAAATAACAATTTATATAAATATAAAACATGTAAAATATATTTTCAAAAGAAGAGAGTAAAATATTACCTTTGTTGGCTCCTGCTATAGGCGCAGTATATACAGGTAATGCACCAGCAGGTGAAGAAATAAACACAACGCTAGCAGCGGCGGAAGCTTTCAAGAGGGGATGTGCCAATACACTAATGTTATAAGCCGATTCGAAGTTGGTGCTCGTCAAAAACGAAACATCTTCTGCCGTGTAATCCGTCACCATTTTCCCTATATTCGTTCCAACGTTATTTATCTGCAAATTTTACGGGTTAAATTGTGAATTTTTATTAATTTTATATAAACATAGGTTAAATTGTATGGGAGGTCCCTCTACTATAGAGGTTACATCAAATTAATCCTCTATTATTAAATAAATCGATTGTAATCCCTATACTACAAAAAGAATTAAAGAAGATGGAATGGATTCAAATTACTTTACAAACTCTAATTAAGAATAAATGAAAAGATCTAGCTTGAAACCTCTTCTCAAAATTAAAAGATTCAATTTAAGTCTTTTTAACTTTTGATTAAATGAAAAATTAATAATTTTATCTCGATCCCTTAAACAAAATTTCTAGCTTAGCTCGTGTTTATTTGAGTCAATTTGTAATATATATTTATATATATGGGAGAGAGATTTACTTACGTCGGTGTAATACTAAGTGGTTTTACACATTTTCATGAATTTTTACACATTTACCGTTTTAACAATCTAACGGTAATATTTCATGCTCAATTTATGTAGATCATGCATGTTAAGTTTGGCAAAATGAAAATTTTATAACTATTAATTTTATGTAAAAACTTTCAACCATTAAATATATATTAATATAAACAATATTTTATATAGATATGATAGAGATATTGGATTGATTAAAAATTTATATGCATAACAAGTATAAATAGAGTGATAAATTTAAGGTTGTGTTGTTAAATATTAATAGAATAAAAGTTATGGAAGGAAGTAAAACCATTTAAGTTTTACATCGATATAAGTGGATCTCTTCCCCATATATATATATATATATATATATAATGATCTTTCATATTTGAATATTAGCAGTAATTTACCAGGATGTTAAGCTTCCCATTGAACACAGAGGAAACAGTGCTTAATAGATTTTTCCTTTGAGCTTGATTCGAAACATCACACAACGAACCTGTAACTCGAAAACCCTTTGCTTTCCATTCGAGTAAGAGATCGTTGAGCTCGGTTTCAGTTCGAGAACATGTATGCACAATGGCTCCGAGTCCAGCTAATTCCTCCACGATTGCAGACCTGATCATCGCCGCATCAATAACAATACTTGGTTTTCAAATTGACATTAAATCAAACACATAGAATGCATAAAAAAACAACACTCTTGTCACGTATATTTCCACTAAATTCATATCAAATCACGAAAAGGAGATGAACCCTTTTCGTGTTGTCTCATGTTCTAGCTATTTTTCTCGAATTTTTATGGAGTAGGGAGAGGAAAGTACCCGATGCCTTTGGTACCACCGGTGACAAGTGCAGTCATCCCTTGAAGACTCCATCTTTTGTCTTTGCTACACCCCTCTGCTTCTCCCATTTTGCTTACTTCTCAGTTTCTTCCTCTTCTTTTCTTTGGTCTTTATATAGGGGTACACCATTTTGTATATTTTTATATGTACGATCCAATCTTCATTTTTCGTATTCGATTAAGATAGATTATGGATGTTAATTTTGACTGTAAATTAAAATTTTCTAATTATTTATTTTGTGTAAAATATTTTAAACCGTCCGATTGATATCAATATATGAAGTATTTTAGATTTATATGATGGAGATATCAAACTGGTTCAAATTATATTAATAGATTCAACGGTTAGATGATTAAAATATCAATTGTAATGTAAAATAATGTTTATTTTATACTTTTATTTTTGTACATAAATCGTTAAAATGTCGATCTAAAATATTTATTTTTATTCCAAGATTTTGTCAATTATTTTATTTACTTAATTTTTTAAATACAATTTAAGGATACATGACAAAATTTTAATTTCACTTATAAAGTGAATAGATATAAACAATTTTTAATTAGAAATAAATTCTAAACGTGCTTGTGGATTGAGCCTTATTCAGTTGACACTGTTATTATTGGAACAACCAAGAAGACGTGAGTTTGAATGCATTTACAAGCATATTTTTCTTCAATTTAAGATCGGGATGAGGGGTTATGAGTAGAAGTATGCATTGTATAAAAAAACCCGAAACCCTAAACTCAACATAATTAAACTCGAAACTCAAGAGAAAGAATGTAATAATTTTATTTATAAGTCGTCCATTATTTTTTGTTTTACTCAATAATAACATCTTGTAATATTATTCACTGACAGTGTATTAAATTTGACACGACGAATTAACATGATACAAAATGAATCGAGAAAAGAATCCAATTTTTTTAAAAAAATTAAAGAAAAAAAAAACTCTTTTTTGTCCTTTTTGTAATTTTTTTCATATCTTTCCAAAAAACAAAAGGAGGGTATATTTGTAGTAGGTGTTTTACTATATGTATTTTATTATATATGTGGGTGGATGTATGCTGAAAATTATTGTCATTTTCATAGAAATCCAAGCTATACGACAATGGTAGGTAGCCTGGTTGTTGTCATTATCGTATCAGTGTCGGTGGCTGTTGTTCTGGTTTAATTATTATTTGCTTGTACAATATGTAGTTATACGTACGTTATTTCATATTAGAGTTATCTCAATTTCGATTTATTTTAGGCTTGAATCATTTAGGGATAAAGTTCGGGTTTTGTATGTTTGAATCATTATGGATCGAGTTTTCACATTTGAGTAAAATTTGATAAGATTACAATTGTAAGACCCAACCTAAAATATTAGACTTAGAAAATAGATCTAGACAAAAAAATTAGATCTGTTTAAAATATGGGCCGTGCTCAGGCTCAAGCATTCAAGAGCCATGCTCGGCTCAACTCGTTCTCTATGTTGGTAATATATATTATATTATGAAATTTACAACACATAAAAATTAAATCTATAGTAATATATAATACTAAAAACATTAAAAATATTAAGATGTACTCTATATATAAAATTTTAGTAAATGCAAAAAATATATAAAGCTATTAAATATTAAATAAAAATAATAAAAATATTTTTCAAAGTGATTAAAATATAATATGGGCAGGTAGGGTAAAATTCTATACATATATTTTTGGCTAGATTTGATTTGAACAAACATAAAATATATTAATATTATGTTTAAGCCTATCCCAAACTCGGTCCGACCCTCCCAACTGTCAACACCTCTAACCTCACCCAAAATTTACTTGATGATGTATAATATATTTGATCTTCCATGAAAAAAAATTGATTTTATAAGGTTACAATTATCATTAATTTTTAGGTAAATTACACTGTAGTCACTCAACTATTATTTTTTTTTCTTTTTTGGTCACCTAATTATCTTAGATTTTTGAGTATTTCCATTTTTGCGTTAATCAGCGAATGACCAAAAACGAAAAAGTTGAATAGTTGGGTGACCATTTTGTAATTTTTCATAGTTGAGTGACCAAAAAAATTACTAATAGTTGGGTGGTCATTTTATAACTTTTTATAATTAAGTGACCGAAAAAGAAATCATAATTCGGTGAAGTACTCTATTGTAATTTACCCTTAATATTTTTGATGAAATGGATTCAAATTACTTTATTAACCCTAATTAAGATTAAATTACAAGATCTAGCTTGATTATTAGAGCACGAGTAAGCGAAAGATTTAAATATGCCTAAGGATTAATTTGCAATATATACATACACATAAATATTTGCAGCAATTTACCAGGATGTTAAGCTTCCCATTAAACTCAGAAGAAATAGTGTTTAGTAGATTTCCGTTTGAGCTTGATTCGAAAAATCACACACTGAGCCAGTAACTCGTAAACCCTTTGCCTTCCATTCGAGTAAGCATTCATTGAGCTCAGTTTCAGTTCGAGAACATGTATGCACAATCGCTCCGAATGCAGCTAATTCCTCTACGATTGCATGCCTGATCATCATCGTATTAACTGCACAATACTTGGTTTGTCAGGTTGACATAAAAACAAACACGTTGAAGACAATAATAATAAAGAAGAAAAAAGTAACCATTTCGTGTGGAAAGTACCCGATGCCTTTGGTACCACCGGTGACAAGTGCAGTCATGCCTTGAAGACTCCATCTTTTGTCTTTGCTACACCCCTCTGCTTCTGATCCCATTTTGCTTACTTATGGTGCTTCATATATCTATATATGGATGGATGGATAATGTGCTGTAAGAAGTAAGAAGCTCCATTTTTCTTTTATATAATCATATAGGTATATCAGGGTGGAAGTATAAATATATAGACATGAGAGCTGAACAGTTTGTGTAGAATTGGGTTTTTTTTTTTATGAAAATTATGAAATTAATCCTAATCCAAATAGGAATAGGATGATTGAATTTAAATAGAAATCCAAATCTAATATGTAAAAAAATAGAAATCCAAATAAAATATGTAAGTTTAGGGCAAAGAAATTATTATTTTTACATTTTGGATTTGGATTTGGATTAGGATTAATTTCATATTTTTCATAAAAAAGAAACACAATTCTACACAAACTGTTCAGCTCTCATGTCTATATATTTATACTTCCACCCTAATACTTGTATGATTTCTAAAAGAAAATGGAGCTTCTTACTCAAGATTTCAAGAACACAAGGATTCAACCTGAATGGACAGCTATGGATTATTTGTTAGAAGTTGTGAGAGTCGACCAGGAAAAATGCAAGAGCAAACTTTGTGAATGAGAAAAGAATGGTCGATTGAAAAGGAAATGCCGACTCCAAGAAGAAAAACCAAGAACAAGAGACCCATTACCTCTTTTCCATCTAAGCCATCGATGCTCAAGGCTTGAAGCAACATATTGTTGAGAACATGGGCGGATCAAATTGCTTTGGTGATTCAAAAGCAACTGTTTTTCTCCGATGTGAACCCTCAAGCGAGTCGATTGTTGATACCGTTTTCACAAGTCGAATCCCATGAGTTCCTCAACGAATCCGAGGTTGAGCGTTTGAAGAATAAAGAAGCCATTAAAGCTTGCTTGGTGGAACCATCCATGGAGGAAATTGAAATCAACTTTAAACGGTGGGATATGCGCAAAAAGTCAATGTATGCCGTTACGACATCTTGGAATTCTATTGTAAAGAACAACCGACTCAAAGCTGAAGATGTTGTTCAACTCTGGTCGTTCCGAGTTAACTCAACTTTATGTTTTGCACTTCAAAAACTTTGACTTGATTTAATCCAAGAAAAATGTATAGTTGAAATTATAATGTAGTTTATAATGGTATTCAATTATGTTTATGGTTAAATATTAGTATTACTTGAATCAAAACTATTTTATTACGTACATAACCCTCCAAAAAAAACAATGTAAAAATCTTATGTTATCTTCGTCCCTTTGCCTGACTTAAAGACATATTAGCAACGGTAATTGAATTTCTCTTTCAAAGGCATCATGTATATTTGCTTATCATATAGAAGCATAAAATGTATTCCCAAAGGCCCTTTTACTTTATTACTCCCTTCAACTAAAATTAAATTAATGGTAGCGTGAATAAACTCAATAAATTATCTTTATATTATTAATTTGTAACACCAAAATCCCGATTCTAAAAAATCGAAAAAAATTTTGATTTTCAAGTTATTCAAATAATTCGATTCAACTCGAATAACTCGATTCGAGTTGAATTTTACAATTTGAATAATTCGAATAATTCAAATAATGATTGGTATAAATACCATTTTGGTCTATGTCAGTTTTGAAAATAAGCAAATTGGTCTCTCTAACAACAAAATTACAAAATAAAATTTTTAAAAATTATAAAAGATTTAAAAAATTCTAATATATATATATATATATTTCAAATTTTAAAATTTTATAAAATAATAATTATGGGGCCTAATTAATGATTCAAATACTCAAACTCAAGTATTTTATTTTATTTATTGTTTTGCTTTGAATTTTTTTTATAAAATAATAATTATGGGTCCTAATGTAAAAATACTTTGATTTAACATGTTTAATTTTTTTAATTTAACTTGTACAATTTCATTTTTTCACTTGATTCGATAAAACGCTCACCTCTAGTTACTTACATAACCTACGAATGGTTAATCTTACATTAGTGTTGAGACACATATTTGATATGAATCTAGTGGAAATCCACACGTAATGGTTACTTTTTTTTTTCTTTATTATTATTGTCTTCAACCTGTTTGTTTTTATGTGAATGTGACAAACCAAGTAGTGTGCAATTAATACGATGATGATCAGGCATTCAATCGTAGAGGAATTAGCTGCATTCGGAGCGATTGTGCATACATGTTCTCGAACTGAAATTGAGCTCAATGATTGTTTACTCGAATGGAAGGCAAAGGGTTTACGAGTTACCGGTTCAGTGTGTGATGTTTCGAATCAAGCTCAAAGGGAAAATCTACTAAACACAGTTTCTTCTGAGTTTAATGGGAAGCTTAACATCCTGGTAAATTACTGCAAATATTTATGTGTATGTATATATTGCAAATTCATCCTCGAGATAGGAATTGAAGTGCAGTTGAATTCTTTTTGTACTAAAGGAACTAAATTGACCCATTTAATAATAGGACTAAATTAATCTAGTCACTATTGTACGGGGACCTCCCATGGAATATAACCTATATTTATATAAAATTAATAAAAATTCGGATTTGAATTGAAGTCGTAAAATTTGCAGATAAATAACGTGGGAACGAATATAGGGAAAATGGTGACGGATTACACGGCGGAAGATGTTTCATTTTTGACGAGCACCAACTTCGAATCTGCTTATAACATTAGTGTATTGGCACATCCCCTTTTGAAAGCTTCCGCCGCTGCAAGCGCTGTGTTTATTTCTTCTGTTGCTGGTACATTCCCTCTACTTACTGCGCCTATATATGGAGCCAACAGAGGTAATATTCTACATCTTTTATATTTATATAAATTATTTTTTTTACATAATGGATTTGGATTTGGATTAATTTCATATTTTTCATAAAAAAAGAAACCTAATTCTACACGAACTGTTCAGCTCTCATGTCTATATATTTTATACTTCCACCCTAATGCCTATATGATTATCTAAAAGAAAAATGGAGCTTCTTACTTCTGAAGATTTCAAGAACACAAGGATTCGACCTGAATGGACAGCTATATTATTTGTTAGAAGTTGTGAGAGTCGACCAGGAAAAAATGCAAGAGCAAACCTTCATGAATAAGAAAAAAAATGGTCGATTGAGAAGGAAACCCCGAATCCAAGAAGAAAATAATAACAAGAACAAGAGACCCATTACCTCTTATCCACCTAAGCCATTGATGCCTGAAGGCTTGAAAGGACATATTGTTGAAAACATGGGCGGATCAAATTGCGTTTTGGTGATTCAAAAGCAACTATTTTTCTCCGATGTGAACCCTCAAGCGAGTCGACTGTTGATACCGTTTTCGCAAGTCGAATCCCATGAGTTCCTCAACGAATATGAGGTTGAGTGTTTGAAGAATAAAGAAGCCATTAAAGCTTGCTTGGTGGAACCATCCATGGAGGAAACTGAAATCAATTTTAAATGGTGGGATATGCGCAAAAAGTTGTCGTTATTTTTTCAAGAGTCTTATTTTTTCCACACAGTTATTGTTCCGAAAAATCTAGGAATTTTTTGCTGTTCGGGCGGAAATAGTGAAGGTAGTTTCAGTGCTTTTTTACTTCTTTGCACCTGCCTTTTTATCGTAATTTTAAACACAACCCTCTCTAAAAAAACATTCCTCCTCCGCTTTCTGTCTGCGATTTCTTTATAAACTGTAATACTTTAAAGAAAATTCTGTCAAAGAGTTTGGGTTTTAAGCGAATCGACTATGATCCTTCCAAACTTTCTTGAAAATTCTTCTTACTGTGATTTTTGAGAAGAGCAACACCAATCAAGTTCCATCTTTTATATTCAAGTATACGAATATCGAAAATTGTGTTAACCTTGAAGATGAGATATGTTATATGATTACACCAATCAGAACAAATTCGCTTTTAAGACGTTAAATTTACCACGACGTAATAATTATTAATTTCATATTTTATTATTTATTTTCCAGTCAGTGCTAACAGGTTTGTTTTGCAATACCTTATTTCCAACATCCTCTAGCTCATTGCCCAAACAAGTCTTATACATAACAACTTACAAACTACGTGCACATTTGAGTTGGCTCGTGGCTCATGGCTCATGTTGTTTTGTAATTTGATTTGGAAAACATAGGCCATTCAAGGTGATCCCACCATCAACATAAATAAGTTGCCCTGTTACATATGAAGCCGCCGGTAGGCACAAGAAAGCCACTATAGCCGACACTTCCTTCGGCTCGCCAACCCGTCCTAATGGTGTTCGGCTTATGATTGCATTTAACACTTCTTTATTACCTTCAAGAAACTGCAAAATAATATATCAATGTATCTATTATGTCTATAGTTGTCTAATTATGATCAAAACTAAATTTCGAAGTCCTAATAAACGTAACACAAAGTTATTTGGATTTGATCAGAAAAAAGTTCAAATTCTTTTTTATCATTATCGAGTCAAACTATCGAGCCAGCTGATTTGAATATCTTAATTATTTAAAAGTTTAATCAAGTTTTTAGGATAAATTGCACCCAAAGTCACTAAAATATAGTAAGTTTACGTTTTGAGTCACCCAACTTAAAAAAGTTACAAAATGATTACTAAACTATTCGAAAGTTTTGATTTAAGTCATTGGGCTGTTAAAGTTGTTGTTGTTGTATAGGTTTCTCTGTTTGCGCCGCTTGCACTAATCAAAAGTTATCCTTCCCCTTCTTTTCTACAATTCAACTTTTTTTTTCCATGAAACGGCTTTGAAAATCACGAATCTACAAACCAAAATCCAAACAACTTTCTTCTTCAAACTCCGACACTGACCGCCAGATCGGCTTGGATCCAAGGTATGTTCTTCTACTCATCAATGGGTACTGATCCACTGTACCAATCATCGAACCGCCGCTTGGAGCTTCCTAGCCGTGTTTTTTTTTTTTTTTGAAATAAAACTTAACAACTTAAATGAAATCTTTCAAATAGTTCAATGCCCATTTTGTAACTTTTTGAAGTTGAGTGACCAAAACGTAAATTTACAAATTGTTTAGTGACCTTGGGTGTAGTTTACTTTTTTTTAAGATTATATATTTCTATTAGTAATTGAAAAATATCAATCCAAACTTGAGCTTCAACATAAATTATAGATTTTGTTTCAATAAAATTTCAATGCCTTAGAAAAAAAAAAGAATTATATAGTTTGAATTCAAGAATAAGAATCGAGTCCATTTCATATTAGGTGAACAAGTCTAATCAAACAAGTTCGAGTAACTCATTTCTTTAAAATCTCAAATAGAACTAAAACTTAAAAAATGAAATTCAATCGATCTCGAACCGAGTTTTGAAATTTCAGTCGAACTCAAGCTTCTTATGAGACGAGTTCGTTCAAGACCGATTACAAGTTTATTGGGACGGAGGGAGTATCAAAAATAAGCATAAGGAAGAGTTTCTTACACGTTGAGAGAGGGGAGTTTTGATGACTGCTGGTGCAATGGTATTAACCCTAATATTATCTCCTGCCCAGTCACAAGCTAAGAATTTCGAAAGATGCTCCATGGCCCCTGCAACAAAATCAGACAATAGAGGGACTAAAGCACAAATTTTCCATTTGAAGGGGCCAAGGGTTTACCTACCACCTGCTTATATATGTGGTTAATTGTATCCAACATTCTCAAATTATCACTAAGATTTTAAATTGGTCTTTGAACAAAAAAAAATATATATATTTTAATCGAGTTTTCAAAGTATTAGTATTATATCAATTAAGTCTTTTCGTCAGTTTGGCTTTCAATTCAGGCCTTAAATGATAGTTTAGATCTACATGGTACATATTTAAAACACATGAATCAAATTGGAAAGACATTAGATTCAAGTTGTTTGCACGTAATTAAAATTGAACCATACTTTTAAATATACTCTACACTAGAGGTGAGCAAAATTCGATTCGATTCGAAAAATTCGATAAAATTTTCAAATTTTGAATTAAATAGTTCAAGTTATTTGAGTTAATCAAGTTTTTTGGATCAACTCGAATAAAAAATTAAGTTTTTCGGTTTAACTCGAATGTGAATTATACAATTTGGGTTATCTAAAAATCCGAATAAGAAAAGGCAAAACTACGCCATTTTGATAAATGTTTACCTTTAAAAGTCAAAATCATTCAGTTAAAAGTCAAAACTACGTTGTTTTGATAAATATTTACTCATTAGGTTAAAAGGCAAAACCATTATATTATTTATGTAGTTAAATAACTTTATACTTCATTTACTAGTTAAATAATTGGTTCATGTAAATGCAACATTAAGTATAAATAATAGGATTCGTTAACTCGACTCGACTTAACTCGAAATTTTTTGACTCGATTCGATCCGATTCAAAAAAAAATTCAAATTGAATTCGGTTGCAAAAATAGGATTCGTCAACTCGACTAACTCGAAATTTTTGATTCGATTTGACTCGACTCGATCTAATACTCACCCCTACTCTACACTATATTTGAGTTGGCAATTAACACTTAAGCTACTAGTTAGGTTGTCAGAAGGACCTTATTGACATGATAGTGATATTTTAAAGACTCGAAAAGAAAGTTTTGAAGTTCTAGGGCCAATTTAAAATCTAGACTACAATTTGAGTACGCCTTGAACTTGACAACACTCCAACTTTGGTCTCTAAACCTTTTTTTGGTCCATATGAGTCCCTGAACATGATATCTTTTCTCAATCTAGTCCTCAAACTTCGATTCTGTTAGGGCATGATGGTGTGGAACTCAGATATTGGTCCCTAACCTTGTAGCTTTAAGATTTTATACAATTTTTTAATTTCTTAAGTGATGACATGACACAATCTTAAAGTGGTACATTATCACACCTTAAATTGAACTAAGTTCATGGACCAAATAAGAAAAAAAGATTACTAAGTTTTGGGACTAATGTGGACCAAAAAAAGTTCAAGGACCAAATTGAAAAATACCAAGTTCAAAGACTAAATATTGCTTTATCCCCAAAAAAATAAATAAAATACAATATGTAAAAAAATAATTTTATAAATATAAAACGTATAGAATATTACCTTTGTTGGCTCCATATATAGACGTACTAACTACAGGTAATGTACCAGCAATAGAAGAAATAAACACAACGCTTGCAGCGGCGGAAGCTTTCAGAAGGGGATGTGCCAATACACTAATGTTATAAGCAGATTCGAAGTTGGTGCTCGTCAAAAATGAAACATCTTCCGCCGTGTAATCCGTCACCATTTTCCCTATATTCGTTCCCACGTTATTTATCTGCAAATTTTACAACTTCAATTAAAATCCAATTTTTTTTTAAATTTTATATAAACATAGGTTAAATTCCATGGGAGGTCCCTGTATAATAGTGACGAGATTAATTTAGTCCTATTATTAAATGGATCAATTTAGTCCCTTTAGTACAAAAAGAATTCAATTGCACTTCAATTCCAAACAAAATGTTTCATTTACAAAACCATAAAAAATTTAAAAATATAACTCTATTAAATTGTAAATTATATTTAAGTTATTTCGATTTTGATTTATTTTGGGTTTGTTTCATTTGAGGATAAAGCTCGGGTTTTGTGTGTTGAATCATTATGGATTTGTGTCCTTTTAGGTTATTTCAGTTTCAGGTCAATTTGGCTTCAAAATGTTGAATTTTTTATTGTTAAATTGAACATATTCGAGTAGAATGGATCGAATTTTCATATTTAAGTAAAATTTGATAGGATTACAATTGCAAAACCCAACCCAGAATATTATGATAAAAAATGGGTCTAGACAAAAAAATTAGACCTATTTAAAATATGAGTATTGCTCAGGCTCAAGCATTCAAGACCCGTGCTCGACTCAACTCGTTATCTATGTTTGTAATATTTATTATATTATGAAATTTACAACACAAAAAAAAAATCTATAATAATATATAATACTAAAAACACTAAAAATATTAAGATGTCTATAATTCAAAATTTTAGTAAATGCAAAAATATATATATATATAAAGCTATTAAATATTAAATAAAAATAATATAAATATTTTTTAAAATAATTAAATTATAATATGCGCAGGCTAGAGTAAAATTATAGGCCTATATTTTTTGCTAGCCCAACCCAGCTCAGGCCGACCTTCCTAACCATCAAATTCAACACCTCTAACCCCACCTAAAATTTACTTTGATGGTGTATATTATATTTGATCTCCCTTGAAAAAAAATTTTGATTTTATAAGGTTACAATTATCATTAATTTTTGGGTAAATTATACTGTAGTCACTCAACTATTATATTTTTTTTTCTTTTTGATCACCCAACTATCTTGAATTTTCGAGGGTTTCTATTTTTACGTTAGCCAGCTGGGTCAAAAAATCACAAAATTAAATAGTTGGGTGACTATTTTATAACTTTTCATAGTTGAGTGATTAAAAGAAAATTACTAATAGTTGGGTGGTCATTTTATAACTTTCTATAATTGAGTGATCGGAAAAGAAACCATAATTGGGTGAAGTCGATTGTAATTTCCCCTTAAATTTTTGGATGAAATGGATTAAAATTACTTTATTAACCCCAATTATATACATACACATAAATATTTGCAGTAATTTACCAGGATGTTAAGCTTCCCATTAAACTCAGAAGAAACTGTGTTTAGTAGTTTTTTCCTTTGAGCTTGATTCGAAACATCACACACTGAACCGGTAACTCGTAAACCCTTTGCCTTCCATTCGAGTAAGCAATCATTGAGCTCAGTTTCAGTTCGAGAACATGTATGCACAATCGCTCCGAATGCAGCTAATTCCTCTACGATTGCATGCCTGATCATCATCGTATTAATTGCACACTACTTGGTTTGTCACATTGACATAAAAACAAACACTTTGAAGACAATAATAATAAAGAAAAACACAAAAAGAGTAACCATTTCGTGTGGATTTCCTCTAGATTCACATCAAATCTGTGTCTCAACACGAAAATAAGATTACCCGATGCCTTTGGTACCACCGGTGACAAGTGCAGTCATGCCTTGAAGACTCCATCTTTTGTCTTTGATACACCCCTCTGCTTCTCCCATTTTGCTTACTTTCTCATCTTCCTTTCTTATGGTGCTACATATATCTATATATGGATGGATGGATAATGTGCTATAAATCAGAACCGTTTTCAGCCACAGGGATCAAATCAAACGAGATATCAAGGTTAAATTCTGTCATTAGTCCCTGTATTTTGCAGAAGTTAATATTTCAGTCCTTACCAAATAGTAACTATTAAATTCATCAAGTAAAGTTACGCTATTTCTAAAATCTGATACGCCAAAATATATTATCATATGTATAATGTCATGTCAGTTTATTATATCTACATAAAAATTCATGGCCAGTTAGTGGATTAACAACTCTCATTTGTGTCAAGATTGAAATTTCAGAATACGAAAAGTATAAGGGCTTAGAAAGACCCAATCAAAGAAAACAGACTAAATCTATAACTGTACGCATAGTATATGACTAGTAATTGAATTTAATCAAATAAATTTAAGTGCTACTATTTTGATCAAGACTAAAAATGATCGATTCGAAAAATGCAGGGACTAAATTGTTTTATAGATAAGACAGGCTACTCACCACCCTTGGTTTTTCAAATTGTTAATGTTGGTGTCCACTGATAATGACTAATGAGTAAAGTATCAAAGTTCTTGTCGTACAAGTTTCAAAGTTTCAATAACTGTGGTAAGTAGCAAATTAAGGGTAAATTACATATTTTTTTCTGTCATTTAATTATGAAAAGTTGCAAAATTGTTACTTAGTAAATTTCATTTTTTGTTATCCAGCCATGAAAAGATACAAAATGATCACCCAACCATTTTTTTTTTTTTTTTTTTGTCACCAACTAGCTAATGGTGGCCGTTTTTAAAATCGACATTATAACTATTTTAATCCTTAATATTTATACATCATGTTAATTTAGTCTTAATTTTAAAAAATCTAACCCTCAACATTTACACATTATGTAATTTGGTCTTTTTACAAGTTTTTTTTTTTGTGTGACCTTTTATCTTAAAAGCTAAAAGAATTTATTAGTTAAATTTTATTGAAAATTAGAAAAAAATAGAAACACCCAAAATCTAATATAGTAATTTTCATTCTTTTAAAATTAATCCTCAATGTCATAAAACAATTGCATTAATAGCTAAAATCAGAAAAAAAAAAAAAAAAAGAAGAAGAAGAAGAAGCTTAATACATAATTTGGTACTTAAGTTTGATATTTTTTCTAATGTGGTACCTGTGTTGTTTTTTGGTCCAATTTTGTTCATGTATTTGACAAAAGTTATATATTTTAGTACCTGAAGGTAACAATCTTAATTTTTTTAGTATTTAATTCGGTTTTAGAATTGATTTGATTAAAATTCATAATTAGCTAGTAATATCAACAATTAACTTTAATTAAACCACATCCATCTGATTTGTATTTGAAAAATTATATGCAAAATTAAATAAATTTAAAACTAAAACTAAATTTACTCGACAAAATTATGAAGAAAAACTAATAATATAAGAACTTAACGTTCCTCAAATCAATTCTAAAATCAATTAAATACTAAAAATTAACACCATTACCTTTGGATATTAAAATATATAACTTTTGTCAAATACAAGTATCGATTAGATAAAAAATATAACACAAATATTACATTAGAAAAGAATACCGATCTTGAATACCAAATGATATATTAAGCCTTTCTTATCCATAAAAGAATTGTAACTGTTGGATCTTATAAACCGATTTGCAGCAGAGGGAGAAAATTCGATTAAATAATTATAAATCTATTACTATTTTTTATTTTATTTAATGATGATGTGTCATATTATTATTTACTAACGATATATTAAATATTATTTTGTGTATTTTAATATTATAAAACTCCTAAATGAATTTCATATCACAAGTTAAAAAGGATATAAATTGAATCAACAAAAATCCAAAAGAAAATTAAAATTAAAATTAATGTTTTATACTAATTTGAAATTTTCTATATGTGTGTGGATGATATACAACCAGGCATGCACATGGTGATAGTGTATGTGTGTGTGGATGATATGCACATAGAGATAGTTATTATTGTAATGGTCGGTAGGGTGGTCCTATATATTCCTAAAATAGAAAATTTTGTAATTTATAAAATTTTAAATTAATAATAGTAAAATTGTATTTTAATCCTCTTAAAATGAAAAAAAATTTAATTTAATCCTTTAAAAATATAAAGATATAAACTATTAAAATGACAAAATTACATTTTACTATCATAAAATATATAATTTAATTTCACCTATTTTATCTCAATCCATTTTGATTAATATTTATTTCCGTAATTCACAGTAATTTTTTTTTTCCTTTTATCAATTATATATATATTTATTTATTTAAAGCAACTTTTTTTAAAGCTATAATTTTTAACCACTCACATAGTGGGTGTATGAAATAATTTATGGATTTTGTCCTATAAAAAAAGTATTATAGAGGTAAAAGTATCATGGACTCTTTTGTATTAAGAATTAAATCATATTTTTTATTTTTATTTAAAAATATTACAAAAGAAAAAAGAAAAGGAAAAAAGTACAATAAAAATGTATCAGTGTATATATTATGTCCATTTCAACTCGAAAAGAAAATCAATTATTTTCAATAATTATCTAGTCGAGCTGATTTGAATATCCTCAAAGGTGGGAGGGGGGGGGGGGGAGAAATTAAGTTCGGGGGCGAAGTTAGAAAATTTTTTTGGGGTGTCGAAATTATATTGTAATTTTTACAAAAGCAAAATTAAAATTTCATTACTTCAATAGTCTATATCAAATCAATTTTTTATTATTTTTTGAGGTCAAAGTGTAATTTTATCATCACTAATTTAAAATTTTATAAATCATAAACAAACTAAAAGGGTAATTTTCATTTTAGGAGAGGGTGCCGTGCTAGCCCCCGGCTCTACCCTTGAATGTATTAATGCTCGACTCAAGTAGTTTACAAGTATAATAAGCTCTTCATTTTTTTTATATATATTTTAGCTAGCAACCGATAAATCTTAATTCGAACTCGAACTTGAGCTTGAGCATAAATAGTTGAATTTGAATTCAAGTATAGGAATCAAACACATTTCTAACTAGATGAACAAAGTCTAATCAAGTAAATTCGGATTTTTAAACTTTAAAAACAAAATTGATCCAATTCAAATCAAATTTTAACTTTTAAATCAAACTCAAGCTTCGTACTAGTAAGAAATATAAAAGGTAAACATAAGGAAGAGCATTACAGGTAAAGTGTGGGGAGTTTTGCAATTTGGTTCATGGCCCCTACAACAAAATCACAAAATTTTATACTTATATATATATATATATATATATATATATACAAAAATAATAGGGTTAATTGCATCAAACATCTTCAAATTATCACCTATATTTTAAATTGATTTTTAAACTTCGAAATGTTCTGGCTTAATCCTTAAATTAGTACTTCAGATTCTAGCTATCTACGTAGTGGGTATATATATGCTTACAATTTCATTAATGTGTTTTAAATAAGCTTCATGTTTGATTTGAACTAGCATTTGATGCTCAAGTTAATGGCGAAATTGAAGGAATACCAGATTAATAGATCTCACAAATATATATAATATGAATAGAACCTAGGAAATGTTACCTTTGTTGGCTCCATATATAGGCATAAGATATGCAGGTGTTATACCAGCACTTGAAGAAATAAACACAATGCTTCCAGCACCTGAAGCTTTCAAAAGGGGATGTGCCAATACACTGATGTTATAAGCCGATTCGAAGTTGGTGCTCGTCAAAAACGAAACATCTTCCGTCGTGTAATCCGTCACCATTTTCGCTATATTCATCCCCACATTATTTATCTGCAAATTTTACTCATCATCACAATTCGGATATGTTGATGCATAGCTTACAGTAGTGTGCATTGCAGTGCGGTTTCAGGTGTTCGACACATCTCTTTTCACACTTTGAAGCAGCAAAACTACAATTGTATATATATGTATATTCATTTAATGAGTGTAGGAAGAGCTTTCAGTAAGAAAGTTTCATTGGATAGAGTTCATCTTAAATGTACTTAGGTTAGGTTGCAATTATCCGAAAGTTAGGATAGTTGAGATTTAGTAGTGACATTCTTCTCTGGGCAAGACTCTGCAAACGTATAATTGCACAACTCTGAGATTAAGCAGTGCTCACATCACTTATTATTTACATACTTACTTACTAAGCTTTGTTGAATATTAACAGTAATTTACCAGGATGTTGAGCTTCCCATTGAACCGAGAAGAAACAATATTTAATAGATTCTCCCTTTGAGCTTGATTCGAAACATCACACACCGAACCTGTAACTCGAAAAACCCTTTGCCTTCCATTCGAGTAAGCAACCGTTGAGCTCGGTTTCAGTTCGAGAGCATGTACGTACAATTGCTCCAAGTCCAGGTAATTCCTCCACAATTGCATGCCTGATCATATTGACATAAAAACAAACACGTTGAAGACAATATGGAAAACAACCACCTTTTACGTGCATTTCCACTAAATTCATATCAAATCACGTAAATGAGACAACGCATTTCATGTCGCGTCGTGTTTTAATTATTTTTCTCCAATTTTTATGAAATAAAGAGAGGAAATTACCCGATGCCTTTGGTACCACCGGTGACAAGTGCAGTCATGCCTTGAAGACTCCATCTTTTGTCTTTGCTACACCCCTCTGCTTCTGATCCCATTTTGCTTACTTATGGTGCTTCATATATCTATATATGGATGGATGGATAATGTGCTGTAAGAAGTAAGAAGCTCCATTTTTCTTTTATATAATCATATAGGTATATCAGGGTGGAAGTATAAATATATAGACATGAGAGCTGAACAGTTTGTGTAGAATTGGGTTTCTTTTTTTATGAAAATTATGAAATTAATCCTAATCCAAATAGGAATAGGATGATTGAATTTAAATAGAAATCCAAATCTAATATGTAAAAAAAATAGAAATCCAAATAAAATATGTAAGTTTAGGGCAAAGAAATTATTATTTTTTACATTTTGGATTTGGATTTGGATTAGGATTAATTTCATATTTTTCATAAAAAAAGAAACCCAATTCTACACAAACTGTTCAGCTCTCATGTCTATATATTTATACTTCCACCCTAATACTTGTATGATTTCTAAAAGAAAAATGCAGCTTCTTACTTCTGAAGATTTCAAGAACACAAGGATTCAACCTGAATGGACAGCTATGGATTATTTGTTAGAAGTTGTGAGAGTCGACCAGGAAAAAATGCAAGAGCAAACTTTCGTGAATGAGAAAAAGAATGGTCGATTGAAAAGGAAACGCCGACTCCAAGAAGCAAAAACCAAGAACAAGAGACCCATTACATCTTTTCCATCTAAGCCACTGATGCCTGAAGGCTTGAAGCAACATATTGTTGAGAACATGGGCGGATCAAATTGCGTTTTGGTGATTCAAAAGCAACTATTTTTCTCCGATGTGAACCCTCAAGCGAGTCGATTGTTGATACCGTTTTCACAAGTCGAATCCCATGAGTTCCTCAACGAATCCGAGGTTGAGCGTTTGAAGAATAAAGAAGCCATTAAAGCTTGCTTGGTGGAACCATCCATGGAGGAAACTGAAATCAACTTTAAACGGTGGGATATGCGTAAAAAGTCAATGTATGCCGTTACGACATCTTGGAATTCTATTGTAAAGAACAACCGACTCAAAGCTGAAGATGTTGTTCAACTCTGGTCGTTCCGAGTTAACTCAACTTTATGTTTTGCACTTCAAAAACTTTGACTTGATTTAACCCCAGAAAAATGTATAGTTGAAATTATAATGTAATTTATAATGGTATTCAATTATGTTCATGGTTAAATATTAGAATTACTTGAATCAAAACTATTTTATTACGTACATAACCCCACCCATGTTAAGATGTACTCTATAGTAATATATAATACTAAAACATTAAAAATATTAAGATGTACTCTATATATAAAATTTTGGTAAATGCAAAAAATATATAAAGCTATTAAATATTAAATAAAAATAATAAAAATATTTTTCAAAGTGATTAAAATATAAAATGGGCAGGTAGGTAAAATTCTATACATATATTTTTGGCTAGGTTCGATTTGAACAAGCATAAAATATATTAATATTATGTTTAAGCCTATCCCAAACTCGGTCCGACCCTCCCAACTGTCAACACCTCTAACCCCACCCAAAATTTACTTGATGATGTATAATATATTTGATCTTCCATGAAAAAAAATTGATTTTATAAGGTTACAATTATCATTAATTTTTAGGTAAATTACACTGTAGTCATTCAACTATTGTTTTTTTTTCTTTTTTGGTCATCTAATTATCTTAGATTTTCGAGTATTTCCATTTTTGCGTTAATCAGCGGATGACCAAAAACGAAAAAGTTGAATAGTTGGGTGACTATTTTGTAATTTTTCATAGTTGAGTGACCAAAAAAATTACTAATAGTTGGGTGGTCATTTTATAACTTTTTATAATTAAGTAACCGAAAAAGAAACCATAATCCGGTGAAGTACTCTATTGTAATTTACCCTTAATATTTTTGATGAAATGGATTCAAATTACTTTATTAACCGTAATTAAGATTAAATTACAAGATCTGGCTTGAATATTAGAGCACGAGTAAGCGAAAGATTTAAATAAGCCTAAGGATGAATTTGCAATATATACATACACATAAATATTTGCAGCAATTTACCAGGATGTTAAGCTTCCCATTAAACTCAGAAGAAACAGTGTTTAGTAGATTTTCCCTTTGAGCTTGATTCGAAAAATCACACAGTGAGCCGGTAACTCGTAAACCCTTTGCCTTCCATTCGAGTAAGCATTCATTGAGCTCAGTTTCAGTTCGAGAACATGTATGCACAATCGCTCCGAATGCAGCTAATTCCTCCACGATTGCATGCCTGATCATCATCGTATTAATTGCACAATACTTGGTTTGTCAGGTTGACATAAAAACAAACACGTTGCAGACAATAAAAATAAAGAAGAAAAAAGTAACCATTTCGTGTGGAAATTACCCGATGCCTTTGGTACCACCGGTGACAAGTGCAGTCATGCCTTGAAGACTCCATCTTTTGTCTTTGCTACACCCCTCTGCTTCTCCCATTTTGCTTCTCAGCTTCTTCCTCTCTTGTCACATATATATACACACATGCAGGGATAAAACCAGAAAATTGCTTTAGGGTTAAAGATGAATTATAAATTTTCTATAAATTTACCATTTTTTAAGGAGCCAATGCGATCCAATATATATATTATATCAATCTAAAATATGATATATATTAATATTTATTAAACGGTTGGAAGATTTTATATAAAATAGATAAATATAAGTTTTTATTTTACGTTAAATTCAATATGCATTATCCATATAATAAAATTATAACAGTTAAAATGTTAAAATATTAAACAACGGTATTAGTGGTGAAGGGAGACCCGAAAATTTTAAAACGTCAGTATTAAATTATAAAATTTTTAAAGGGATAAAATATAATTTTAACATTATACAAATATGATTTTAAATTTTCTAAAAGGACTAAATTGAAAATTGTATCATACTTGGAGGCTGCACCTTGTATCTAAGTAAAAGTGGATGGTTTTGAAATTACTAAATTATGTTTCAATAAATAGACAAAATCATATCAATACTAAAATGCCTTTTGATTAAATTGATATTTTTCCTTTATTTTAGTTGAGTTTCACAATGTGTAGACTTTTTTTATTATTTATTTTAATGTAATTTGATTCTTTAAAATTATATTGTATATTTTTACGATAGTAAAAATGTAATTTTACTATTTTAATAGTCTATATCTTTTAATTTTTAAAATTTTATCATTTCTAGGGTGTTAAAGTATAATTTTACCAATACTAATTTAAAATTTTATAAAATATAAAAAACCTAAATGGAATATTTTCTATTTTAAAAGAATGAGAAAAGATAAAGATTATTATCTTGGATTTTTGATATTTCCATTTCAATCAAACTTAGCTAATATATATATATATATATATATATATATATATTAGTATTTTAGGTGAAAGGGTCACAAAGAAAAGCAATATGGCAAAAAGAAAGATCAAATTATATAATGTATAAATTTTTAGGGTTAGAATTTTAAAATCAAGACTAAATTGACACCATATATAAATATTGAAGGTTAAAATTATTATTATACCAATTTTAAAATTACCATCATTTGTAAAAAATTAAATCAAAATTCTAACATTTTTAGAAGAAAAAATATAACGTATAATAAGCAAAAAAGATTCTCGTTTTAAGAGGTTAGAGCCGTAAAAAATCTCGAACATGAACCGTAAAACAAAAAAAATTAATTTCGAGTCATTTAAGTTTCATTTTGATTAAAATTTTAATCATTTTGGTGTATTTCGATCGATGTTGATTTGTATGGTGCAAACAAGCTTAAATAAGTTGATACATAATTTTGATACTTTAAGTGAACTTTTTAATTTTTAATTTTTAATTTATCCAATTAAAACTATTTCTTATTTTTATTATTTTTATTTTTATTTTTTCTCAATCAAAGATATTATTAGAGAAAGGGTAACTTATACAAATGGTCATCCAACTATGCCACATTTTTGTTTTGGTCACCTAACTTTAAAATTTTTAATTTAGGTACTAACGTTTGAATCCATTCCTTTTTTGGTCACCTACCATTAAATTGATAACAGAAAGTCTTTTTGTAATTTTTTATAATAACACATTTAGTCCTCAATGCTTACTTATTCTATCAATTTGGTCCTAATTCTAAATAATTCAACAAAATAACCCTTCAAATTTACAAATTCTATCAATTTGATCCTCAAACTTCCTAACCAAAACTTTCAAGTTTTAAAATAGAGGCACTCCACATCTATTAATTGTTTTATTTATGGTTGAAATTATTCAATTTGGTACATAACCCTTTTTATATTTTTAAGTTAGTGCTAGAAATTAACTAAACACCATTAAAAATAATAGAAAATATAAATTTTAAAAATATATGAAAAAAATGGGGGGTTACAAATGTATAGATATGGAATGCCTCTATTTTAAAAGTTGGAGGCTTTGATTATGAAATTTGATGATCAAATTGATAGAATTTGTAAATGTGAAGGTTTAAATTTATTGAATTATTTAGAATTAAGATAAAACTGATAGAAAAATATAAGTATTGAAGACTAAATGTGTTATTATACCAATTAGAAAAAGGCTTTCCATTACCAATTTAACAGTGTGATCGAAACGGAACGAATTCAAACATTGGTGCCTAAATTGAAAAGTTTTAAAGTTGGATGATCAAAACAAGAACAAGAGCATAATTGAGCGACCATTTGTACGATTTACCTTTAAAGAAAAGTCGAAATGGAAACCAACAAAGTTTTTTTTTCACAATATTTGGTACCCGAACTTTTTTATTCACTATTTTGACACTTTTGAATTGTCATATGTCATGTGATAATCTAAAAATTGTGACACGTGATATTATAATATGAAAAGATGTTTAAACTTTTATAAAATTTTAAAAAAATGAAATTTTATTAAAAATTAAACATCAATATGGAAATTCATAAATACTAAATTGAAAGAATGTGTCTAAGTTCAAAATTAAACGCATATTTAAGCCTTTGAAAATAAAGAAGTACTTGAATTATAAATATTGATAATATATACTTGTCAATATTTATAATTTAAGGAAAAAGTTCTAGGGCACACAATAACCCCAAAATGTTAATATAATGGTAAAATTGCATTTTGCCTCTCCGATTATTTATGAAGTAATTTTTGGCTTTGTTCCTTATAAAATTACTGATAACATGAATCAAGTTACATCAAATTAAAGTAAAGAGGTTAATTTTTAAATTTTAACATAGTAGGGATACTAAAACTAAAATTAGACCATTAAAAACATATTTAAATTATGATATAAGTCTTTCACATTCACAGTTGACAAACATGTCGCTTAAACATGTCTTATTCATCTCAATTTTCAACCGACATACTTGAGTTCATGGCTCCTTGTTTGTTTCATGATTTACTTAGGAAAGAAGAGGCCATTCACGCTCATCCCACCATCAACACAAATAACCTGCCCCGTTACATATGAAGCCGCCGGTAGGCACAGGAAAGCCACCATAGCTGACACTTCCTTCGGCTGTCCAAGCCGTCCTAATGGTGTTCGGTTTAGGGTTGCCTCTAATCCTTCTTTATTAACTTCGAAATACTAGAAAAAGAATACAATAAAATATCGACTTTAAAAATGAAGTTTGATCGAACTTGAATTGACTGTTGAATTTTGAGTCGAACTCAAGCTTCTTACCACGTATGTTCATCTGAGTTCAATTATAAGTTTCTTAAAACAAAAGTATAAAAGATAAGGTTAAACTATACCCAAGATTACTAAATTATTAGTAAATTTTCGTTTTGATCACTCAACTACAAAATGATCCCTGAACTATTTAGAAATTTTTATTTAAGTTACTGAGCTATTCGAAAGTTTTCATTCGATGATTAGAGTCGAAGATTAAAGAAGAAAGTTGCTTGGATTTTGGTTCACAAATTCGTGATATTCAAAACATTTATTATTAATATAGTTATAATTGTAATAAATATTTATTATTAAAATATTAATATTGAATATTTTCAATAATATGTGAATAATATTATTTAAAATTATTTTTTAAAATTTATTATTAAAATAAAATTGAAATATTAAATAATTTATTAAAATAATAAATTATATTTATTATATTCATAATTTATTATATGACTATATATAAATAATTAAATACATTATGTTTAATAATATTGAAAATATAATATTTTAAATATTTTAAAAATAAAAATAAAATTTATTATCAATATTATAATATTAAGCTTGATTTAAGTTAATTTTTATATAAAATAAAATTATCTATAGATGAGTTTTTTCCTGAAAATGACTTATGCTTTTCAAAAGGTAAGTCATTTTACGAGAAAATAGTTTATTTTACCTTGACCTGTAAGTCATTTTTCGTTGACCAAATTATTTTCTGTGAAACAAACACAGGAAAATGCAGAAAACATTTTTCATAAAACCTTTTACATGTAAACAAACAGACCCTAAATTGTAGAAGCAAAGGGAAAGGAAAGCTTTCAATTTAAGTTATAAAATGGTCCCTAAACTATTCAGAAATTTTCATTTAAGTCACTGAGCTATTCGAAAGTTTTCATTAGATGATTAGAGTCGAAGATTAAAGAAGAAAGTTGCTTAAATTTTGGTTCATAAATTCGTGATATTCAAAGATGTTCATAAAAAAGAAAACTAAATCGTAGAAGAAAAGGGGAAGAAAAGCTTTCAATTGGTGTGAACAGAAAAAGTCATATAGCAGTGATTTTAGCATCTCAGTGACTTAAATGAAAATTTTTAAATAATTCAGTGATCATTTTATAACTTTTTGAAATTAAATGATCCGATCAAAATGTTAACTTACTAATCATGCAGTGACCTTAGGTATAATTTACTCAAAATTTAAAGCATAAGGAAGAGCTTCTTACCTTTTCAAGGAGGGCTGTTTTGACGACCGAAGGTACAATAGCATTAACCCTAATATTATCTCTTGCCCAATCACATGACAAGTATTTCGCAAGCTGGTTCATGGCAGCTACAACAAAAACACATAATTTTATACTCTTATATACAGGGCGAAGCCAGAAGAATTTTTTAGGGGGGCCGGATAAAATTTTAATTTTTTATAGTTTATATTTTTATAATTTATAAAGGATTAAATCGAATTTTTATAATTTTAAGGAGGCTAAAATGTAATTTTATCTTTACTAATTTAAAATTTTTAAAAAAATTTTAAGAATCAAAATTGTAATTTTACATTTTAGGGGGGCATGCCCCCCTAGTTACGCCCCTGCTTATATATAACAAGATATACATAATATAAAGTTAATTACGTCAAACATCGTCAAATTATCACTTACTCTAAATTTTAAATTGCTCCATAAATTTTACAATGTTTCGATTGAGTTTTCAAAGTAACAGATTACATCAATTAAGTCAGTTCAGGTTTGATCTTCATTCTAAATTGGTCTCCAATTTCAAAACGTTCAATAACACGTCAAATCTAAACGAGAGAAAAAAACCCCAAAATTAAGATTTTAAAACATTCATTTTAACAATATTTATTGTCTTATTTTTTTTCATTTCAAATTATGTTACGAAAAACCTAATTGATATAACATTAATAGTTTAGAGATGTGATCAGAATGATTTGAAGTTTAGGGACTAATTTAGAATAAAAGACATAGTTTAAGATGTTTGCTGCAATTAACTCAAATAATAAGTTTAGAAGAAAAAAATTACCTTTGTTGGAAGCATATATAGCCCCAAAGTATGCCGGTAATAGACTAGCCATTGAAGATATAAACACAATGCTTCCAGCACCTGAAGCTCTCAAAAGGGGATATGCCAACACACTAATGTTATAAGCCGATTCGAAGTTGGTGCTCGTCATAAACGAAACATCTTCCGCCGTGTAATCCGTCACCGATTTCGATGTACTCATTCCCACATTATTTATCTACAAATTTTATCCATCATCATAAATCAGATCCATGGCTTGTTAAATTCTTAATTAGATTTGTCGATTTCATCTGTTTTCAAAAATTCGATTTAATTATAAAAGATTAACGGTCTAAATTCAAAGTAACCCGAATTTAAAACTATAGGTGATTATCGGCCAAGCAAGATTCAAGCCGAGCCCAAACCTGGCCATGCTCGAATATGAGACTAAAATTTTACTCAAGTTTACCCTAATCATATTTATAAATGGTTAACTGAAGTTTATTTTAAATCTACCCATATTATTTTTTAATTTTAAAAAATATATTTATTTTAATATATATAGCCATCTTAACATTTGTTAATGTTTACATTATAGTAGTATTATCTATTATTATAAATTTAAATTTAATGTGTTATAGATTATATAATATATAAAAATAATATAATAAAAAAACATGACAAGCTTTAAAACTCGTGGCCAATGTCTTCTCCTTTAATGGGCCAACCGAACGCGAAGGATTAATCATTGGGCTTACTCTAATGAATACCTTTGAGAACTAAAAAAAAAAAATAGGACTAGACCGAGCTCGAGCCTTGATTATTCAAGCCTGAGCTCAACCATATTTTAAACAGACCTATTTTTTTGCCCAAACCCTTTCATCCAAACCCTTCCAAATTTCATATGATTTTTCGAACCTAGAAGGGTAACCCAGCCATTAACAAGTCTAATTTAAACCTAAAATGATTTATATTATAATTGAGATCATCCCTGAAAAAAAATTTGCTCTTTATTTATTTTGCTAATCACTGTATTTTTTAAATTTTAAAATTTAAATTTAATTGTTAACACCATTAAAATTCTTCTGTTGAATTCGTTGGTGTGATATTTTGAAATAAAATATATATATACTTACATGGTAGCCGTATAACAAAAAATTTAATGTTGTCATGAACCTGAATTTAACAGAATAATTTTAACGATATTAACAATTGAACTTGTATTTTTAAATACTCGGAAAAAAAATGGCTAAATATTTTAAATGTATAAACATTACAAGGACTTTGAACATTTATAGTAATTTACCAGGATGTTAAGCTTCCCGTTGAATTCAGAGGAAACAGTGTTTAACAGATTCTCCCTTTGAGTTTGATCTGAAACATCACACACCGAACCTGTAACCCGAAAACCCTTTGCTTTCCATTCGAGTAAGCAATTGTTGAGCTCGGTTTCAGTCCGAGAGCATGTATGCACAATCGCTCCGAATCCAGCTAATTCCTCCACAATTGCATGCCTGATCATCAATTGCAATACTTGGTTTTCCACATTGACATAAAATCAAACATGTTGAAGACAATATGAAAAACAATCATCTTTTACGTCCATTTCCACTAAATTCATGTCAGCTCATGAAAATGAGATAAGCCTCTTCGTGTTGTGTCGTGTTTTAGTTGTTTTTTCTGAAATTTTTATGAGATAAGGAGAGGAAATTACCCGAGCCCTTTGGTTCCACCAGTAACAAGTGCAGTCATGCCTTGAAGACTCCATCTTGAAGACTCCATTTTGCTAAAACCCCCTGCTTCACCCATTTTGCTTACATTCATATATATATATATATATATATATATATTTTACAGTCAATGTTTTATTATATACGTTAGTGTTGGATATTATCATTTTTAGCCATCGAAATTGAAGTCAACAAATAAAAATGTTTTATTTTCTTTTACTCCAATAAATAATATATATATCTTTTTCAGGGCTTATTTTTTATGTAAATTAGTTTAAAAATTTATTTAGTAAATTAGAGGGTTACTCAATTATTGATATCTTTTTGTCTTTTCAATTTTAAGATGGTATAATATCATAAATAGTCCTTACAAGCTCATTAAATTTTCAATATAGTCCATCCATTTTGCAAGTTCAAAAGTGAATCATAACATTCATCTTAAAATTGTACTTCATTAACAAGTAAATCTTAAACTTTTCATATTTTATAAATAATCGGATTTCAATACTTTAATTTTTAATTAAAAAATGGCGCTTTAAAATATAATTACGAATTGAAGGAACATGTTGAAATTTTGATAAAATTTAAGGACTATATTGAAAATTTTAAGATGAAACTAGTAAATTTTTAAATATAGTTTTGAAGTGGATCGGAAAGGGCTGGGGGCTAACATGGTCCGCCCCTTAAAATATAAAATTACTATTTAAGCCCTTAAATTTTTTAAAATTTTAAATTAATAAAGGTAATATTGTACTTTGGCCCTCCTAAAATTATAAAAATTTGATTTAATCCTTTACAAATTATAAAGATAAAAACTATAAAAAATTAAAATTTCATCCGGCCCCCCTAAAAAATTGTTCTGGCTTCGCCCTTGAAGTAGATGGACTAAATTGAAAATAAATTATTCCAGGGTGAAGCAAGAAACTTTTTTTAGGGTGCCGGAGATTTGGTCATATTTTTATGAGAACAAAATGCACTTATATTTTTACGGTTTTTAAAAGGATTAAATCAAAATTTTAACATTTTTAAAAGGATCAAACTATAATTTTATGAATTTTTAAGAAGATTAAAACAGAAATTTCTGATTTTAGGGTCAACGATCCACACGGTAGGGTGTTTAATTATATACGTTATTGTATATTATATGTTGGAAATTATTGTCCCTTTCAGCCAACCATCAAGTCCTAGTGCAAGGACCCCAGGGTTTGGTGCATATTGATATTAAAACATTATTATCGATAGAAATTGAGTGCAGTATTAAAATATATGGTATTCCTAATTAAATATTTAAGTTCGAATTATGAAGAAAACCCTGTTAGAAAGGATAATCATAAATCTCGAACATGAATCATAAGACGGATATTGAAAATAAATAAATAAAAGGAATCGGTATTCAGGGGCAAAGCCAGAAAAATTTTTTAGGGGGGGCCGGATAAAATTTTAATTTTTTATAGTTTATATTTTTATAATTTATAAAGAATTAAATCGAATTTTTATAATTTTAGGGGGGCAAAGTGTAATTTTACCTTTACTAATTTAAAATTTTTAAAAATTCTAAGGCCAAAATTAAAATTTTACATTTTAGGAGGTCAAAGGCCATGCTAGCCCCCCAGCTACGCCTTATTGTTGGTATTGAATAATTTAAGTTTTATTTGATTAAAATTTCAATCATTGTGATTCATTTGTATGGTGCGTATTTAATATATTAAACTAATTTTCTAATTTAATTTATCAAATAGAAATTATTTCTTAATTTTTTTATTTTATTTTTTATAGTTACACTAAAAAAGTAATATATATATATATATGATCATGATATTAAGTTATTAAAGCTAATAAATAATAAGAAATTTTATATTTGCATAATATTTTATGTACATAATTGAAGCATATTTGCATAAATATGTATAGATAATATAAGTTTACTACCATAAAATGCCTAATTGAGTGTGTTTCACAAATTAAATGAGTACTAGGAATATAAGAAAAACAAAGAAAAAACAAAATTTTAAAATGAATGATATAAAGGTTTTTTACCTTAAAATGAAAAGAAAAAAAACACTACTATTTTGTATTTTCTTTTCAAAAGCAATTTTTCCACACAAATTTTTTAACCATCCAACGGCCATACATTGTTGAACCCATTGTCCTAAAAGCAAGAGACAAGACTCAAGCTCCTTGAACATAATATAAATCTACTCAAAGAGATTTTTTATTCCGGATGAAAAATACTTCGTAAACTTCTCTAAAATAAACTAAAAGATATTTTCACTTTTTTAAACCCGCTACCTCAAGCACTGAAAATCTCGACAAAATTGAGAGATAAAACCCTAACTCAATTCAAGAATAATATCGACTCATTAAGAAATCCATCACCTAAGACGAACATCACTCCAAAGACGCAACCTCCCTCAATACCATTATTTTATTTTGTCACAACATTTGGTGCTCAAAACTTTTTTTATTCACTATTTTAAAACAAATTAAGAATTTCAAATTTATATTTGCATATGAACATATTTATATGTATATAAATAACGTGCATTTGCCTGTATATCTAGTATTTTATTAAGGAAGAAATTTAAAATATAAATATATGAGAAAATATTAATGAAATAATGATAACCACAAAACGTTAAAGAAAAACAAAATATTTTCTCTCATCTAGTAACTTTAGGCTTACGATCATATTGAGGATCAATTTAAATTATTTAGTTCAAATTATTCACTGTTTAAGACCAAATCAAATAAACAAAATGTCAAATCACCATTAATCTTGAGCCACATTCTGCATAAATGTAAAGTTCACTCCAAATTGAAACATAAAACTCGTATGAAACTCCAACGGTATCTGCTTAACAACAATAAAATGACATATTACTGTCCAAAACATGAAATGATTCAGTGACTTATACCCTTCTTTGCTTTGAGCGATTCAAGAGCCTTCTTCCTCAACTCGATCTCAAGCTTCTTCTGTTCGGTTTCTGCCTCCTCCTCGTCATCACCTGGACGGGACTTTCCAGTTCCTGCATGCTCACCATCTGAACTAGAATCATCGTCCTGACGTTTTGTTTTGAGCTTCTCTGCACGCCGTGCTTCTCTTTTGCGACGCCGTTCCTCGCTACGTTTACGTTTTTCTTCCTTCCTTAATCTCTTTTCTTCCTTTTTCCTCCTCTTGGCTTCTTTCCTGTCATCGATTTCGGAATCGTAACTAGAATCATCATCGTCTGAAGTGACTTTACGCCTCTCGGACCGTTTATGCTTTCTCTTACCATCCTTGTGCTTAGTTCTGCGCTTATCGCTTCCCTTGGAATCTGGATCAGAACCACGGTTATTATAATCAACCTTTTCAAGCAACATAGGTGAAGTTTCTACTTTGTGGTGTTCAGCACTGTCCTTTGTGTTTTTATGGGAACGACTTCTTTCGTCGGATCTTTTCCCTTCTCTCAAGCGTGATCTACTTTGCTTCTCACCTTGAAACGAGTCCTCCGATATTGCTGGTGATCGCTGTCGATCAGGAGTTCCTGAATGAACACCTTCTCCGGAAGACCTTTTGCTACGAAGAATATGCAAATAGTAAGACCTCAATGAACCTGTACTTAAACAGAAGCATATAATCTCATGATTGCAACAAAATAGTACCTCTTTGTTTCAAGGTCTTTCTTTCTCGATTCAACGTTATCAAGCCGACTTCGAGAGTCTGTAGACCGACTGCCTGCCAATCGTTCAGGAGTATGAACCTTCCTAGGAGAAACCCTTTGCCTACTGATAGGCGGTGAATGCCTTCGGAAGAAAAAATAAACCAAACTAAATTGAACATTCATCATCTAATAAGAGCCAACAGAAGCACTAAAATTGTAACATTTATTTAATATGGAATTAACCTGCTTTCACTGGTTTCATTTCTTCTCCCCATTCCTTGACCGTCCCGATGACCTTTCAGTTCTCTTGGTTTCTGTTCAGGACTAAAGCTATCATCACGAGCAATTCGGGCCTTCCTCTGCCTCGGGATTAAAAAATTTTAATTTTTTATAGTTTATATTTTTATAATTTGTAAAGGATTAAATCAAATTTTTATAATTTTAGAGGGGCTAAAGTGTAATTTTATCTTTATTAATTTAAAATTTTTAAAAATTCTAAGGGATAAAATTGTAATTTTATATTTTAGGGGGGCCGGGGCCCATGCCAGCCCCCCCTAACTATGCCCCTGCTTATATATAACAAGATATACACAATATAAAGTTAATTACGTCAAACATCGTCAAATTATCACTTAATCTAGATTTTAAATTGCTCCATAAATTTTACAATGTTTCGATTGAGTTTTCAAAGTAACAGTATTACATCAATTAAGTCAGTTCAGATTTGATCTTCACTCTAAATTGGTCTCTGAATTTCAAAACGTTCAATAACACGTCAAATCTAAACGAGAGAGAAAGAAAACCCCAAAATTAAGATTTTTAAAACATTCATTTTAACAATATTTATTTTCTTATTTTTTTTTTCATTTCAAATTATGTTACAGAAAGACCTAATTGATATAACATTAATAGTTTAGAGATGTGATCAGAATGATTTGAAGTTTAGGGACTAATTTAGAATAAAAGACATAGTTTAAGATGTTTGCTGCAATTAACTCAAATAATAAGTTTAGAAGAAAAAAATTACCTTTGTTGGAAGCATATATAGCCCCAAAGTATGCGGGTAATAGACTAGCCATTGAAGATATAAACACAATGCTTCCAGCACCTGAAGCTCTCAAAAGGGGATATGCCAACACACTAATGTTATAAGCCGATTCGAAGTTGGTGCTCGTCATAACCGAAACATCTTCCGCCGTGTAATCCGTCACCGATTTCGATGTACTCATTCCCACATTATTTATCTACAAATTTTATCCATCATCATAAATCAGATCCATGGCTTGTTAAATTCTTAATTAGATTTGTCGATTTTATCTTTTCGAAAATTGATTTAATTATAAAAGACTAACGGTCTAAATTCAAAGTAACCAATTTAAAACTATAGGTGATTATCGGCCACGCAAAGATTCAAGCCGAGCCTAAACTCAGCCATGCTCGAATATGAGCTTAAAATTTTACTCAAGTTTACCCTAATCATATTTATAAATGGTTAACAAGTTTATTTTAAATCTACCTATATTATTTTTAATTTTAAAAATATATTTATTTTAATATATATAGCCATCTTAACATTTGTTAATGTTTACATTATAGTAGTATTATCTATTATTATAAATTTAAATTTTATGTGTTATAAATTATATAATATATAAAATAATATAATAAAAAACATGACAAGCTTTAAAACTCGTGGCCAATGTCTTCTCTTTAATGGGCCAACCGAAACGCGAAGGATTAATCATTGGACTCACTCTAATGAATACCTTTGAGAACTAAAAAAAAAAAAATTAGACCGAGCTCGAGCCTTGATTATTCAAGCTGAGCTCAACCATATTTTAAACAGACCTATTTTTTTGTCCAAACCCTTTCATCCAAACCCTTCCAAATTTCATATGATTTTTCGAACTTAAAAGGGTAACTTGACCATTAACAAGTCTAATTTAAACCTAAAATGATTTATATTATAATTGAGATCATCCCTGAAAAAAATTTGCTCTTTATTTATTTTGCTAATCACTGTATTTTTTAAATTTTAAAATTCAAATTAAAATTTTTCTATTGAATTCGTTGGTGTGATATTTTGAAATAAAATATATATATACTTACATGGTAGCTGTATAACAAAAATTTTAATGTTGTCACGATATTAACAATTGAACTTGTATTTTTAAATTCTCGTAAAAAAAAAAGGCTAAATATTTTAAATGTATAAACATTACAAGGACTTTGAACATTTATAGTAATTTACCAGGATGTTAAGCTTCCCGTTGAATTCAGAGGAAACAGTGTTTAACAGATTCTCCCTTTGAGTTTGATCTGAAACATCACACACCGAACCTGTAACCCGAAAACCCTTTGCTTTCCATTCGAGTAAGCAATTGTTGAGCTCGGTTTCAGTCCGAGAGCATGTATGCACAATCGCTCCGAATCCAGCTAATTCCTCCACAATTGCATGCCTGATCATCAATTGCAATACTTGGTTTTCCACATTGACATAAAATCAAACATGTTGAAGACAATATGAAAACAATCATCTTTTACGTCCATTTCCACTAAATTCATGTCAGCTCATGAAAATGAGATAAGCCTCTTCGTGTTGTGTCGTGTTTTAGTTGTTTTTCTGAAATTTTTATGAGATAAGGAGAGGAAATTACCCGAGCCCTTTGGTTCCACCAGTAACAAGTGCAGTCATGCCTTGAAGACTCCATCTTGAAGACTCCATTTTGCTAAAACCCCCTGCTTCACCCATTTTGCTTACATTCATATATATATATATATATATATATATAAGGTGACTAAACTATTATTACAGTCAATGTTTTATTATATACGTTAGTGTTGGATATTATCATTTTTTTTCAGCCATCGAAATTGAAGTCAACAAATAAAAATGTTTTATTTTCTTTTACTCAATAAATAATATATATATATATATCTTTTTCAGGGGCTTATTTTTATGTAAATTAGTTTAAAAATTTATTTAGTAAATTAGAGGGTTACTCAATTATTGATATCTTTTTGTCTTTTCAATTTTAAGATGGTATAATATCATAAATAGTCCTTACAAGCTCATTAAATTTTCAATGTAGTCCATCCATTTTGCAAGTTCAAAAGTGAATCATAACATTCATCTTAAAATTGTACTTCATTAACAAGTAAATCTTAAACTTTTCATATTTTATAAATAATCGGTTTCAATACTTTAATATTTAATTAAAAAATAGCGGTTTTAAAATATAATTACGAATTGAAGGAACATGTTGAATTTTGATAAAATTTAAGGATTATATTGAAAATTTTAAGATGAAACTAGTAAATTTTTAAATATAGTTTTGAGGTGGATCAGGGGCTAAGCTTGAAATGGCATGGGCCCCGGCCCCCTTAAAATATAAAATTATTATTTAAGCCCTTAAAATTTTTTAAAAATTTAAATTAGTAAAGGTAAAATTGTACTTTGGCCCTCCTAAAATTATAAAAATTTAATTTAATCCTTTTACAAATTATAAAGATAAAAACTATAAAAAATTAAAATTTCATCCGGCCCCCCTAAAAATTGTTCAAGCTTCACAAGTAGATGGACTAAATTGAAAATAAATTATTCGGGTGAAGCAAGAAACTTTTTTAGGTGCGGAGATTTGGTCATATTTTTATGAGAACAAAATGCACTTATATTTTTACGGTTTTTAAAAGAATTAAATCAAAATTTTAACATTTTTAAAAGGATTAAACTATAATTTTATGAATTTTTAAGAAGATTAAAACAGAAATTTCTGATTTTAGGGTTAACGATCCACACGGTAGGGTGTTTAATTATATACGTTACTGTATATTATATGTTGGAAATTATTGTCCCTTTCAGCCGACCATCAAGTCCTAGTGCAAGGACCCCAGGGCTTGGTGCATATTGATATTAAAACATTATTATCGATAGAAATTGAGTGCAGTATTAAAATATATCATACTCCTAATTAAATATTTAAGTTCGAATTATGAAGAAAATCCTGTTAGAAAGGATAATCATAAATCCCGAACATGAATCATAAGACGGATATTGAAAATAAATAAATAAAAGGAATCGGTATTCAGGGGCAAAGCCAGAAAATTTTTTTAGGGGGGGCTGGATAAAATTTTAATTTTTTATAGTTTATATTTTTATAATTTATAAAGAATTAAATCAATTTTTATAATTTTAGGGGCTAAAGTGTAATTTTTATAGTTTATATTTTATAATTTATAAAGAATTAAATCAATTTTTATAATTTTAGGGGCTAAAATTTTAATTTTTATAGTTTATATTTTTATAATTTGTAAAGGATTAAATCAAATTTTTATAATTTTAGAGGGCTAAAGTGTAATTTTATCTTTATTAATTTAAAATTTTAAAAAATTCTAAGGTCTAAAATTGTAATTTTATATTTTAGGGGCAGGGCCCATGCCACCCCTAACTATGCCCCTGCTTATATATAACAAGATATACATAATATAAAGTTAATTACGTCAAACATCGTCAAATTATCACTTAATCTAGATTTTAAATTGCTCCATAAATTTTACAATGTTTGATTGAGTTTTCAAAGTAACAGTATTACATCAATTAAGTCAGTTCAGATTTGATCTTCATTCTAAATTGGTCTCTGATTTCAAAACGTTCAATAACACGTCAAATCTAAGCGAGAGAAAAGAAAACCCCAAAATTAAGAGTTTTAAAACATTCATTTTAACAATATTTATTTTCTTTTTTTTCATTTCAAATTATGTTACAGAAAGACCTAATTGATATAACATTAATAGTTTAGAGATGTGATCGAATGATTTGAAGTTTAGGGACTAATTTAGAATAAAAGACATAGTTTAAGATGTTTGCTGCAATTAACTCAAATAATAAGTTTAGAAGAAAAAAATTACCTTTGTTGGAAGCATATATAGCCCCAAAGTATGCGGGTAATAGACTAGCCATTGAAGATATAAACACAATGCTTCCAGCACCTGAAGCTCTCAAAAGGGGATATGCCAACACACTAATGTTATAAGCCGATTCGAAGTTGGTGCTCGTCATAAACGAAACATCTTCCGCCGTGTAATCCGTCACCGATTTCGATGTACTCATTCCCACATTATTTATCTACAAATTTTATCCATCATCATAAATCAGATCCATGGCTTGTTAAATCCTTAATTAGATTTGTCGATTTCATCTGTTTTCGAAAATTCGATTTAATTATAAAAGACTAACGGTCTAAATTCAAAGTAACCCGAATTTAAAACTATAGGTGATTATCGGCCAAGCAAGATTCAAGCCGAGCCTAAACTTGGCCATGCTCGAATATGAGACTAAAATTTTACTCAAGTTTACCCTACTCATATTTATAAATGGTTAACTGAAGTTTATTTTAAATCTACTCATATTTTTTTAATTTTAAAAAATATATTTATTTTAATATATATAGCCATCTTAACATTTGTTAATGTTTACATTATAGTAGTATTACCTATTATTATAAATTTAAATTTTATGTGTTATAAATTATATAATATATAAAAATAATATAATAAAAAAACATGACAAGCTTTAAAACTCGTGGCCAATGTCTTCTCCTTTAATGGGCCAACCGAACGCGAAGGATTAATCATTGGGCTCACTCTAATGAATACCTTTGAGAACTAAAAAAAAAATAGGACTAGACGGAGCTCGAGCCTTGATTATTCAAGCTGAGCTCAACTATATTTTAAATGACCTATTTTTTTGCCCAAACCCTTCATCCAAACCCTTCATTTCATGATTTTTGAACCTAGAAGGTAACTTGACCATTAACAAGTCTAATTTAAACCTAAAATGATTTATATTATAATTGAGATCATCCTGAAAAAAATTTGCTCTTTATTTATTTTGCTAATCACTGTATTTTTTAAATTTTAAAATTTAAATTTAATTATTAACACCGTTAAAATTCTTCATTGAATTTGTTGGTGTGATATTTTGAAATAAAATATATATATATACTTACATGGTAGCCGTATAACAAAAATTTTAATGTTGTCATGAACCTGAATTTAACAGAATAATTTTAACGATATTAACAATTGAACTTGTATTTTAAATACTCGGAAAAAAATGGCTAAATATTTTAAATGTATAAACATTACAAGGACTTTGAACATTTATAGTAATTTACCAGGATGTTAAGCTTCCCGTTGAATTCAGAGGAAACAGTGTTTAACAGATTCTCCCTTTGAGTTTGATCTGAAACATCACACACCGAACCTGTAACCCGAAAACCCTTTGCTTTCCATTCGAGTAAGCAATTGTTGAGCTCGGTTTCAGTCCGAGAGCATGTATGCACAATCGCTCCGAATCCAGCTAATTCCTCCACAATTGCATGCCTGATCATCAATTGCAATACTTGGTTTTCCACATTGACATAAAATCAAACATGTTGAAGACAATATGAAAAACAATCATCTTTTACGTACATTTCCACTAAATTCATGTCAGCTCATGAAAATGAGATAAGCCTCTTCGTGTTGTGTCGTGTTTTAGTTGTTTTTCTGAAATTTTTATGAGATAAGGAGAGGAAATTACCCGAGCCCTTTGGTTCCACCAGTAACAAGTGCAGTCATGCCTTGAAGACTCCATCTTGAAGACTCCATTTTGCTAAAACCCCCTGCTTCACCCATTTTGCTTACATTCATATATATATATATATTACAGTCAATGTTTTATTATATACGTTAGTGTTGGATATTATTTTTTTCAGCCATCGAAATTGAAGTCAACAAATAAAAATGTTTTATTTTCTTTTACTCCAATAAATAATATATATATCTTTTTCAGGGGCTTATTTTTATGTAAATTAGTTTAAAATTTTATTTAGTAAATTAGAGGGTTACTCAATTATTGATATCTTTTGTCTTTTCAATTTTAAGATGGTATAATATCATAAATAGTCCTTACAAGCTCATTAAATTTTCAATATAGTCCATCCATTTTGCGAGTTCAAAAGTGAATCATAACATTCATCTTAAAAATTGTACTTCATTAACAAGTAAATCTTAAACTTTTCATATTTTATAAATAATCGGATTTTAATACTTTAATTTTTAATTAAAAAAATAGCAGTTTTAAAATATAATTCTGAATTGAAGGGAACATGTTGAAATTTTGATAAAATTTAAGGACTATATTGAAAATTTTAAGATGAAACTAGTAAATTTTTAAATATAGTTTTGAAGTGGATCAGGGGCGAAGCCAGGGGGCTGGCATGGGCCCCGGCCCCCTTAAAATATAAAATTACTATTTAAGCCCTTAATTTTTTTTAAAAATTTTAAATTAATAAAGGTAATATTGTACTTTGGCCCTCCTAAAATTATAAAAATTTAATTTAATCCTTTACAAATTATAAAGATAAAAACTATAAAAAATTAAAATTTCATCCGGCCCCCCCTAAAAATTATTTTGGCTTCACCCCTGAAGTAGATGGACTAAATTGAAAATAAATTATTCTAGGGTGAAGCAAGAAACTTTTTTAGGGTGCGGAGATTTGGTCATATTTTTATGAGAACAAAATGCACTTATATTTTTACGGTTTTAAAATGATTAAATCAAAATTTTAACATTTTTAAAAGGATTAAACTATAATTTCATGAATTTTTAAGAAGATTAAAACAGAAATTTCTGATTTTAGGGTCAACGATCCACACGGTAGGGTGTTTAATTATATACGTTACTGTATATTATATGTTGGAAATTATTGTCCCTTTCAGCCAACCATCAAGTCCTAGTGCAAGGACCCCAGGGTTTGGTGCATATTGATATTAAAACATTATTATCGATAGAAATTGAGTGCAGTATTAAAATATATCATACTCCTAATTAAATATTTAAGTTCGAATTATGAAGAAAACCCTGTTAGAAAGGATAATCATAAGTCCCGAACATGAATCATAAGACGGATATTGAAAATAAATAAATAAAAGGAATCGGTATTCAGGGGCAAAGCCAGAAAAATTTTTTAGGGGGGGCCGAATAAAATTTTAATTTTTTATAATTTATATTTTTATAATTTATAAAGAATTAAATCGAATTTTTATAATTTTAGGGGGGCAAAGTGTAATTTTACCTTTACTAATTTAAAATTTTTAAAAAATTCTAAAGGCCCAAATTAAAATTTTACATTTTAGGAGGGTCGGGGGCCATGCTAGCCCCCCTGGCTACGCCGCTGTTGGTATTGAATAATTTAAGTTTTTATTTCGATTAAAATTTCAATCATTGTGATTCATTTGTATGGTGCGTATTTAATATATTAAACTAATTTTCTAATTTTAATTTATCAAATAGAAATTATTTCTTAATTTTTTATCTTATTTTTTATAGTTACACTAAAAAGTAATATATATATATATATGATCATGATATTAAGTTATTAAAGCTAATAAATAATAAGAAATTTTATATTTGCATAATATTTTTATGTACATAATTGAAGCATATTTGCATAAATATGTATAGATAATATAAGTTTACTACCATAAAATGCCTAATTGAGTGTGTTTCACAAGTTAAATGAGTACTAGGAATATAAGAAAAACAAAGAAAAAAACAAAATTTTAAAATGAATGATATAAAGGTTTTTTTTACCTTAAAATGAAAAGAAAAAAAAAACACTACTATTTTGTATTTTTCTTTTTCAAAAAGCAATTTTTTCCACACAAATTTTTTAACCATCCAATGGCCATACATTGTTGAACCCATTGTCCTAAAAGCAAGAGACAAGACTCAAGCTCCTTGAACATAATATAAATCTACTCAAAAGGGATTTTTTATTCTGATGAACAACACTTCGTAAACTTCTCTAAAAAAATAAAAAAGATATTTTCATTTTTTTAAATCCGCTACCTCAAGCACTGAAAATCTCGACAAAATTGAAAGATAAAACCCTAACTCAATTCAAGAATAATATCGACTCATTAAGAAATCCATCAGCCTAAGACGAACATCACTCCAAAGACGCAACCTCCCCTCAATACCATTATTTTATTTTGTCACAACATTTGGTGCTCAAAACTTTTTTTTATTCACTATTTTAAAACAAATTAAGAATTTCAAATTTATATTTGCATATGAACATATTTATATGTATATAAATAACGTGCATTTGCCTGTATATCTAGTATTTTATTAAGGAAGAAATTTAAAATATAAATATATGAGAAAATATTAATGAAATAATGATAACCACAAAACGTTAAAGAAAAAACAAAATATTTTCTCTCATCTAGTAACTTTAGGCTTACGATCATATTGAGGATCAATTTAAATTATTTAGTTCAAATTATTCACTGTTTAAGACCAAATCAAATAAACAAAATGTCAAATCACCATTAATCTTGAGCCACATTCTGCATAAATGTAAAGTTCACTCCAAATTGAAACATAAAAACTCGTATGAAACTCCAACGGTATCTGCTTAACAACAATAAAATGACATATTACTGTCCAAAACATGAAATGATTCAGTGACTTATACCCTTCTTTGCTTTGAGCGATTCAAGAGCCTTCTTCCTCAACTCGATCTCAAGCTTCTTCTGTTCGGTTTCTGCCTCCTCCTCGTCATCACCTGGACGGGACTTTCCAGTTCCTGCATGCTCACCATCTGAACTAGAATCATCGTCCTGACGTTTTGTTTTGAGCTTCTCTGCACGCCGTGCTTCTCTTTTGCGACGCCGTTCCTCGCTACGTTTACGTTTTTCTTCCTTCCTTAATCTCTTTTCTTCCTTTTTCCTCCTCTTGGCTTCTTTCCTGTCATCGATTTCGGAATCGTAACTAGAATCATCATCGTCTGAAGTGACTTTACGCCTCTCGGACCGTTTATGCTTTCTCTTACCATCCTTGTGCTTAGTTCTGCGCTTATCGCTTCCCTTGGAATCTGAATCAGAACCACGGTTATTATAATCAACCTTTTCAACCAACATAGGTGAAGTTTCTACTTTGTGGTGTTCAGCACTGTCCTTTGTGTTTTTATGGGAACGACTTCTTTCGTCGGATCTTTTCCCTTCTCTCAAGCGTGATCTACTTTGCTTCTCACCTTGAAACGAGTCCTCCGATATTGCTGGTGATCGCTGTCGATCAGGAGTTCCTGAATGAACACCTTCTCCGGAAGACCTTTTGCTACGAAGAATATGCAAATAGTAAGACCTCAATGAACCTGTACTTAAACAGAAGCATAAAATCTCATGATTGCAACAAAATAGTACCTCTTTGTTTCAAGGTCTTTCTTTCTCGATTCAACGTTATCAAGCCGACTTCGAGAGTCTGTAGACCGACTGCCTGCCAATCGTTCAGGAGTATGAACCTTCCTAGGAGAAACCCTTTGCCTACTGACAGGCGGTGAATGCCTTCGGAAGAAAAAATAAACCAAACTAAATTGAACATTCATCATCTAATAAGAGCCAACAGAAGCACTAAAATTGTAACATTTATTTAATATGGAATTAACCTGCTTTCACTGGTTTCATTTCTTCTCCCCGTTCCTTGACCGTCCCGATGACCTTTCAGTTCTCTTGGTTTCTGTTCAGGACTAAAGCTATCATCACGAGCAATTCGGGCCTTCCTCTGCCTCGGGGGACTTCCATATGGACTTGACGACCTTCAGAATAAACAATGTGAAATAAATAAGTTGTATAGGCATGGACACTCATTAAAAAAAAAAAAAAGGTAATAGATTAAGATTTAAAAATGCACCTCCTATCTTCACTTCCAGATCGATTCCTCACATGTGATGGGGATTTGAAGAGAGGAGACTTATTCGGGGGTGGTGATAAACCAGGCACTTTATCATCTGTATCACTCTGATCCATACGATCTGTGCGTGTGGACCTCATACTAGAGTGGTTATGTCCCACAGGAGACAAGTTCCGACGCATTCTGCACCATAGAATTTGGCAATACATATTAGACTGCTCCACGTTTTCAGTCTAAGGAAAAAGTAAATCAAAACTGTAGGAACAGGATGCCATCATACCGCTTTCCTCCTGGAGAAAGCGAAGGTGATCTCTGTCCCTTTGGAGACCTCCTAACTGGTGAAGAAGATCTACGTTGCACAGGAGACATAGAACTTGATTGATAAGGTGACGGAGACTTACCACGGGAAGGAGTTACTGACCTACGGCTGGAAGGGGATGATCTACGTTGCCGTGGGGATGAAGATCTGCGGTGTCGCTGTTGCACAGGAGAAAGTGATCTACGTCGCATGGGAGGTGGTGATCTTCGTCGTAGAGGTGATGGAGACCTACGGCGCACAGGCAATGGGGATTTACGACGTATAGGTGAAGGAGATCTGCGACGCACAGGGGAACGAGATCCATGAAGCATAGGTGAGGAAGACCTACGACGCCGTACAAGAGATGGTGATCTGCGACGTCGAATGGACAATGGTGATCTACGACGTGTAATAGGTGATGGTGATCTATAACGTCGAATGGGTGAACGAGATCTACGGTGCACAGGTGTAGGTGACCTGCGCCGATAAGGAGAACGAGATCTACGGCGCACAGGTGTAGGTGACCCGCGCCGATAAGGAGAACGAGACTGAGATCTACGCCTAGAGTAAGACGGTCTTCGTCTTTCAGGAGACCTTCGCCTGTAATAAGATGGTCTTCGTCTTACGGGAGAGCGTGAAAAAGAAGGTGAATGCCTGGTTCGAGGAGTTGAAAATCGCCTTCTAGGAGATGGATGCATCCTATCAGAGGAAACGGAACGTCGCCGCGATTCAGGTGATCTAGATACACTCCTAAACTTCTGTTTGCCACTGCATGTAAATTCAGATGGTAAAATCTCAAAAATTTTATACTAGTAGAACACTCGAGAACTATCACAAACACAAATTGAACATGTAATCCCTCTATTTCAAATTTAGAAAGGTTAACAATCCAAATGCGTTTATGCTATTTGTTGTAGATTGAGAAAAACATACTCTGAATAGCTTCTCGAATTAGAAAACGATCTGCTGACTGATTGAGAACGCGGTCTGCATAAGAATCCCAATATATTTAATAAGCATTCAAAAACACATTTAAAAAAAAATGCTATTAATACATCATAAGTGTTCTATAAACTTAAAATCCCCAGTTTTGAAGAAAATGTTTCCATTTACTTCAAATTTCAAATACACATTTTGCATTCAAAAACCACTTCCCAATGATCCCTGAACTTACCCATTTGGTAAGAAAAGGCTACCCATCCAAACAATTTTAATGCACAATCTCAAAATTCCACAAACGTGAAATAGGTAACAAGCTTGGACTTCCAACTTGCAAGTGAGGGTAAGCAGCCCTATAGTATGATAAAAAGCCATAACTAAAGTTGCATACCCCAAAAGTCATTGGGCATCTACAAGAATTGAAAAGAAAAAAAAATGCTTAATTCCAGCACCTCCTAGAAAGAAGCCCCAAACCAAAAACAGCTGGAAAATGTTCAGTAGATATTAGTAGTATTTTACTTGTTGAAAAGCAACCAATGATAACCCATAGACAGGAAAAAAGTGCTCCAAAGAAAGCTGATAAAAAATAAGGTAAACTCCTTACCTATTCCTTCCAACACCATTCCTTTGGTCAGCATCTCTCTCATCCTCGGGGCATGCACGTGAACCCTTTGTTGGCAGCATATTCTTTGAGGACGGATCCAACTCTGTATCACCAGCCTTGATTTCATCCTCATCGTCCTACAGTAGTTTGAGGTAAAGGACATGAACCCAAATAATTGCAGAAGGTAGCTGAATGCCATAAGAAACACAAACGAAAGTTAAAACCAAAAACCCAACTCGATACATTGCAACTCCATCATGAAAAACATAGTATTACCATTTTCCTCAATCTATCTTGTTCATTTTCTCTACTTTCCTTGTCTTTTTTCTTCTGAATCTCGTTCGCAATCCGATCCGACTCTGCCTGCAACCACCCATATGACAACATTGTCAAACAAGAAACAAGAGTACTAACACAATAGTAAACCACACTCCTATAAATATTTACCTTTTTCTTCCTAGTTTCTTCTTCTTTGGCATCCAAGAACTGTTGGGGAACACCACTTGCATTCCTTTGTGCACTAAGTAGAAGAGACCAAAGCTCTTTCATAAACTTCCCAGTATTCTTCTCCATGAATCCAGTGAGGGATATCTGAACTTGCTTGCCATTAACTTCCTGCATCGAAGTTGACAACATTACACATTTATCAAAAACAAGCACCAAAAACACTTAGTATGAAGCTAAAAGAATAAAATAAACAGCCCACAGACCAAATAAAATATATAGTGAGCAAACATCTTCAAACAGTAATTAACTAGGTAACAAACCACTTAACTAAGCGAAAACAAAAGGGAAAACACTATAATACCTTCCCATCAAGAAGACCGTAAATGAAGTTAATAAGAACTTCATCTTCAAAACCAAGAAGCTCAGTTACCCTAGTAGCAATCCAAGGTCTAATAACATCCATCTTAACCTTTGTCATATCAACCTAAAAAAAAAAAAAAAACAGTTTATTTTCCGAAAAATTAAATGAAATACCATTAATTGCATCAAAATCCGCTCGGTAAAAAACTTAAACGCGTTCAAAAGCGAACCAGATGCTCCAATTCGGAAGCAAATTTCTGCGATTTCAGTAGCTTCGCCTGCTTATTAGAGAACCGAGTATCTTGATCGGCCGAAGTACCCTAAATCAAAAATTAATAATAAAATCAATCGGAAAACGATTCAGTCTCAAAGATCTGAGCAACAAACACGAGAAACGAAATAAATTAAATTAAATTAAATTAAAATTTTTAAAAATTACCCGGAAAAATCCGCCCGACATTTTCTAGGGTTTTGAGGAGTGATTCTTCAGTTGAAACGGCGTGTGAAGTGAGTATTTGTTGTAGACGGCGAGAGGTTCGTACTTGAATTTTACGCCATGAAAATGAAAAATGGTAGGGTTTGGGGAGGGATTTAATCGAATCGAAAAGGGGGAAGCTCAGCTCGATGTTGAAACCAAAAAAAAAATCTTTGTTTGGTTTTTTACTGTTTTAGGCTTTGAGATTTGGTTTTCTTAATGGGATATATGGTGTACCCTAAATCGGTGAAATTGAAATTTGATTTTGGTTGTGAATTTAGGTCTGGTTTTCAGTATAATTACAATTTTACCATTATTTTTCTGGATTCGTGTCGGGGTTTATTGGATTGGGTTGGTTTGCTTTGCGGTGGCTTAGATTGGATTTCTTGTGAATTTGGGCTCAAAATACATAATATTTGGGTTAAAATATGCAATAGGTCCCTATACTTCTTTGTAAATTTAAATTTTAGTCTTTTTACTTTATTTCTAGAAATTTAGTCCCTCTACTTTTCAAGTTTCAAAAATTAGGTCCAACTATTAATACTGTTAAATTCAGGTTTATTATAACGTTATTTTTTTAGTTACATTGCCACCAAATGAGGTTTTATTATCATTTCAAAATGTCACCCCAACATATTTAATAGTGTTAATAATTGGACCTAAATTTTAAAATCTAGAAAGTGGAGGGACTAAAATCAAACCTGTGAACAGTATAGAGACCTATGGCATATTTTAAGGTTATTCTTATAAAGCAAAAAAAAATATTATTTTGAAGTTATTTTTATATTTTATATAAATGAAAAATATCTAATATCTTGTCAATGGAATTTTTAGACTCTACGTGTAGAGTTAAATATAATAAAATATTTTAAAAAAATGAGACTAGTGGTAATTTTTTAAGACTACTTGTAGAATAAAAATGCATCAAATCTTTACGAACTCGATTTTACCATTTCGACAAAAACTACATTTTTTATTTTTTTATCAAAATCCAATTTTAAACGAGTCTAATTTTTTTATCTGATTTCATATTTTTCAAGCTTAACATTTTTATTCAAATCCTTTCAAATTTCAAACGATTATTCGAGTTTAAGTGGAAGACTTGTCTCATGAATAAAATTCCAATTATTTATTAAATGCTATGTTAGCTTCTAGCAAACCCTTCTACATGCTTACAAGTCGTTTTCCTCCCTAAACCACCAATTAATCCGCCGATCACGGCGAAGGAAACTTCTAGGGGTCAATGGTAGACCAAGTCTGTGTCATTGTTGAAGCCTCCTAAAAGGACAAAACAAGTCATGCTTGAGGAAATTGATGTCTGTTGGTTAAACTCTGTTATCAGTGTTTGTACTTTACGAAAATTATGGATTTAGTCTATAATCTTTAATTTGATCGATTCTAGTTATTATACTTTTGAAATTTTAAAATTTCAGTCACCACCGAATGATAATTGTTAATGTCATTAAGTTATGTTATTTCCGAAATCTGATTACACATATTACTTACTAAAAATTAAGTTAATGGACTGTCATTTACGTTGAGACTGAAATTTCAAAATTCGAAAAGTATAGGGACTTAAAATGAATTGATTGAAGAACATGAATGAAATCAACAAATATACACTAGTACATAACTGGTAATTGAATTTAACCAAATGAATTTAAATGTTGTTGTTTAGGTTAAAGACAAAATTTCAAAATTGAAAAATACATTGACTAAAATTGATCAAATTAAAATATAAAGACTAAATCCATAATTTTCATAAAGTACAATGGCTAACACTAGAGTTTAACCTTTTTTGTTAAAATATGTTGTCCCTATACTCTTCATAAATTTAGAATTTAGTCCTGTATTTTATTTTTAGAAATTTAGTTTCTCCACTTTTCAAATTTTAAAATTTAGGTTTAATAATTAACATTGCTAATTTTTGAATTAAATTTGTTGGTGGGACATTTTGAAATATAAAAAAAAAACCATCACTTAGTAACCATGTATCTAAAAAATAAACATAAAAGTACAGGGACTTATAGCATATTTTAACCTTTTTTTCTTGCCATTTATAATACATTGTCTTGAGTTCTTGACTAATAACCAGACCTTATCTTTGAAAACTTGCAGAGATTTTTTTTACTGATTTCTTTCAGCCCATTGTTTTTTCATGTTCTTCAATCTTGTTTGGTCATCAATGGCGGTTAGCATGAGTATTCTAGTTTATATGGTAATAATTAGTTCCATAGCCATAGCTGAAAACCAAAACCTGTTTGTCTACAATGGCTTCCATGGATCCAATCTTCATCTCAATGGAATAGCCAAAATCCACCCAAATGGCCTTTTGGAGTTAACAAACACTTCCTATCAACAAATCGGCCGTGCTTTCTTTCCGTTTCCGATCAAATTCAATACGTCGTCGTTTTCAACGACCTTTATGTTTGCCATAGTACCCAAGTTCCCTGAACTCGGTGGCCATGGCATTACCTTCACTATCTCACCATCAATTGAGTTCTTCAACAGAGCTGTTGCAAATCAATACCTCGGCCTGTTCAATATTACAAGCAACGGTCACCCGACTAACCGCGTTTTTGCCATTGAATTGGATACGATTAAAAACCCCGAGTTCGAAGATATCGATGATAACCATGTCGGGATCGATATCAACAGCTTACAGTCCTATGTATCAGCTCCGGCAAGTTACTATTCGGACAAGGAAAAGGAAAACAAGACATTGAGACTCACAAGTGGAAAGCCAATTCAGTTGTGGATTGATTATGATGAAAGGGATATGTTACTTAATGTAACAATGGCTCCTCTTGGAACTCAAAAACCATGGCTGCCTCTTTTGTCAACAAACCTTAATCTTTCCGTGTCGGGATCTATGCATGTTGGTTTCTCTGCATCAACAGGTTCAGTGGCAAGTGATCAGTACATTCTTGGGTGGAGCTTCAACAAAAGTGGGCGATCACAAAGCTTCGACTATGCCAAACTTCCGCCTCCGCCACCGCCCCGTAGCCGACCTCAGGCGAAACCCGATTTTCGGGTTGCGGTCCCATCGGTGATCTCGTGTCTTCTGGTTATAACATTCATTGGAATTGCTTACAAGATGTGGATAAGGAGATATGAAGAAATAAGAGAAGATTGGGAACATGAATATGGGCCTCATAGATTCTCTTATAGGGATCTGTATAAAGCCACCAAAGGTTTCAAAGAAAGGGAACTATTAGGAATTGGTGGGTTTGGGGAGGTTTATAAAGGTGTATTGCCATCTTCCAATGAACAAGTTGCAATCAAAAGGGTCTCTCATAGTTCCAAACAAGGGATGAAAGAGTTCATATCTGAAATTGCTACTATGGGGAGGTTGAGGCACAGAAATTTGGTGCAACTCTTAGGGTATTGTAGGAGAAAAGGAGAGCTTCTTTTGGTCTATGATTTCATGGCCAATGGTAGCCTTGACACTTTCTTGTTTACCAATGAAAAAATGAACCTTAATTGGTCTCAAAGAGTTAAAATCCTTAAAGGAGTGGCTTCATCACTTGTTTACCTCCATGAAGATTGGGAACAAGTTGTGATTCATAGAGATATAAAAGCTAGTAATGTTCTATTAGATGCACAACTTAATGGAAGATTAGGCGATTTCGGGCTACCTAAGTTTTACGACCACGGATCGAATCCTCGAACCACTCGTCTCGTTGGTACAATTGGATACATTGCACCCGAGTTGGCTAGAATTGGGAAACCAACAACTGGGTCAGATGTGTTTGCTTTTGGTAACTTAATGTTGGAAATTGCTTGTGGGAGGAGACCTTTCGAACCTGAAAGATCACCAGAAGAGGTTATCTTGTATGATTGGGTCCTTGAGTATTGGAAAATCGGCTTGATTCTTCGAACAAGTGACCCGAGATTGGAAGGTAACTATGTGGTGGAAGAAATGGAGTTGATATTAAACTTGGGTTTGCTTTGTGCAAATCCCACACCAGAAATAAGGCCTAGCATGAGAAAAGTAATGCAATATTTGGATGGTAATGCCTCGTTGTTAAATTCTTTTTTCGATGATGTCACAAATAGTTTGATCACAGCTCCTAACCAAAAATCTTTCAATGGTACTTCATTTCAAGCATCATGTGATAATATTTCCATCGTTTCATTGTCTAGTTCAACTGAATCTATTCTCTACTATGGTAGGTGAATCCGTCGTCATTTGAGATTCAGGTGAGTGTTAATTATGGATGCATGTCCAATACATATATATTTTGTTATGTGTTCAATCACAATAATTAGATCCAATAATATTCAAGATTGGTACAAGTTTCAAGCATGGGTATACTAATTTCTTTATGTGCAATATGTCTTCAATTACACGAAGTAAAATTATATGTGTGAATTTTTTAGCCCATTTATGTGCAAATTTTTACGTGTGTTTTATTTTAGTGAATCCAATTTACTATAAAAATAGAAAGGAAAATTTTTGATTGCTATAGCTAATACGAACAAAAAACTCTATAATAACTATTTTAACAATAAAGTGAAATAAAATTTTCAAATTTTTTTATGATATAATTTACTTTTAAAATAATCAAAATAATATGATTAAAATTAATTTAAATTTAAATTTTAAAATCGAAATTAATCCAAAGAATATACTATCTAACCCCTTCAGTCCGGTCTGACAAATCCCTCTTCACTTCGGCCATTCTCGTAAAACCCAATTTCTCAGTAACAGATTTTAGTGTCGCTTGTTCCCTTATCCCCTCCCCCAAAACCCACCGGAAAGAGATGCATTCTTTGGTCGCCGCATCCCACCTTCTCCCATCATCCACGCGCCGGCAATTGCCGCCGTCTCCTCCTTCTTCTTCTTCGCGCCACTACCATTAAATGCCGGTTCGCTTCTCGTAACGATGAACCCCGGAATCCCACTTCCTTCCTCCGCTCCCTCTCCAAACCCGTCGCGCTTGCCTCCGCTTCCGCAGCCACTCTCCTCATCCGCATCACCCCATTTCCACCCTTCTATCAGGAGGCGGCGGAAACAACTGTGGCGGTAGCGGAGGTGGTTTCTCCGGTGGTGGAGGTGGAAACAACGGTGGCGATGGAAACTTCTGGAAAAAGCTCTTTTCTCCATCGCCGGCTATTGCAGACGATAACAACCAAAACCAAGAATGGGATTCTCATGGATTACCAGCCAACATCGTTGTTCAACTCAACAAGCTAAGTGGGTTCAAAAAATACAAGCTTTCAGAGATTTTATTCTTCGATCGACGGCGATGGACCACCGTAGGAACCGAAGATTCGTTCTTCGAAATGGTTTCATTAAGGCCAGGAGGGATCTACACAAAAACCCAATTGCAAAAAGAGCTTGAAACTTTAGCCACTTGTGGTATGTTCGAGAAAGTTGATATGGAAGGCAAAACAAACCCAGATGGAACTTTGGGGTTAACCATTTCTTTCGCTGAAAGCACTTGGCAATCAGCTGATAGGTTTAGGTGCATAAACGTGGGGTTAATGGCTCAATCCAAGCCTATTGAAATGGACCCTGATATGACAGATAAGGAGAAACTGGAGTATTACAAAAGCCAAGAGAAGGATTATAAAAGGAGGATTGAAAGAGCTAGGCCTTGTTTGTTGCCAATGCAAGTGCATAGGGAAGTGTTACAAATGTTGAGGGACCAAGGGAAAGTGAGTGCTAGGTTGTTGCAGAAGATAAGAGATAGGGTTCAAAAATGGTACCATGATGAAGGGTATGCTTGTGCTCAAGTTGTTAACTTTGGGAACTTGAATACTAAGGAAGTGGTGTGTGAAGTTGTGGAAGGGGATATTACACAGCTTGTGATTCAGTTCCAAGATAAGCTTGGGAATGTTATTGAAGGGAATACCCAGCTCCCTGTTGTGAAGAGAGAATTGCCTAGACAGGTAGATGATTGATGCCTAGACAGCTTGTGATTCTTGGTTTTATGTTCTAACTTTCTGTTTTGAATGTTTATGGGTAGTTTTTAAGCTATGAGAAGCTAATGTAGAACCACATTGTGCATTTGATATTTGACTTTATAGTTTTTGACCTTCATTGCTAGTTAGCTGTGTGCAGGGACTTGGGTGTGAGCGTTGAATAGCCTATATGTCCGATATGCATTAGATATGGGTACTTAAAGAAAAATGAGGAGTCCAAGCAATATAGCTAGTTGGTAATTTCTAATCTATGAGAATCTAATGGAAAACCACATTGTGCATTTTGACATTTGAATTTATACTTCTTGGCCTTTATTGCTAGTTAGCGGTGTTACCAGGACTTGGGTGTGAGCTTTGGATAGCCTATATGTCTGATGTACATTAGATATGGGTGCTACATATGGGTACTTCAAGAAAAATAGGAGTTCAAGCAGTATAGCTAGTCAGTGATTTCTAAGCTATGAGAAAGTAATGAAAACCACATTGTGCATTTTGATACTTGATTTTATAGGTTTTGACCTTCAATGCTAGTTAGCTGTGTTACTGGGACTTGGGTGTGAGTGTTGCATAGCCTACATGTCCAATATGTATTAGATATGGGTGTTAGATAAGGGTACGTAAAGAAAAATGAGGAGACTGAGCAATATAGCTAGTCGGTAATTTCGAAGCTATGAGAAACTAATGAACCACATTGTGCATTTTGATATTTGAATCTATAGTTTTCATTCTTTAGTGCTAGTTAACTGTGTTACCGGGACTTGGGTGTGAGCATTGGATAGCCTATATGTCTAATATGCATCAGATATGGGTACTTAAAGAAAAATGAGGAGCTTGCGCAGTATAGCTAGTCGGTAATCTCTAAGCTATGAAAAACTAATGAAGAACCACATTGTGCATTTTGGTATTTGAATTTATAGTTTTTTACGTTCATTGCTATTTAGTCATGTTACCGGGACTTGGGTGTGACGTTGGATAGCCTATATGTCCAATATGCATTAGATGTTTGTACTTCAAGAAAAATGAGGAGTCCAAATATAATAGCAAGTTGGTAATTTCTAAGATATGGGAAATTAATGAATAACCACATTTTGCATTTTGCTATTTGAATGACATTCAATGCTAGTTAGCTGTGTTACACATATGTACATAGGTGTGAGTACTGGATTCGAGTATACTCCGTTTAAGTTTTTCCATGTATTAGGAGGGTCCATTGAGGGTCATATCCCCGATGCATCATTCATGGATTTTAGGCATAGGTACTTCAAGAAAAATGAGGAATCCAAGCAATATAGCTAGTTATGGTAGGATTTGATCTTTGGTTCAATCATAAAATTCATGAAGCAAATATTTGATTGTTTTCTTCATTCAGAAATTGCTATAATTGATTAGATAAGTTAAATTGATAGTTACCAGAACATGAAATAGCATACAGGTGTATAGGAAAGAAAAACTATTACGAATATCGAGCACTGACTTAACTGCTTTTGGATAAGATCTTGTGAAGCATTGCTAATAAGATATACCTCTTCGATTAAACAGGTAATGAGTGATCTTTTGTTTATTGAAATGTTTGATTGTATACTCCTATGAATGATTGATAGATAGTTTATACCTTTAGTTACGATGTTGCAATCGATTCCTATTTATTCATTTTCACAAATGTTGTGTTTTAGTTGCCAATTTGAAGTAACTAGTTTCAGTCTTTATGGTGATTAATTGTTGATTTATGTATGTGCTTTTGATTTACAGCTTCGACAAGGCAATGTTTTTAATATTGAAGCAGGGAAACAAGCCCTGAGGAACATAAACTCACTGGCTTTATTTTCAAATATTGAAGTGAACCCACAACCTGATGAGAAGAACGAAGGGGGCATCATTGTTGAAATAAAGCTCAAAGAGCTGGATCAAAAATCAGCTGAAGTCAGTACGGAGTGGAGTATTGTACCCGGACGTGGGGGCCGTCCCACATTGGTATGTAAATCTAGTTATATATTTTTACTCTGCAATTCTGCATGTAGGTAATAAGAGATTTTGATTGAACTTATAATTTCTTATATTGTGTGCATACCGTGCTGTGTTTTCTTTCTAGGCTTCACTTCAACCTGGTGGAACTGTATCTTTTGAGCACCGAAATCTCAAAGGGCTTAACAGGTCCATTCTTGGTTCATTGACCACCAGTAACTTTTTTAATCCTCAGGTATATTTTTCCCCAAATAATCATGTCAGTGTATCTCCCTCTCTCGCGGTTCTTGTAATGACTATTTTCATCAGTGTTTAGTGTAAAATTTCATCTTACAATGTTCCTATTATTCTTTTCTTCAGGATGATCTTGCTTTCAAGCTAGAATATGTGCATCCATATTTGGATGGTGTTTATAATCCACGCAACCGAACTCTTCGTGCAAACTGCTTCAACAGCCGGAAACTGAGCCCGGTTTTCACCGGTGGACCAGGAGTTGATGAAGTCCCACCAATATGGGTTGATCGAGCTGGTGTTAAATTTAACATTACAGAGGTAATCTGCTATGTTTAAAGAAGTTTTTGAAGTGATTTTTGGATTATCTGTGTCTCCGGAATCATTTATGATTGATATGATTATGCCAGAATTTCACCCGTCAAAGCAAATTCACTTACGGACTTGTGATGGAAGAGATAACAACTCGTGATGAAAGCAGTCATATATCTCCAAACGGTCAAAGAGTGCTTCCAAGTGGAGGCATCAGCGCTGATGGACCGCCGACCACACTCAGTGGTACCGGTGTTGATCGAATGGCATTTCTACAAGCGAATATCACACGCGATAATACCGAGTTTGTAAATGGAGCCATTGTTGGCGAGAGAAATGTGTTCCAGGTTTGCCTGCCTGTATATTTATGTTGTGAATCTTTTGATTGTATTAGGATAGTCTGTCTTTTCTAATACCGATTAATATTGGGAATGAGGTGAAAGCATACTTGTAAATGGGCCTTAATATATTCAAAAAGGCCATGGGGGTGTAATCCTCAAAATATATGAATATAGGAAAAGAATCGAGCATGCATGTATCAAATACATACCCTTTATCCAGCAGTTATCCCTGAGTCCGAGTAACATAAGTTGTTTATGTATAAATATACATTTTAGTCTGCCTAAAATTCGTTTCATAACTAATTGCGGACATATATTTATTCAATGTAGGTGGACCAAGGACTTGGCATAGGCACCAAGTTCCCGTTCTTTAACCGCCACCAACTCACAATTACACGATTCCTCCAACTAAAGCAAGTGGAAGAAGGTGCCGGTAAATCCCCACCACCAGTTCTAGTCCTTCATGGACATTATGGAGGTTGCGTGGGCGACCTTCCAAGTTACGATGCTTTTACACTTGGGGGTCCCTATTCGGTGAGAGGTTATAACATGGGTGAGTTAGGTGCTGCTCGAAACATTCTTGAGGTAAGAAGGATTGGAGACACCTATTTCTTTTCCTAATCTTTTGTTTGTTTTTCAATGTCATTACTTATGTTTTGCACGGAAACGGAAGCTAATGATAAAAAAGCCTTTGGAACCAAGATTAGAATAAGTGTTACATTATTTGAAATTACCAAAATTTATCTGAGAACCATTTTCTGATGTTTCCTGCAGCTCGGAGTTGAGATCCGGATACCCGTGAGGAATACACATGTATGCATTTGCAGAGCATGGTAACGATCTTGGAAGTTCAAAGGATGTAAAGGGGAATCCAACAGAAGTCTACAGGCGAATGGGACACGGTTCGTCATACGGTGTTGGCGTCAAACTAGGACTAGTAAGAGCTGAGTATGCTGTTGACCATAACAACGGAACTGGTGCAGTCTTCTTCCGATTTGGAGAAAGATATTAAAATGTGATTTCGGGTCTAATTCTGCTAAGGTGGGCCGTTACAGGTTCCGGGTACGGTTGAGCTGTTCTTGATCTTAGAAAATCTTGTTGAGAAGTATGGAACTAGACATATCCTTGTGTCAAATAAATTTGTTTCAATTTTGTGCTATATAATTTTATCTTGTTCTGTAAAACCAAGGATTTATAAGGAAATTGTTGGTGCTTGATTACGTACTCTTTTATGTTCTCAAAGAATAAAAACAGAACCGAATTGATTTTCGGGTTTTTCTGACTCGAAATAATACCCGTATTTACTCCTACATGAAAATTTTTGAATACTTCAATGATTGTTTTGTAGCTTTTAAAATTAAGTGATTAAAATGTAAACTTATTAATAGTTTAGTATAAAATTTTTCAAGGTATCTAAGTCTCTTGGAATGGTGAGTGAGGGAAATTTTCAGATATTTAAATTTATAAAATTTGAATTCTAATTTGCTAAAATTTTAACTAGTGGGTTCGGATATTTGAATTTAAGCCTGCAACTATTATTCGAATAAGCAATGTCAATTCAAATAATGGATGTATGGACGAAAATGAACTTAATTATCAAGTTCATACACCAAAATAGATTAAAAAAAAATACCAAAATGGACTCAATTACTAAGTTTAAGGACTAAAAGTTATATTAACCCTTAATAGTTTATATATGACGTTACCCAATCATCAGGGCAAAGCTTTTCTTCGATTTTGCCCATCATGCACCGTTCATTTCAATCATCCACTGATGCCTACGCCAATCTTATAGAAACGTACGCTCATGATCGAGCATTGAAACCAGGAAAACTACTTCATGCGCACCTGATCGTCAAAGGGTTGGCTCATTTGACATATTTGGCTACCAAGTTGATAGCTTTTTACACAGAGTGTGGCCAACTATCAAATGCTCGTAAACTGTTCGATAAAATTCCCAAAAGAAATATCCATCGTTGGATTTCAATCATAAGGGCATATACTCGACGCGGGTATTATCAGGAGGCGATTGGTGTTTTCACCGAAATGCAAACAGAAGGTTTGGGAATCGAAAAATACCTTATCCCCAGTGTTTTGAAAGCTTGTGGACATGTTTTGGATCAAGAAACGGGGAAGAAAATACATTGCTTGTGCGTCAAGAAATCTTTCGAAAGTGATGCTTTTATTACAAGTTCCCTTATTGATATGTATTCGAAATGCGGACAAGTTGAGATGGCAAAAAAGGTGATCGATGGGATGTTTGTGAAAGATTTGGTAGCTTTGAATGCTGTTGTTTCGGGGTATGCTCGAATGGGGATTGTAGAAGAAGGGTTACGTTTAGTGGAGGAAATGAAATTGATAGGAGTTAAGCCCGATGTGGTTACTTGGAACACTTTGATTGCCGGGTTTTCAAAGAAAGGTGATTATTTGTCAGTGTCTAAAGTTTTTGAATCGATGTTGGATAATGGGATCGAGCCTGATGTTGTATCATGGACTTCCGTTATATCGGGGCTTGTACAGAATTTTCGATATAATGAAGCTTTTGATACTTTTAAGAAGATGATGAAACAAGGGTTATATCCGAGCTCGGCTACAATTAGTAGTCTTTTTCCTGCTTGTGTGAATACAGTTAATTTGAAACACGGGAAAGAGGTTCATGGATATGCAACAGTGATTGGAGTTGTAGATGATGTTTACGTGAAGAGTGCTCTTGTTGATATGTATGCCAAGGGTGGGTTTATATCTGAAGCTCGAACTTTGTTTTACAAAATGTCTGAAACAAGCATTGTTACCTGGAATTCGATGATTTTCGGGTACGCAAATCACGGATATTGCAAGGAAGCAATACAGCTTTTCGAACAAATGGAGAAGGAAGGAAAGAAGCCAGACTACATGACTTTCATTGCTGTCCTTAGTGCTTGTAGCCATGCTGGATTAGTCGAGCTCGGAAAGAGTTTATTCAACTCGATACAAGAGAAGTACGAGATTTCCCTAAGGGTAGAACATTATGCTTGCCTAGTAGATCTTTTAGGTCGAGCCGGGAAACTCGATGAGGCTTATGATGTTATTAAAACAATGCCTATGGAACCGGATTTATTTGTATGGGGTGCATTATTAGGAGCATGTAGGAACCATGAGAATGTCGATCTTGCTGAACTAGCAGCTAAGCATCTACGGGAGCTTGAGCCTGGTAGCAAAGGAAACAATCTGTTGTTGGCGAATTTATATGCTGATATTGGTAGCTGGGGAAATGTTGAAAAGTTGAAGACGATGATGAAGAAAAAGAGGTTGAGAAAGTTTCTAGGATGTAGTTGGATAGAAGGCTCGTAATTTCTTTGGCTTGGGTTATTCGGTTGCTCTACTGGTTGTGTAGCTGCAATAACTATCTGCCTGCATGAACAGAGGTCTGAAACCCAAGGGCTTCTCGGGTCTGTTGAAAGCTACAAGCAAAGCCAAAAAGGTAACATTTCTACCAGTTTCTTCGAGTATTTCATTTCTATTTGAAGGTAACTTAAGCTTGATTCGAAATTTGAAGTTCAAAGCTCGAGCTCAATTCAACATAAAGATTGAATTGCTCGAGCCTACTTGCCATATCTAGTTTACTTGGTAAAAAGCTCAATTTTTGTGGTTAAACTCGAACTTAACTTCTGGTTATAAAAAGATTTTCAATGTGAACTAAAACTGAAAAAAGCCCAAGCTTGTGATCTACATGAGTTAAACATTAAGATACTCGATTTTGCTCGAATTATAGTTTAAGCTGTTTGACTCAAAAATATTGAGTCCGAATTCGAATTCTTCTTAAACGAACCGGAAATTTTACTCACATTAATGTTCTTTTTGGTACAATTTATTAGGTTTTCCAAATTCAAACCATCAATGCAAGTGTTAAATATTTTGAGGGTTCAGTTTAGAATATTTTAAAGCTTAGGGATCAATTTAAAATTTATGTCATAGTTTGGAACATTTGATGAAATTAACCCTATAGTATTTGTTATTTGATTTTATTTTTCCTATGCCGGGTCTCCTCGGTTAATAAATACTCACAATGGGCGAAGATGCAAAATCCAACGGCTCATAATAATTCACCCACGTCGACAAGTAACATGGCAGCGGTTAGATTTGAACGCAGGTCCACGTGGCACTATCTAGAGCTTTCTCTCTTCAACCTTAAAACTGAAATTAGAAAAAAGATCAAAAATAAATCGCTATGAACAGTTCAATTTCGGACAAAAAGAAAAAGAGAGCGTAAATCGAAAGGGAGAGAGAATTTTCTTGCATTTTCTCTTCTTTTCCCAATTTTTTTTTAATTTTCTCTGAAAATTGCTCATTTTATGCAATTTAATGGACGGCCGTTTGATCGACTGATCTTCGTGTGTCGTGTAAGTAAAACTTTTCCCCTTTTTTTTTTTTTTTTTGGGTATTGAATTCTGTTTGTTTGCTGAGAAAAAAACGGAGGAAAAATTGATATTCTTGTTTTGCTTTTCCATTGCGTTTTCTCCTCAATTTTTAGCCTCATGAGATTTTGATTCATACAGGGCAATTTAGGTTTCTGTGCTAATATGTATAATTGTCTTATTTTAAATTCATTCGTTTTGCTTGATTTCGCGGTTGCTTCTATCTTTGTATTTGATCTTATTAACAACATGAGGTTTTTAAATCGTAAAGCTTGAATTTCTGCTTATGAGAATTTGTAAACTATGGCTTAATTAGCATAAAACAGTGGAGCTTTAAAGCCGATGTTAAATTAGTAAAATAATGATAATTGATAATGTAAATGACATTGCAGTTATCGAACAATTTGTTTCATTGTTTTATTTTTTTAAAGTAATTTTTTTAGGAACTGAGAAATAGATAAATATGGTGGTTCTAAGCTATAAACAAACTTTCTATTGGATTTGTTAAGCTTTAATGGCATTTGAAAGCCAATTGAATCATTAAATTGGTTGTTTAGGTCTAGATCGTTTTCATTTGTAATGGGATTACTATGATTCTGTTTCCACTGAAATATATATATATATATATTCCAACTGTTATGGTACTTTATCTTTGGAGCTTGGAGAAGTTTTTAACAGTATTTTAGTCATAATTTTCATTAACAAGATTGAAATCTTTGGACTTGTGATGGCCATTTCAGAGCTTACTGTGTTTTGATAAACGAGTATATTTAGTTATCACATGTAGAAAGTGTTTTTAGCTATTAATCCTTAAATTTTGAGTCTATTTCAATTTAGTAAAGCATTTATTTCGTTTGTCTCTGCTTTATTTGATGACTTATATGTTTGAAACGTCATAGGATTTAAAGGTTGCAAGAGAAGAGGCTATTTGTCTAGCATCTCCCACCTTTTAGACAAGTGAAGTTTCAGAGTCTTTGTAACAATGAGCTTTGTTTTCCGAGGTAGTAGAGGAGATATTGAGAGCGGGTTTTCTGGATTTATTCATGAACGTCCTGCCATGGTATGTTAGCTTCCATACCTGTATACTTGTTTGGTTGCACAATCATCTAATACTGTATAATGGGACTCTATCTGTCATTGTGCTATTCCTTTTCCAGCGTATACATGCATCTCGGCCTGTTAACTCCAATTCATTGGCCTTCTTTGTTACAGGTAATGTTATGTTCTCCATTGCATCTGTTTGTTCTTTTTTCTTTTTTTGTCGCTGAGTCATTCCTTATTGTCTTTCTAACTTGTGTTTCTAACCTGTTGTTACCCGTTTGTTTTCTGGCAGTTCTTTTGTTATTCATGATTTTAAACTCTCACCAAATGTCTCCAAATTTTCTGGTACGTACACAATACACATTCACTGAATCACTAGGAGCATGCTAGCTGTTAACACATCATGAATGTATTCTCTCTGTCTGTGCGTGCAGCTTTGGCTAGTAGTAGGCATCTTTTTAATGGCGACTAGCCTTAGGATGTATGCAACTTGTCAGCAACTTCAAGCTCAGGCTCGAGCTCACGCTGCTGCAGCTAGTGGTTTGCTTGGTCATACCGAGTTGCGTTTGCACATGCCACCATCAATAGCTTTTGCTACAAGAGGACGCTTACAAGGACTAAGACTCCAACTTGCCCTTCTCGATCGTGAATTTGATGACCTAGGTATGCTGTTGTCTTTTTCAAAATTCTCCGATGTGATTCTGTGGTTTAGTTTTTAACATGCACTGAATGAAATGCAAAAGGGTTTTGGTTGTTACTAGTTTGGTTCTTTGAAGATTAATACTTCCTTTCTTCTACAGATTATGACACCCTGAGAGCGTTAGATGATAATACTTCCACAAGTCATTCAATGAGCGAGGAAGATATAAATGCTTTACCTGTGCACAAGTACAAGGTCCATGGCCTGGAGAGGTACTCGAGATATTACTACCTATAGCTTGCTTTGGTTGTGAACTAGCATCTGTGGCTTGCTTTATTTTTCGTGTGATCAAATTCATATTTCCATCAACTGATCTTCCTTGTTATTTTTACAGTGCAGGATCATCATTGCAACAGGCATCTTCTTCGTCAGTCACAATTGAGGTATCGATAATTAGTTCTATTTTTTATATAAATCCCTTCTGCAGTTGCTCATTCTATTTTTCAGTTGTTTTTTCATGAAGATTTTATATGTTTCAAAGATCTCGGTAACATAACAAGTTATCAGGAACATCTCCTATACAAAATTGACATAATTGGAGAGGAATTAAAGTGTTGAAGATTCTTTCCGAACCATTTCATATGTGCTGTTTCATCGATCGTTTTTATAGTCTAAAGTCCCAAATATGTGTTGCAGCAAAAGCAAGATTCCCGGAAAGGTGATGGGAATATGAAGGCTTCTGATGATGAACTAACTTGCTCTATTTGCTTGGATCAAGTCAACGAGGGGGAGCTTGTTCGGAGCTTGCCATGTTTGCATCAGGTTCTATTTTTACAGTCTACTCATGTTTTCTTTTGTCATCTAATGATTTTATGGTGTACTGTTTCTCCCAATGTCAAGAGTGCAATATCGAGTTTTTTAGAGAATAGAGCCTATGAACTACAAAAGTATTACAACATCATTGCTATATTTCATGTTATCAAATGGTAAAAGTACTATGGAGGCCCTTCGGATTGCATTTTGCCTGCTTTTCTAAAATAATAGGTAAATTAGCGTCTGTACATTAGATCAAAGAACAAATTGGTCTTTCTGTTAAAAATTTCTATCTATTTCTACTGTAAAAACTGATTCATGTACATTAGCATGATGTACATGTCGCATGCCACATATCATTGTCTCGATATTTCATCAGCCACACCGGGTTTTAATAATAAAAATGGATGAAACTTTTAACAAAAATGACCAATTTGCTCTTTGAGTTACTGTACAATGATTAATTTGTTCATTTTTTTTAGTAGAGGAGGCAAAATGCAATTTGACGATTAATTTGTTCATTTTTTTTTTAGTAGAGGAGGCAAAATGCAATTTGACTTCTAGTACAAGGGCTTCCATGATGCTTTTACCATTATCAAATGTTTCAATATCACATGCTTCCTTGTATCTCAAATGGATGACCTACTGTCATGATTAGAAGTCTGTCCTTGACATATCATTTTGCATATCATTTTGAATTCTTGATGATTCTTTAGTCTCCTCGTGCTTCTTTAGTTCTTTTATGCTTAGTCCTCGGTTATGATGCTTGAAGAAAAATCCTAAGTCCAAATCTTTCCTAGCTGTAAATGGAGGTTATCTCGACGCCCTTTTGATTTTATGAAACTTGATGCATCAATTAACATTTCCTTCTTACAGTTCCATACCACCTGTATTGATCCATGGCTGCGGCAGCAAGGCACATGTCCAGTATGTAAGTTTAGAATGGGGTCGGGATGGCAGGAAAACAGGGAGAGTGAATCAGATGATTCGGACATGGTTTAACTCAACTCCCCTGGTAATACAATCCGAAGTATATATTTGCATTAAACATTAATTTTTCCGGAGATCCATCTTCATATCTCCTTTAGGATTGGAAGCTTATCTATCTTCGGCTCCATGGAAGAAACTGAGGTTAGAGTTTCATCATGCTTAGCCTTGTACATTTAACTTCTCTTTGACTTATGCTGTTTCTAGCCCCATCAGTGTTAGGGATTATCGGGATCGGCAATCCCGACATCCGAGCATGTAGTTGACTGGAATTTATGCAATCTCAATGAGACACTTCGTTTATTGCTGATTACCATCAATCATCTTATTGCCAGGGGCTTCTTGGAATAACTTTTTTGCATATTAATTTTGGAGCATTTCTGAAAACTCCCTGTATTTTGTTAGCATTTTATCGTATCTTAAATGGAAAAACAATCCGGATTTTGGAACTAGTGTCGAATATGTTAATTTTTAAAAGGAGTTTGTTTCATATATTTAGAAGATTGTATTTTACCATTAGTCCTTGAAAAATTTTGAAATTTTAGTTTTACTAACTCAAATAAAATATGTCCCAATGAGTGAAAGTTGTGGATTTTGTTTATGTTGATATTTTCATCTTTATATTTTTGAATTTTGAATTATGAAATTTTAATGGGAACTTTTGACTCCAAATAAAAGTTGCTAAATTCATTGAATAGAATGTAGAATGTTGACATGACACTGTTCGTAAATTGTCATGTTTATGATTATATGTTGGTTAATGAGATTTAAAATAATAATCTTTAATTTAATGAATTTTAAATTTTAAATTAAAAAAATGATTAAATTAGATTTTATGCCTTACGCACAATCTACACGAGCTATGTAGATAGGTTTAACCACATTTTATCGCTAACAATATGAGAGAGAGCAGTGATTAAGGTTTTTAATATTTTATTTTATATTAATAATAGTTCAGAATATTAATTTTTGAGTAATGATGTTGTATAATGTCAAAATATTATTTTTATCGTATCTTTTATGGAATCCAATTCAAGGACTAAAATGAAAAATTTGTCAATACAAATATCAAAGTAGAACAAATTTTTAGAGAAATTTTAGAGGGTCGAATGAAATTTTAATTTTTATAGTTTATATCATTATAATTTGTAAATAATTAAATCAAATTTTTATAATTTTAAGGGATTAAAGTGTAATTTTATTTTTATTAATTTAAATTTTTTAAAAATTTTAAAATTTAAATAATAATTTTACATTTTAGGAAGCTAAGTCCATGTCAGCCTTCTAGCTTTGCACCTGATAATATAATTACTTTTTGGTATCAAAATATATAACTTCTCTTGAACATTAGTATCAAAATCCTGAACATAGATATGACATTGCTATTTTTGTACAATATCCTATCCAACGTATACAATCGTATCGTATTTAAACACATGTCAATGCTGAAAGGTTTAGTGCTTCACAGTTCCCGGTGTGAGTTTCACTGTTATTATCAACATATACGCACATTTACCAGGAAAAGGAACATAAGCATGAAGAAATCGCCATTATTATTTTACTATACGCATACTCCGAAGCAAGTAAAGTAGAGTTCTACAACTACAAATAGTATAATAGAAGAATCGCAGTTGGTGCAACCACAAATATATAGGTAAAACTATACTATTAGTCCCTGTATTATATGTAATTTAATCTCCATATTTTTTAAATTTTAAAATTTTAGTCGCCACTTAAACGGTTAAATCTTTTAAGTCAAACTTTACTATTTTTAAAATTTTATACAGTAAATATATTACTACATGTATAACGACATACCAACTTGTTATTTTTACATAATGCTCATAAAAAAAAAACCCATGTTATATGAACTAAAAATGATCGGATCGGAGACAAAATAATGGAATTTGACGTAACGAACTTAATTACTATGTTTGGGTCTAGATGAAAAAAGTACAAAAATTAAATTGATCAATTCTAAAAGTAAAACGATTAAAATTGATCAAATAAAAAATATAAACTAAATTTACAGCTTATATATAATACAAGGATTAATAACAGAATCAGGGTGTAGCCAGGGGGGCTGGCATGACCCCGGCCCCCCTAAAATATAAAATTACTTAAAAGACCCTTAGAATTTTTTAAAAATTTTAAATTAATAAAGGTAAAATTACACTTCGGCCTCTTAAAATTATAAAAATTTAATTTAATCATTTACAAATTATAAAGATATAGACTATAAAAAATTAAAATTTTATCCGGCCCCCCTAAAAAATTGTTCTGGCTTCGCCCCTGAACAGAATTTAACGAAAAATTATTATTCAAAATAAAGTTTGGTTTATTCCATAATAATAAAAACCCATTTTAGCCATGCATAGATTTGAAGCTAAATTTGGTTTATACTTAATGTGTAAGCTTGGGTTTAATGGGTTAGTTCATTTATAGTAAGACCTATGAAAGAAGTGAGTAATCATTTCATTTGTTGCTTAAAAGAAAGGTGGGTCAAAAGTCGTCTTCGCCTTAGCCTCTTTTGAGTCCCAATTCACCAAACAAAATCCATATATGCATATATTTCCCAGTTAGGGTTTGATGAAAATGATATTTAATTATGTAATATAATAATTACTGCTTTCTAGTTAGTCAAAAATAGATATAACATGTACTAAAAAATTGGTATTTACGATAAATACGATGCAATTGTGGGGTCCTTTTTTAAATCAACGATTACAGTTAAAAGATAGAAAATAAGAGAATTGTAACCGTTTGATCAAGCCACGTCAGATATTAAGAAATTGTACTAATGACTTGGAACTTGTTAAATCAATTGCTGAATACGTTGTTTTTTTCTCTAGAAATTAGTTTCTCTCCTTCCGTACGTGTTGAAACGAGATGAATCGATTAAAAGGTAAGCAAATATTTTTTAATGCAAAATCAAGTTCATTGCCAATTATTGAGGGAGAATATCGTAATTCTATTTTTTTTTTTATCTATTTTGATCACCAAGACTTAAAAATTAAAAATTACGATAGACACGTAATGATAAAAAATGTCCGTGAATATATACACACTAGATTACGTTATACTCAAACGTGACTTTAATTGGTATAATAAATTTAATGCTTCGGATAGCAAATCCCATACTGTTATTATTGATTTTTAAATAATTTATTTGAGTTTAAATTGATTTTTATAAATTTTATATAAAATGTAAAAATAAAAAAATATATATCCATATATGTATATATATAATTGTGATGATTATATATGTTGGGTCCATTCAATCAATTGCACTAGCTGTTTTAAGGCTTTAAAAAATGGTGAAATATTGTGTAGAAAGATAAGATAGATCGACGGGTATAACAAGAACTAAAAACAAACAATGATTAACATACTTTAATGATACTCGACAGTGAATAAAACTGGGTCCAATGTTTGGTCATCTTGTTGTTTTCGGTTCCAAAATAATATGTTCCCATTCTTATTACCTAATCAACCACACACACACACACACACTACATACATTCTTTCTTATGTCCCCCTATATATATACATACATTTTTCTCCATGTTTTGTCATGAACAAACACACACATATATATACCACTCCAAAATTTAAACCCTAATAGCTTCGGGGGGGAAAAACATAACGAGAGCTTTGCTTTTCCAACATCATGAGGTTTTCAGGTTTTTTGTCATCGGCAGTTACGGTCATCTTGTTTGTTGGTTGTTTCATGGCGGTTCCTGAGATTGTCACTGCAAAACATGGCGGCGGGGTTACCAGACACTACAAGTTCAGCGTATGCTTCCATTGCTATGTATATGTATAATGTGTGTGTATATATATATATATATATATATATTTTTGCATTGTTTACTATTATTTGTGAAGTGAAATTTAAACTACATTATTAGTCATCTAACTTTTTTTTTTTGTCACTCAACTATGAAAAATTATAAAATAATCACTTAATTATTTAATATTGTTTTAATCTGTTCACCAGTTGACTAAAACACCCAAAAATCCTAGATAGTTAGATGACAAAGAAGACAAAATTGAATAATTAAGTGACCTAGTCGAGTGACTACTAATTTAGTTTACCCTAATATATTAATGACATTGTTGAGGCAAGAAAAAAGATTGTATGAAACAGTGACTCCATGTCATCTGTATCCCTTTCCAATAATTTTATGCCACGTCATCCTGAAATTCAGGATGAAAATACTGATGTGGCATAAAACTATTGGAAAGTGATACAGATGATATGGCGTCACTGTTTCATATAATCTTTCCCGTTGAGGCAATACACTTTCAACAAGCTCGATTTTGTTTTGATTGGGATTTTGTTTCTTAACTTTATCAAGAGCCCTGATAGGTTCATAGAGTGAGGAAAGCCTTGTAAAGTCTCAATAGACAAAAAACATGCAAACCAAAAGTTTACTCATGGTTTGATTCGACCCCATGAAGTATGACATATAAAGCATGCTTCCCGTAAATGACCTATTTGTTATAATGCCATACACACAATTCTTCGGTTTGCCATGGTTTTTGCTTATCCAACCATTTTTGCAGAATTGAAAGCCAACTTTGACAGAGGACAAGACATTACATATATATTTTTGGTTGCAGATAAAGATGAAGAATATTACACGATTGTGCCGTCGTAAGAGCATTGTTACAGTTAACGGCAAGTTCCCAGGGCCTCGTGTTGTTGCCAGAGAAGGAGATCGCTTGGTCGTTAAAGTAGTTAATCATGTTCCTAACAATATCTCCATCCATTGGTAAATATGAAAAGCCTTTGAATTTAATTGTAGTTAGGGCAAGTTAAAAGGATTAGCAAAAATCAGTTTAATTTTAAACTAACTTAACTGATTTTGCTCAAGTCAATTCGATTAAGTCGATTATAATAATAAAAGAAATTTTGTAGGCAGTTAAAATTAGAGGTGATCATGGGCCGGGCTGGGTCAGGTTCAAGTCTAGTCCAGATAAAACTTTAGGCTCGCCCTGCCCGAAATATAGGCCTAAAAATTTGTCCAAGCCTGGCCCGAAAGAAAATTGATAAATTCGAGCCCAGCCCGGCACGCCCCATATTAATTTTTTTCAGTTTTTTCATTAAATAAAAAATTTAAAACAAATATTAAAACAAAAAAAAATAAAAAATATGTAAATTTAAAAAGTATATTTTATTAAAATAATATATATATATTTAATATATAATTCGGGCTAGGCCCAGGTTAAAAAAGTTTTACCCAATGTCGGCCCGTTTTCTAAACTAGCCTCTTTTTTTTGCCTAAATTCATATTTTGGGCTATATTTTTACCCGAATTCTCCCATTTTTCGGGCGAGCCATCGGCAAGGCCAAGTGACCCAACCCATGATCACCTCTAGTTAAAATATGTTATATCGATAAGTTGAATTTTCATAACGAATACTATCATCATAGATGTTGAAACCAAACCGAATTAATTGGTTAGATAAAAAATTGGCCAATACATTGATCTGGAATAAGGGAGAAAATCAGTTGACCAGTGAATCGGTATAAATCGATTGTGCAACAATAGAACCGAATTTTATTTTTCGTAGGCATGGAATTAGGCAGCTTCGAAGCGGATGGGCAGATGGGCCTGCATATATCACACAATGCCCCATTCAAACAGGCCAGTCTTACGTTTACAACTTCACTATAACCGGACAACGAGGAACCTTAATCTGGCATGCTCACTTTTCATGGATGAGAGCTACTGTTTATGGCCCACTTATCATCCTCCCAAGGCGCAATGAATCTTATCCTTTCATTAAACCTTATAAAGAAGTCCCTATCTTGTTTGGTAAGCTATATTGCAAGAAAATCACCATTTTATTTTTGTGTATACGGTGTTCGACGATTTGACAGAACGAGTTCTTTTTGGCTTGTTGAACTATAGGTGAATGGTTTAATGCTGATCCTGAAGCCGTTATCAATCAGTCACTTCAAACTGGTGCTGGCCCTAATGTTTCCGATGCCTACACTCTCAATGGTCTTCCAGGCCCATTGTATAATTGTTCTGGCAAAGGTATATTATATTCGAAATTAGAACCGTTTAAGGATCGAGTTATTAATTTAAGCTTAGATATTTGTCGATATTTCGAATATTTGAACAAAAAATATTAAAAATACAAGCTTAACTAAAAAATAAAATTTAAACACCGAGGCACTAGCGTACCTCAATCGGACTCATTTTTTAGTTTATAATATGTTATTTCTTTTTATTTTTATGTATTATACAATTTATATTAGATGAAAATTAAATATATTATACTATAATATGAATATAACTATAAATATAAATAAATATTTTTAATTTATGTTAAGAAATTTAATAAAATATTAAATAAAATGACATTTTCTAAAATTACATTGTGGGTAGATCTTAATTAGAAATGTTCATGGGTTGAATTGGACCGGAGCTTGAGATTAAGCCATTCAAATGACTCATTTCACTGTTTAAAAAAAATAATTTTCATTTAAATTTTAATTATAAAATATTTTATATTAATATAAACTTTTTTTGTATTTATATTATTTTTAAATAGAAAAATGTGCCAGATTGAGCCAACTCGAGGTTAAAAATCTAAGCCCAATCATAAAGTAGATGGGCAATTTAGCCCATGAACATATTTAATCTTAATGGGCTTGAGTTAATTTTTAAACAATAGGCAAAATTTGAGCCCATATCTACAGTTCAACTAAGCTTGGGCAACTATCTATAATATAAATATTATACATGGACTCGGTCCAAAAATACCTCTATTCGTAATTGTGTTTATGTTTTTTTTTTTTTTTCATAAATTGTGTTTTGTATTGAGTTTTTAAAATTTTTTCTTGTCAGATACATATAAATTGAAGGTAAAGCCCGGAAAAACATATCTACTGAGGTTAATGAATGCTGCACTCAATGATGAACTATTCTTCAGCATTGCAAACCACAGTGTCACTGTCGTGGAAGCCGACGCATCGTACGTGAAACCGTTCATGACCGACACATTAGTGATAGCACCGGGACAAACCACCAATGTGCTCCTAAAGACCAAATCGCCAGCCCCTGATCCGCTTTCTATATGTTGGCTAGACCCTATTTCACCGGCATGGGCACAATCGACAACACAACCGTTGCCGGCATCCTCGAATACGAAAACCCGAAAACCCGGAAAATGCTCCATTGTTTAAACCAAGCTTACCAGCCATCAATGCCACAAATGTTGTAGCCAATTTTTCAAACATGTTCAAAAGTTTAGCCACCAACAAGTTCCCCATCAATGTCCCACAAAAAGTGGACAAAAGGTTCTTTTTTACTGTTGGACTTGGAACCAACCCTTGTCCTAAAAACCAAACATGTCAAGGACCAAATGGTACAAAATTTGCAGCTTCAATGAACAATATCTCCTTTGCACCCCTACAACAGCTTTGTTACAATCATATTTCTTTTCTAAAATGGGGTTTTCACCGCCGATTTCCCATTTCCTCTTCATCCGTTTAATTACACCGGCACTCCGCCGAACAACACACACGTTATTAACGGTACCACTAAAGTTGAAGTGTTACCGTTCAATGCGAGCGTTGAAGTGATCATGCAGGACACTAGTATATTAGGTGCTGAGAGCCACCCTCTCCATCTCCATGGCTATAATTTCTATGTTGTTGGTCAAGGTTTTGGTAACTTTGATCCTAAAAATGACCCTTCAAAGTTCAACCTCGTAGATCCGGTTGAAAGAAACACCGTTGGTGTCCCCTCCGGTGGTTGGGTTGCGATTCGGTTTCAAGCAGACAATCCCGGTAACAATTCTTATCATATAGTTCATAGTTGAATTATGATTTTACTATCTTTAGTGCTTATACCTTAATTAGACATGATTTGATTTTTTACTAACATTTTAGTTAATCAAAATAATTAACATCATTAACTATACGGGTCATAATAAGGACAGGGGCGAAGCCAGGGGCTAGCATGGGCCCCGGTCCCCCTAAAATGTAAAATTACTATTTAAGCCCTTAAATTTTTTAAAATTTTAAATTAGTAAAGATAAAATTACACTTTGGGCCCCCTAAAATTATAAAAATTCGATTTAATCCTTTACAAATTATAAAGATATAAACTATAAAAAATTAAAATTTTATCTGGCCCACCCTAAAAAATTGTTCTGGCTTCGCCCCTGATTAAGGATTTAACTTTTTCTTAAAAACTCCCTTTTAAACGTAAAAATTCACATCAATATCTTAATTGGAATAGTAAATGATGTTAACTATTAGGATTAATTAACAATATTTTAAGAGTAAGATGAAATTCTTCCAAATTAAAGCATTGGAATTAAATTCTCAGCTTGAACATAGTATAAGTAATAATAGGTTTAATTTCAATTTTAATCCCTTTATTATGTTGAAATTTAAGATTTAATTACTCTTATTTAATTTGATATAATTTAATCCGATTTATAATGTTATTAATAAGTCTAAACATATTAGTTGGCTGCCATTGAAAAGGGGATATGGATTTTATTTTATTTCATTCAACCATTATTTTTAACCAATAATAAACTTAAGAAACATCTCACATATGTGTTTATATATATATATATAATGATTTAGGTGTTTGGCTGATGCACTGTCACTTGGATGTTCACTTGAGCTGGGGTTTAAGAATGGCATGGATAGTGTTGGACGGAAAACTTCCTAACCAGAAACTGCCGCCGCCGCCGTCGGATCTTCCCAAGTGTTAAACTTTTTTGTCTCTTTGATGGGGACTTGAAAATATATATATATATATATATATACACATATAATTGTTTTGTTGTTGTCTTATAAAGCCAACATTGGCATTGAACATGGTTCTTTGCTGTTTGGAGAATCTATCACCTACACAAATGGTGAAGGTTTTGTATACTTTGTATGAGTTTCAATGCAGTTGTTGCGGCCAATAATAAATACTTTATTCTCATAGAAATATCTACGTGTATTTCAATTTTTATAATTTTATATTAATTAATCTAAATACAAATATGGAGATTAAATTCTAAATTATTAATAGTATAAGAACTTAGAACAAATTTTTACTCTATAATTTGTCCCAAAAATAATTAACCCAATAAAAAGCATACTTCACAAACTATGTTAATTGAGATTAAAAGTTCAACACTTTGTTCTTAAATCAGTCCTTCAAGCTTTCTAATATCTTCACAGCAATCATATTTAGAACTAGGTATAGAGTATTTCCAATGTTAGCCAATGTTGTCTATATATAGATGATATGTACATATATAAATGTATATATATATATATATTGTGTGTATATATATATATATATATATATTGTAGCTAACTTTCTGGTTTTTAATTACAAAAGATCCAATGGATATGAAATCATCCATTAGTTCAACACAAAAAAAAAAAAAAAAACTTCCCTACAGCCTATATATATATATATCAAGAATCTCCATGTTTATGCCAGCAAACAAGCATGGCGACACAACGCCCCATAATATAGAATCTAGCCTTTTGTTTTTTAGCTAAGTTACTGCATTTACGCGAAATGGAAGAGCTCTTTTGCGAACAACTTCGAGGCAATGATGATGAAGATGAAGAAGAACAAGGGTTCTTTTGTGAAGAGCTTCTAAGAAGGGATTCGGCAGTGGTGGCAGCGGCGGTGGTTGTTTTGGCTGAAAAACTCCTCGGCAGTGATGATGAGCGCTTTGAAGAACTATTATTAACTGATGACGAAGCTCCTTTCTTTGATGTTTTACAGTACTTGTCGTCCATGGAGAATATATATATACATCTATATATAAGCTTCAATGGGGAGCACCAATGGCGTCACTGTTGTTAAAAGAGTTTGAATAATGATGAATGTACGGCGGAAATGAATGACAACGTGAGGAAGGAGATATATGTGATTGTGAAACGATTTTCAGAGCAGCTGACAGTAGTGGGGCTATATGTTCTTACGTATGTCGCCACGTCATATGTATCCTTTTCTAATAAATTTATGCCACATTAGTATTTTTATCCTGAATTTCAACATTTTATCTTGAATTTCAGGATTTTAATTTGGATTTGATTTTTTTCAGGATAGAAATGTTGAAATCCAGGATAAAAATGTTGATGTGGCATAAATCTATTGGAAAGAGATACAGATGACGTGGCGTCACTGTTTCATTCAATCCTTTCCCCTATTACGCATTCAGAAGGATTGATGAATAATGACGCCACGTCATCTGTATCCATTTCTAATAGATTTATGCCACATCAGTATTTTTATCCTGAATTTCAGGATTTTAATTTGGATTTAATTTTTTTCAGGATAAAAATATTGATGTGGTATAAATCTATTAAAAAATGATACAGATGACGTGGCGTCACTGTTTCATTCAATTCTTTCCCATTAGGCATATTACAAATTTATCTATTATATTATTCATATAATTATTTCCCCTCCCATCTTAATCAATCTATAACACTTCATCCAAGGTCCATCTTGAGACTAAATTTTGAGAATAGTAAAATTTTAAAATTTTAAGAATTTAATAAGCTTTTAAAAATTTTAAAATACCTAATTAAAATTTTAAAATTTTTCAAAAAAGAAGAAATTTCCAAATTTTGGGAAAAATTACTTAAAATTATGTTAAAATTGTAAAGTTGAGCCTTTAATCTTAATATTTAGGTTTAAGTTTCACTATTTATAGATTTATTTTGATTTTATATTTTTTATAAAAATATTTAAAACCCATAATAATATTTATTATTTTTAAATAAAATACAAAATGGCATGGGCCCCGCCTCCTAAAATGTAAAATTATTATTTAGACCTTTAAAATTTTTAAAATTTTAAATTAATAAAGGTAAAATTACACTTTGGCCCCTTAAAATTATAAAAATTTGATTTAATCATTTACAAATTATAATGATAAAAACTATAAAATTAAAATTTCATCCGGCCCTCCTAAAAAATTGTTCTGGCTTCGCCCCTAATAAAATATATTTTAATATTTTTTCAACTCAACTAATATTTAAAGTGTGAATTTGTGCTTAAATTTATAAATGTTTATAATTTATTTTTTAACATTTAAAAGTGTGAATTCTATAGTTTCCTTAGCCCTTACGTCTGATTGTTGTATGGGGGAGTTTTGCATGTTCATACGTACCTTGTTTTGTTAACGTGGCACGACACCATTGGTCAGTTAGTTCTTCAAGACTTTTGGAGGTCTTAAATTGTTGCAGATATAAATTAGATTTTGTCCGACACAAATGATAAAAAAAATGTAAAAATAAATTTATATTATTATGATTAATATTTAAATAATTTTTTATTATTTTTAAGTTCATCGCGATAAACTAAGCTCAATACGGTAAAATTATATTTTATCTCCTTAAAATAATAAAATTTAATTTAATCCTTTAAAAGATATTATAAATATATAAGTTATTAAAATAATGAAATTACATTTTACTATAGTAAAATTTATAATTTAATTTCGATCCCTTAAAAAATTTTCTGACCTTACCCAAGTTAGTAATTTGTAATTTATAAATATTTAGGACATTGATTTAAATGTGCTGAAGAAAAAACTATAGGTAGTTTTAAACACTGTATTTCTTCCCATAGAATTGTCAACCCATAGCTTCTTCCCAGCGAATTAATAATTTGAATAGAATTGGACCGACCCGAATTTAAAGTTTTTTTTGTAGGTTTAATTTGAACTTGATTTTATTATTTAGGGTTTTGTTTTTTTGTGTGAATTTGATTTGGTTCGATCCATATTTTTAAATTTTTTTAAACCTTTCATGATGATTTGGGTTGATTCGATTCGATTTTCAATTTTAATACTAATTTCAAATATTATTTGGTAAAGTTTTAAAACCATTTCATAAATATTTCAAAAATGATTTTTAATAAAAAAATCAATCTCTTATATATTATTTTTATATATATATATATATATATATATATACTTTCAAATTATTTTCACTATATTAAATATAAAATATTTATTTTATATCTTATTAAAAATCGATTCAAATAACTATAATTTTTAATATGTATTTCATAAACTGTTCAAATATATTGATTCAATCAATTTTCAAGTTTTCAATTTTTTAAACCCACCCTATTTGTTTCATTGATTTTAATCTAATAACCAAACATAATACTTTTTTCTGCAAATTGCATTAATTTTCTATTGTTTTCCCATTAAACAATTACTAAAAACAAGAAAGGAAAAATGGGGAATCTAAAGAAACATTAATCAACATATAATTTTATTGTTAAATGAGACAATTTGACTGGTCAATGCTTTTTAACAATGAAATTATATATATATACTTTAAACCTTGCTTTCGCATGTTTTCAAACCAATGTTTGGTTTTTAAGGATTTATATTTTTTTTGTTGAATTATAAGAGAAGAATAAAACCCTAATAATAATGCGATTAGTGCGGCTCAAAATAAAATAAAATGTTAATCAACCCCAATTAATATATTAATATTTTTAGAATTAAAAACTAAAACGATAATTTTTATAAAGGGAGGATTAGGAAAATCCTATTGATTGCAGCTTTCTCCAAACCTCCGAGAAAAGCAAGAAAAAAAAGGTTCGAATGGTATGATCTATCCGTCAACCCAGAATGAAAGGGGCGATCTTGTAGTTCTTGGTCTGTGAATATACGTTGTTAGGTGCGCCATTTTATTTTTCCATTGAGGTCAAACCTAAATCTGTGCTCGAGAGATAGCTATCCATACACTGATAAGGGATGTATGGATTATTGAGAAGAGAGGAGTCGTGGTGGTCCCCCCTGGACCGCCTAGATCCCACGAGTGAATAGAAAATTGGATCTACATTGGATCTCACCTGGATTGTCTCATCTATCCTCCTGAGAAGAAGTTTGGTTTCAAACCAAGATTAGACTTTCGATACTAAGTTAATGGTAAGAGTGATTCAAAATTGAATATGATGAGCGACTAAATCGAAAAAATTAATAGTTGTGTCACCAATTTTTTTTTTTTATTTTCTTTCCTTTTGTTTTACAAATTATGTAAATTTCAATATTGGTCAAGCATAGTGTAAGGATGGGTCAAAATGAAATCACATGGTGTGTTGTGACTTTCATTACTTATACAATGTTTATATTTTTTATTAATTGAATATATGTACATATTGTAAAAATTATTTAAATTTTAAATTACAATCAATATAAGTGTATCATATTTTAATTTATTACACTGTTTTTCATATTAATTTAATTTTTTAATTAATTCATATTAAAATTTTAATATGATGTTCAAAATTAATCTATTTAATTATCAAACACTTGAGATTTCCACATAGAAACATGTGAGGTGCACAAGCATGGGCACCCTTCAAATTTTATTTTATTTTATTTTGAAATAAAAATAATTAAAATACATGAATATTCTAAAATTTATGTGAATATATAATATTTTAAATATTAAAATATTAAAAAATTACTAAAATTTATTTAAAGTACACTTGAGAAATAGGTCAAAGATGTCATAAATTTATGTAAGAAACCTAACTCAATGTAAAATAAAGAAAAAGAACTTTCACATTTTCACATTGTTTGTTCCATGTTCACCTTGTTTTTATTATATAAAAATATTCAAAGAATCTTAGCTCGATTAAAATAGATATTATTGTCAATGTTAGAGGATATAAGTTTGAGTGCGTTAAAATATATTGTCTTTCTATTTATGAGTTGGAATTAATTTTAATGAAAAATATCCAATAACCTACTAATCGCGATATTCTAAATAAAATAATCAAACGATTATCTCAATTAAATCCGTGAACTCGGTTGTTCTGATATTTAGACCTAACATTGCTCACAAATAATTGTTTTGATAATTTAGACCCAAAATATTTTAATAGTACACCAAGTTTTGGGTACAAATTTGATCCATTGTCAAAATAAGATTAAAATTTTGATTTTATTTAAAAAAATCTTAATTTATAAGTGTTGAATATGAATTATGTATTTAATATAGATGTTGAGATCAACCCGTATAAACAACGAAATAGAAAAGGTAAATAAGATCGAATATAAATATTTTACGTGAAAATTTATTTGAAGAGGATAACAACTACATGTAAAGAAGACTTTGGCTTTTCACTAAATAAGTAAACAAACAAGAGTATAATATAAAGAAAATAAACAAAAAAAAAAGTTCAACTCGAATACACCCTAATTTACTGTCTTGCAGTACATCTTTTTTGAAGATTTGCAAAATGATACTTCAGTGAAAGAAAATTGATAGAAGAAATTTTAGCATCTCCTACGCTTATGCAGCTTCCATTTTTTCAGTAAATGTTGCACTCCCTCAGTTAATGTTGCCTTCCTTCCTTCATTGAAATTCCAAAGTTCCGGTACTATGTATCTGCCGCTCGGATTGTACTCGTTCATCTGTTTCAATGCCGTTGTCACAGCATCGTATGCTTCATCGCCGAGCTCTGTCTTGAGTTCGACCAATTTTTCATCTTCCTCATCAAGTATTTCCTGTAAAAGAAAAATCACTATTTTTTAGCCTAACGAGAGAGAATAAAGTTAAGTCATAAGAGCAAGATAACTTGATAGGTTAAATAATGGATGTCCGAAAAAATTTTAGATCTTATTTTTATATTAATATTGGGGGCAGTATGAGTAGGGAATTGCCCAAACTCTGACACCTTGTCCAAACACAGCCCAAGCAAGTTAGACCTCTCAAGAAAGTAATCCGGCCACCAAAAAGTCTAAAGACAAGCCAACGTCATACAGCAACAAATTTAGTATGTTACTTAGATACAAGTATAAAGGAATTATCCTTCGAATATATTAGAACTCATTTGAAAAATAAGCATATTAGCATCTGACACCCTTTAGTTAAATGAGAATATATCCATTTAGCCCCTCCCATAATATAAATTATGGACATTAAGTCCTTTCGTTTTTGAATAAATGAATTTTTTGCATTTTTAGCGCCTCAAAAAAATTAATAATATAACTTAAACATTTTAACATAAAAGTTAACCTTGGCTCCTCCTTTTATAATTTTATCTCAAACCCACAAAATAAAATTTCTAACTTTGCCCCTCTTGACACTTATCTGAATCCGAATAAGAAAGATAGGATAAACTGATCATTTCCCTATTGTTATACCTTAAGGACAAATAAGGATAAAGATAGTCAAGCAACAACAGTTATTAAAGAGGGGAAAATTGAATGGGTATAAAATATAGAGAAAGAAAAAAATACCTTGCAATTTCCTTCCTTGTCTGTGAGGATTTTAAAAGGATGCCAGCTAGGATGTCTAAGATAGTCTTGCCACAGTGTACATAGCTCTGCTGATTTCACATCAGCTTCTTTAGCTGAGTATTTTCTTTTGGCTGCAACTAAGAAGGGTTTAATGTCCACTTCTCCCATTTTCTTGACACCAATATGAGCTCTGGTGGAAACATCTTCAAATGCCTGTGGAACAAAAATCAAGTAACACATAAATCTCTTGCAAAATTCATGGACACCGTGTATATATATATATATATATATATAGAAAGCACTTCTTAAGCTCCTATCTTTCTTCAAAATATGCAAAGGCAAGTTGATGCATGTAAGTTCTTCATCTAACCATTTAACCAAGGGTTGAACAACTAGCACTATTGAAAAGTAAACTAATTCCATTACTATAAAAGTGATTTTGAAGCAAAAAAAGGTAAAATTTTAAACTATAGTGAGATTGAACGTTAAAAATTAACTTGTCGTGTTTTAAAGTGACTGAAACAAAAAAAAAAAATTCAAAAATTTCAACATTACTATTATTTTTGAAATTAAGTATTGCATGCAAGTTATATTACGAGAAATGTCACTGTTAGACACAGACATGTTCACTTTATTATTTTTAACTCATGTATGTGAACTCTATGCCTATCTCTAAATAATGTAGGTTTCAAGTAATATAACATGCCAGTGATTAGCTCTTATACACGTTTTCTAAGAAAAGAAAAAAGGGGAATATAACATATACTTACAGTGATTAGCTCTTTTCGGGCATATTGTAATTCATCATTGCTTTTGCGTTCCTTGATAATAAGAGCTTGATTAAGATCTTCCAAGTCTTCCAGTTCTTCTTCCTTCTCTTTCAGTTCATCTTGAATTACCTCCAACCTTTTCTTTGTGTCTGCATCCCCATCACCATTCATGTGCCCCATCACTTGTAAAGCCCCTCTCAAACGCTGTATCTCAAGTTCTAATCCTTGTCTAGTATCAAGTTGCTTTTCTAGCTTAATGATTTCTCTGCGAAGTTTCTCCTTATCTCTCTGATATAGGAAAATAAATAAATGGTAAATGAAGAGATTCTAGAAATTGAAAATAGCACACAATATGAAGACCAAAGATATACCTTGTGCTCTTCAGCCAGTTTGAACATAGTTTCATCAGCCTTCTTTTGTTCCAAGGCTGCTCTCTCGTTCTGCCAAAACAATTTATGAATATTTTGATTTGTATAGATGGGAAGTAATATGATAGGTTCACTAAATCAATTTTTGTTATTATGGTTTAGATAAAAGGGCTAATTGCTATACCTGCTATATTGGACAACTTGTATCTAAAGTATCAAAAAATATCGGTACATGTGTTTAAAATTTTGATACACTATTTTAAATATGTTCAAAATACCATCATCTTCTCGTGCTGAAGTTTTTTGGTCTCATTTTCATTTTGAGCCTCCCGTTGCAACAATTCCTTCTCACGCTGCTCTAATTCTCTTTTCTGGTCTAGAATACATTTTGCATTCCTCTCATGTTCTAAAGAAATCTGCTTGAAATTATTATGAGCATTCTCCTGCATCTTTTTACACTCTACACAATATAAACTATAACCCGTTAACAATTAGAATAGTATAAATTGAATTTAAGTCCCTTTTAGAAACTAGGATTGCAGCATACCTTCATTATAAGCTCTGATCATTTCATCTTTTTGCCACATCAATGTACTCACTGAGCTACTCACTTCATTGAATTTGTTCTGCATTTCCTGAAGGCGTTGATTCTTGGTCTCCAAGGTATCGTTTAGTGTTGTCAATAGCTTTGAGGTCTTCCTTCGATCTTCGGCTTCTTTGCTCGAAACAGTCTTCAAGTCTCCATTCCTACGAAGATATTCCCCAATCAGTCCACCAGAGTAGTAGTCGTCTTCACGAGCAACCCATGCATACAATTTGTCTTTTTTCCTCCGAGATGAGTAGTAATCCTTCTTCCCATAATGGTCCAATTCAAAACTCTTTTCAAACATGATGGCATTGTTAAAACCATCCCATTCTTTATTGAACTCTACTATGGCGTATCCTGAGTGACCGTGTCGGTTCCAAAGAGGTTGAACCTTCAATGGGTTGAATCCCTTTTTTGCCAAATCCTCCCTCAGTTTCCTTCCACTTTCCCCTACATGTTTTCCATCTTGCAGTGTTGTTGGAATATTGGCAATGATGCCCTTCCATGGATGAACAAACATCTGGTCATCACGAAATAAAAATAGACACATCTTTAAGTTTGTAAACAACTAGAAAGTATATGCAGATATGATGCAGTATAATGACTAAATGTGACGAGTGGATTCCATAGCATCTCAAAATTTGCCACCCATAAGTGTACGAACCAATGACCACTCAGTAAAGATAGTCCCTATTCAAAACACAAGTACCTAGCTCAAAGTCTAATAATTCCATGAAATCCTATATTCAAAATTAAAGCAGTACACATCTTTAGTAAACTTTTGAAAATTCCTTAACAGCATTAACAGATTTCAAAAGGTTACCCTTCTGAAGAAAGTGAAGTGTCTGATTATAATAAAAGCAAAGCATAAAAGAAACTTTTGAAACCATTACTAGGCCTCAGCTTCTTAGAAACTATATATATACATGACAAAAAGCCACATCTTCAGCAAATAAAATCATATACAAGCAGAGCATAGTAAAGAAAATGAAAAATTTGAAACATATGAAGCAGCTACAAATTTAAATTCAATTGTCATTTCATTTCTAACAAGCATTCAACAGCCAAATTAAGTAAACCAGAGGACTTTTCAATGAACAGAGCAAATATATACAAGAGGGTAAACTTACACTAGTGTCAAACTTCATCTTCCTAAAGTGGATTACACATGTAGAATTTTAAATAAATTAAAAATGTCTAATTATTGGTTTGATATAAAAAAACTTTCATTCGGTGAATATGTGATTTTCGATTGTCCATTAATATAAAGATATATTGCATCCATTTGAAACTTCACATATATGATAAATAACATTATAATTGATAAACTCAACTATTAAATTGTTAAACTAATTAGCAAGTGAATCCAACCTATGGTAAACAGAAACGTCAGTGTTCATAAAAAAAATAAAAATGAAGTTATACATTAACATTTTCCTTCACTTTCGTCAAAGCCAAACAGAGCAAGAAACACACACACATATCATGCATTGACGTTTTCCATTTCATTTTCCTTCACTCTCTCGTTGAAGCCAAACAGAGCAAGCACATATATATCATGTATCGACATTTCCTTCTCCTTTTCCTTTTCCTTCACTTTCGTCAAGTCAAACAGAGCAAGAAACACACACGCACGCTTATCATGCATTGACGTTTTCCATTTCTTCCTTCACTCTCTTGTTGAATCCAAACAGAGCAAGCACATATATATCATGTATCGACATTTTCCTTCTCCTTTTCCTTCACTTTCTCGTTAAAGCCAAACAGATTAAACACACACGCGCGCGCACACACACACACATATAATACGTTAAGCAAAAACGGCACTATTCAAAAAAAACGCAACAAACAGTAATGACTTACCTTACAAAGACGAAGATTCGTTGAGGAAAATTTGGCAGGAAGCTTGAAAACAGATCACCGTCGTCGCAAAATCACCGCCGTGGAACACTGAAAACCTTGAAAAACCTAGGGTTACAACAAAAAAAAACAAAGCAATGAAAATCAATTTTTTTTAAAAATTGAGAAAAAATTGTCTGCGCTTAGCTTTACCAAAATAAGAGAAGAACAGTACGACTTTCAAATGCCAATACGCGCTTGTATATACATGATGTTGGCAACAAATTGGTCGTTTCAGTTTCTCCTGGGTCAGACGGCTTTTCGAGAGTATGTTAAAACCATGTTTGATTTTTAATCAAGTGGCTTTAAGGGCGAGTGTAATGCGGTTGGGATGGTACGGTGGGATCCGTACGAAAACGCGGAATAATGTGGAGGATTTTTTGTTTCCTTATAAAAACTAAAAGAATTAGTTGACTCCTGCATTAAATCCTAACTCAATTGAGTTAATTTAGTATTAAAAAATTAATTAAATCTTTTTATTAACGATTTTCATTTTGATTGGATGCATAAGATTTTATTTTATTTTTTAAAAAAATGTGAGTTGATTTTTAGAGTATTTTGAAATGGTAAACATTAAAAGGTACTAAAAATGCAAAACTAAAGAAAATGAGGGACTAAAAGATTAATTTTTTGTTTTGTTCTAAGCTTACATGGGCTTAGTTTAGATTTCTTTGAAGATTAAAGTTTATTTATCTATTTGTTGGCACATTTAGTATTTTTCTCTAAAATTTTATCATTAATATCATGGTACAATCTTATCGGATCACGAGTTATAATATTTTATCAGATGTTTCTTAAGGTTATAACTATCACTATTGGCGAAATTTAGCATTAAGTTTTGGGGTTAACTAAAAGATTTAAAATTTTGAGAGTTTTAATGAGATTTTTAAAAATTTTGATAAGTCTATTTAAAACTTTCAAAAATTTTAGAGGTTTTATGAATATTTACAAAAGAAATGAAGAGCCTAATTGAAATATTTAAAAATTTTCAAAGGTTTAATAATAAATTTCAAAAAATTAGGGGGCCTAATTAGAACCTTTAGAAAAATTTAACAGTATAACTAAAATTTTCAAAAAATTAGGAGGCCAAGGCCCTCTAGGCCCTAATGAGGATCGGTCTTTGACTATCACCTCTTTCTCACATTTAAAGTCGTGCATGAAACTTTTATCTCGCACAGCTCATAAGTGATAAAAGTAAAGAATAATTATTACCTTCCCCACATATATATAAAATCGAACCCATTCGATTTCTAAAACGGATTACTAATCCTTAACTTTTCATAGACTCCTTCATCAATGGTTGTGAATGGTTGATCTTTCTCAATCTTTTCGACTTTGGTTCCGTAAGAGCAAGTCAGAAAGATTGAAAAATAGAACCATCTGATTTGATTCGTTCTTGATATCAATGAGATGGTCATCTTAGGGCGATACTTTTATTGACAGATCTCTTCTCATCAATTCGATTAAAAAACATTGTTTTTATCATCTCTTCTATTTTTTTTACACTCAATTTTTATTTTATTTTATTTCCACTTTTCACTCCCTCTCTATCCCTCTACTTTTCCACCCAATCAAATACAAGAAAAATTATCTAAACTGAAATATAAAAATCGGTTTCAATTTAAAATTCTAATATTGAAATAAGACATATTTGAACCTGAAATTATAGTTTTTTTTTATTTGCTTCAAATATAATTTTGTTTAAATTTACATTTTGGTCTTCCATTTTTTTCTAATAAATTTATTGCTGGTGATGTTGTTTTCTATTCTAAATTATCTAGTGTAGGTTGTTTTAATATATGAGAATCTCTTGGCAGCCTTGATATATAAAAATTAAAAATGTGACTTCAAAATTATTATTTTTAAATTATATAATTATAAATAATACATGTTGAAATTATAATACACAAAATAATTAAATCAAAATATAAATTATAGTAAATTTAGACAGAATCCACTTACATAAACGATAATAAAATCTAAAATAACTCAACCCATTTAAATTAAATTTTCAAATTTAAAAAAAAAACACTTTCAATTATTTCAATTAATATAATATGTTGAATGTCAAAAGGCTTAATATAATATTTGGTACTTGAATTTAACACTTTTTCTAATTTAGTATCTAAACTTGACATTTTTCTTAAGTTGGTACTTAATCTTTTTGGAGTCCAAATTGGTACCTAAACTTGATTTTTTTCATAATTTGGTACCTAATATTTTTTGTTTGATTTGGTACTTGAACTTGTCAAACTTTTTACAAATTACTTCAATATACTAACAATATTATTTTTTACGAGGTAGCAAAAATAATCAATATATAACCGATATGTGATAGATAATATGATTTTTTTTGTTTTTATTTTATATGTTAAATTACTTTTAGCTTTATTTGTTTAATTAATTGAAAATAATGAAATTATTTTAATTTGGGTTTTAAATATGAATTCATTAAGTGTAGCTCAATACCTATTTTTTAAAATGAATTTCCTCTAGTCTTGACAATATTTTTGTAGCATAACAAAAAAAAAAAACCAGATAGTGTTTTGTGTAATTTGTATAACATTTAATAAATCTAGGTATCAAATTGAACCTAATAAAAGCTTAAGTACCAAATTAGAAAAAAATGGCAAGTTTAGGTACCAAATTGGACCCAAAAAAGTTTAGGTACCAAATATTATATTAAGCACGGTAAAAGACCATTAAATTTAAAAAGAAAATAAAATTACATTATGATACCAAAGTTGTTGAAGTAAAATTTAGTTTCAAAATATATATTCTTTTAAGGAATGAAAGAAATTTAATTTTTTATATTTTTAATATAATAATTTTATCATGTTGATCATCTATTGGGTTCCAACTCAATTAATAAATTATTAAAGAAAATTTATTTGTTTTATAAAATAAAAACATTACTATAAGGGTATTTTTGTCATTATGTATCTTATGCAAAATGCAAAGAAATACATGATGAAATTTGAACTTAAAACACCATAGATTTTAGTATCTTAACTTTATTATTTCAACTAAAATATCATATATTTATTATATTAATTTTTATAAATATATTTGTTATCTAAAATTTTTCACTTGATGGATGTATCATGATTTAATTTAGAATTAATTGCACTAGTCATCTTCAAATTACGACCCTTATTCTAAATCGCTCATCAAACTTCAAAATATTCTAATTACATATCAAAACTATCAAAATTATATAAAATCATGTCTTTCGTTATTAAATTTGTTCAATTAATCAATAAAAGCCACATCAAACTTTATGTAACTAAATTTAAAATAAAAAATTAAAGAAAAATAAAACGTTGTCACATGAATGATAAAGCTTTCATTAAAGTTTTGAAAACTTCAAAATTAAGATTTTAAAACATTTAACTTTAAAAATTTCATTTTAAATCATTAAAATCAAAAGATTTAGTAACAAAGGGACCTAATTAATATATACAATAGTTTGAGATGTAATTAGAATGATTTGAAGCTTAGGGACCAATTTAAAACAAGGGTCATAATCTAGAGATGTTTGATGCAATTAACCCTTTAATATATATATATATATATATTGGTACAGACTTTAATTTATATTAAAGTAGCAAAGTGGAGACCAAAAATCCACAATGTTTAAAACACAATCGAAATTATCAAATTTGGGCAGCCAAAAAATTGTCCTTTTCAAGCAATTTGCCAAAATATGTTTGTTTTTACACATGCTTTTGGTTCACCGATGTTGCTGAAATTGACCTCTTATATTAGTATTAATATTTTTATATTAGAATTTAAATAAAAATATTATTTCTTCTTTTCTTTTAATAATGAAGCAATTTATTTGAGCAGGTCGAACCGAGCTTGGACTTTTTTCTAGTAATGAAATTAACCAATCTGATCCATGAACACTTCTGTTAACAATAAAACACTTAAAATAACTCGTTTTAAAAATCTAACTGATATTTTTAAATGATCAAAATTCAGAATAATTTAAATGCAAATTGATCTAATCTCAAAATAATTCAAAACTATAAAATTCAATTTAATCCAAAACCAAACAACCAACCAAAATAAAAATAAATTTTACAAAAAGGTCCCCCATATTCCAAATCATAAATTCCAAACAACACCCACATCAAACTCCAACCCCACCAAAGCCATTCAACAAACTTATCTAAAATGGAAGTGAAATTCTCATTGGGACCTCCACCCAGTCATTCCTTTCTATTAAGTTTGATATTTATAGTGGATTAAATTTTAATTCAGTTGGTATCGTTGTTATTATCAGAAAGCAGACCGTTTAAAAGATTTATGAGAAATTATGATTTTTCCTTTAATTTTTTTAGAAAATTTTGATTAATCCCTTAAAATTTTGAAAATTTTTATTGATATCACAAAAATTTCAAACTTCTAATTAGACCCCAATTTTTTAAAGAAATATCACTAAAACTCTTAAAATTTTGAAAATTTTACTAGTCCCTAAAAAATAACTTAGTCCTAAGATCTGCCATTGGTTATTATTTTTGCAACAACTAAGAGAATGTAAATTCAAACGTGTTTAATTGTTTTTTATCCTTTATTTATGGGTTTTAGATAAGCTTTTTAAAATTGGACAATAGGTTGAATTGATTAAATTGTCTCAATTCAACCAGATCAACTGACTTATCTTATTTTAATTAAATTAATTATTAATAATTTATAAAAAAAAAAATAAAAAATAAAAATTGATTCATTAATTTTGCTTAATGCTTTTTATTTTATCGAAAAAGAAGAAAAAATCAATTTAATAATCAATTCAATTAATTTTTAGCCATATTCTAAACGATTTACTCAAAAACTAGTTCAATCTTTCTTGTTTTGAGTGACATACTGTTTAATTTTCGATCCAATCAATCCGACAAATAAATTTAATTCCAATAATGGTTTTACCGATATAAATATATTCGTATCGTTAAAAAGGAAAAAAAAGCATAAAATTATAAATATTTAACCTAGAAAAAAATATAGTAAAAACCCCCAAAACAAATATATTGTCTTGTATTTTATTATTAACCAATCTTAGTTCGTTGATCTCTTCGCCATCTCCCATTTGACCTCAAAACAAAGTTTCCATCCTTCTTTCGTTTTCTCCGTTTTGAAGCTCTCTGCATTTCGTATGGTTATGAAGTGTTTTCATTTCACTAACGGCGAGGATCGTGACGAAGGAGAAGATATCAGCGGCGGCGGAGGCGTTGTTTCGAGGATGTCGTCGAAGGTGACGTGGACTAGGTCTTTAAGCGTGGCGTCAAGCAGCGCCGACACGCGTCGTTCCGAGTTCGATTCCGAGTCGACTCGGGACTTCGCCTCGGCAGCGAGTTCCTGTGAGTTCCTGACTCAGCGCCGAGCTAACGATCTACGTGTCTTTACATTCGCGGAGCTGAAATCAGCTACTCGCGGGTTCAGCAGAGCCCTTTTGATAGGCGAAGGAGGTTTCGGCTGCGTTTATAGAGGCGCCGTTGACGTTTCCGATGAAGTTAACGGCGGTCGTTATTCAAAGTTGGACGTCGCCATTAAACAGCTTAATCGTCACGGTTTCCAGGCATATTCCCTTTTTGCCCCTCATTGTTTTCCATTTTACGTTCTTTATTTTCCTATCTGTTTTAAAAGATTCCACTTTCTTTTTGTCTTTAATTTAATCGCAATTATAATTATTTGTACCTGAATCTTGCTTTTCGAACTTCATAATTTATTACAAGTTAAGGAAATGTCAAAACCATTAAAATTTGTAATAATGTTAGAAAATGTTTGTTCTTTTATTAAATCATAAATCTATCTACATCAATCACATAAATTTATTTTGCGATTCTTCCAAAAATTTGAATTTTTTTTTACAAAATTAAATTTCATACTTTTCAATTTAATTTTTAAATTTAAGTAAAAGTTGTTTTCTATCAAGTATGCTTATTAAGTTTATAATTATTTGTTTATGAAGATAATTTTGACTTAGATTACAATTTTAAATTGAAAAGTAAGGATTAAATTGTAAACTTATTCAAGTATAGGGATTAATGGTAAAATTTGACATTTTTAAATATTGAATGTATTCAGCATTATTGTGTTTGTTATTAACATCTTGTGGGATTTGGCATGTTTTTTATTTCCTAGTATGCAGGGGCATAAGGAATGGATAAATGAAGTGAACTTTTTAGGCGTAGTTAACCACCCGAATCTTGTACGATTAATCGGCTACTGTGCCGAGGATGATGAGCGAGGGATTCAGAGACTTCTGGTCTACGATCTTATGCGTAACAAAAGCTTAGAGGATCGACTTTTGGCTCGGACTCCATTGCCGTTGCCGCCATTGCCTTGGGTGACAAGGTTGAGTATCGCACAAGACGCTGCCCGGGGTTTGGCTTACCTGCATGAAGAAATGGATTTCCAGGTATATACCGTCTCGATAATGCCCATTTTTAACTCGAAATCTCGGGATTGTTCCGATCCGTATGCGAATCTTGTTCCTGTCTTTGTGATTTGATCGTGCTTTACGGTTGCAGCTAATATTTAGAGACTTCAAAACATCGAATATTCTACTAGACGACGACTTCAATGCAAAGCTTTCAGATTTCGGACTGGCTCGGCAAGGACCCCCCGAAGGATTTGGGCATGTTTCAACAGCAGTAAGTTAATCTAGAAAGTTTTAGATATTGATGCCTTGTGTCTTAAGAAACTTAGTTCTTGCGTTTGTCTTACGATGTTTCCGAAAATGTTTGTTAAGGTTGTCGGCACAGTAGGTTACACTGCCCCTGAGTACGTGCAAACCGGCCGGCTAACTGCCAAAAGCGATGTTTGGAGCTTCGGGGTTGTTCTATACGAGCTTATCACCGGAAGGCGAGCTTTAGAAAGAAACCTACCTCGAAGCGAACAAAAGCTCCTAGAATGGGTGAGACCTTACATATCAGATTCGAAGAAATTTCACCTTATTGTAGACCCTCGCCTCGAAGGACAGTATTGCCTGAAATCGGCTCGGAAACTAGCATCCCTAGCAAACAAATGTCTAATGAAAAACCCTAAATCCCGTCCCAAAATGAGTGAAGTGGTTGAGATGCTAGGCAACATCATTAGTGAGACTCCATCTCAATACGAATCGATCTCTCAACCAATCGGCGAGAACGAAGATGTAAAGGAAGAAAGCGAAGTGGAGACCGAGGTCGAGTCCACAAAGCAAGGACACAATTACTTGAAGAAGGTTTTCGAAATCAAAGAAATAATTAGCTTAAGAAACCGATCGGTCGGGAAGTTAGATTGGAGAAATTGGACGCCGGGGCTAGTGAGAACTTGGTAACGATGACCTTTCCGTGTCTAACTCCCCAGTTGCAAAAGATATATGTACTTCGAATACCAATATGATACGAGTAGTTCTTCGAACGTTCGGAGGATAATTTATGTATCTTCCAACTCTGCTTCTGTTGAAACTTTGTTGTAAAGATAGTTTATTTTCAAAGAGTTAATGTGTATTTCTTCGAATGGTCCAAAACTCGGACTCGTATGGTAGTATCCTTCAAAATATTATTATTAATAGGAATCATGGCTAACAATAATACAAAGACATGGTATCACATAAGTGATGCACAAAAGGTTAAGTCTCAAATAATCTTTCTCCTCATGATCTCGAGTTTAACCATCACAATGATCTATCACGATAAAACCTTTTGAGAATGGCTTCAATTAGATCTAACGGCACTCTTATATTAACAAAGAGAAAAGAAAACTTTAAATAAATGCAGATAATACAAAAAAAAAGTCATATAATAGTAATTTTAAATTTTTTTAAAGTTAAGTGACTAAAATGTAAACATACTAATAGTTTAATAACCTTGAATACAATTTACCCATAATAATAAAATAAAATAATATTTGATTATAAAATGGAGTCCCAAGCATGGCTAGAAAAAAAAGCAAGACCTTTTCAAAAATAAATACAATATTGCACACACACGCCCATGTTTCTAGGGTTTGCACTTGCAATTGTAGAGAATTTTTTTTTTTTACATCCATTTTAAAACAAAACTGTACACTAACAGGTTATAAAATGGTGAATGCCTTGGGTTGCAGAGATCATTCCGGAACCGCCAGAGATGAACTTCAGTTTTAATTTTCAGTCATAAAGAGGCGAAGCCGATGGCCGAGGGTACGCCATAGTAGTAGTACTCCTTCCACCACTAGGATTGTCTGCACTTCGCCTACGGATCCGGGGTGTACTGCTAGTGTTGTTGCTCAGATTACTTCCAGATTCATTGGAATTTTGGAGTTGTTCCAATACTATTACGACTTCGTTCATTCTCGGTCGGAATTTGGGTTCAGTAGAAATGCATCGTAAAGCAAGGGTAGCAACCTTGAAGGCTCCTTCCATCGAGTACTGGCCTTCGAGACGGGAATCTAATACACGGAACATTTTTCTTTTGTTGGCTAGGTAAGGTTTGGCCCAATCCACTAGACTATGCTCTCCAGAAGGTCGATTTTTATCAACTGCTCGGCGACCGGATAACATCTCTAGTAACACAACTCCAAAACTATAAACATCACTCTTGGCAGTCAAATGACCTACAGTTCGAGAAATAAGTAAATAAAAGAAACATAAGAGATGAATCATAAATTATTGGGGGCCCAAGTGCAATTTTACCATTATATTAACATGTAATTTAATAAAAATTTAAAGGACTATATATCAAATATACTATTTTTTTTGGGGGGTGGGTGGAAAGGCCACTGCCTGACCCTCTTGTCTTCGTCCCTGCTTAGAAGGTTTATCGAAGCAGAGAAAAGAAGATTGAGCCACACTAAATCAAGCACTTCGAGAATATGTTAATAAAATACCTGTGGCTAAATACTCGGGAGCAGCATATCCGTAAGTCCCCATTACCCTGGTCGAAACATGGCTCTTGTCACCTGTTGGTCCGTCTTTGGCCAATCCAAAATCTGAAAGCTTTGCATTGTAATTCTGCAATGTCGATAAAAGGCGAACTTTAAGGGAAATTATCGAATGAAACCATATAAGGGGAAGTGTAAAAGAATGGAGACTCAGGTACCGAATCAAGCAAGACATTAGAAGTCTTGAAGTCTCGATATATAACTTTTATTTCAGCACTATGGAGAAAAGCAAGTCCTTTAGCAGCACCGAGAGCGACCTTCATCCGAAGATCCCAAGAAAGTGGCTGGAAATAAGAACCTCCTGATACAGACAATGAAATCCCGGTTAAGCCAAATTTTGTTTGATAAAACTGAGAGGGAGGCAAAGAAAAAAAGAAACTTACTCCGGAATAAATGATTCTCCAAGCTGCCACGAGGCATGAACTCGTACACCAACATTCGATGTTCATCTTCCGAGCAATATCCAATCAATTTCACAAGATTTGGATGATAAAGCTGTCCGAGATAATTCACTTCAGCCTACAAGATCAAAGATAGATCACAGGTTAATCTCATCGTCTTAGGCAAGCAAGTTAATTAGATCCCGAAATAATACAATCAGCAGTCAATGAACAAATATGAAACTGATCGAGTGAAAATGGACTCACCAACCACTCCTTGTGACCTTGGAACCCTTCCTGGTTAAGCCTTTTCACAGCAATAACAATGCCGGTTCCAGGTTTCGAAGCATTAAACGAATTTTCATCAATCCACCCCTTAAACACGGACCCAAAACCACCTTCCCCGAGCACACTGTCGGGCCGGAAATTCCTGGTGGCCGTTTTGAGATTAGCAAAACTGAAGCTTTTCAAATTGGTGCACTGTAAGATCTCACCCCGCTCCGAGGCGTCAATGGCACCGAAACCGACGAGACCTTGCTGCTCGTATCACCACTAACATAGTTCGAACTCAACCCTGTAAACACAGAGTCCGGTCCAACACATTTGTTAAAGTGACATATATTCACATTACTATATTCGAGCAATTATCTTACCGTGTCGGGCACTTATCTGTATAATTAGGTGCAAATTTAGAGGGGGCAGGCAGGGCCTTACCCCTCAAATGGAATACTTATCTTTTAGTCCCCTAATAAATGACAGAATTAAAAGTTACTATGTGGTGAAATCATACTTTGGCCTCTCAAAGAATAAAAAGGTTTCTATTTAGTCCTTTCAAAAATGATGAAATCATAAGTTACTACAACATAAAATTAAACTTTAACCTCACAAACTAAACCTTGGAATATAAGATTTTTCAAGCAAAATTAATAAAAAAGTTCGTTAAAAATGTAAATTTCAAGGGACCTCAAATATTCCTAAATTGCAAGCTTGAAAATTCAAACAACAATTTACCTACCACCATAGCTAAAAACCTAAAAAAGGGAACAAACAACAAGTACACTTAATTAAAAGCAAATAATAAAAGATCAAAGCAACTTAAACATAAATACATAGATAAGATGCCATAAAAGGAAAATTTTAAGGATTTTCCGGAAATTTCAAATTTACCTGTGTTATTTGGGCTCTCAGCTTTGATTCTAGCACTTAAGCAAATCCCCATCAAACCCCCACTATCTCTTCAACTCTTCCTATAAGGACCATAAAAAACAACAACAACATGCACAAATAAGAGCCTTTTAATTTATTTTAAAAAAACCCAGAATTCAACAAGGAAAAAGAAGCAGATCTGGGTTTTTGAATAAGCAAAAAAAAAAAAAAAACCAGCCATTTCTATATAAAAAAGCATCATATATTGTCATATTTAAAAGTTTAAAAACTACTGAATACCCAATAAGCTAAACCACCCAAAAGGGAGAAAAATGATACATATACACACACACACACACACACACACATATATATAAACAAACCTTTTTTCTAGCTGCTAACCAAACCCAACACTGAATCAAAGTAAAAAACCTTAAGAAAATTTGGGTTTCTTTTTTTAGAAAATTGAAGCAAAAAAGCTTGAATTTTTTTTCCTGAGAGAGCAGTAGTGAGTGAATATGAATAAATGATGATAGTTACAAAAATAGAAGTGGAAAAAAAAAAAAAAAAAAGGAGGTTTTTTTTTTTTGAGGAAGGTGGGAAGAATTGCATTAATGGTGGGTTGGTCCCATTTTTATTTTTAAGCTTAGCTTTTTTATATACTTCTCTTTTAAGAAAGATAAGCTTTTTTTCTTGGCTGTGTTTCCAAAGCTGGCTACTTGTTTAAGAACAGTGTCTGTGTCACTGTCAAGTGGTGGTTTTATGGGTTAATATACTATTTAGTACATAAATTTGATTTAAATATTCAATTTGATACTTGCATTTAGTTTGAGTTTTCTTCAATTTTATTTGTTTTCCTCAATTAAGCAGTTTAGTTTGTCTTTTTTCAATTTGATATAAAAAATTATTTTATAAGGGTCAATGATATTTATAAATTATTAGGGAAAAAGTGCGCTTAATTTAAAAATAAGGTTTTTACTAAATTAATCTAAAATTTATTTAATATTTATAAAATAATCTGAAATGAACAAATGATTATTATTTTGACCTATCAATGGCCGAAACTCTCTTGTATTTTGAACCAATGATTACTTTATTATTATGTCAGGCTTTAAAAATTTAATTTTTTTGGTTCATAGTAGAAATCGGGTATTTTTTTTTAAATCGTATAAAACCGGTATACCTAAATTTAAAAAAAATGAAAACAAAATTTTGGTCTTTGGCTTTGTCAATGGTGGCACCTCTTTCCAATTTTTTTAGATGTGTACCACCATTGTGAGACCAAAATTTATAAAAAAAATTGGGACAAAGCCATTGTGAGCCACCCAATAATTTTTTTCATTTTTTTAATTTAGGTATACCGATTTTATACGATTTAAAAAATACATTGATTCCAGCCATTGACAGGCCGGAAAAAAAAATTAATTTTTAAAGCCTGACACAATAATTAGGCAATCATTGGTTTAAAATACAAGGAGATTCGGGCCATTGACAGGCCAAAATCCAATTCTACTGTTCATTTCAGGTCATTTTGATGATTGTTTTTAAACCTAAGTTATTTTTGTAAATATTAAATTTTTTAGGTTAATTTAGTAAAAAAAGCCAAAAATAATAATTAAAGGGACCATTTTTGAAGGGACAAGGACCAATGTTTACCCCTTTGCCTTCATCTATATTTGGTACCTGAGTTTGGATTCGATATTCAAATTGGTATATATTTTTTTTTCAAATTGATAATTGAGTTTTTGTTTTCAATTAAGCACTTGATTTTAGCTTTAATGCTTAATTTGGTATTTAGATTCGCGTATCAAATATTCATTAAACCGCATAATGACGTATTATTTGGATGCCAAATTAAGCATCGGAACTAATTTCGAGTATCAATTTGAGGAAAAGAAAAAACAAATACCAAACAAAACATTGAAAGTAAATTCATGTACCAAATGGTATATTAATCTTTTAATTTTTATGGTTCATCCATCTTGTCTCTTATGGAAATACAAGGGAAAACACATTATTATGGTCCCCATTGAATTGACGAAATTTCATGGAAGCCTTTATTTTTGTTGATGAATCTTTTTCCATCAATCATTTTTAACTTTTATTTTCCTTTTTTTATTTTCTAACAATGATGATATATTTCTAGCTTCACTTTCCTGGAAATTTAAGAGCTTGAAACATTTTTTTAATACGACAATCGAGTTTTATTTTGATTGGTATGGATATTCTTATTAATACAGGAGGAGGTAGTTTCGAGTAAGGGTGTGCAAAATTCGGGTAAAATCGAAAAAATTCGGTTAACCGACCGAATTTGGTTAATCGGTCGGTTAACCAAAGTTTTTCGGTTGGGGGTCAATTAATTATTTTGTGATTTTTCGGTTAACGGTTAATTCGGTTCGAAATCGTTCGGTTAACCCAAATTTTTCGGTTTAACCAAAAAAATTAATAAATAAAATTATAATATATAAATAGGCCCATTATTCATCTAAACCCAATCCAAACCCAAATATCCAATCTAACCCAATTACCCAATCAAAAAAATTACAAATAATTTAATAAATAAAAAAAATTCTAAAACTAAAACTAAAATTATGTAGTGATTCATTTCGGTAATTCAAGTAATTCGGTTAATTCGGTTAATTTTTAACCAAAAAATATATAATTTTTGGTTAATTCGGTTAACCTACTGAATTAACTGAAAAAATTTCGGTTCGGTTAATTTTTTTTAAAAAATTTTGGTTTGGTTAACGGTTAAAAATTTTGAAAGGTCGGTTAATTGGGTTAATGTTATTTCGGGTCGGTTAACCGATTGAACACCCCTAGTTTCGAGTATGCTAAAGCATATTATACTCCTATTTATGGGTTGGGGAGGAACTATTGATAGTTCTAAATATTATATCAAAAAAAGTAGATACGATCAGAACCTATAATGAGAAATATGTGATGGTTGAATAAAATTGAGATTAAAATCTATTTTTTATTAAATTAAATTTATAATTTTGAGGTGTAAATAAGTCGAAGTTAGAATTTTTTGGGATCGAAATTAAATTATATATTTTTATGATAGTAAAAATATAATTTAGTTATTTTAATAGTTTATATATTTATAATTTTAGATGATTAAATTAATTTTTATCATTTTAGGGATAAAATATAATTTTATCATTATAATTTAAAATTTTATAAATTATAAAGAGTCTAAATAAAAGTTTTTCATTTTAAAGGAGATAAAAGCTCTTGCCAACCCCTAGATTCACCTCTGAGTATAAACGTAAATGCTAAAACTTGTAATTTTATATATTTCCATTAATTTTAATTAGGTTTAAAATTATTTTGAAAATCATAATTAAAATATTTGTCATATTTAAGTAATTATCTTCTTCACTATTTCCTTTCAATTAAAACACGAAAGAAGAAAAGTAAGCTTTTGGTTTCATGCCTGTGATTTTAGCAAAATCTTTGGAAAAAAAAAAAAAAAAAAACATCAACAACAACAACTAGCCATTAGTTTTAACTTTCTTCCAATTTCATCCAATTTACACCTAAGAGTGACGTATGATTTTCTTCATTGCTTGCGTCAGCATCTAAATCTAAACAGATCACAACCGTCGGATTTAAAGACATTTTTGTCACCGAAGTCGTTCAATGGATCGGTCCACGTGATGGCTTGGTGGGCCCAATGCTTAAACGAGACCCCGCTTTTAAGCGGCTTTAAGCGGTTAGCCGCTGAGCCGTGAGCCAAGCTGGTAGGGATTCCTGCCGTCAAGCATTTATTCTGTTCGGTGGATTAAAATACATTTTTTAAAATATTTATTTTTATAAATTATTGATTCCCAATATTTTCGAATTCATTAACAATATAAATATTTTAACGTTAAAAACTTGATTTACGTTTTTATTATTTTAAAATATTAAAATATTAAAAGTACTTTTCATATGTATGTTATTTTTAAAATATTAAAGTATTTTTCGTATGCATATTTTATAAATGTTATTTGTTTAAATTGTGATTTTCATCTCAATATTTCACTCAATTTTAAAATTTTACTTTTTATATTTTAATTAAAAATAATTCGATAATTTTACTTCAGTCCAAATCACAAGCAACAAATTAAAACAATCTACTAATTCATTTTACGGTTCATATTTATTGGTTTAATATGAATTTTCTTTAAAAATATTGAAAAAAATGAGATTCTTGGTATCATTTAAAACGTGACAATCATGCTTATCAAAATAATTATTTTCACTTGAAAATTTTAATTTTAAAAATAAGTATTTTATATTTTAAGTTTTAGGTTTTTTTTTTTTTTTAATTTACATTAGTTAAACTTTGACTTAATATAATATTTGGTATTTAAACTTGACATATTTTTTTAATTTTATATCTAATTTTATTTTTATTCGATTTGGTCCATATACTTATCAAGTTCATATACCAAATATTATATTAAATGTAGTATATAAGGACGAAACAAAGTAATAATATTGTCTTAAATAAATAAATATAAAATTTTACATGTGATGCATGTTGAAGCATATAGTAAGAAATGAGGTTTTTATTTAATAAATCTTATATTATTTTATGATTTTTAAAATGAAATGTTAATTGAAATAATTAATTTACTATATCAAATCATATATTGTTTTTATTAGAAATCACAAAATACGGTGCCATTTAATAAATTAATATATTTTTAATAAAATATTAAATTTGTTTCACGTGTTATTTAATTTAGATATAATTTTGATTTAATTGAGATTTATATTTTTACGAGATTAAGGTTTAATGGCTCGTATTTTTATAATTTTAAAAAATTAAATTAAAATTTATCATTTTGTGGATTAAAGTATAATTTTATCATTTATCAAATTAAAATATTGTAAATTTTAAAAGGTTAAAAGTGAAAATTTTACATTTTAAGGAGATTGAGTCCTACAAACCCCTCTAGTGCTGTCCCAAATAATATTAGCACATTTCATATTTGTCACGGTCCAACTTAACTCGAAATATGAGTCTTAAATAACTAATATAAACTTATTTTAGGTCCGATCATATTATTATTTTTAATATAAATTAATTTAATATAATTTTCCTTTAATAAAATTTTAAACATTCATATCTTAGTATATTTCTTAATGTTTACATTATAATATTATATATTTAACTATATTTTATATAAAATAAAAATAAAAATTTATAAATCTTTTACAAAGTAGAAAACAAGTTAGGACGGTTTGAGCTTGAACCTTGAATACTAGAGTTCAAATTCGGTCCATATTTGAAATAAACTTAATTTTTTTGCCTAATCTATTTTTTCGAACCTCGTATTTTTATTGAAACAATTAAATAATTTGTTTTAAACAATCTCATTATAAGTTCGATTATATCGGTTATTTTTCATAAAATTATCCGTAGCTATTTTTAATACATAAATAAAAGAATAATACGTTTTAGCACAATTAAACTTATATCTTTTTGCATTAACAATAATATTTATAACGATTCAGCTAAATTTTAATCCGTAAGTAATGGATAATTATTAAGTGTTAAATATGGGAAATGAATAAAACAATAGTGAATATCAAGTGACGGTTTTGTCGGCTATGGAACGAGATTGACGGGCAATTATAGTGTCATGTCTCCACCATGCTTTTATAAAATGGTACTTTCATGTGACTTTTAAATAAGTGAATAAATGAAGTAAAACCATGAAAGCAACGTGGTCCGTTTTTAATGGTAAGTTTGGTTTGTGAAATGTAATATTTTTGGGATAGATTGGATTACGGGACAATACTTAATTTGAATTTAAATGATACGAGTTTTTAAAATATTTTTTTTGGATTTAATTATAAAAATATTAATATTAATATAAAACTATAAAATTTAATTATTTTGTTATTTTTTAAATAATATTATGGGCCTACAATAATATGAGTTTGGGGGCAAGTTGAGTTGAGCTTGAAATTTTTATACGGGTCTCAATCGGATTTAACTTATGGAAACCTCTACTTTAAGTAACATTATATATTTCCCTTACTAATACGACATTTTAACAATTTTACCCAATTTGAAAAACCCTAAAAATATTTCTCTTTTTCTTTCTTGAAGCGGTTTTCTTCTTTTCCTTTATTTTGCCTAGCGGTGGTGTTAACTTTCGAGCTGGCTACCGTCTGCCTCGTTCACTTCATGTGTCTCTCTTTTTAGTTTGTAGATCTATTTTGTGAGCTCTCTATTCACCCCAAATGCTTTATCTTTTTTTTTTTTTTTTTGTAGATTATTTTGTGGGTATCTTTAATATCTTCCCAAGTTGTGATGGATAAATGATGATATCGTCATTGAACCTTTACTGATCATCAATGGTTTCTTTTGGAAAGTGAGTTGGTTGTAGATACTCAAACAGTGGCTCTTCATCAACTTCATAATATGTTTTCTTATTTGTTTTTCAATGTTTAATAAGTCATAACTTTTAAAAGTTTTTCAATCTTGCTTATACATGTAGTCTTACTTTTGTGTGATTTTAGGGGATATTCTCGTCGGCCTCTCTAGTTTGACGGATGTTCAATTCTTTTGTCGATTTCACCCATCGTTTTGAACCATCCGAGTTTGATTTTCTGATCATGATAGTAGCTTGCAATCACTCCAAATATGTTGTGTGTGAGTTGTGACAAAGCGAAATGTCAATGTGTTGTAATGTTCTATTGATGCTAAGGTTGAAGCATTTGTTGTGTCGATGAAGCTTGTCCTTCACTGCCAACAACGAGTGTTTGTTGTTTTTTTTTTTCTTTCCGAATTATAAGGTCCCCAATTATAAGGTCCCATTCTGCCCAATTTTCAATGACTTTAATTCTATTCACTTAATCCAAAACAAGATAATAATAAAAACTAATTAATTAAACTATTTGATTCTGTCATATATATTTTAAAGTAACATCATATACTCCTCATAGCTCGGCTTCAATAGTTGAACAGATTCCAATCTATTAGGCAAATCTCATCTTCCATCTTTCATGATAGTCCCTAATAACACCACCAGATGACGCGTGACCAGTCTCCAACATCCTTACACCATCTGTGTTTACTTTATACCATTCCACCTCCGACAACCTCCAACAAGCTTCCCTGCTATGTTTGATAAAACATTTATCACTACCCTTTGTATGTTGTTTTATCGCCATCACCTCCCTAAAAAAGTGGCGACCTTGTTCTATAATTCCTTAAACGTTCAAATGGGAGCCATTGAAAACAACATTATTGCGATTCTTCTACAAGCACTAGCAAAGACAGTAACAAAGAGCAGGGAATGGCAATTTAGCTTGTCTCGACCCTTATCTAATATATCTTTAATATAAACTTGATTCAATCCGAATTAAATTTAATTTACTTAGCCAAACAAATTAAAGATTTAGACTCATTTTGAAGCTCGATTTTTAAAAAATCAATCTTATTAAATTGATAGGTCGAAACTGGTTGAATTCGAATTCAATAAAAAAAAAACCCATGATTAAGAGTACAATTTAGTCAATCTAAAACCCAAAAAAAAAAGTTAGAGGGATAAAAGTCCAAAAAGCCTAATTTCATGGGAAAAACTACAAAAATAATAATTATGATAAATATAATAATTTTAATTAATGTCAAAATCGAAGGAATTTTTAATAGCATTTGATAAGTAAATGAGTACAATATTTTTTATTACTTATTTACATGAAGAGAATCTTTTTCTTTAATTAACTGTACGGAATGGAAGTACTTGTTTGTTTTTTTTGCTTTTATTTGTCAAAGAAATTAAAAGTGATTTCCTTAAAGTCAACCAAATGATAGCATCTATCATAATCATCATCATTATTGTTAAAAGGTTAGAATATATTAAAATATTTTATTCTCCTATTTATGATTAAAAAAAAATTTAAATATTATATTAAAAAATAAATATAATTAAAATATTTAAACAAAATTTAGAAAATACAAAAAAAAAAAAAAGAAAGTAAAAGTCGATTCCTACTAGGCACATAAATTGTCAAAAGAGTATAAACAAATTGAAACGAGGCACATAAATCAACTTTTCAATTATTAATACTAAAATTTCTTTTGAAAAATAAGAATTAATTTTTATTATTTTTAGAGTTTATATATACAAATACAATGCAATCGTAATTACGATACAAATATGATTTTAAATTTAAATAATAAAATTTATATTTAAAAAGTAATAAAATATTTTCTACGAGGGTATTCTTTTTATATAAAATCAATAATCAAAATTTAAAATAAATCCAAAAATGGTAAAATTTAAGTCTATACCATCAATATCTCAAAATCTTAAATTTGTCTTTGTAACGAAAGGCTCGTTCAGTTTGTTTTCACAAACTTTTTATACTAAATATTGGTGATGAAAGGTCAACTTCATTAAAAGAAGTCATCAAAATATTATTCACTGACAGCTTATCAGGATAGACTGTGAATAAACACATAACTACTTATAAAGAAAAATGTGAATGTTTGCACTTGATAGGATTCGAGCCCTTACAAGATAGCATTCAAGGCACTTGTGGGCAACTCAAGTGGTATCCAAGTTGCTTATTCAACTCCTATATGCTAGTTATAGGATATGGGTTCAAACTCCACCAAACATAAAGCATGAATTTGCTAATGAACAAAGGCATTCTCCCTTCGTGAACTCAGTAAAGCTCTTGGTGGATACTGAAGACAAAGTTCGAAGATAAAATCAATTGTAGACATCCTGAGTCTTATTCCGAATTTATTAAAGAGCCATCCAATTTTAAATGAAAAACACTATCGAAACTTCTCCAAAAAGAGTCGGCTTCCCCTCAACAAATATCCCTCTTATATAATTTTTTTTCGAGCCATAAAATTCCGTTTCAGTGCGTTTTGGGCTGTGAACCAGAAACCCAGAGCTAAAAAGGCTCGTTGTAATAACATTGAAGAGCTGCCGATGGAACATTTAGATATATTTTGAGTAAACTACACTCTTTAGTGTAGTAAATTTATGTTCCAATAGTTATAGAATTATTCATAATTTTCATTTCAATCCCTGGGTTTAATGTTTAATTTGACATCAAAACTAAAAAGCATCATATAACTAATGAATATTTGACACATGTACCTTAGTAAAAAAATTATAATCACTTAATTGAGATAAAGAAAACGGTCAGATATCAAATTAAACATTAAAATCAAACTCAAGAATTAAATTGAAAAAACTCAGATACCAAATTGAACATTGAAACCAAAGTCAGTTACTAAATAGTATATTAACCCTAATGAGAAACGAATTGCTTAAACAAAAAACACAAATCCAATAACTAAAATAAACAAAGGGCTCTCTGCATTTCATTCCCTAAAAATAAAAACAAAACCATAAGTTTTCAGAGTTTTTTTTAAACAACAAAGCCATTTAAAAGTAAAGTTTCTAGCTACAGGCTACATATGAACAGAGGAAAGGGGGACCAAAAAAAATGAATACATGAGTGTATATTGAACTTTTTTATAACTAGAAAAAGTCCTAACCTTTGTCTGAGCCTGGCCGGTGTGTGAAATGTCTGATCAAAAGATAACAAGACATGAGCGATTACAGCTGAAAAACGAAAACAATTAGAGATGGAAACACGAATATAGATATGCTGGTCAGTATGAAACCAGGTGTTTAATTGATGTAGTCAAATCTAAAACGACGTAGAAAATGTCTTCAAAACATTGCTTGACTACTTTTCTTGACTGTTAGGGACGTAAATGCAGCGGCCCAATCTTGTTTAGTAGATTCAGGCACTAAATCGCTCCCGAGGAAGGGAGTCCAGGAGTCCGAACAGGCATCGGTTAAAAACCAATCCACTTTCTCCGGAACGTTAATGAAATCAAAGTTCAACGGCTTCTGTTTTTTAGCAGACTTCTTCTGTTTTTGGCCGGGAGAGTTTCCTGTAGACTGCAAAAGACACAATTCAAGCATTCACCGAATGCCAGGGGATTAAGAAGTGAAGCATCGGGTTTTAAATAATCAGCTTTTCAACTAACATGGCTTTTTATTTCTGACTTACAGGTACTTCACTGCCAGGAAGCTCAGTTTCCTTCTTCCGTTTAGGTTGGGGAGATCCGTTTTCTAGAAAGTAAAGCACTTCTTTCTTGGATCTGAATTTTCGGCCTGACGTTGGATCAACGTAATACTGCACGAAAAAGGTTATCATGTATGTTTATATTATCACCGCAGAGCCAATCCTCTCGAAAACACGAGCAACATAAATCCAAGTACACAAGAAACATATTATTGATGCAAGAGAATAACCATATCTTGGCTAAAACACACCCTAACCGAAACGAAATTTCCAATGTTTCATAGGTTTCTATAACTCTCTAAAGCAAAATACTAGTCGCCGGACAATGAAACATTCTCTCGAGTCAAATCCAATCTTATGGACCAACTTTTACTAAGGCATTCATTCACTGGACTTTCGCAATACATCTTGTTTCCATGATAGAACAAAGATGAAAGCTCATACACGTGTTTATGCAAACTGAGTTTTGGCTTCTCAAGATGCAGCGATGTTTCTATAACTCTCTAAAGCAAAATACTAGTTGCCGGACTACAAAACATTCTCAAGAGTCAAATCCAATTTTATGGACCAGCTTCAACCGAGGCATTCATATCCCGGACTTTCGCAATGCATCTCGTTTCCGTGATAGAACAAAGATGAAAGCTCATACATGTGTTTATGAAAACCAAGTTTAGCTTCTCAATATGCAGCAATGTTTCTATAACTCTCTAAAGCAAAATACTAGTCGCCGGACAACAAAACATTCTCTTAAGTCAATTTGATTTTATGGACCAACGTTGACCGAGACATTCATTCACCATACTTTCGCAATGCATCTTGTTTCCATGATAGAACAGAGATGAAAGCTAGGTCTTGTGTTTATGCAAACCCGAGTTTTAGCTTCTCAATAAGCAGCAATGTTTCTACAACTCTCTAAAGCAAAATATTAGTCACTGGACAACAAAACTTTCTCTCGAGTCAAATCCGATTTTATGAACCAACTTGTACCCAGACATTCATTCACTGGACTTTCGCAATGCATCTCGTATCAGAGATAGAACGGAGATGAAAGCTCGGTCATGTGTCTACGCAAACCCGAGTTTTAGCTTCTCAATATGCAGCGAGGATTAAAATCTACGCCAATCAATTGTGTTTCAATAAATTTCTTTCAAAAACAAATGCTTCCATACCCCTTAGATAAGAGTTCAAAAGATCAATAATCCTGATCAAAGTGGTAAATCTATGAACCCTAGAATTTGATCTAGCTCTAGGTACCAATCTGACGGCTAAGATCAAAAGATACAATGCTGCTTAATGGCAAATAAAACTAGCTAGTATCAACGACTCTAGCAGCAAAAACAAGGGTTTAATCAATCAAATTTAAAACACAAACAGTACACAATTAGATAATCAAATAATCTTCAAAAAAACAGAGAAATTTCAATAAGAGATGAGAGTGACCTTATCAACTAGTCCAGCAGTGGCGCCGGAGGTCCGAACCCTATCTTCGATCAACCATCCAGGCGGCAACCAAGTTTCCGGAGCCACTACGCGCCGTTTCACCTTAGAATCGGCCGACGATGAAGAGTTGACCGAGCCCCGCGAAGGTGTCTCCGGTTGGGAACCGTTCGGGATCGAACCGTTGCGAGCTTTGGTTGGCTCTGCCGGTTTTCGTTGACCGTTGACGTCGATGAAAGCTCCGGGTTTGAGAAGCGGATCGGAAGGTAAATCGGCCGGGGAGGTTTGAACTGGGTCTGACATTGCGCTAAAAGAAACGAGCTCAAAGTGTGCAGGTTACGGAAATGGAAAGAAAAAGGGTAAGTACAACCAATTCGATTCTCCAAATAACGCCGTGAGATTGTTGCCGTTAATTTCGATGACGTGTCAGCCGTTTAGCATAGCATTCAGTAAAAACGCCGTTAATATTAACGAAACGCTTGCGTTTTTAGCAACAAAATGGGATACTTGTATCAATAGTCCTTATATTATCGCTCAGATTCTAAATTAGTCACTAAACTTTAAAAAGTTTTAATTTAGTCCTCATAATATAATATCAATATTGTATTAGTTAGATTCTTTGCCAACCTAGCCATGAAATGTCAATTCAGATATGACATGGAGCAGTTTCAAACTACAAGGATCAAATTGTAAACAAGTGCATACTTATTGCATTGATGACTTGTATTTGATGTGTTAAAAAATAACACACCTCAATAAAATTTCATATGGTTATTTAGTTTTTAACATGTCAAATATAAGCTATCGATGTGATAGGTATTAGGATGGATTCAGGGACATAAATTGCCCCTTAGAATTTTCAAATTTTTGAATTTTATATATAAATTATCATGTAATTTAGATTTGGTGTCTACATTGTATAACATTCGCCCCCTCGACCAAATTTTATTTTATATAATTTGCCCCGTTAAGCCATAAGATTATGCTTTAAATTAACAAAGTATTTTCAATTTTTAATTATATAAAATGTATGATATACATTAAAAGACTAAACTTAAAAGCTCAATATAAACTTTAAAGTATCCGAAAAGAATTGACACTTTTTTAAGTTAAAAAAAATGTCGTTCGGATTTAGAAGTTTCGCCCTTTGGAGTAAAATCCTGAATCATTCCCTAAATAAGTACATAGGTTTTTACAATTTAATCCACATGTTTTAAATATGATTCATGTCATATTTGAGCTAACAGCTCCTGCAAATAACTGAATTGATGAAAAAATTCTATTGATATGATATTTGATACTTTAAAAGCTGGATTAAAACATTTTAAAATTTTAGGGTTAAATTTAAATTTTAAGTCGTAATTTGAAAAATACCATTAAAGTGCAAATTCTTGGTGCATGATGAAGTTGACGACAAGGAAATCATAATTTATTTATATATTTTTTTGGTGGAAAAAGTAAACTAATTGAAAAGAAAAAATTAAAACGCTATCTCTATTCTACTGCTATTCTTGAGTCTTGCTCGATTTCTTCATTGAGTTCTTAGGATGGATCCTTCATATATAAACTTGTATGTTGTTTTGCCCAACAAACAGAGATATTGAGTGTCTCTGCTAAGCTCTATGTTATGCCTTGAAAAACAAATAGGTTTCTATTCTTCCATATACGCCATGCAACAAGTCCGAAGAGTGTTGGCCAGGAAGTTTTTGCCCATATCAGCCATTCATTATGTCTTAGATTTTCCTCCACCCATTCAAAGATATTATTAGAAAAAAATTTTGTTCGCCAGTTTGCTGGGACAGTGTTCATCCATACTTCTCTGGCTATTGGGCAGTCTCTGAGGGCATGAATAAGTTATTCTGTGTTTTGCTGGCAGACCGGGCAAGAGATGTTAAAACTGAGTCCTCTTCGTAATCTTTCTAGGTTTGTGAGTAGCTGTTGTTTGCAGGCTAACCAACGGAAGAATCGAATGCGTTGGGGACCTGGGTATGTCCAGATTTTCTTCCACCTCTTGTCCCGATTATTCCATGTGTTCTCCGTTATCGTTTGGTAGGCAGTTTTGATCAAGAAAATTCCATTGGAGGTGGGCATCCATCTAACTTTATCTGGACCTGCTAGCTGGTGTGGGGAAATATTTCAATAATTTATTGCACTATTTCTTCTGTTAAATATTCTCTAAAAGCTTCTAAATTCTAGGTCCCTTCCGCTACTACCATGTCTTTAAGTAAGCACTCACTTATTGGACGACTTGGATTCTGAACTTGTTTAACCAGCGGTCCAACTGAAGGGACCCAGTTGTTTTTCCAGCATTATGCATGCTACATTATTAATCGACCAGTAGAGGTTATCTTTCAATAAAGGCCAAATTTGCTCAATTGCTCTCCATAATGCAGAACTGTTCCCCTTCTTTAGATTTTCGGGGAATGCCTCTTTCATTCCGTATTTCGATCGTAGCACATGCGTCCATAGTGCATTTTGATTGGAGATGAGATTAAGTCCTATTTTTAGCAAGAATGATTTATTTTGTTCATGCAACCGTCTCAATCCTAGACCTCTAGAATCAGGATGGCATATTGTTTGCCAATCCACAAGTGCTAGTTTTCTTTCTCCCATATTAGTTCCCCAGATGAATTGTCTTGCTAATCGCTCAATTTCATCGCAAACGCCCTTTTGGGATTTTCATGGACTGCATGAAATAATTGGGGATTGTTAAGAGTACCGATTGAACAAGAGCAAAGCGGCCAGCCATGGAAAGCTATTTTGCATCCCAGTTGCACAATTTAGATCGGACCTTTCCGATCACAAATTGAACTGTGGACTTAGTGATTCTTTTATGGAGGTATACCTAGATATTTGCCCAATTCTTGTACCTTTGGTACCCTAATATTCTGCTAAGTCTATCACTTAGATCTTCAGCCACTCCTTTTGAAAAAAATATGTTAGTTTTCCTTGTGTTGACACAATGTCTTGAAAAACTGCAGAATTGATCTAGAATATTCTTTAGTAGTATACCATGTTTGATATCTACTTTTGAGAAAATCACCAAGTCGTTTGCAAAGAAAAGATGTGATAAATTGGGTCGAAATCTAGATAATTTAATAGGGTTCCAATTTTTCGAAGCAATAGAGGATTGAAAGCTACGCCCTAGCCATTCCATGCATAGAACAAATAAGTATGGTGATAACGGGCACCCTTGTCGGACACCTCTTTCAGGTTTGAATTTTTCTATAGGTACCCCATTCCATAGAACTTGCATAGAAGCTGTTGTAATGGCTGACATAATAACTCTGCATTGGTAGTCTGGTATTCCAGCTGCTTGAATTGATTTGTCAATGAAATCCCAACGGACTCTGTCGTAAGCTTTTTCCAAATCAATCTTGATTGCCATCCGATTCTTATTTTTTTCACGCATTGAGTGTATGACCTCCTAAGCTATTATAATAATATTTGTAATGTTTCTTCCAGCTTGCTCTTGAGAAATAATTTTAGGAAAGACTATTTTAAATCTGTTGGCAATTATTTTCATGACTAGTTTATAAAGGACGTTGCAAAGGCTTATAGGTCTAAATTGAGATATTTCTTCTGGTTAGACAACCTTCGGGATTAGAACAATTAATGTGTTGTTAATATCTCAATCAAGGGACGCCTCGTTAAAAACATCTTTAGCCTAAATGCAGACTGCTTCTCTTATATTTTCCCATTGGTTCTGAAAGAAAAAACATGGTAACCATCACTTCCAAGTGCCTTTAGGGGAGCCATATCAAAAGTGTTTTTTTTTTTTTTTAATTTATTCATTCGTGACTTTCTTTTTTAAGAAGCCAATGTCACTAGCTTCTAATGGTGGAAATTTACTTGGGGGGTAATTTTCTAGTCTATTTGATTTTTCACCATATAATTTTTGAAAGTAATTAACCGCCTCTTCTTGGATATCTTCTGGGTCATATAGCCAATCACCATTTATGTTGCGGAGTGCACTAATGCGATTAATCTTCCTTCTGTGTAATGCACGACTATGGAACAATTTTGTATTCCTATCCCCAAGTTTGAGCCAGTCGCATCTAGATTTCTACTTCCACAGTAATTCCTCATGGCTAAGAACATTCTCTAACTCATCTCTAATATTTATTTCTTTTTGGGCCAGTGAATACGAGTAAAATCTTTCAAATTTTGCTTGTATTGAGCTTAAGGATTTTATCAATTTTTGTTTGCAGTATCCAATATGCCTGTAGACGTTTTTATTCCAGCCTTTAAGCTTTTCAATGAGTTGATTTAGAGAGTTATACATATCCTCCTCATATTTCCACGAACTCTTAACAATGTTGGAAAAATCCTGATGTTGTGCCCATCCTGCGAGAAACCTGAAAGGTCGTCCTCTAGGGAGTTTAAGCTCCGGATTAATGTTTACTAACAATGGCCTATGATCGTATTTTATTCGAGTTAGGTGTGTTATTAAGCATTGAGGAAACGATTGACACCAAGCTGCATTTCCTATTGCTCGATCTAGTCTTTCAAATACACCTCCTTTTTGCCAAGTGAAATAGGGTCCTTGAAATCCTAAGTCTTGAAAATTTTTAGATTCCATGAAGTCTCCAAAGAATGAACACCTTTTCCCTATGATATTACCACCTTTTTTATATTCGACAGAAAGAATTGCATTAAAATCACCTATTGCCATCCAAGAGGAGTGGTCCGCTTGTATAGTTGTTTTTAAAGCTTATCATAAATTCTTTCTTTTAGTGGAATTGGGGCTTCCATATACGATAGCCAGTAGGAGAGGTTGTGTTGTTCCCCCATTATGAATTTTAACAAGAATAAATTAGGGATGATTTTGAATTATTTCTAGGTGAATTGTCTCCTTCCACCCTATCCAAATTCCCCCTGAAAAGCCTATTGCTTCTATGCGGTGTGAGTGATGAAATCCAAGTTTAACAATTATTTCATCTGCTTTGCTGCCATTTACCTTTGGCTCTAAAAGCCCTACAATATTTGGTCTAAATTCCATATTATATTCTTTAAATGCGTGGGAATTTGGGACTTGCGCATCCTTGACAATTCTAGACAAAAATTGATAAATTAATTCTGCTATTCATCATAAGGGTTTAAAAGGAATTTACCCAATCTAGTGTTAACGTCGTGCATCATTTCTGCTTTCTGCTTTCTGCTTTCCCATCTCCTTCTTCATTTATTTTGATGAAGATACCTTGCTTGAGTTGCTCTTGTAACAAATCCACCATATTAGCCATTGACTCTGCTAGGGGAATTTTGGGGGACGAGACTTTAAAAGGGCTTCCTTTATCCCGAATTATTTTTTTTAAGTTTCTGCCCTTTTGTGCTGCCATTTGTTTTCCCCCGACTGGTTCTTACTATGGGTGCATTCTTCTTTCGCCCTATATTATTTTTAGATGGTATTCGCTCTTGCTGCTTTCCCGTATGACTATTTGGATCTTTGAACATCACTATTGAGTGTTTGGTTGAATCTAGGATTCCAGTGGTAGGAGTTACCATGACTTCCTTTATGCTTTCGATGTTGGAGTGAAGGCTAGGTTGAAATCTTGGTTTTGTTGGCTGCTCTGAACATAGAATTTCTCTAAAAGATTTGATTTTCATTCTTTGCGCTGTTGACTTTATTTCCTGCCGCCGCCTTCTAGTTCCAATTCTCTCTTTGATTGTTGTATCTCTGACTTTGTTTCTTTCGAATCAATATTCTCTGATTCTGTTCCCGTTTTTTATCCTGATTCGGTCTGCATCACGCCTGGTAGATCGTTCTTTCTTGAATTGGAATTAATTCGGTCTCTTTTAGGAAAAACATTAGGCTTAAACATTTTGGTCTGGGTCTGCTTGTTGGATATTGGACTAGCTGGAGACTACTTATCAAGTAATTGTTCGAGTTGGCCCATGGATGAGGGTCCATTTTTTGCCTCTATTGGGCATGCCATATTCCCAGCCTCTATTTGGGTCTGACTGCTAACCATATCGGGCCTATTCTCTTCTAAGCCCAAGACTTCATTTAGGGTTTCTAAGGGTTGAAACCGAGTACTTTCTTTTTTCTCCTCTTTGGCTGCGCCGTTGTTGTTCTGCCGTTTCTTTGACCATCGCCGGTTGCGTTTTTCTACAAGCATCCAAGGGCTGTAATCACCGAAGCTATTTGTAAGATTGTTTTCACTTAACTCAGGTCTGTTTTCTGGAACTGATTCTTTATCCAAGAAATTTTCTTTTGATGGTTGTTGAGCATTCACCGATTTTGGACACAAATCTTGTGTATGTCCATAGTGACCGCAGGAAAAACAAACCGTGGGAAGATGCTCATACTCAATTCTTTGTGGAACTCCATTGATTAAAACTTTTGACGGAAGGGCCTTTCCAAGATTGACGTAGACCGCCATTCTTGCTAATCTTCCCCGAACTCCATTATCAGTGTTGAAATCCAATTTTGCGACCCTTTGCACCATTCCCCCTATTTCGCAGAGTATTTTCTTTTTGTACATCTGCCCAGGCAGTCCTGGTAACTGTATCCAGGCCATGACCATATTCGGGTATGGCTGCGAGGGATTAAATTCGATACTCCAGGGTTGAACGGTTGGATATTGCCCATAAACTATCCAAGGCCCTTGACTTAAAACTCTTTCAAAGTCTTCGACATTCTGAAATTTAGCCATATAATAACCATTTTCGATGTCCATTAGTCGGAATGGTTGACTCGGTTTCCACAATGAATGTATCTTGTTTTGTAGTGTTGCGTAGCCAATGTTTCTTCCCAATAGCTTAATTACTATCGTAAGCTTCATATCTTTTATGAGTAGCTGATTAACTCGATTGGAGAAATCTATTGCCGGTATGCCATTTACTGTGGTTCTCACAATATCTTCTTCTAATAGTTCTAATTCGTCGTCGTCTTCATCTCTAATTATTGTTCCTGTTTTATCTTTGGTTTGCGAATATGTACCCATGAGCCGATCTTTTCAGGACCTAGTTTGGTTTGGTGTTGAATTAGTTTCCATCACAACATCTGCATATTGATCTTGAACGTTGGTCGCTCCTTCTTGTGTTTGTCGAGTACCGCTCCGTCTATCGCTGATTCCCTCTCGCTCTTCAGACTCCATCGATAATTATTAAATAAGTTTTTAGTTTATATTTTATATATATTAAAAAAAACAATTAGATTGAATAAAAGGGTTAATTTATCAGTTTAGTACCTGGGTTATTCCAAATTGATACTTGAATTTTTCTTTGTCATGAACAAGTACCTAAGTTTGAGTTTAATGTTCAAATTGGTATGCGAGTTTTTCTTTTATCCCAATTAAGTATCTATATTTTTTTTTACTAAAATACACATGTCAAATGTTTATTAGACCACATGATGTTGATTTGTTTGAGTACCAAATTGAACATTAAAACTAAACTTAAGTGTCAATTTAGAATTAAGAAAAAACACTCAAATACCAAATTGTATATTTGAACGTTCCAAAAATGGGTACTATCGGGTCGGGTGAATTCAATAATAGACGCCTGGTGGCATTCCAGCTTTTCTTCTCCTTTCAAGACCTATCCAAATGAGAATCCAGACTTCTCGTAGTGACTATCCGAATAGGGTGAATCGTCCGTGGATATCTTTGCTTGAACAAAACAATTATAATAGAATTAGGCTCGGTCAACTGGAATGTGTATTATCCATATATTATCCATATAGGGATCCTCCAGTTGAGAAGATCCATCGACACGAGACGAAGAGAAAGGTCTATCTATTTTATTTAGTTATTCAATTAAACCAATGATTCGTTATTGGAGCGGAATAGCAACAACCATTTCATCCGACATGCATATTTTTATTTTCCAATGGATTTACATCTTTCATTAATGAAAATTTTTTTATGTAGTGAATAATAGCTATGGTTTTCGAGTTATTATTATACATGTATCACACCCAAATCAATTTTTGTATTTATATTTTATAAAACAATATGCAATTCATCTCCAATTCACACTTAAATAATATTTTAAATATAATAAAATATAAATTTATTTAAAAATGAAATTATTCAAAATAAATCTAAATAAATACTTTAATATAATTTAAATATGATTTTTAAAATCAAGTTACCCAAAGTTTACCCTTTTCAAAAAATCTCAAATAAATCAGAATCAAAGGGATGCATTAACGAATTGAAATTTGAAATATATTTAACTTTAGAGTAAAATAATTATGGATAATATATTAATTATGAATTTTAAATCAATGCATTGAAAGTTCAATTTTTTTTTAAGAATAATCATAAATAATACATGTAGTAATGATTTTAATCAAAATCATAATCAAAATATTATAATACATGGACGGATTGAGTTACGATTATAAACTTGAATTAAAATTAAATATATCTATACTTAAATCAAAATAAAATTATAAAAAAAACGTAAGTAAAGCCTAGATTTATAATTAAATGGGAAATTTTCATTTAAGCCCTTTAAAATAATAATTGATACGCTCATGATAGAGTTTTTAAACTTAATAAGAAAAGTCGAAAAGTTATTTGTATGTCCTTGATTGCTATTAAAAAAAAAAGGAAGTTGTGTTAAATAATAATCCAATTATCAAATAGATAATAATATATTTAAAATACAAAATAAGTGGTTGGAAATTAAAATCAGTTCAAATTTTAGAGTTGTCATTGTCAATAAGGATTTACTTGAATACCATATCTGATCCGATTAAAACTTTGCTCAAACCATAAAACAGACGACGAGGTAGGTGGTTATACCAAAAATATATATTTCATTAAACGTGACGAAATTAAATTTTTTTATAAATTTTATAATTTTATTATAAAAATGCAATTTCACCATTTTAATAGTCTCTATCTTTATAATTTTTAAATGATTAAATCAATTTTTATCATTTTTAAGGGCAACCTTTATTAATTCAAAATTTTAAAAATTTCAAAGGGCCTAAATGAAAAATTTTTCATTTTAGGGGGTTGGACCCTTCCAGTCCCTTGGTTTCGGCCCTGTATATATAGTTGATAAAATATAACAAAACAAAATTCAAATTTTCAAATAATTAGATTAGGCATAATGTTAAATTTAAATATCAACGTTTACATCTTTTATCAATTTGATTGTTGTTCTTTTTTTTTAAAGCTAAATTTGGTTATTATTCTTTCAAAAAGAGTCTCAAATCATTTTATCTAACGAAAATATGACAAAAACATAAAATTGTTAACAATATTGCTATGGCAACCCACGTGACAGTTTACGGATAATTTAATTTAATATGATAATATTTATCTTATTTATTATACCAACAAATAATCTAAAAATTATAAAATATAATAAAAATACTACAATTTTAAATGTAAATTGCCATGTAGATTAAAAATTAAAAATTTAATTTATAGTTTGCATTTCTGTTAAAAACTCTTTTGAAAATTAAATTTAGCTAAAAATAAGGGTTAAATAAAAAAATTGGAAATTTAAATTTCCCATTATACATTAGATTAATGGTAGGGTCTAGTCAAAATAAAACTTAAATGCGTCTTCTAAAGCCTAATCCCCAAGAAACCTAAGCTAAAGCAAAAAAATCTATACAATCAAACCGGGCAAGGATTGGGTCCTTGAACAAATAACTGAAATTGATATTATTAAACAAAGAGCACGTGTCGTTTTATTAGTTGACAGATTATATCCAATGTTAACCACATTAAACGCGTATGGACCACTATATCAACGAATCCAAGGAACTATTTAGTGAGTTAATATCGAGTTGACTCATAATATTATTATATTTACATAAAAAGAAGGCATTTAGCAATCATATTTGTTATATGAATTAGGTTAATTTCACCATAGCCCTCAAACTATAATAAAAATTCTAATTTGGCTCTAAATTTCAATATCTTTTTATTGAATCCTCAAAATATGTGTACTAATGTGTCACATATGTTAATTTTTCATCTGCCTAATTGAAATATAGATGTTAAATGTCAACTCAAATTTAACTTCAAACATGTTTAAAACATGTAAGTAATTCAAAATATACATGTACAATTCAAAGCGTACACAACTTAGATGTACATGTTTAAAACATGTAGTTCAGAGCATGAAGCAACGTAGACAGGGGCATAGTCAGGGGGGCTGGCATGGGCCTCGGCATCCCTAAAATATAAAATTTATATTTTAGCCTTTATAGTTTTTTAAAAATTTTAAATTAGTAAAGGTAAAATTACACTTTAGCCTCCTAAAATTATAAAAATTCGATTTAATTCTTTACAAATTATAAAAATATAAACTATAAAAATTAAAATTTTTATTTTAAAATTCTTAAAGCCCTAAAAATGATATATTAACACGTTGCATCCATTATCCAAGCAATTCATACGTAGTATATATACTATATGTGATATTTGGATTGACATTATCCTCTATATTGATAAACAAAGTTTATGAATCAATTTAGAAAATATACAAAGGTTGGGGAGTTTTGGTGAAGTTACTCCATTTTACTTGGTTAAAATAGATAGTTGTCTGTACTATTCAAAGATTTAGAAATTAATTATTATACTTTTCATTTTAAAATTTAGATTTAATTATTAATATTGTTAATTTCTTGGTGTGACCTATTGAAAAGAATACTCATTAAATAGTAATGCAACTAAAAAAATAATATTGTAATAAATTTGAATTTAACAAAATAATTTTAATAGTATTAATATTTAGAAATTTGAAAATTAGAGGATTACATTTCTAAAAATAAAAGTATAGGGACTAAATAATAAATTTATAAAGAGTACGGGTACTTTTAAAACATTTTACCTTTTATTTTAGTGTTTGTGTGTGGATTTCATATAAGATACTGCCGCACACAATCTCTCTCTCTTCAATTTTCAAACACTCCATGGTCGGCACCGTGTTCATAGACAAAACCAGAGCTTCCAGTTTAAACTCCATCAATCACAGTCTCTGTGAATCTCTGTTTCACTGTTTGTTTCTCTCAGAGGTAATAAAATGGCGGTTCTCTCTGCAACTAAGCTCTTAATCTTCTTCTTCTTTAGTTGCCACCTTTCTATTTTCTCCTCCACTGTTACCGCCGTCTATACCATCGGCGTCAACTACGGAACCATCGCCGACAACCTCCCAACTCCGACACAAGTAGCAAACTTCCTCAAAACCAAAACAAACATCGACCGGATCAAGATATTCGACGCGAATCCCGACATCCTTAAAGCCTTCGCCGGAACGGGGATTTCCGTTACCGTTACGGTCGGAAACGGCGACATACCGTCTCTGGCTAAGGTTCCCGGAGCTAAAGCTTGGATCGAGAAGAACATCTTGCCGTATCATCCGAAAACAATCATCAGATACATCGCCGTCGGGAATGAAATCCTCGCCACGTCGGATAAAACTCTCATAGCTCACCTTTTGCCCGCCATGAAAGCACTCAGATCGGCTCTCGACTCGGCTAACGCTACAAGTGTTAAAGTCTCGACGCCGCATTCACTCGGGATATTGTCTACGTCGGAGCCGCCGAGTGCGGGGAAGTTCCGGAAAGGTTACGATAAGCTCATTTTCGCGCCGATTTTGGAGTTCCATAAGCAAACAAAATCTCCTTTCATGGTGAACCCATACCCGTATTTCGGGTTCAAGCCACAAACGTTGGATTACGCTTTGTTTAAACCAAACGGCGGCGTTTTCGACGCCGGTACGGGGATAAACTACACCAACATGTTCGACGCTCAACTGGACGCGGTTTATACAGCTATGAAACGGGTCGGGTATGAGGATGTGGATATCGTTGTGGCTGAAACCGGATGGCCTTCTGTTGGTGATCCGGGTCAACCCGGTGTGAGCTTGGAGAATGCGTTGTCGTACAATGGGAACCTCATTAAGCACGTGGACTCTGGTAAAGGGACTCCATTGATGCCCAATAGGACCTTTGAAACGTATATTTTCGCTTTGTTCAACGAGAACTTGAAGGAATCGGTTCCGGAGCGGAACTTCGGGTTGTTTAAACCCGACTTGAATCCAGTTTACGACGTGGGCATCCTCCGCAGTGAACAGGTAAATTTTCTTGATGATTGCGTTAATCCTTAATGTTTTGCAATACTTATAAGCTTGAGTTAAATTCAAAATTCGAATATATTCAATTAAATATAATTTTTTTTGGTGAAATTAAATATAAATTTTAAGTTTGAGTTTGGTTTAACAATTCGAGTTTATAAACATTAGGGACGGATTATGATAAAAGTATCATAAATATTGAATTTGGTTCAATCGATAGCTTGAGTTCAACTCAATAATTACTGAATTGAATTAAAGTTTTATCGAGCACGAGCGAAGCCAAAACAATTTTTTAGTGGGCCGGATGAAATTTTAATTTTTTATAATTTGAAAAGGATTAAATTAAATTTTTATAATTTTAGGGGGTTAAAGTATAATTTTATCTTTATTAATTTAAAATTTTTAAAAAATTTTAAAGGCTTATATAATAATTTTATATTTTAGGGAGATCGGAGCCATGCAAGTCTCCCTGATTTTGCCCCTGTTATCGAGTTGAATTGTAATAGTTTGCAAGTACTAGTGTCTAATTATGTTAGAAGTACTATAAAGATTTCCATACTAGAAGTCAGTTATATCTTGCCTCTTTTATTCAAAAAAATGAGTAAATTAATATTTGTACGTTAAATTAAATAGTAAATTAGTTTTTTTGTTAAATATTTTATTTATTTTTATTGTTAAAATTAATCATTATATGTTAAAATGAGGCATGTTTGGTATGCTATGTGTAATTTTTAGTTATTTTATTAGTCTTATCAGTTTTTAACAGTAAAAATAATAAAATTTTTAACAGAAAAATTGATTTACTCTTTAATTTAACTTACATAAATTAATTTATTTATTTTAAATAAAAAGATAAAATATAATCTAGCTTATAGCATAATAGTCTTCCCGATACTTTTTTCGTCTAGTTATGCACTCAACTTATACTTTATGAAATTAATCCCTAAAAATTAAAGTTCATTAATGATGTAAGGTAAGGTTAATTTAGGTGCTAATTTTAAAAGTCCTAAAACTACAGTGATTGGTGGCAAAATTAAACCTTTCATGTTCTTGGTTTCTGACACATGCCAGCTTTGTTTATGTAACTGCGTAGCCGACTTTGATTGATGTCGACGACAAGCCGTACGTGGCTTAGCTGCTTTAGTCATGCTTTCCACTTTTTTTAGTCTTTTTTACATTCACCCTTTTCTTATTTGTCTGAAAAAGGTGCTTTATTTGTTTTATTCGGTATGTCCGTTTGAAAAAGTAATTTCGACTCAATTTTATACACGAATTTAGCGTCAATCTTTATTATTGACCCATAAAAAGTATCATCAAGGGATTAAATTAACAATATATACCCCTATATTTCTTTAATTAGTTAAATATGTAGGTTTTTTAAGAGAGAAAAATAGACTGATTTTAGAGGTAGAGTATAAAAAGCACGTTCAGTTGGATGCGTTTTCTGTACAGTTGACAGAAAATTTGTCTAACTGGGTGAGTTTTTCGCACAATTGTTAAGAAAGTTCGTTCAATTATGCGAACTTTTTGCACGTTGGCAGGAAAATATGTTCAATTGCACGAATTTTTGTTGATATGTTAGGGAAAGTGTGTCTAACTGAATGTATTTTTACATTGTCTTTTCAAAATTGATTTATTATTTTAAATCTTGAAAAAAAATAGTCTATTTAACCAATTAACAAAAAAAAAAGAGAGCATATGGTTGGATTTTATTTTACCTTCTTATTTATTTAGTTGAGTTTTATTTTATCCTTTTTATTTAAAAAATAAGATAAATTAATACTTATATTAATTAAAGAATAAAATATGAGGACTAAAAATTCAATCATATAATAAGCCGAGCTGATTAGAATAATTTGAATTTTTTGTGGTGTAGGGGATGGGTCCGACATCAGCTCCAACGACGGCCACAGCTCCATCGGAGGCCACGGCTCCGTCGGCGGGAAAGGCGCCATCAAGTGGTTCGGGGAAATGGTGCGTGGCTAAATCAAACGCCAGCGATGCGGTGTTGCAAGCGAACATAGATTACGTGTGCAGCAGCGGAGTGGATTGTAAGCCGATCCAATCGGGTGGGGCCTGCTTTAACCCCAATAATGTGAGGTCACATGCATCGTATGCAATGAATGCGTACTATCAAGCCAATGGTCGTCATGATTTCAACTGCGATTTCAATCGTACGGGTGTCATCACCTCTACCGATCCAAGTAAGTTTCCCTTTACATCGTTAATATTTGGCATAAATTTGATTTTATATTTTTATAATAGTATTAGTAAGTTTAAGTTGAAAGAATTATTAAGGGTAAATTATATTAATAGTCATTTAATTAATTTTATTATTATTTAATTATAAAATTATAAAATAATCATTCAATTATTACTAAAATTTTAGTCATCTAATTATAAAAATTATAAAATAATCATTTAATTATTTAATTTTATCTTTTGTGGTTACTTAACTATCTTGACTGATCATTTTATAATTTTTTCATAGTTGAGTGACCAATAAATAAATTTACTAATAATTAGATGATTATTTTGTAAATTTTATAATTAAGCGACAAAAAAAGTTAAGTGGCTATTAATGTAGATTACTCAATTATTAATAGTTTCCATTAAAGTAATAAGGGTTCAATTGACATATAATTTTATTATCAGTTGAAGCTGAAGCTTCTTACCTTAATGGAAACAATTAATGGTATTATTGATTAAACTTATTAATAACAAGGATTAAACATCAAATTTCAAAATGATAATTGGACTAAAACCAAAATTAGACCACGAAATCTCTTGGGGAAAAAATAATTTGGACTGACAATTTTGTAATGGTGGCAGGTCATGCAGCGTGTAACTATTCAGTGAATCAAGGGTCAGGGTTAAAATTGGAAAGTTCGGTGGCCGCAAATACGATGAGATATAGCGCTGTTTGGCACGTGATTTCTTTGGCTACCTTGTCGTACTGTATGATTTTTGTTAGATTTTATTAAATTGACATTGTAATGTAAGTGGGCTAGTTAGATTTTTTTGGTCAGAAGTTAAATTTTATTGGAATTAATATTTTTACTTTTTGGGGGGCTAAGGTTGAACTAGACTTTTTATTTAATGAGTCATATAACATAAATTATTAATTAATAAAATATAAAAATATTTTAAATATGATTATGATATAAAAAATATATAGTTATGTAATTGCTTGTGGATAAACAAAATCTAGTCTCGTTTAATTTTTTCTTTCTGACTTACGACCATTGAATTACGGTCAGTAGGGTTCTGCAACTCATAAAGGTAGATCTGTGACTCGGGATGCGGACTCCATGCTTTTGCTAGAGTTGATGGACAATTTCTTTTTTGTTTTTAGTTAGGGTGTCTAGATGGGAGCAGGTAAGAATCTTGGTTTCTAGCATTATTTAGTTATTCTGCTTTTCTTAAAAAAATATTTATGGCTTAAAATATTATGCTAAATAAATTATTTTTAGTTAAATTTTAACTTTTCATAAATGCATTTTAAAAGTATTTTGAAAAGAAAAATTAAAATTTTAATTTTTCTCTCTTAAAAATATTTTAGTATTTAATTATTTTTCACTCAATTCAATAATATAATATTTTTTTTTTTTCTTGGTGTTTAATTATAAATGTATTAAAATTATTAATTAAACATTAAAAATATATTTTTAAAATACAAATTACAAAAATTTAATGATTATATTTAATTATTTAAAATATAATTTATATATTCTAATTAAATTTTATAAATAATTAATTTAATTCAAGTGCTTTTGAAAAGACTTACGAGAAAAAAAACTAAAATTTTAACTTTCTCTCAAACCTACTTTTAGTACTTAATTATTTTTTCACCCATTCAATAATATTATATTTTTTCTTCTTTTTTTGTGCTTAATTATAAATATGTTAAAATTATTAATTAAAAATATTTTTAAAACACTAATTAGAAAAATTTAATGATTATATTTAAATATTTAAAATATAATTTATATATTCTAATTAAATTTTATAAATAATTAATATTTATTGTTTAAAATATTTAAAATTTATATTTTATATATTAAAATATTAACAAATTATAATAATTTTTTTTTATTTTTACTAATATATAATAATAATAACTAATTTAAATATTATTTAAATACATATTTATTACTTAATAATAATATATCTAAAATGAATATTTTATTTCTCAAAACTACTTTTTGACAGCAATATTAAACACTCAAATTTTAAATTAAATTTTTTAAAAATATTTTTTCACAACACTTTTTAAAAGTATTATCAAACTAACCCTTAATCGTCTAACCTTAATCGTCGGTTAGACGGACAATGATGGTTTTTAGAGTCAAAGCACTAGATCCCGTCGAATCCCATCGGGCATCCATGGTGTCTTGGCGTCGTCTTTTAAAGCCTTATCGCGATATGATTTCCTTCGTAGGAGGCTTTAATGCCGATAGTGAATGCTTTGGTCAATTTAATTTCATCGGTAACTGGTCTAAAACCATGTTTAGACCTAATTTAAACTAATACTTGATTTTAATTTCGTATCAATCTAACCAGTGAAACCTAATTTCGAGTAATTGATTCAATAGTGAAAATCAACAAATTCTTCCAAGAAACAAGAATTGCGAAGAACTCGATTAATCCAAAAAGAAAATTCTTACGAAATAAGAAATTCCGAGCCCCTTCTCGCAGTTCTTATTATTACCCTTCAATCTTGCGTTGCTGCTTGTGAATTAAGCTCGGCGAACCTCATGCCTACGCGCATCGAGTGCTTCAAGAACTTCTCGGCGCATCGTGTCACGCAGGTTTCCTCTTGTTTCTGCAGCGTCTTGCGAGTGAAGTTGTCGATGCAGTCAGTGAAGCATCTCTCGACAAGTGAATTGTACATTCTCAAACTGTAAATCAAAAAGCACCCATTAACAGATATGGAGATTGTATTGGAAGTTCGAAACCCCTTCAAACCCTAATCTGTCCCAACCCTGGCCCAGTTTCTGTCTCTTCTATAGTATAAAAGATATCCGTCTATCTCTGTGTTAACAATGCTGCTGAATCTGTAAATATAACAATGGCATAACCATCAATGGTTCCCAATCTAAACAAAAAGGATTTCAAGTACATGAAAATTATGTAGCTTGGATCAAAATCCCTTCGAACCCTAATCCAAACCTTGACCGTACCCTGACTTTTTTAGTTCTTCCCCAACGCCATAGAAAAGATATGTCTGTCTCCAAGTTAACAATATTGAGATAAGTCTATAAATATAACAATGGCATAACCATAAGCTATAGAAACAAGATCTAAAAAAGGAAATGGAATAAAATTAGAACAAGTTTATCTTTATGAAGGGGAAAAGCTAGTATCGATTTAAGCATCCAGAGATAGATAATGGTGGTCGCTATGATCAACGCTATTCAAACTCCTCGAATTTTCTTAAATACCATATTTGAACACAAGTAAACCTATCAATTTTGACCCAAAACCAAAAACCCAATCCTAATCCAAGCCGTCATGATCATGAATCGTCTACAACTCCAACCTTTTGAAACCTAAACTCAAATTGACTCGAACCATAACTGACTGAAACCCAAGACAACCAAGATACAAAAAGACCTGAACAAGTAATCTAAAATAACTCAAATAATTTGAACCGTGAAGACCCAGCATGTAAAAACCGAGCTTCAAATCCTAGTAACCCGATCCTGAACCAATCAAAATCCAATTTCACAATCTGAATTGACCAGATTGACCAGACCAAAAATCAATCCAACCCTAACAGGTCTATTCGAAAGCAAATACAATGAAATGTGGGCAAAATACTAGCTAAAAGCATTATAAAATATGGCTTTAAAAATCCATAAATGTAGTTCCCAAAACGTCCTGAGGCAACATCAAAAAATGCTGCACTGGTTTTAAAGGAGAACAGATCTTTTAGCTTCTCATTAGATCAAAATACCCAGATTTTGAAATTGGAAATCTGCATCGTTCACAATCTGAAGAAGCTATCCCTAAATAATCATCCTAAAACTGTATTCCTTAACAAATTAAGAAAAATTTGACATTAAAGAGAGTGAATCCGAAATAACTCAAAGCTGAAATTAATCGAACCCGTAATAACCCAGCCCCTAAAACCCGATCCAAACCCAACTTCATAATCCGAATTAACCAGATTGACCCGACCCAGAATCAATCCAACCCTAACAGGTCTATATGAAAGCGAATCCAATGAAATGTAGGCAAAATACTAGCTAAAAGCATCATAAAAAATAGCTTAAAAATACATAAATGTAGTTCCCAAAACGTCCAGAAGCAACACCAAAAAATGCTGCACTGGTTTTAAAGGAGAACGAATCTTTAAGCTTCTCATTATATCAAAATACCCGGATTTTGAAATTGGGAATCTGCATCGTTCACAATCTGAAGAAGCTATAAGGATCATAAACCATAAATAATCATCATAAAACTGTCTTCCTTAACAAAATAAAGAAAAAAAAAAAGGACAATAAAGAGAGTGAGTCACCTGTCACGAAGCTGAAGGTGGTCGATCATGGCGGACATTCGGGCCTTATCTTCTTCAGGGAGACCCTCGAGTGCTGCTAACATGTTCTTGTCCATACTGGATCCTACCTCTCTCTTTTTTTACAATTGAATCTCTTTTTAGGATTCTGATCTTTTCTTTCGTTTACGAGGTGACTATAAGGGTTTATGTGAAGGGGACTTTTAACTTTCCATTCGTTTCAAGGAATGAAAAAAACCCTAGGAATCTAATATCTTTCAAACCATACGGCGTCGTTTTACCTAGAGGTGTTGGGCTTGTATTTTTCAACCTGATCTGGCTTGGCCCGGCTCGTTTTGCTGTTTATACATCATAAAGTTATAAAAATAATTTTATATTAATATTTATATTTATATTTTTATAATTAATTTTAAATAAATATTAGTTTTATTTTTTGAAAAGTGAAATGAGTTTTATAAGCGGGTCTAAATACGCTATGCCTAGTGCTGTAATTTGTTTTGGAATTAGACTAGGATGTAATCGAGCCGAACTGAACTTTATCAAATACCTTTTTAAAAGTTTAGGCTCGGTTCAAAATATAATTGAGCTACTTCAGTTCTAGTTTGATTAAGCTTGTTTATCAATTTTTGTGCTCAACTCGATAATTAAGCTTAGTGTTAATAATATATATTAAGGAAATAACATAATTTAATAATATAAAAAATATGAAAAGATCGATAAGGCTCACGAGCCATTCGAGTGAAGTAATACTAAACTTGAATTCGACTCAACTGATGGCTTGAGCAACACAAGCTTAGCTCGATAAATATCGAATAGAGTTCGAATTTTTTTTCAAGTCAAATTTAAGTAACTTGCAAACACCAATGTCTCATTTATACCCCTAAATTGTTCCTTAGTACGTATAGAGCCATGAACACCTCTAACTCTACCCTATAATAATTAATATATAATATTTTGATAGTTTCTTGGAGCGGGATGTTAATGAGTCAATTTAGATAATTTATTTGGTTTTAAATTCTATTAAAATTCACTAGTGTTACTTCGAGCTATATTTTCATACTAGTGCATGAATACACACGTATTGGGCAGAGATACAAAAATGTAACATGGTATGAAATGCTCCAAGTTCTAATTTGATCAATGCCCTATGTTTTTGGTTGGGTTACTTAGGGTCAGAGGCGGATACAAGGCGGATAAAATGAAAAATTTATATTTAAGCCTTTGAATTTTTTTAAAAATTTTAAAGTAGTAAAAGTAAAATTATACTTTGACCCTAAAATTATAGAAATTCAATTTAATTTTTTAAAAATTATAAATATATAAACCATAAAAATTAAATTTTAATTCGGCCGCCCCTAAATATTTGTTCTGGCTTCGCCCCTGCTTAGGGTTCATAGCTATGATACATTAAACCTAACTTGACCGTTAAGAAATTGATAGAGAAATCGGAAAAGACAAATCACGATATCATACCAATGCGTGAATAACACGCAAGTATTTCACTTATGAATCATTTTATTACTATCTTGATATCTTGCAATTATCTAATCACAATATATATATATATATATATACACACGTTATCGAATAGAGAGAATTCAAGCTTTGCAAAGCCAGTTTTGAATGGCTTGACGTATGGCGTGGTTCGGAGTAAGATGCAAATGACTCAACTTCAAATTAGTCATCGGTGAAGTTTCACGGCCGTTTTCCAACCAGCCACGCAAGGCTTCTCCTTCGTATGTGAATCCATCGGCCGCCACTTGAGGGTCGTGCATTATATCCTTTATTAAAAAAAAGCATGTATTAGACATTGGTTGAACATGCCGGATCAAATAGTCCAGAACCACAAAAGCAGCCTAGATATTATATCATAACGGCCAAATGCGGCTCAATCGACATGGATTAATGGATCGGGAAATCACTTCATTTAAGTGACATATATGAACTTAATAAGACACTTACCTGAAGAATGGGGCATAAAAAGAAAGACGGCACCGGTCGTTCCTCCGTGACATGCAACTGCCCTAGTTCCCTCACCAGAGATGGTTTTAGATCAGGTCGATCCCTACTGTATGATTCGCAGCATTGTAGCCCCAGATCGACCAAACGTCTTGCCACAAACATAGGCCATTCTCCAGCTGATTCATCAAGTATCGAAGCTAAGTTACCGCTCGATATGGCTTTTCGAACCTCACCGGCTAACCCAACTGGTGGCCTTCTAGTGAGCATCTGTAGAATGATCAACCCAAAGGCATAAATGTCGGACTTGGGAGTCGGGACACCGATCCTCTGAAATTCTGGATCCGAATATGGGAAAGCACCCTTTGGCTCTGTACTACAACGGAAACTAGGGCAATATTGATTATCCTCCGTGACCAACCTCGAGATACCAAAATCGCAAATCTTGCAACTTAGTTCTGAATCAAGAAGAATGTTTTCGGGTTTCAAATCACCATGGACTATCTTTTCAGGTTTGGCAGAGTGCAGAAAGCAAAGAGCACTGGAGATTTCGGCTACTATCCGTGCTCGAATCTTCCAAGTCAAGGGAGAAACACTTGTTTTCCGGAAAAGCCGGTCTTGGAGACTTCCATTGGGCACATACTCATAAACAAGGGACCAGGCTTCGGGGCATACACCAAGCAAAGTCACCAAATGAGGATGTTGTAACTTGCTGAGAACTTGAGCCTGCACCACAAATTTAAACAAGAAAACATATAAAAAAATTCAGTTTTTTTCGAGCAGTAAAACTAGTAAAGGGTATTCTCAAAGGCGGACAAATTTCGATAAATTCGGGTTCTGATAGAGAAGGAAAACAAGGAAACCTCCTGTTGAAACTCGGATTGCCCTTGCATGTTGTGCGGATACAGCTTCTTTATAGCCACAGTTCGACCCAGCATTTCCCCCTTGTAAACACAACCGTGTCCTCCCTTTCCGATTTTGAAGCTCTCAGAGAAATTGCACGTTGCAGTTTGGACATCCGCCAATGAAAATTCAGCTAACTCGGGCAAATCTTCGACAATCCCGATGAAACCATTACATGTAGTGGCTCCAGCTTGCCCGCGACTTCTCCAACGTTCTAACCAACGAACGGCTTCTAGTTTTTGTCGTCTGATTCTCTGCTTTTCCTCTCGCAAAGTCACGATAGATGCTTGGATTAGTTTCAATTTGCCAGCAACTTCATCATGTTTACAATTCGCTTCTTGTACACAACCGTTTAGTAGGGTGACATTTCTTGTGGTCCTCCGTAGCTCTTCCATTGCTTCTTCTTTCTCTTTTATGAGCTCTTCTAGTTCTCGCAAGGTAGCTCTAAGGGCTTCCTCGGCTTTCTCTCTAAGCTTGACTTCATGAACACGGGCAGATTCGAGATCTTTGATCTGAAAAAATAACCAGCTCGTATTACTGTCATATCAACAATATGAAACTGCAATGATTCAAGCAATATGAACTCAAAACGATGCATAAATTCATTGAATCGATTGAAATGATAATCAGCAAGATGCAAAAACCGTAGTCCCTATGACGAAGTTCGGATATCTACCTTGTTGATAGCTTCCATAGCTTCCAACTCCAGTTTTTGGCATTTTAACGACTCCACTAATGCTTCATTCTTTGATGCCTTAGCTTCCATACTCGCTTTTCCAAGCTCCTCATCCTTCCAATAAGAATCTAAAGACAATCTCATTTCAGAAGAAGCACATTCGGAGCCATTAGTAAATCTCAGGCTAGACAAATTGCTGAAGCTAGATAACCTCGGTGAAAGAGACACGTCTGTTTGTGCCACTGTACTCTTGGTCAATAGGGTACTACTTGCAGCAAACGTTATGCTCAAACAAGAGTTAGAACGAAGATCGTCGGGGTGGACTAATGAATCACTGTTACGATGGGGCAGTGAGTTAGACCTCGATGATTTTGCAGTAACAGCCACTTGACTGACTGGTGTAGACAAACACGGTTCTTCAGAGCCTTCCCTCATCCAAACAAGTTTCCCTTTATCAACAAACCATATCTCGCAAAAGCAGGGAACATACTTTGCAGCATAACTCGATGTGCTGGAGCTCTTTTTCGTCCTCATGCAACTGCATCACACACACACACACACACACACAAAATGAATATGTTTGTGCCCGACACTTAAACGTGAGTCCAAGTAACACAGATGCTAACATTCGATAAAATATGAAATGACAAAAAAGTACGTGTCTCGGGCCTTCAATTTTTCAAAAGGAGTACTTACTTTTCAGGTATGGCTCCCATAACAAGGTTCCTAATCCCATGTCTCTTGACTAGTTCGACAATTCCTTTATGAACTTGGTTAGCCTCAATGGTGATAATGCTTATATGAACCTGCAAAAACGAGTGCTTTGAAGATGAAAATGCCATTAAATCGTATAATGGGGATATGACCGTCTAAGAATGCTAAAAACTCGAGTCCAAGAACAAAAAAGAAAACATGCTGATCCGGACCTTAAATTTCCGAGTAAAATTCGAGTAATTTTCCAAAAGTTTCTTCAATTGTTCCTTCTCGTCCTTTCTATATGCAGAAAGGACTCGACTATTGGCTTGACTTGCTGGAAGTTTCCCCACTGCCAAATTATAAACACCAATTACATATTATTAAACCACGACAAATACCTCCATCAGGGAAGTCCAGTGAAGTGTCGGTCATCAAGAGCGGACAGACCCCTCAATGGGTCGGTGTTGTCTTTGTTGAGAGTTTATGTCCCAACTCTGCAAAGGGCCTGAGCGTTTGAAGAGACGGACAACAATTCACAGACTTCTCCCGAACCAATTTGAGCATAAACTTAAATCCAATTTCAAGTTTTTAGTATTTTAATAATTTTTGGTTTTATGCTCAAATTTCTTAATTATTCCTTAACTGAATCCAAGTTCTATGATCAAATTGGGAAAAGTTAACAAACTCTAGAACTAAAATGTACCAGAACTTCAGGGACCAAATTAAAAAAAAAAATTGTCAAATTCACGTACTAAATGTTGCTTTATGACACCAATTTACTAAATTCACCTCAAATCAAGTACATTTTACACAATTTTACCTAAATTTCTTAATTGCCTAAAAACATTTCACAATTACATCACCCACACACACAGAAACAAGCAAGAACACGTATTAGCTAACAATGGCCAACAAATTCATAGTATAAATCAAAATTCTACCATAAAAAAAACACAACAAAGGGGGAAACAGTGAAAGGGAGAAGGTCTTTACATAAAGTGGGGATCAATGGAGAAGGCTGATGAACATGAAGCAAACAAATATGTTTACCGCCAAATCGATTCAACGTCCATTGTAACAAATTAACCGCTTTCTCAACCGATTTTCCCACCGCTATAAACACTTTGTCTTTTTCACCGGCGTTAAAGCCTCCGGTTTCCTCAGCTGATTCCGGGAACTGGGTATTCGCTGGAATTGAGTCTCGGTGAGCTGGGTTGTGAAGCTCCATTTAGATTGAAGAATTTTTTATCTTTTTTTTTTTTTTCCTTCTCACTCAATGGAGTCTTTTGATTTGACTATGTTTTCGTGGTTGGGATGAACAATGTGAGATTTTCTATTTGGTTTTCTTAATATTCTAGGCGGAGTTAAATGATTATCCATTTTTTCCTCATGGGTTGGGGGGCTTGACTTTTTTGTTGAGAGAGAGAAAAACAGTTGGAATAGCAAGAAACGACTTTGTGTTTAATTATTGAGAGAAAATTGAAATATATCCATACTTACCTTAACCAATTTGGAAAAGAGGTCACATATTACAAGACTTATGATTTAAAAATTAAATAGTTCAAACTCATTTCATTAGATTTATTATTTAATACAAAAAATAATTCTTTAATACAATCAATTAAAATTTTATATTCAAATAATTATAAAGCAAAGATCCAACAGATGCATCAAATTTGATTATTTTAATTTAAATTTAATTAAAAGTAATATTTTAAAATTAAATTGATAATTGAACCAATCAAATCATTATTTTGATCAATACGAATAAAATTATTAAAAATTTAAAATTTAAAATTTGATTCATTTAAAGTGAATATTTTATTAATAAAATACTCAATTAAGTATTTGAAAACTTAAATACTCAAATTCCACTCGTTTAATAGTTTAAATTTAATTTAAAGTTTTCTAATGTTTCAAACTCAACCCTAAGTGAATTTACATTTAAATGTTCAATTAATACTAATCTTGTATTAAAAACACGAACAACCCCACTATTATATATAAATAAATTCTTTAAAAAGAAAACAAAAGAATAACATTGATAGGAGTGTTCAAAATGTCCCTGAGGGGTACATAACAAAACGGAGAAAAGCTAGAGAAATAATAAATCACAAATTCGTTGCCGTTTCATTGAATGAAAATCGTTAAAACATCTGCTAAAATGGAAGAAATAAAAATAAAAACGAATGAATGTTGAAGCTCTTATCATCATCTCCATTCTCTCTTTAAGCTTTGCCTGATAACAACGATGAAAGAATTGCATTAATACGAATTATTATATTAGCAATTTTTTATATATTTTTCTTTTTTTATAGAGCAAAGCTTTATAGTCATTTTTTTCGAGAATATGAATATTAAAAAAAAAAGTGAAACAGCATAGATTAAAAAAACCTTGAGAGCTGAATTTGTTTTTTTTTTAAATAAATAAATTAAATTAAACGACATTACTTGTAGGACCTCATGCGTTGTTAAGAACTAGAAGCACTTCCTGTGCACAATAGATGGGCCAGATTCATCATACTCTGCCTTAGCAATCCACATCTGCGTTACAATCCCAAATGAGTAAAATGCCTTTAGTATATGCATGAATACGCTTAGGTTGGTTTTGAGTCTGGTCATTTTGGAACGAGTCAATTTGAGTTTTAACATTTTCGGGTTATTTTGGGTTTGAAATTTTACTTTCCGAGTAGGGTTATTATGAGTTTTGATCACTTCAAGTCTAGATCATTTAGGATACGGGTTGTTTCTGGTTCAGATCAAGACCAGATTGACAGGCCTATGCATGAAGCTTACTAGAGAGAACAAGCGGAAAATATACTAATAGTATTCGGTTCCAATGTGAGTATTAGAATGTTCAATTATTTTCATGTATTTGGATGATCTTTAGTGGTAATATATCTCCATACCATTGTCTAGATAAGCGTCTACCACAAGTAATTTAATTAAAATAAAGAATAAGAGCGACATAGCCAGCACTATGTTGCTTTAACTCTTCATTTTAGTTGAAGCACCCATATCCGACACTTATCTAGACATGAATATAGAAAATGATCCCTTAAAGAACCCCAAATACACGAAAATCTTTAAAAAAAAAAAATAAAGATTAAACATATTCGATATTTAAATCCGAGTCTAAGTGGCATAGCTTCCTAAAACATAAAGCAATGGTAAATGCATGGAGCCTGATGAGAATGGAATTGTGAAAGAAGTAGATAAAATACCTGCTGGAAAGTACTGAGGGATGCTAAGATAGAGCCTCCAATCCAGACACTGTATTTCCTTTCAGGTGGAGCCACCACCTTAATTTTCATGCTGCTCGGGGCCAATGCAGTGATTTCCTTGCTCATTCTATCTGCAATACCGGGGAACATGGTAGTTCCACCACTGAGGACAATGTTTCCGTACAAATCCTTCCTGATATCGACATCGCACTTCATGATAGAATTGTATGTGGTTTCGTGGATGCCAGCAGCTTCCATTCCGATCATGGAAGGCTGGAAAAGGACCTCTGGGCATCGGAAACGCTCAGACCCAATGGTGATCACCTGGCCATCAGGCAACTCATAGCTCTTCTCGATGGAAGAACTAGTTTTGGCAGTTTCGAGCTCTTGCTCGAAGTCGAGTGCGATATATGACAGTTTCTCTTTCACGTCTCTCACAATTTCACGCTCAGCTGTAGTGGTAAACGAATAGCCACGCTCGGTCAAGATTTTCATAAGGGCATCGGTAAGGTCACGACCTGCAAGGTCGAGACGGAGGATGGCATGTGGGAGGGCATATCCTTCATAAATGGGGACAGTATGACTCACACCATCTCCAGAGTCCAGAACAATACCTACATAAGGAGAACAGTTAGTACATGTGTTGAATCATGAAAACATGACAGTGGTAGAAATGGCAACCAACTTCGAGCTCACTTTATTTATTTCCGATGTAATCCGCAATGTCTTGAACCGAAATGCCAATTTTGACTTTGAGATTGTTTAGTTCAAGTTTTATCTATGAGATTGAGACTAGTCAATTGCTTACCAGTTGTACGGCCACTAGCATAGAGGGAGAGAACAGCCTGGATAGCAACATACATGGCCGGAGCATTGAAGGTCTCGAACATGATTTGGGTCATTTTCTCACGATTGGCTTTCGGGTTCAGTGGTGCCTCAGTAAGAAGAACCGGGTGTTCTTCCGGAGCCACACGAAGTTCATTGTAAAAGGTATGATGCCAGATCTTTTCCATATCATCCCAATTGTTGACAATACCGTGTTCAATAGGATATTTTAGAGTCAGAATACCACGCTTGGACTGAGCTTCATCCCCAACATATGCATCTTTTTGACCCATGCCAACCATCACACCTGTATGACGCGGACGACCTACAATGCTAGGGAACACAGCTCTTGGAGCATCGTCACCAGCAAATCCAGCCTAAAAAGAGCAAAATGCATCATTGAAAAAGATAATATATAAATCTAAAACCAACAGCGTAGAACACCAGATCATAAGATAGTATCCTAAATTTATACCTTAACCATTCCAGTTCCATTATCGCATACGAGTGGTTGAATATCCTCGCCATCTGCCATCTTGTTTTGCTAGCTAAAACGAAACATCAGAATTAGATCAACATCGCAGTAAAACGAGAAGCATGCATTCAACACTAGAAATTTTGAATCATTTATGAGAAAGATACTGGAAAGATATATGCAAAATAAAATTTGTGATAAAATTCCAAATTCACAAGTAATTAATCAATCGCAAACAAATTGTTCAAAAACTACTGTGATTAAATTAGACAACAGAATCCTTCATATTATCATACATTCTTATTTTCATTAATCTTTTTGGTTGAAAGCTAATTCATAGAGCATTATTCATCGAGCATTAAAGATTAGAAGCTAAAGATTCCAAACAGCAACCATTAAATCAATTAAACAGATAACGGATACATACAATCCCCTACAAAATTTTCACAATGCTTAGCAAAATCATATCGAAAACCAACAATTTATGACGTTATATAATAAAATGGAATATGAAGTTTTCATCTATTGCCATATTTGTTTCTTATATATTCTCAGGCACCAAACAGTAGATAAAGGATAGATTAAACTGAGACTAAATACATACAATTCCTACAAGATTATCACAATGCTAAGCAAAATCAGATCGAAAATCATCAACTCATACTATATTTAATCTATTGTCTTCCTGTTTCATATATATTCTCAGAAACCAAACAGTAGCTAAACGATCAATTAAACTGAGAGACAATACATTCAATTCTGACAAAAGTATCACAATGCTAAGCAAAATCAGATACGAAGATCATCGAACTATGATGTTATATAATAAATTGTGAATCTGAAATTTCCATCTATTGTCCTTTTTTTTCTATATATTCTCAGGAACCAAACAGTAGCTAAATTATCAGTTAAACTGAGCGGATACATACAAATTCCAACAAAATTATCACAATGCCAAACAAAAGCAGATCGAAAAGAATCAATGTATGATGTTATACAATAAAACAAGAATCTGAATATATGTTTTTCTTTTTCCAGTATACTCTCAGGAACCAAACAGTAGATAAAGAACAATTAAACTGAGAACGGAGACGTACATTTCCTACAAACTTATCGCAATGCTAAGCAAAATCAGATCGAAAATCATCAATTTATGACGTTACAAAATAAAATAAGAATCTGAATTTTTCATCTATAGTCTTCTTTTTCCAATACATTCTCAGGAACCAATAGATCAATTAAAATGAGAGCGGATACGTACATTTCCTATAAAATTATCGCAATGCTAAGCAAAATCAGATTGAAAAAATAAACAGTTTATACGTTACATAACAAAACGAGAATCTTAAATTTTTCATCGTTTGTTTTCTTTTCTTTTCCTATATTTTCTCAGGATCCAAACAATAGCGAAAGAGAAATCACCTGCGCAAGAGCCAAAGGAATCAAAAAGGAAAACCAGAGATAGATGATCTCCAAAAGAGAAAATAAACGTCACCAGCAAATCCAGCCTAAAAGAGCAAAATGCATCATTGAAAAGATAATATATAAATCTAAAACCAACAGCGTAGAACACCAGATCATAAGATAGTATCCTAAATTTATACCTTAACCATTCCAGTTCCATTATCGCATACGAGTGGTTGAATATCCTCGCCATCTGCCATCTTGTTTTGCTAGCTAAAACGAAACATCAGAATTAGATCAACATCGCAGTAAAACGAGAAGCATGCATTCAACACTAGAAATTTTGAATCATTTATGAGAAAGATACTGGAAAGATATAAGCAAAATAAAATTTGTGATAAATTTCCAAATTCACAAGTAATTAATCAATCGCAAACAAATTGTTCAAAAACTACTGTGATTAAATTAGACAACAGAATCCTTCATATTATCATACATTCTTATTTTCATTAATCTTTTTGGTTGAAAGCTAATTCATCGAGCATTAAAGATTAGAAGCTAAAGATTCCAAACAACAACCATTAAATCAATTAAACAGATAACGGATACATACAATCCCCTACAAAATTTTCACAATGCTTAGCAAAATCATATCGAAAACCAACAATTTATGACGTTATATAATAAAAATGGAATATGAAGTTTTCATCTATTGCCATATTTGTTTCTTATATATTCTCAGGCACCAAACAGTAGATAAAGGATAGATTAAACTGAGACTAAATACATACAATTCCTACAAGATTATCACAATGCTAAGCAAAATCAGATCGAAAATCATCAACTCATACTATATTTAATCTATTGTCTTCCTGTTTCATATATATTCTCAGAAACCAAACAGTAGCTAAACGATCAATTAAACTGAGAGACAATACATTCAATTCTGACAAAAGTATCACAATGCTAAGCAAAATCAGATACAAAGATCATCGAACTATGATGTTATATAATAAATTGTGAATCTGAAATTTCCATCTATTGTCCTTTTTTTTCTATATATTCTCAGGAACCAAACAGTAGCTAAATTATCAGTTAAACTGAGCGGATACATACAAATTCCAACAAAATTATCACAATGCCAAACAAAAGCAGATCGAAAAGAATCAATGTATGATGTTATACAATAAAACAAGAATCTGAATATATGTTTTTCTTTTTTCCAGTATACTCTCAGGAACCAAACAGTAGATAAAGAACAATTAAACTGAGAACGGAGACGTACATTTCCTACAAACTTATCGCAATGCTAAGCAAAATCAGATCGAAAATCATCAATTTATGACGTTACAAAATAAAATAAGAATCTGAATTTTTCATCTATAGTCTTCTTTTTTCCAATACATTCTCAGGAACCAATAGATCAATTAAAATGAGAGCGGATACGTACATTTCCTATAAAATTATCGCAATGCTAAGCAAAATCAGATTGAAAAAATAAACAGTTTATACGTTACATAACAAAACGAGAATCTTAAATTTTTCATCGTTTGTTTTCTTTTCTTTTCCTATATTTTCTCAGGATCCAAACAATAGCGAAAGAGAAATCACCTGCGCAAGAGCCAAAGGAATCAAAAAAAGGAAAACCAGAGATAGATGATCTCCAAAAGAGAAAATAAAAAAAGAATAGAAAGTGAAGAAATGAAACCCTTTTTTTGAAATTTAAAAACTTGAATGAAAAATCTTTTTACCGGGTCTTTCGGTTATATGCTCCTTTAACCGCGCTGCTAAAACCGGTTTCCCATCAATCTTAGAAAAATTATACTTAAAAAAAAAACTTCAAATTAAAAATGGAAAAGTTAATTTGTCAATAAAAAAAATGGAAAAATGAAAATAAAATTTTAGAAAGGAAAAAAAAAACAGAAAATTAGAAAAGTTTAAGATAAGTAGATCCAGATTAATCTTGTAATTAGTTTTACTTAAACTTATTATGAGCTAGATTATCCACTCAGGCTCGAAGGTCTATCGAAATTTAGAAGGGTTTAGGCAAAAATATTATATTTGAAAAATGAATTAGGTAAAAAAAAAAAAAGGCCAATTTAAAATATGGATTGGGCTCAGGCTTGAAAATTCAAGGCTAGAGTTCGGCCTGGCCCGACCTGACTCGTTTTAAGTTTATAATACTTTATATATGTTATTTTTATATATTATGTAATTTAAAACACATTAAAAAATAAAATCATACTAAATATATAATACTACTATAATGTAAACATTAAAATAATATTAAGATGACAATATGAAAATTTTCATTCATAAAATTATTAATTATTAAAATAATATAATACAAATATTTTTTAAAAAATAATATCGGGTGTCTAGAATGGGCTTTTGTTAGTTTTTTTGCAAATATTAACGAGTTTAAGCAAAATTTTAAGCCTAGATTTCGGGTCAGGTTGAGTTTGAGTAAGCATGAAGTATATTAATATCATGCTTAGACCCCGCCTATGAGCACCTCTAATTTTACTAACAAAAATATTTCAAAAGAATGCTTATATATATATATATATATATTTGTATAATTAAATTTAAATAATGTATTTTATTATTAATTAATAATTATAATTATGCTAATATATAGTATTGTATTATATTAAAATTTATGTAAATAATACATTTATAAAAATATATAAAAAATTTAGATGAGTTTTTTTTATTGAAATGGTTAATTAAAGCTTTAGATGCTATAAAATCATAGGTTTAAATTTTATCATAAAATATTATATTTGTTATCTTATAAAATTTATAATTTATAATTATTTTTCAATTGAATTGATAACACGATTTGAGACAATAAATAATTGTATAGTTAATATAAAGAGCGTGTATCATTTTTATGTTCCCATTGGTTTACATATTTTATTTAGTATCGTCTATGCTAAAAGTGTTTATGGGTTGAGTCGGGTTTAAGCGTAATATTAACTTACTTTATACTTGTTTAAACTAAACTTAACTCGAAATGTGGGTTTAAAATATTAGTTAATGCCGCTCATATTTGCAAATGGCTAATTAAAACTCGTTTAAGATCTACTCATTTTTTTAATTTTGAAATATATTTATATTACTTTTAAATTGATATTTATAACAAGACGGTCCAATGCACTTAAACCCACATCCTCCTGTCATATACCTTCCCAATCCATAAATATAAGGATAATGCACTTCAGTGCACTTGAACCTACATCTTGCTGCATTGGCAACAATTCTCATGCCAATCGAGCTAAGACTCAATTAACTTAATTCCTATGTTTTAGCTTCAAAATATTCTTAAGAAGCCCGTGTGTTGACTTAATAGTTAAAGTGTTCACCGTTTCATGTGTAACATAAGTTCAAGTCACACTAATCACTATCAAAATTTTACTCTCTTATAATTCAAAGAAAAAAAAACACTCTTAAGTGCTTATCTTTTATAATATATAAATAATTGAAATCCAACTAATATCTATCCTAAAAAAAAACTTTCATTAAATTAGACTAAGTAGTATTGTAAAATAAAAGAATACTGATATGATTAATATTATTCACCAAATAAGCAAGTAAAATTAAAAAAAATTATGATAATAAACATTAAACTTTAATTTTAAATTTAAAATTAAATAATAAAATTCAAAAAGAAAGGAAATTAGTACATAAACAAGTGTAATACTTTAAATGGTTAATAGTTATATATAGAATCTTAAGGCAACATCCAGAATGAACAACGAGGGACAAAAGTAAAAACAAAAAGTCAATGACGTAATATTAGAAACCGATATACCATTACCACCTTGGAGAAAGAACCTTTCTCTCAACACAAAATAATAAAAAAAATAAAAAAAACATTTCAAATACTCAAATGGCCATTAATTCCATAAATCAATGTTCTTTGAATCAAAACCCTTGATTTTTATTTCCATTCCCTCCCCCACCCCCCAATCACTTTCAGAAGAAATCAATGAAACGATGTTCCCCAGAACCTTCATTATTACTTTCATGGTTATCAACACCACCAGCAGATATCGTCGTCTCACATGAAGTTGAACCAGTTGGTGATGATGAAGCCATTAACGTCTCTTCGGAAACACCAGTCGGGTGCAATGGAAACAATGGCAATGTCTCGTGATGATTAGTGGCGCCGCCGCCATTGTTGAATGCTCCATTGTATAAGTTTTCAGTATCAGGTGATGGAACCATGGTATGATTATAAGCATTTCCGTTATAAAATAAAGCCTTTCCAGTTTTACCAACAGGCCTGCCTCTTCTTTTAATTGATCCACTAGGGAGAAGAACCTTGGGACACTGAGGGTAAAAGCCTAGATGATGATGATGATCAGCTTGTGGTACAAAATATGGACCAGCACAAACAACTGCAGAAAAACAAGAACAGATGTTCTATAATAATACAACAAATGGAAATATAACATGTTTTATCTTTAGAGTATTGATTATATAGATTGTAAACTATAAATCAGTTTGAAAGGAACAGTAAGCAGCATCAAATATATATACAAAGAAACTATAGGAAAACATGGAATTCCAACCAAAAAATGTAGTTTTTTAACGGATACTGCAGAAAACAAGCACAGATGTTTTATATAATACAACAAAAGTGGAAATATAACATGTTTTGTCTTTTTGACTGTCTGTAGGGTATTGATTATATATATTGTAACCAATAAAAAGAAAATATAAAAAAAGCATGGATTTGATCCAAAAAAATGATTAACTTTCTATAAACAATGTAGTTTTTTAACAGATTTTTAAAACCTTTTGACACACATATCGACCAGCACATACAACTGCAGAAAACAAAAAGAGATGGTTTCATAAAACACAACAAATGGAAATATAACATGTTTTTGTTTGTCTGTAGGTACTAGGGTATTGATTATATCGATTGTAACCTATATACAAAGAAACAATAAAATCAAATCCAAGTAAAACGTGGAATTTGATTCAAAAAATGGTTTTTTTTTTAAACAGATTTTGAAACCCTTTTGGCACACTTATTGACCAGCACAAACAACTGCGAAAAACAAGAAAAGATATTTCATATGATACAACAAATGGAAATATAAAATGTTTTGTCTGTCTGTCTGCAAAATATGGAATCAAATCCAAGTAAAATATGGAATTTGATCCAAAAAATGTAGTTTTCTTTAACAGATCATGAAACCCTTTTGACACACATATCGAGCCTATCTGCATGTAAAGACACCTTATAACGAAACTCCATATATATAAACAATGATAATAAACAAGAAAAAAAGTATTAAAAAATTTGGGTTTTCGAGAAAATAACCATTGGTGCAAGGAGGAGGATGAAAAACAGGTTGAGCTCGATGATGATGATGATGAATGTAACGGTTGATATAAGCCAAATTCTCTTGCTTTTGTTTCTGCCTTTGACGAGCTTTATGATTTTGGAACCAATAGAACACGTTTTTGCCTTCAATGGTGCCATAAGCTTTGAGCCTACTGGTTATTTCCTGTATCTGGTCAGCACTTGGGGTTCTTATCCCTTGCTTGTACAAGCTTTCAAGCATGCTTATTTGCTCCTTCGTTGGGTTCCACCGTGAATTCCCTCCACCACCACCATCGCCGCCGCCACCGCCACCTTCCATTTGCAGATAAAGAAAATGAGGGTTTGATTTGGATTTTGATTGATTATTGGAGTAGGGTTTTGAGAGTTTGGTTTAAAAAGAAAAAATAAGGAGGGTGTATAGCGATTGGCATGGGAATTGGATTGCATGGCTTTTGGACTATTTGTTTAAATAGAAGAGAGAAAAAAAAAATAGTCAAACAAGTAAAGAGGATGAGAGAGAAAGAAAAAAAAATTAAGAGTGAAAGATTTGAGATTGACATGCGTATTGTTTTTTGCGCTGAAAATCTCTGAAAACATGGCGGGTAGCGGCTGATGAAGAAGGGGTAGTCGTCCTTTGGTTAAATATTAGTTTCAGTCCCTTTATTGTTCTAAAAAGCCGAAATTGCCCCAGCAAAAAAGTGGGTTGAGCAGTTTTAAATTGATGGTAGGGTCTCGGGAATGAAAGAAAATAAAAAAAAAAAAACTTGATGATGGATACGCCATTGAAGGAGGGGGAAAAAAAGACAAAGGGTTGGGTTGTAAAGGAGAAAGGCAAGGAGGGGTAGTAGGGCTTTGGGAATTGAAGTAAAGGGAGGAGAGAGAGAGAGGACTCAACAGAGATGAGTGCATGCAGATGAAGATGTATCGTCTAGGTTTAGGTGAACACTGTGTACTCTGTGGGTGTTTAGACTTTAGCTGCCTTTTGCTTCATCTTCTATTTGTTGCTCCTTAATATATAATCTATACATATTTTAATACATATCTACATAGATATATAATAATATGTATGCACTGGTTAGGGATAAGGGAAAAAACTCGAAAATCTAAATCTATTTAAAATGTGTTTGGTGTTGTTGAAATATTTAATTTTTAAAATATATTTTATCATTAAATAAATATTAATAATTTTATTTAAATATGATTAATTATAAATAAATACTACATGAAACTTTAAACATTAATTTAATATTTTTAATTAATTATACATTATTAATATTTAATTTATTCATCATTATTTATTTAATTTTGTTCTTACGCTTCCTTTTTAAATATTTTCACTAACAATTATATCAAATTAGTATAATTTTATGTTGATATATTACATATACAAATAATTATATTAATTTAATATAAATAAATGTAGTATCAATTTTTTATAAATGTGTACAAGTGAATCAAAATTAAAATTTCATATATTCATATAAATCATAATTCAAGTTTCAATAATGTATCTGCACTAAGTCTTAGTTTATGTACGGTGACCATTGTCCCTTTCTTTTGCCAATGTCACCTCCTCTAATCTTATCTTCGCCTCCACCTTCTTGCCACTCAACATAATAATGGCTTTTTGCTCTTGCGCTTTTGGTGCATCTAAGTGTCATGAACCCCATGCGGCGGGGCTAATGCCGAGCCGCTAATGGCTCATGTCATGCGCCTTTGATGACTTGTTTTCCTAGAGCTTGTGGAGGCTTAATTCCTGAAGTCAGTGACTTCCTGTCTTTGTTTATGCTTGAGCTGAGCGTGTTGCGCCGAGGTTCATTGGGAAGATCATGGACATTGACGCCCAAAAACGATACACCAATTTGCAAAGCTAATGGTGGTTGAAGCCTAAAAAACGGGGTTGCTTTCACATTGTTTATGTTTTTCTTTCCGTTTTTACCAATTTCTTAAGATAAAGTGCTTTGTTGGTATGGTCTAATTAATGTTCAATCAGACAGTCATATTGTTCGCTCTAACTATAGTATGCGAAGGCTCACCTCCCTGTCTACTTTGGATTTCTTTTAAGATCAGGTTTCATTGTTTTGATTTAAGTTTTTTTTTTCAATTTACAAGTTTTGGTAATATCTGTTCTATTTTTATACAATATCTAAAATTACTCTAATCTCTTTTCAACTCATAAATAGGAAGATAGCGTCTTTAACGCTTCGAATATGCATGCCAATTAAGCTAAACTCAGATGATTTTGATGGGTAATACTGTGCATTTAGCTTCTATTTGTCTCACGCACGATATTATTATAACATAGCTCGATGATGATGATGATGAATGTAACGGTTGATATAAGCCAAATTCTCTTGCTTTTGTTTCTGCCTTTGACGAGCTTTATGGTTTTGGAACCAATAGAACACGTTTTTGCCTTCAATGGTGCCATAAGCTTTGAGCCTACTGGTTATTTCCTGTATCTGGTCAGCACTTGGGGTTCTTATCCCTTGCTTGTACAAGCTTTCAAGCATGCTTATTTGCTCCTTCGTCGGGTTCCACCGTGAATTCCCTCCACCACCACCATCGCCGCCGCCACCGCCACCTTCCATTTGCAGATAAAGAAAATGAGGGTTTGATTTGGATTTTGATTGATTATTGGAGTAGGGTTTTGAGAGTTTGGTTTAAAAAGAAAAAATAAGGAGGATGTACAGCGATTGGCATGGGAATTGGATTGCATGGCTTTTGGACTATTTGTTTAAATAGAAGAGAGAAAAAAAAAAAATAGTCAAACAAGTAAAGAGGATGAGAGAGAAAGAAAAAAAAATTAAAAGAGTGAAAGATTTGAGATTGACATGCGTATTGTTTTTTGCGCTGAAAATCTCTGAAAACATGGCGGGTAGCGGCTGATGAAGAAGGGGTAGTCGTCCTTTGGTTAAATATTAGTTTCAGTCCCTTTATTGTTCTAAAAAGCCGAAATTGCCCCAGCAAAAAAGTGGGTTGAACAGTTTTAAATTGATGGTAGGGTCTCGGGAATGAAAGAAAATAAAAATAAAAACTTGATGATGGATACGCCATTGAAGGAGGGGAAAAAAAAGACAAAGGGTTGGGTTGTAAAGGAGAAAGGCAAGGAGGGGTAGTAGGGCTTTGGGAATTGAAGTAAAGGAAGGAGAGAGAGAGAGGACTCAACAGAGATGAGTGTATGCAGATGAAGATGTATCGTCTAGGTTTAGGTGAACACTGTGTACTCTGTGGGTGTTTAGACTTTAGCTGCCTTTTGCTTCATCTTCTATTTGTTGCTCCTTATTATATAATCTATACATATTTTTAATACATATCTACATAGATGTATAACTAATATGTATGCACTGGTTAGGGATAAGGGAAAAAACTCGAAAATCTAAATCTATTTAAAATTGTGTTTGGTGTTGTTGAAATATTTAATTTTTAAAATATATTTTATCATTAAATAAATATTAATAATTTTATTTAAATATGATTAATTATAAATAAATACTACATGAAACTTTAAACTTAATATTAATATTTTTAATAATTATAATTAATTAATATTTAATAATATTCCATCATTATTTATTTATAAATCTTTCATTATATTTTTATTTTTTTAGTGACGATACATTATAATTTATTTTTGACATATTTAATTTTGTTCTTACGCCTCCTATTTTTAAATATTTTTCACTAACAATTATATCAAATTAGTATAATTTTATGTTGATATATTACATACACAAATAATTATATTAATCTAATATAAATAAATGTAAGTATCAATTTTTTTATAAATGTGTACAAGTGAATCAAAATTAAAATTTCATATATTCATATAAATCATAATTCAAGTTTCAATAATGTAACTGCACTAAGTCTTAGTTTATGTACGGTGACCATTGTCCCTTTCTTTTGCCAATGTCACCTCCTCTAATCTTATCTTCGCCTCCACCTTCTTGCCACTCAACATAATAATGGCTTTTTGCTCTTGCGCTTTTGGTGCATCTAAGTGTCATGAACCCCATGCGGCGGGGCTAATGAAGAGCCTCTAATGGCTCATGTCATGCGCCTTTGATGACTTGTTTTCCTAGAGCTTGTGGAGGCTTAATTCCTGAAGTCAGTGACTTCCTGGCTTTGTTTATGCTTGAGCTGAAAGTGTTGCGCCAAGGTTCATTGGGAAGATCATGGACATTGACACCCAAAAACGATGCACCAATTTGCAAAGCTAATGGTGGTTGAAGCCTAAAAAACGGGGTTGCTTTTACATTGTTTATGTTTTTCTTTCCGTTTTTACCAATTTCTTAAGATAAAGTGCTTTGTTGGTATGGTCTAATGTTCAATCAGACAGTCATATTGTTCGCTCTAACTATAGTATGCGAAGGCTCACCTTCCTATCTACTTTGGATTTCTTTTAAGATCAGGTTTCATTGTTTTGATTTAAGTTTTTTTTTTTCTTACAAGTTTTGGTAATATCTGTTCTATTTTTTATACAATATCTAAAATTACTCATAATCTCTTTCCAACTCATAAATAGGAAGATAGCGTACTTTAACGTGCTCGAATATGCACATGCCAATTAAGCTAAAACTCAGTATGATTTTAGATGGGTAATACGGTGCATTTAGCTTACTATTTGTCTCACGCTACAGTATTATTATAACATCTAATCTCAACGTCACTGTTATTTTTACACTAACAGTAAATAAACACACCATTCATCCAAACCCACACTTAATCAGCTAGATTTAAGTTTTTTATATTTTAATGTGGCTTAAAATCCTTTTATGTTTTTTGGCTATTCTCAGGGGAAGGGAGATTTTAGGTCACCATGCAACCATTCCTCTTTATAATGGAACCTTTATTTTAAAAAATAAAAAAAATGACTTACTTGTAATATTGTCTATAAAAAATTACTGTCCATAGGTAGCATTTATTTAAAGATTATGGAATTTGGTGAGATCTAACTTAATCTAAGGATGGGTATCAGTGGCGTAGCTAGGGGTTGGCATGAGCCCGACCCTCCTAAAATGTAAAATTATAATTTTGGCTCTTGGAATTTTTTAAAAATTTTAAATTAGTAAAGGTAAAATTGCACTTTGGCCCCCTAAAATTATAAAAATTGATTTAATCCTTTACAAATTATAAAAATATAAACTATAAAAATTAAAATTTTATCCAACCCTAAAAATTTTTTGATTTCGCCCCTAATTGGTATTAAATTTTAGAAAAGCAACACATAATAACCTTAGTGGATGCCAAGTTTTTTTGTTTTTTGTTTTTAATCAAGCATGGTCATATCAACGTGGGCCTCATGATTATAACTTCAAAAATTTCCCCCACCCATTCGTTAAAACATATATATATATATATATATATATATTATCAAATTAAATTATAAAATTTATTTTAATTTATTAATCCTTCCAATTAAAATGAATTATTATTTACATAAGATTAAAGTATTAATATCATAAACCTGTCAATTTTGGCTCAAATTTAAAATTTTGATTTAATCAACCCGATTTTATCATGAATTACATTTGTACATTTACCCATTCAATTGGATCAAACGATTATTTGATTAATTGTATAGTTCTATTGGTCCGATCAATGTTCAATGTATAATTCATTAAATTGGATCGATAATCATATAATTGATATCATAATCATTCAATAACATTAGTAGTTAGAGGAGTACGATAATTGATCAATACTCTTAAATCGATCAAAACTTTAAAATTAAAAATCAATGATCCAAAGTTTTGATATGTTTCACTATATATGACAATGAATTCCAAATATTTATACTTAATGTTATGTTTACGTGGATAAATTTAATTATCAATGGTTGTACAATTAATTACAGTTTATCCAATTAAATCAATGATAGTACCGCCAATGTCGCGATTTATTTGATTACACTAAGAATTAGATGAATATACAATTGTTCAAGACTTTAAAAAGTACTTACATACTATAATATCATCACCTCCATGCGTAGATTCATTCAATTAGATCAATGATTGTACAATTGATGGGATAACACGTTCAATTACGTTAGTATTAGAGAAATATACAATTGATCAATACTCTTCAAATTACTTGTACACCACAATGTTAGTACATCCGCGTATAGACCCGATTCAACTGGTTCAATGTCATAATACTCAATTATGTTTGTAGTTAGAGGATTGCATAATTGATAAACACTCTTAAACATATAAGATATTTAAAATTAAACATCGGCGGTCCAATGTTTTGATATGTTTCACTATTTGGTATTGAATTCCAAACATGATACTCAATGTTGTGTTTACATAGATTGATTCAATTAGATCAACGATCGTATGGTTAATTATATAATTAATGTCATAATTTATTCAATTACACTCGTAATTAGAGGTATATACATTTTATCAAGATTTTAAAAATTAGATCAATGATTGTACAAGTAATGTCATAACTCATTCAACTACGTTGGAAATTAGAGAAATTTGAAAGTGATCATTACACTTCAAATTATCTATACATCACAATGATGGTACATTTGACTTGATTCAATTGGTTCAACATCGTAATCATTCAATTAAGTTAGTAGTTAGAGCAATGCATGATTGGTAAGTGCTCTCGAATTGATCATATATTTGAAATTAAACATCAATGGTCCAAAGTTTTGATATATTTCACCATATAATCTTGAACCCAAACATGTATAATACTAAATGTTATGTTTACATGGATTGATTCAATCTGGATAAATGATTGTACAATTAATTATACAATTTATTCAATTAGATCATTGGAAGTACGATTAATGTCACATAACACGAGATGTTTAAATAACATTCACTTTCATAATGTTATTGTAAATATAAATGAAATTCAATAAAAATAAAATAAATTAAAGACAATGATAAAATTTAAATATTTTTAAATCCAATAAAGGATCATAATACCAATATATAACAAGTAGAGAAATATTTAATCATAAACTTTTAAATAAAAAAGATTTTAAAAGAAATTATTCTAAAATGCAAAATATTTAAGCATTTGATTGAAAGGTTTGACTTTTGTTAATTATATTTATATTTAATATATATGAAATACCTTCATGATTAATGGTTGAGTGGAGTTTGTTAATAAAGAAAAAGTAAGTAGTAGGGTGTACAAATTTTAGTAAAATCAAAAATTCGGTTAATCAACCGAATTCAAACTATAGTATGCGAAGGCTCACCTCCCTGTCTACTTTGGATTTCTTTTAAGATCAGGTTTCATTGTTTTGATTTAAGTTTTTTTTTTTCTTAACAATCATGTTACAAGTTTTGGTAATATCTGTTCTATTTTTTATACAATATCTAAAATTACTCGTAATCTCTTTTCAACTCATAAATAGGAAGATAGCGTGCTTTAACGTACTCGAATATGCACATGCCAATTAAGCTAAGACTCAGTATGATTTTGGATGGGTAATACGGTGTATTTAGCTTACTTTTTGTCTCACGCTACTGATATTGTTATAACATCTAATCTCAACGTCACCGTTATTTTTACACTAACAGAAAATAAACGGCCTAGATTTAAGTTTTTTATATTTTAATGTGGCTTAAAATCCTTTTATGTTTTTGGCTATTCTCAGGGAAGGGAGATTTTAGGTCACCATGCGACCATTCCTCTTTATAATGGAACCTTTATTTTAAAAATAAAAAATGACTTACTTGTAATATTGTCTATAAAAAATCACTGTCTATAGGTAGCATTTATTTAAAGATTATGAAATTTGGTGAGATTATTAATCTAAGGATTGGTATCAGGGGCATAGTTAGGGGGTGGCATGAGCCCCGACCCTCCCTAAAATGTAAAATTATAATTTTGGCTCTTGAAATTTTTTAAAAATTTTAAATTAGTAAAGGTAAAATTACACTTTGGCCCCCTAAAATTATAAAAATTGATTTAATCCTTTACAAATTATAAAAATATAAACTATAAAAATTAAAATTTTATCCAGCCCTAAAAATTTTTCTGACTTCGCCCCTAATTAGTATTAAATTTTAGAAAAGCAACACATAATAACCTTAGTGGATGCCAAGTTTTTTTGTTTTTGTTTTAATCAAGCATGGTCATATCAACGTGGGCCTCATGATTATAACTTCAAAAATTTCCACTACCCATTTGTTAAAATATATATATATATTATCAAATTAAATTATAAAAATTATTTTAATTTATTAATCCTTCCAATTAAAAATGAATTATTATTTACATAAGATTAAAGTATTAATATCATAAACCTGTCAATTTTGACTCAATCTTAAAATTTTGATTTAATCAACCCGATTTTATCATGAATTACATTTGTACATTTACCTATTCAATTGGATCAAACGATTATTTGATTAATTGTATAGTTCTATTGGTCCGATCAATGTTTAATGTATAATTCATTAAATTGGATCGATAATCATATAATTGATATCATAATCATTCAATAACATTAGTAGTTAGAGGAGTACGTATAATTGATCAATACTCTTAAATCGATCAAAACTTTAAAATTAAAATATATCCAAAGTTTTGATAGGCCCACTATTCATCTAAACTCAATCCAAACCCAATCTAAACTCAAATATCCAACCTAACCGAATTATCCAATCAAAAAATTACAAATAATTTAATAAATAAAAAATTCTAAAACTAAAACTAAAATTATGTAATTTTTTTAATTATGTAAGGATTCATTTCGGGTAATTTGGGTAATTCATGTAATTCGGTTAATTCAATTAATTAATTAATTGGTTAATTTTAACCAAAAATAAAATTTCGATTCGTTAATTTTTTGAAAAATTTCGTTCGTTAACGATTAAAAATTTTGAAAGGTCAGTTAATTCGATTAATGTTATTTCGGGTCGGTTAATCGATTGAACATCCCTAATAAGTAGAGTGTGTTAAAGTATATTATCTTTTTATTTATGAGTTAAGAGGTCATAATATTTTCACATAGTAATAAGATTGTTTAAAAAAATACCAGCCGACGTGTAAAAAAACCAGCTTATTAAAATCTTACGTGGCAATTTCTGTTTCGTCCAAAACAGTGTAACAAATTGGACCCATACACGATCCTACCTCACACGATACATGCGCCCACAATCGGCGAATTCCCTCAGTCCATATATGTACTGAATTAAAGAGTCGGCTTGTATTTTTTCTTACTTTTTTTTCTCTTCAAATGACAGAGCTTTTCTTTTAAGCTCTCCTTCTCTCAATTGTTTACATGGCATCTCAAGCCAGTCTCCTCCTTCAAAAGCAGCTCAAAAGTAACTTATTATTCTTTATTTTTAATGATTTTGAATATGAATTTCGAAGGATTGTATTCGATTTTGAATCGTGTTTTGATTGATCGGGGTTTTTTTTTTTGGCAGATCTTTGTAAGAATCCGGTTGATGGTTTCTCAGCCGGATTGGTTGATGAGAACAATATCTTTGAATGGAGTGTTACGATTATTGGACCACCCGATACTCTTTAGTAAGTATATATATAAATTTCTGAAATTAATCGTTTATTTATGGATTTCTTTCATTGGGTTTTGTTTGTTGATATTGGATGACGGATTGTGGTTATGATTTATGCTTATTAGCACTTTGCCTTTTGAAGAATTAGTTCAATTTAGCTGAATTTTGATTGATGCTAGAGTTGATTTTAGGATGTTTTGTTGAATTCGAAAGGAAATTTGGGTTCCAAGTTTGAGGTGATTGTTTGGAATATTTGATTTTTGAGTTTTTACCTCGTTTTGCAGATTGACATTAGATTAGTTTTATCGAATTGGTTTTATAGCATTGATAAGGGTACAAATTGTTTGTTTTCAGCATTTATTGGGAATGACAATGGATATGGGTAGCTTTTATTATTGTAAATATACATCAGCAACTTTCCTCACTAGGACTGGTTTTTCAATTATTGATTTAATCATCGTGAATAGTATCTTAGCTTATAATTGGAGGTTTGCCGGTTTTGGCAAGTATATATTGTTCTTTGGCTTTTTGGAATTTGCAACAATAGTAGCTTATGGTCTTTTATGTGTCTTTACCCTCGTTTTGCTTTTTCTCCAATTTATTGTTTTTGTTCTTGAGTCATATACTCGTATTGACATTGAATTGAGCTGTGTAGGAACTTTTTTAGCAGTCATGACTGAAAATTTGTTTGTTAATCTCTCTTCTGGTGTTATGTCTTGTAACTTTAGGATTTTTACTTGTTAGTGTTCTTTAACATAAATTGTCTAATTTCAGTGAAGGGGGATTTTTTAATGCCATCATGAGCTTTCCACCTAATTATCCAAACAGCCCTCCAGCGGTGAAATTTACGTCAGAGATTTGGCATCCTAATGGTATACCTTTGTAACTTTAGCTTCTTATGTGCCTTTATGTATGCGCAAGAATTAATTTTGGTTTTACATGTTTTCCAGTTTACGCTGATGGGCGTGTTTGCATATCAATTCTTCATCCTCCGGGTGATGATCCAAATGGTTATGAGCTCGCAAGTGAGCGCTGGATGCCAGTACATACAGTATGTTTAAGAAATCTCAGTTACTTGTAAATTGTTCTTTTCTTATGCCCACTCAAGTGTTTTTAACGTTACAAATACTGTAGATTTAAGGTTTTCTCAAATTTAACTACTTGATTGGAAGCAAGTAATTATTTAATCAGACAATAAGGAATATTGTAAAGCACTATCATTTGTTCATATTCCAAGGAAATCACAAGAGATATACATGTAAATAGAAACAAAAATTGTATACGAATCTATATGTGAGGTAATTATTCACTCCGAAACAACAATTTGAAGGGGCAAGTTAAATGAGATGGTAGAAGATCAATTGTGACTACATTGGTTTTACCTGGTGATTAGCATCTAAATTTGCGAAGTTAATTTGTCATTGAGTAAATGTGAATAGTGATCAAGAAAGAACATCTTAAGGAAAGGACTCTACTTTAGATTTTAAATGGATTGGTCAACTGTATATAGCTAGCTTCAATCTGACCCTAAACTTGGTGAGATGTTGAAAAAAAAAAAAACAGACTCATTTAGATTACCTTGATTCAGATGAAGGCTTGGTTTAGTTGATAAACAATTAAAAGTCTCAAGTTATAAAGTTTAGTCTTATCTTCTTATTTCTTATTGTTTTAAATTTTATAAATGATCAAAGATATTTTTTCCCTAATGCTTATGGCTTCTTTTTGTGGTCATCAATTCTAAATTCTTACTATGTGCCAGGTCGAAAGTATTGTGTTGAGTATCATTTCAATGCTTTCCAGCCCTAATGATGAATCTCCTGCAAATGTCGAAGCTGCAGTAAGTAATCGTCGTTTGTCTCTTTCTACCTTCATTATGGGTATTTGATTTCATCAGTTGTTGATGCAAACATCCATGACATATGCTAATGTTGTGAACCTAAAACTTCTGTCACGGACTCAAGTGTGATAGAATTTTCTATAAAACCCTTATTGGATCAAGCTTGTATAGGGATCAATTTTTTTATAGTGAAAATGGATGAAAATTTTAATAGAAACAACCAGTTTGCTCTTTGATCTAACGTATAGCGATTAATTTGTCCATTTTTTTAGTAGAGGTTGTAAAATGCAATATGACTCTTACCTCTATCAAAGTATTTCTTATGTTTTTTTACTAATGATTCCAAAGTTGCTGTTTGACATTGGTTTGTTACTATCATCGATGTAATCTTTTCCTGTTTCTTATGATCTAACATCTTTTCATACATTTGCAGAAGGAATGGAGAGAGAGGAGAGATGAATTCAAGAGGAAGGTCAGCCGCTGCGTTAGACGGTCACAAGAAATGTTATGATCGGTTTGCTAGCGTTGTGCTTCGGCTCTACATGCGTAACCGAAGTAAGTGCCTTAATTTATTAAGGGAAAGATGTGGTTCAGACATCTTAAATATCCTTGTAGAATACCATTTGAAAGTTCTCACCTTTTTTTTTTTTATTTTACTTATATTGCCCTTCCTTTTGATAATTGTAACAACTCTCAAATGTTTTATGTATTCAAAAGCTTTTGGCTTATTATTGACAATTTGTATTCCATTAGATCCATTCATTGGTCTTTATTAGTAGCTGCATTTGGATCAAACCGGTCCCTTTATTATAAAATTTCATTTAAATATGAAGTTAGTGTATCAAAATAATGTTATTTTAAGGAAAAAACACTAATAATTAATATACTTTTCATTTTCTTGAATTTAAATAAGAAATCATAGTTAATTTTATAAATACGGATCATTAATAGTAAGCGAAATTGATTCGAATCAAATTAATTAAATTAATTTGATTTTTTTTGAATTTTGAATTCAAATTAAGTTGAATTTTCAATAACTTGTATAATTTGAATAAATAAATATTAAACCCTTTTATTTCCTTTTCCCTAACTTTTTATCTCTATTAGTTTTCCCTAATTAAATTAGAAGATAATTAAAGCAACTAAGTAAGTAAAAAGTTAATCATATATAAAATATTAATAAATAAATTATAAGGGTTGAAAGCTAATAATAATTTTGATTAAGGTGAGTGGCAATGGCTACAAGTTTTTAAGTTATTTTTTAAATTTAACTCGTATAAATATATTCGATTTGATTTTTATCACAGTCGACAAGATTCGAGAAAAAATTAAATTGAATTAAGATGATAAAATAAGATTTATTAACTTGATAAACTTAAAATTTTTTCATTCTATTCGCTCAAACATTGACCTCAACTGTAATTATATTTTCATGATTTAAAATATAATTTTGTTTATGCGAACCGGCAAAAGATGAAATTAGAATCAAGCCCGCCCTAATTTGAAATTCTGAAAAACATTCAAAAACGCGTAATCCATGCATTGATATTACACGCTTGAAGAGCCGTCGATGAGAACTGCATTAACAGTCAGGATACACTCATCTGGCTTTCACGGGGATCAATACTTTCAACCGTCGATAAAAGTTTAATCGCACGACTTACATTATCCCCCGCCAAAATATTCAAAATCCCTCTTAGACCCTCCAAATCCTTTTATATAAATAATCCCGCGATTCCATTAATCTGCACAAAACAATCCAGCTTCTCACACTTCACCTTGAAAAAGTCAATTTTCCCAGAAAAATGTCAGGAAGAGGAAAAGGAGGTAAAGGTCTCGGAAAAGGAGGAGCCAAGAGGCATCGTAAGGTCTTAAGGGATAACATCCAAGGTATCACTAAGCCGGCCATCCGTCGTTTGGCTCGTCGTGGAGGAGTTAAGAGAATCAGTGGCTTGATCTATGAAGAAACCAGAGGAGTGTTGAAGATTTTCTTGGAGAACGTCATTCGCGATGCAGTGACTTACACTGAGCACGCTAGAAGGAAGACCGTGACGGCCATGGATGTTGTTTATGCTTTGAAAAGGCAAGGCCGTACTCTCTATGGATTTGGTGGTTAAGTTTTCGGTTTCTTGTTCGTGTTATAGTGTACTATGTAATCTTTGATTATCATCAATGGATTTCGTTAAGAAAAATCCATTCTCGCTTATTTTGTGCTTTTTTTTTATTTACTGTTTTCGACGAATTGTTCTTTTACGTTGAAGTGAAATCACGATTCAATAGAAAGCTAGTGGTAAAATCACTTTTATGGTACCTATTAATGGTTTTTTTGTTAATTGCTTATAATTTTGATTGGTATAATTTTAAATTAGGTAATTGTTAATATAATGAGTAAATGGTATATGTTAAATTAGAAATAAATATATAATATATATAATTAGAATTAATAAAATATGTAATATTATAGAGACAAATTTGATATTATACCATTGAAAATATGTTTAATTGAGGAAAAATGTTAAGGTTTAGGATTAATTGTCATTAATTATACATTTTTGAAATTAATATGTATTATAAAAGATAATAATTATACTTTTTATAATTACAAAAGTTATAAATTTTAAATATGTATGTTTGGTTGTGAAAATTGAAATTATAGAAATAACATAATTTATATTATAAAAATATCATTCTAATAATTTCAAATTTGACAACCAAATATTGCATTGCAAATTATTATATAATTACAATGAAACGTGTATAAAGAATTACAATTTTTATTATTATAAGAAAGTACAATTATTATCCAAATAATTATCTTTTATAATATGTTAATTAAGTAAGAAATAATATAATATTTATAATATATAAAATTTATAAATAATATTTTATAAATTGTTTAATAACTTTTATAACTATTCTTATAAATAATATAATTTTTGTCATAATTTTATGAGGTTATTTTCTATAATCAAGTTATGAATAAGTATATTATTTTTATAATATATAGTATGAACACATAAATAAGTCATGTTTGTATTTCTTAGTCATAAATTTCTATAAATAAATATACTATAACATGTTTTTGTAATAAACATTTGGCTACAACTTTAGAATTTTTTTAAGATTTAAATAATATAAAATTTTAGTTATAACCTTATAAAATATACAAATAATTTTTATAATCTAATATTTTAGATTTTAAAATATAAGAAATTTTTTTATTACAATCATCTCAAATACTTATAATATAATTTTTATAACTTATATAAAAATAATTTTAAAATTATTTTCTAATTTGGAATAAGTATAATTATTTCCAATTCTCACCCTCACCATAAAAAATATACTAAACAGTATATTTTTTAGGATATTTCAATTACAATATTTTAGATTTTAAAATATAAAATTTTTTATTACAATCATCTCAAATACTTATAATATAATTTTTATAACAAATTTTTAAAATTAGGTAACTATGTCATTATTATCTAATTATAAGCAATTACATCACAGGCCTCAACTCTCTAAAATAAAATTTGTTTATCTAGACCTTTTAAAATTTAAATTAATAAAAATAAAATTATACTTTAACCCTTAAAATTAATAAAAATTTAATTTATTCCTTTAAAAATTATAAAAATATAAATTATTAAATAATAAAATTATATTTTTACTATTATAAAAATTATAATTTAATTTCGTAACCCAAATTTTTTTTTTCTATCGGCCTTGTTATATCCAAAATCCAATTACTAGATATATTTTCAAATAGTACCTAATAGTAATAGTTCGCTCCATTAAACATCTTTGCAACTTGTCAAAATGCATATTAAAAAAAGATTATTAGAATCTGTGGAAGCCAACAATCTCTCTCTCTGCCGTCATTGCAACTTTGTTGGTTTTATAATTTTTTGTTGTTTATAATAAATTATCTTCAGAAATAATGATTGATTAAATTAAAGTTCGGATAATGTTGGAGTTTTTTAATTGTAAATTATTTGGATAACATTTATTTATTTAATAAAATTATCATTTTGATTTAGTATATGGTTAAAATTAAATTATTATATGCATAAACAAATGGATTATGATTAAAATATATCCAGTCGCATGATTAGAGGTGCTCATGGCTCATGGGCTGGGCGGCCCGGCCTGGCCCAAAGGCCCGATTGAAATTTGGGAGGGTTTGAGTAAAAATATAAGCCCGAAAAAATGAGCTTGAACAAAAAATAAGGCCCGTTTTAAAAAAATGGGCAGGGCCTCGAGTAAGGTTTTTTTTTGCCCAGGCCCGGCCCGAATTCATTAAATGATAAAAAAATCTACTTTTTTTTTATTTTTGAATGTTATTTTCTTATTTTTTCTATATTTTGCTACCATATTACTATTATGTTACTACTATTTTATTGTTATTGATTGAATATTGTATAAAACTTATTTTATTGTTAATTTTGTTATTATTTTAAAGGCATTTGTTAATTTTATTATTATTTTAGATGTATTTGCTTGTTAAATTACATCTATCTTAGTGTTATTTAAGTCTACATATTTTTAAAATTTATTTTCAATTTGTTGGGAAATATTTATTTAGTATTTTTTATGTATTATATATATTTAAAAATTATATAAAATAATATAAAAATTTAATACGTGCTGGCCAGGCCGGGCCCGAGTTTTAACATTTTTATATGGGTCGAGCTTGGGTAAAATTTTAGGCCCATTTTAGGCCCGGCTCGGCTCGAGCCCGATAAATGGGCCTAAATTTCTAGTTGAGCCTAGCCTAAACCCGACCCGGCCCGGCCCATGAATACCTCTACACATTATGTTAATTTTAGGGGCAAGTTAAAATTAGACGTGTTATGTAACAATCGATTCAGAATAAGCAGTATTTCAACATAAAAATCTATTTAAACATATAAATAATCGATTTAAAAGAAGAATAAGCAGTATTCCAACATAACAATCGATTTAGTTTTCAATTTCAAAATTCAAATATAACAATCAACATTGTTTTTTTTTTGTCAAATTTAAGTTCGTTAAAACTCATTTTTTAATTTACATTGGTGTTGAGTGGGTAATTTTTTTTTATTTTAAAATGTCTCTCCAACAATTTCAACAATGTTTATAAGGATCTCTAAAACGATAAGATTCTTGAAAAAAGAAATACAAATAGTAAATCTCAAATTTATGAAAAGTATAGAAACTTATGATATATTTTAACCCAATAATATATTAGTCCTCACATGCTATTTGAGTTCTGACTCAAAATTATAGAGTCGAACTTGAGATTGAGTAACTCAAGCAATCAATAGAACCGATTTTAGATACCATAATACTTGATTCAAAAAATATATCAATTTAACTGAGCTTTTCATTTTAATACATTATAAAATTACATTTTCTCTTTTTTATATTAAATATAAATGAGCTTAATCTAACTATAGCTCAAGTAATTTGATCATGTCTTTGAGATAAGTTCAAATTTAAAAAAATTAATATTATATCGCTTATTCTAATATTAATTATTAATTTTAAATCGAATTTATGCTTGTCTCTAATCGAATTCCTCAATTCAATGATAAAAAATAAAAAATAAAACTATCTCCCGTACTAAAAATTGGTCACCGTTGCCTTGCCTGCCCGTGACACTGACAATATCTTTTATTTTTCGGTTCTTTTCCCTTTTTTTTTAAAATTTTCAAAACGACAAAAAAGGACACCTGTACAACAGCATCCGAAACCGATAACGGATCTTCGGTATATCCCGTCAAAATTTTAACCACCAATACACCTCCACGTGTCGGTTAAAACCTCCCCCAAAACCTCATTGTTTCGTTTTGCTGACGTGGATTCTTTCTCCCCTATACGACCCTTCACCGTCAACTCAAATTCACTGCCCCCCCCCCCCACTTTTATTATCCTTTCCTCTTTTTTTTTTTTTGTTTGGCTATCTTTTTCTCCGGAGATCTTTTTAGAATTTGATTTAAAAAAAGAAGAATAAAATTTAGCAAAAGAAAAAAAAAAAAGCTCGGCGAAGAAAGTTCGCTACGTTTCGACGGTGAGAGATTGTTTTGCGCAGAGGCAAAATCGATTCTCCGGCGAAAATTTCACCGTTTTTGTCCGGAATGGGAGTTCCGACCGATGACGCCGTTGTGATCCAAAAAGGAAAGAAAAATGGAGATCCTCACGTAATCACTGTTAATTGTCCTGATAAACATGGTCTCGGATGCGATATTTGTCGTATTATTCTTGATTTCGGTCTTTACATCACCAAAGGAGGTCAATTCTTCTATGCAATTATAAGATTTGTTTTTATTTGAAATTAGATTATCTTTCGTTTGAATTTTGAATTTCTTTTTGTTTAGATTAGCTTCTTCTTTTTTTTTTGAAAACTGCAATCATTTTTTTTTTTTGTTTTATAGATGTTTCGACGGATGGAATTTGGTGCTATATGGTATTTTGGGTTGTTCCTCATTCGAGCTCACCTTTTGTTAGGTGGCCGAGTTTGAAAAACCGGCTTCAATCGTTATGTCCTTCTTGTTCAGTGACGTTTCACTTTGAAGGTCAAGCTTCGAATTCCGACGCCGCCGCGGCGTCTCCGGTTTACTTGTTGAAGTTCTTTTGCCTTGATCGGAAGGGATTATTACATGGTAATTGTGTGTGTGATTCCGATTAAACCTTTCCTCCTGTTTATGTGCTATGTTGCTTCGAATTTTCATTTATTTTGAGTACCTTTTGTCGGTGTTAGATTCATAGATGTATCGGAAAAAAAGTTAAAATTTGCTTGTTTACAGATTCGGAGTTTAATACCTGTACCTTTAATTTTAGGAATTTAGCTCTTCTATTTTTCAAATTTCTAATTTCACATCTAATTGTTAACAATTTTAAGAGTGTCAAAAGTTGGAACTGAATTTTAAAATCTAAAAAGTAAATGATTAAATTCCTAAAAATAAAAGTATAAGGACTAAATCCTCAATTTACAAAAGGTATAAGGACTTATGACAATTTTTTACCAAAAAAAACTTAAGATAATTTTGACCGTACTGGACATATTGTGTACATTGTGTATTATTTGGTTCTAATGTTGCTTGGAATCTTTGCTTTAGATGTAACACAGGTTCTTAGTGAGCTTGAGCTCACAATTCAAAAGGTGAAAGTTACTACAACACCTGATGGCAGAGTCCTCGATCTCTTCTTTATAACCGATAACATGTGAGATTCTATTCTGAGACGTATAATATGTAATTGCGGTGTTATATTGCTGAGGAATTCTCTAATTGATATTATTTAGGAAGAATATTAAATTTGATTTAATTTAATTTTCATAAAATCACTAACAATAGTATCGAATTTGAACAATTTTATGTGATATATTGTATACACAAATAGTTAAATTAATTTATTTAAATATGAATAATTAAATCAAAATTAAAGTTTTATATTTATAATTGCACCAAATTAAAATTCATGTATTAAATTATCTATTGAACTAAAATTTATATATAAATTTAATATTTATCCCTGTTATTTATGGGATACTTCAGTTCTTTGTTTCTGGTTGATAGATAGGTTGGTGAATCTTCGGCTTGTGTTCTTAGATGTTTCCCAGAAGGTATTTAATTTTCGGACCATTTATCAAGTGGTCCATTTCTACTGAAAGTGAAATGTCATTCATGTATTTTGTGGTTTTATTTTGCCTTCGTAGCCTCATTTCTGTTTTCGTTTCTTATTTGATTCTCTCTCTGTCCATGTTGCTTTGTTTATTTTTTGTCTTCAAGTACACGTGTTCAACATTCTTAATTACGGAAAATCCTGGTAAAACTGAACATAAACGTATTGGACACGATACTGACAACCGAGTCCAAATATCAGAGCTGTCTGCTGCAATTTTCTTGTGGAAAATAAATTGTACTGCTGCACTTATAGGTTATTGAGAATGTCTCTTCATTGAAAAGTGAAAAATAATATGATGTATGTATTTTCTAGGATTAAATCATTTTTTGGGTTTTAACTTGACAATTATTTCATTATTGGGGCTTGAATTTCTTTAAGGTATTGAAAATGCCAAAGTTTAGCCCTAACGTGAAAATAATTGTCAAGTTTAAAGTTTAATTCTTACATAATGATTTAACCCTATTGTGTATTGATGATTGAGCTTATGAATTATAATCAAGTGGTCAACGGATATAGTCTCAACTATGTTAAAACATTGTCAGGGAGCTTTTACACACAAAAGAACGACAAGATGATACATATAAACAGTTAAATGCCGTGTTGGGTGAATCATGCATCAGTTGTGAACTGAAGTTGGTTGGTCCTGAGTATGAACGTCATCATGGTATCTCATCACTTTCTCCTGCTATAGCGGAAGAGTTATTCCGTTTCGAGCTATCGGATAAAGAGACTCGTTCCCAAGCTCTTAGCCCAGATATGGCGAAATTGAAGAAAGCTAGTGTGGTGATTGACAATTCATTGAGCCCAGTTCATACATTGCTTCAGATAGTTTGTGTGGATCACAAAGGTCTTTTCTACGATGTCTTGAGAACTTTGAAAGACTGCAATATCAAGGTATTCTGCTAAACTGTTAAATTTTGAGAAGCTCCTTAAAAAATTAGTTTCCGTTGTAGGTTATGTTGCTCTTACTATTCACTTTGACAAGTTCCTTAGTTACTGGAAATACACATGTCGAACACATGACCAAATCCGTGTGACAGAGATTGTAGAGTACTATAATTTGCCTGTTTAATTATGCTGCATGGTTCCCACATTTCAAGACTGCTAAATTCATATTTTGCAAAAATGGCATAATTGAGGGTTTAGGCTTGTTTTCTTGAGTCACGAGATTGCCTCTTGCTGAATGAAGGGTGTGCAAGAGTGATTTCAATTATGAAATGAGTTTTGTAGGTGGTTATGAAAATTTATAATCGGACTGACCAACTTAAAAGGAATTAAGAAAAAGAACAAAAATATTCGTTTTAACTGATTTTACCGTCGGTTCAATTAGGTTCGTTAAGTCTATTTTTCCCTTTTCTTAACCGAATCGACTTATTGCTTTCTCCTAAATGAAGGGCTCATGATGACTATGTTGCTCTGGCTCTTCATTGCTTGAAATACCCATGTCTCACACTCATATGCAACATATACTCAGACATGAGTATAAAATCCTGGAAAATATTGAACATATCTCTAACCGAAAATCACACTCGAATTTGAGTAACTGGTCTAACGGATTGAATCTACATATCTCCTACTTCCTCCCACACTGTTAATTTGACTTAAATTTCGTTTTTGTTGATAATGGCTATCTTGTTTTTTTTTACAGATAGCTTATGGTCGATTCTCATTGAACTCCAAAGGTTATCGTGATTTAGACTTATTTATTCAGCAAAATGATGGGAAAAAGATTGTGGATCCCGATAAGCAAGACGGATTATGTTCTCGTTTGAGGATGGAAATGCTTCATCCATTGCGTGTCATCATTTCGAACCGAGGGCCAGATACTGAACTTCTGGTTGCTAATCCGGTTGAGTTATCTGGAAAGGGAAGACCAAGGGTTTTCTATGATGTTACACAAGCTCTAAAGTCTCTTGGAATTTGCATATTCTCGGTAAGTTATAACTTCCAAAGAGAAATATTTTGAAACCTATATATGCATATTGTAGGTTGCAACTTCTGCAATTTGCCATGATATATGGTAATGATAGGAAAACAATAACGAAAAGCTTGGTAGTTTAATCTAGAGCATTGAGTTTGTCTTTCTATGGTTCAAATCCTATGTTACTTGGGTTCGGTTGACTTGTACACAAGTATATTCCCGTCTTTGGTAGTTCAAACTTCAAACTAGAAGATTGAGCTTGTATTTCTATAGTGTAGGAGCAATATGGTAGGGTGATTGGCTAATAGTTCATTCCCATGTTACTCGGATTTGTCTGAGTCTCAGACACTGGTATATTTCCGGGTTAAGCTGGGCAGTTTAATCTGCAAGATTGAGTTTTTCTTTCTATGGTTTAAGACCCGTATGGTAGCGTCATTGGATAATAGTTCATTCCCATGCTACTTACCGTGTTAAGTTTGGTAGTTCAAACTAGAATATTGAGATATCTGTAGTTTAAGACCAGTATGATAGAAGTATTGGCTAAATAGTTCATTCCTATGTTATTCGATATAACTACGAGTGTCATTTTCCTTGTTCAAAACCCATATGTTAACCTGATTGCCTAGTAGTTCATTCCTCTTTCACTCATATTCGATTATTGAGTATCAAACACGGGTGTGTTCAACTCTTTGTTTTCCAGGATTTTATTTGTTCAAAACTAACTTCATTTTCGTGGTGTTTTAGGCTGAAATAGGAAGACATTCAAGTTCGGAACGGGAATGGGAAGTGTACAGGTTCCTTTTGGATGACAACTGCAAATTCAAATTCTCGAGTATTGGAGGTAGAAATCAGATTGTAGATAGAGTTAGAAGATTACTCATGGGATGGTAAGAATGATCTTCTTTGTATCTTATGATTCCTAGCATCACCGGAGTGTCCAAACGCTACCAAGACCACAAGCGCAAAGTTCCGATCCGCGTTTGTATGCTGACGCATTTAGCTTCTTTGTATTGTCAAATAAACCTTTTAAAATAACTACCAAGCGAGCATATCTCACCGAACACCCTGAACTTTCTAGCTGTAAATTTGTAGGGAGGTTAGATTGTGTTAACATCGTGACTAAAGCTGTTCATTTGCCTAGTTAGCCGTTTGAAATTTGAAAAAATTTGAGTTCTTATTTGTAAAATGAGCTTGAACAAATAAATTAAACTCATTGAACTCAAGCCAGCCCACCCTATTTTTAAAAATTTATAATATTTCATATTATATTATTTTTATAAAATATGTAATTTATAACATACAAAAATTAAATCTATGATTATATATTACTTAAATATAAATGTTAAAAATATTTGAGATAAGTACATATAAAATTATTAAATATTAAATTGAAAATAATATAAATAGATCTAAAATGGATTTAGAAAAAAATTTTAAACATGCATATAATGTATTAAAATCATGCATAAATTTGGCTCAACCCGGATGACAATCACCTCTAATTAAAATTACACATTTTGCATTATAACTAGATTTAAAAGTCATCACATAGGGCGTAAATTAAACATGAGAATTGAAAATAAATAGAGGTTTAATGAATAATTTTGAGATCAATTTATCAAATGAATTGCACAAAATTAAAGCATTTTGTTAATTTATGATTTATTTAGACTATCTAGACTGCTTAGAAACAGAAACTATATATATATACACACTCATGGGCTCATTAGGCCCAAAATTATGAGATGCATTAATTTAAGTAGTAAAATATATAACTTTTAACAAAAAATACCAAAAAAATAATATATGTACTACACTAAAAAATATATCAAACTAGGGAACCAAATGATATAATAACTCAATTACTAGACATTAATGCAGTAAAACAAAGAACTAGTATTGGTGAATTTCAAAAATTGAAATTAAGAATAATATATATACACACAAACATATATAACATGAAGAATCAGTTTGCCATTAATCAGACCAGTAGCACTATATCGAAACCAGAAGGACAAAATATGCAGTAAAAGCTAATTCATATCGTGTTGGTGTATTTTACGTGTCAATGAACCCGACCATTCATAAACGCTGACATAAAACACCCAAATCCCACAACAAAGCATATCCTCACCCAATAAAGCTTCCGCCAAGATACGATATCATGGATGTGATGAAATGTACACTTGTATGTATGCATATAAAATGACTAGCATTTGAAATAACATAAAAGGATGAAGTAGATTCACGGAACACAGACCAATGGGGTGAAGAGCTATGCCCAAATCAATAAACAGGAAACCAGCACTCACGGACTTTATGATCTTGGGGCAAAGCTAAAACTTGTAAACGAAGATTGCAACTTCATGACATACCGAGACTTATAGCAAATGAAAAACCATAACATGTTGTCCTCTTACCCTAATACTCCAAGCAGTAGCAAGGTTCTGGTTCCCACGGTTTTCAGTCTAAGCTCATTTCACGCCATAACTACAAGTATGGTTTTATCACTGTCAAATCTATTTTGACTTCCCTGATCAAACATTCAAACCCGACCTGATAACCCGAGCTTTTCTTCAAACTTTCAGGGATTAGGCAGCCGACCCCAAAAGAAAAGAACCGAGAGTTCTCTCACTTTCTATGGAATATGAAGAGGTTAAAAATTCAGATACCTTACTTCGACAGATTCCAATATGCCAGTCGTCCTAAAAGCCTTCAACAGTTTTTCCTCCAACACGAATTCAACAGGTTGAGCCAAAGTAGAGATATTCTATGATAATTGACTACAATAAGCCAATATCAACAGCCATGACAGATAATTCGGTAAAGAATATTCCCTTCAAGACGGTATATTAATGTTAGGTAACTTTACCACCTAAAAGCCTAATAAGGAAAAACCAAGTGCATCACTATCAAGATAGTAGAAAGTCCAAACAACGAAAAAAGGAATCCATGAGGGAAAAGAAGAAAAAGAAATCTACCTCGATTGCAGAGCAACCAGTAGGCAATGCAGCTCAGGCCAATGGTATGATTACTACTCCAATAGCATGCAGCCAAAGTTTCGTTTGCACATGGAAAACTGAGGAAAAAAACCTTCCTGGTTTCATTCCCAGCTTGTGGCATGAGTCGGTAGCAATGGAACCAAAATCAGAAACCAAAGTTACAGTAAAAGGCCAAACTCTATAAATCAAGACACTAATATTTCTCTCCATGACTAGTTCTAGTAAAGAGTATGATTTTGGTAGAGATACACAACTTAGTCGGGATGAAGCACGTAATGTCCACAGTAGAAAGATATAAAACCAGCCAATAAAACATTTGAAATGCTTCAATTTGTCTGCATTGATTCGGAATGATACTTCTCTAGATCGGCGTGAAGATCTTCTGCAGAAACCTTTTCTCCACGACCCTTCCCTCGTCCACGGCCTCTTCCAGCACCACCACCACCACGTTGCCTACCAAATCCTCCACCCTTGCCTTGACCACTGCAAATTTACAAGATATGGATCACATATTCCAAAGATGTTCACTAACATAAATGTTGGGGTGAAATCAGTTTGTCATACAGAAAAGATAATATGCATTTAAAATAGGAATTGTTGCATGCCCCATTAAGTAGAAATATGTGTCTAACATCATTTTAAAAACTGTAGAACATGGAAGATCTAACACTCTTAAAACACATTGCAAAATCATAATTCTATCATTTTCTAGCTATCATACTAACAACATCCAAAAACTTAAATTTCGAATAATTGATAATTAAGTAGAATTTTCAGCCAAGAACTGATCTTAGGATTAGCATCTTGTGATTTTTATGCACATTAAACCCCCAGCACCATAGGTCAGTGAAACTAATAATAGAATCTCCAATTTTGAATAAAACAAGTAGTCAAGCAAATAAAAGAGTACCCTTTCATGGCTCCATTAGAACTTCGAAAGGCACCATTAGCTCCTAAAGGTGCAGAAGGGGTAGCGATGTTTGTTCCAACAATCTCAATTTTCATCAGCTTCCCATCGAGCTCAACATTGTTGTACCTCTTTACTGCGGCCAAAGCATCTGCTCGCCGTGTGAAGACAATATCTGCTGTTCCCTATGGAAAAAGAGTGTTGTTCTGTTTTAAACTACTGCAGGATACCGAGAATCTCATGGTGGACCGAAAATCTATTAGATACCTTCGATCTCCCGCTCCTATCATAGTGGATCGAAAATCGTTTCAGGTCACCGACCTCAGAAAACAATTCCTATATGTAAAAACAAACAAAACGTCAGAAAAATAAACACTAACAACACAACACTGATCTTAACGGAAAAGGTTCAAATTCAAGATTGCGTTGCTAGACTTTTCTTCAGCTAAATATTTTTACTATAATGAACATTTAACCAATTTTAGATCAGCAAAGCCTAAAATTAAGCAGAACAAATAATTCAAATCAAAATTACTCTTAAAATAATACAAAATCGAAACAGGATAGAAAATCTTAAAACGAAAAATAAATAAAAATACATATTTTCTATAAATACCTTGATGTCGTCGTTTGAAACACCGCAATCTAAATTAGAGATATAGAGCTTCGTTCCGGTTTCTATTCCAGAATTCCGACCCGCTAGTTCTTGCAACGCCGCTCCCTTATCGGAAAACATATCCTGTTGCCACGTCGTCTCCGGCACCTGAGTTTCTTAACAATAAAACCGAAAATAATTGATAAGAAAATCGAATCAACTCGATCAAAGCAAATCAAATAATGAAAAAGCAAAAAGTGATAAAACAGATCTAAAAACGCTAGTTATACTTTACCTTAGCAGGAGCATACGGTGCCGAGCGGTTTGCTCCACGATTAGGAAAACTGCGGGCCGGTCCAGGTCCGGATCCACGTCCCCGGCCGCGAGATTTGCCGGATCTCGACTTACGGTTACGGTTGATGAGATCGTCGAGCGACATCTCTAAAGCACTTGACATTTTCTTTTTCGAATTAGAACAAAGAAAAATACAACCCTAAAAACGAAATAAGAGAGAGGATATAGGGTTCAGTCAAAGGAGGAGATTTGTATTAAGGAGGATAATTCAAAATCTAATTGGACTTGAGTCGATATTTATATTATCAGAATTTAAATAAGTGGAAAATTACAAAAGAAAAAATGAGCCCAAAAAACTTGGCGTCGCCCGGACTCGAACCGGAGACCTTCAGTGTGTTAGACTGACGTGATAACCAACTACACCACGACACCCCATTTATTACATGCGTAAATACATTCTTTATTACCTTTACTTTATAAAATTATTTTTTAACCTCTAATGCGCTTTTATTTTAGAATAAAACCAAATAGAGAAATTGTGTAAATATATAGGATTATTTTCTTTAGAAATATAATAAAATTGACACAATGTAAGCTAAATGTATTATGATAATATTTTATAATTTTAGAACTGTCACGTAATTTGGTACTAAAGGTGTTTAAATTTCAGTTAAAATCAAATTTATCATTTAAATTGATTTAATTCGATCAAGATTAATTAAAAATTTTAAGAAGTTCAGTTATTGTTTAATTCGACTTGAAATCAAGTAATTAACCAATTTAGTGACTAATAATACAAATTATATATAATTTCAATTCGGATAACTTAGTCAAATAAACATTATTATTTTTTATATGTTTTATACTTCTTTTAACAAAAAAAACATATAAATTTAGGTTAACCAACCAAATTAATGAAAATATTTTGATTCGATTCTATTAACGGTTAAAGTATTAAAAGTTCAATTAATACTAATTCAGTTCGATTAACCAATTAAACACCCTTAATTAATACTATATCCCAAATAGGTGACTTATATGCATGGTTTAAGGATTCAAACCCCACCAAAGACGAGAAACTCACATCACCTTTTGATGGGTGAATGTACATTCACATACGGATAAGGCACTCTCAACTCTATGAACCAGGCCTTCAAGGCTACCACTCACAACATGCTAGTTTCTGATAAAGCACAAGAGACAACTCTCCTAAAGAAACAATATCTTCAATTATTAAGGGTTTAATTGATTGCTTAACAAACGACATTTCAAATACTTCTCTCGAAAAAACCAACCGAAATTCATTTTCGTCAAAAAAAAATTTTGGTAGTTAAAGGAATTGGACAAAAATAACAAATATGATTAATCCAATAATTGTTTTGTAACTTTTTGTAATTGAGTAATTAAAAGACATAAGCATAGTTTGGTACACCTAAAGCTTGCCCTTAAAAGAAGGGAACTCTTAGGAGTGTTGGATTTAAAAGAGCGAAGTTTTCGGTAAAAAGAAATAACGTAAAACAATTACATTAACTTATTAATATTAAGTAGGCACTAACACAGTATGTGACAGCACTAACATAGTATGCCGAAGTCAGAGGTTCTTCAAACAATTGTATCTTTAAATTATCACCTACAACACCGTCATATGACCTACAATTCCATTATGCTCACTTAGATGTGGCGAGAGAAGTTTTTGTTAATTTGAATCTACATATCTCCTACTTCCTCCCACACTGTTAATTTGACTTAAATTTCGTTTTTGTTGATAATGGCTATCTTGTTTTTTTTTTTTACAGATAGCTTATGGTCGATTCTCATTGAACTCCAAAGGTTATCGTGATTTAGACTTATTTATTCAGCAAAATGATGGGAAAAAGATTGTGGATCCCGATAAGCAAGACGGATTATGTTCTCGTTTGAAAATGGAAATGCTTCATCCATTGCGTGTCATCATTTCGAACCGAGGGCCAGATACTGAACTTCTGGTTGCTAATCCGGTTGAGTTATCTGGAAAGGGAAGACCAAGGGTTTTCTATGATGTTACACAAGCTCTAAAGTCTCTTGGAATTTGCATATTCTCGGTAAGTTATAACTTCCAAAGAGAAATATTTTGAAACCTATATATGCATATTGTAAGTTGCAACTTCTGCAATTTGCCATGATATATGGTAATGATAGGAAAACAATAACGAAAAGCTTGGTAGTTTAATCTAGAGCATTGAGTTTGTCTTTCTATGGTTCAAAACCTATGTTACTTGGGTTCGGTTGACTTGTACACAAGTATATTCCCGTCTTTGGTAGTTCAAACTTCAAACTAGAAGATTGAGCTTGTATTTCTATAGTGTAGGAGCAATATGGTAGGGTGATTGGCTAATAGTTCATTCCCATGTTACTCGGATTTGTCTGAGTCTCAGACACTGGTATATTTCCGGGTTAAGCTGGGCAGTTTAATCTGCAAGATTGAGTTTTTCTTTCTATGGTTTAAGACCCGTATGGTAGCGTCATTGGATAATAGTTCATTCCCATGCTACTTACCGTGTTAAGTTTGGTAGTTCAAACTAGAATATTGAGATATCTGTAGTTTAAGACCAGTATGATAGAAGTATTGGCTAAATAGTTCATTCCTATGTTATTCGATATAACTACGAGTGTCATTTTCCTTGTTCAAAACCCATATGTTAACCTGATTGCCTAGTAGTTCATTCCTCTTTCACTCATATTCGATTATTGAGTATCAAACACGGGTGTGTTCAACTCTTTGTTTTCCAGGATTTTATTTGTTCAAAACTAACTTCATTTTCGTGGTGTTTTAGGCTGAAATCGGAAGACATTCAAGTTCGGAACGGGAATGGGAAGTGTACAGGTTCCTTTTGGATGATAACTGCAAATTCAAATTCTCGAGTATTGGAGGTAGAAATCAGATTGTAGATAGAGTTAGAAGATTACTCATGGGATGGTAAGAATGATCTTCTTCTTTGTATCTTATGATTCCTAGCATCACCGGAGTGTCCAAACCCTACCAAGACCACAAGCGCGAAGTTCCGATCCGCGTTTGCATGCTGACGCATTTAGCTTCTTTGTATTGTCAAATAAACCTTTTAAAACAACTACCAAGCGAGCATATCTCACCGAACACCCTGAACTTTCTAGCTGTAAATTTGTAGGGAGGTTAGGTTGTGTTAACATCGTAACTAAAGCTGTTCATTTGCCTAGTTAGCCGTTTGAAATTTGAAAAAATTTGAGTTCTTATTTGTAAAATGAGCTTGAACAAATAAATTAAACTCATTGAACTCAAGCCAGCCCACCCTATTTTTAAAATTTATAATATTTCATATTATATTATTTTTATATAATATGTAATTTATAACATACAAAAATTAAATCTTTGATTACATATTACTAAAATATAAATGTTAAAAATATTTGAGATAAGTACATATAAAAATTATTAAATATTAAATTGAAAATAATATAAATAGATCTAAAATGGATTTAGAAAAAAAAAATTAAACATGCATATAATGTATTAAAATAATGCATAAATTTGGCTCAACCCCGGATGACAATCACCTCTAATTAAAATTACACATTTTGCATTATAACTAGATTTAAAAGTCATCACATAGGGCGTAAATTAAACATTAGAATTGAAAATAAATAGAGGTTTAATGAATAATTTTGAGATCAATTTATCAAATGAATTGCACAAAATTAAAGCATTTTGTTAATTTATGATTTATTTAGACTATCTAGACTGCTTAGAAACAGAAACTAATATATATATATATATATATACACACTCATGGGCTCATTAGGCCCAAAATTATGAGATGCATTAATTTAAGTAGTAAAATATATAACTTTTACCAAAAAAATGATATATAATAACTCAATTACTAGACATACTTCACTAAAAAAATATATCAAACTAGGGAACCAAATGATATAATAACTCAATTACTAGACATTAATGCAGTAAAACAAAGAACTAGTATTGGTGAATTTCAAAATTGAAATTAAGAATAATATATATACACACAAACATATATAACATGAAGAATCAGTTTGCCATTAATCAGACCAGTAGCACTATATCGAAACCAGAAGGACAAAATATGCAGTAAAAGCTAATTCATATCGTGTTGGTGTATTTTACGTGTCAATGAACCCGACCATTCATAAACGCCGGCATAAAACATCCAAATCCCACAACAAAGCATATCCTCACCCAATAAAGCTTCCGCCAAGATACGATATCATGGATGTGATGAAATGTACACTTGTATGTATGCATATAAAATGACTAGCATTTGAAATAACACAAAAGGATGAAGTAGATTCACGGAACACAGACCAATGGGGTGAAGAGCTATGCCCAAATCAATAAACAGGAAACCAGCACTCACGGACTTTATGATCTTGGGGCAAAGCTAAAACTTGTAAACGAAGATTGCAACTTCATGACATACCGAGACTTATAGCAAATAAAAAACCATAACATGTTGTCCTCTTACCCTAATACTCCAAGCGGTAGCAAGGTTTCTGGTTCCCACGGTTTTCAGTCTAAGCTCATTTCACGCCATAACTACAAGTATGGTTTTATCACTGTCAAATCTATTTTGACTTCCCTGATCAAACATTCAAACCCAACCTGATAACCCGAGCTTTTCTTCAAACTTTCAGGGATTAGGCAGCCGACCCCAAAAGAAAAGAACTGAGAGTTCTCTCACTTTCTATGGAATATGAAGAGGTTAAAAATTCAGATACCTTACTTCGACAGATTCCAATATGCCAGTCGTCCTAAAAGCCTTCAACAGTTTTTCCTCCAACACGAATTCAACAGGTTGAGCCAAAGTAGAGATATTCTATGATAATTGACTACAATAAGCCAATATCAACAGCCATGACAGATAATTCGGTAAAGGATATTCCCTTCAAGACGGTATATTAATGTTAGGTAACTTTACCACCTAAAAGCCTAATAAGGAAAAACCAAGTGCATCACTAACAAGATAGTAGAAAGTCCAAACAACGAAAAAAGGAATCCATGAGGGAAAAGAAGAAAAAGAAATCTACCTCGTTTGCAGAGCAACCAGTAGGCAATGCAGCTCAGGCCAATGGTAAGATTACTACTCCAATAGCGTGCAGCCAAAGTTTCGTTTGCACATGGAAAACTGAGGAAAAAAACCTTCCTGGTTTCATTCCCAGCTTGTGGCATGAGTCGGTAGCAATGGAACCAAAATCAGAAACCAAAGTTACAGTAAAAGGCCAAACTCTATAAATCAAGACACTAATAGTTCTCTCCATGACTAGTTCTGGTAAAGAGTATGATTTTGGTAGAGATACACAACTTAGTCGGGATGAAGCACGTAATGTCCACAGTAGAAAGATATAAAACCAGCCAATAAAACATTTGAAATGCTTCAATTTGTCTGCATTGATTCGGAATGATACTTCTCTAGATCAGCGTCAAGATCTTCTGCAGAAACCTTTTCTCCACGACCCTTCCCTCGTCCACGGCCTCTTCCAGCACCACCACCACCACGTTGCCTACCAAATCCTCCACCCTTTCCTTGGCCACTGCAAATTTACAAGATATGGATCACATATTCCAAAGATGTTCACTAACATAAATGTTGGGGTGAAATCAGTTTGTCATACAGAAAAGATAATATGCATTTAAAATAGGAATTGTAGCATGCCCCATTAAGTAGAAATATGTGTCTAAAATCATTTTAAAAACTGTAAAACATGGAAGATCTAACACTCTTAAAACACATGTCAAAATCATAATTCTATCATTTTCTAGCTATCATACTAACAACATCCAAAAACTTAAATTTCGAATAATTGATAATTAAGTAGAATTTTCAGCCAAGAACTGATCTTAGGATTAGCATCTTGTGATTTTTATGCACATTAAACCCCCAGCACCATAGGTAAAACTTTAAAACACTCTGTAACATTTCAAAAGCATCAGTGAAACTAATAATAGAATCTACAGTTTTGAATAAAACAAGTAGTCAAGCAAATAAAAGAGTACCCTTTCATGGCTCCATTAGAACTTCGAAAGGCACCATTAGCTCCTAAAGGTGCAGAAGGGGTAGCGATGTTTGTTCCAACAATCTCAATTTTCATCAGCTTCCCATCGAGCTCAACATTGTTGTACCTCTTTACTGCGGCCAAAGCATCTGCTCGCCGTGTGAAGACAATATCTGCTGTTCCCTATGGAAAAAGAGTGTTGTTCTGTTTTAAACTACTGCAGGATACCGAGAATCTCATGGTGGACCGAAAATCTATTAGATACCTTCGATCTCCGCTCCTATCATAGTGGATCGAAAATCGTTTCAGGCACCGACCTCAGAAAACAATTCCTATATGTAAAACAAACAAAACGTCAGAAAATAAACACTAACAACACAACACTGATCTTAATGGAAAAGGTTCAAATTCAAGATTGCGTTGCTAGACTTTTCTTCAGCTAAATATTTTTACTATAATGAACATTTAACCAATTTTAGATCAGCAAAGCCTAAAATTAAGCAGAACAAATAATTCAAATCAAAATTACTCTTAAAATAATACAAAATCGAAACAGGATAGAAAATCTTAAAACGAAAAATAAATAAAAATACATATTTTCTATAAATACCTTGATGTCGTCGTTTGAAACACCGTAATCTAAATTAGAGATATAGAGCTTCGTTCCGGTTTCTATTCCAGAATTCCGACCCGCTAGTTCTTGCAACGCCGCTCCCTTATCGGAAAACATATCCTGTTGCCACGTCGTCTCCGGCACCTGAGTTTTTTAACAATAAAACCGAAAATAATTGATAAGAAAATCGAATCAACTCGATCAAAGCAAATCAAATAATGAAAAAGCAAAAAGTGATAAAACAGATCTAAAAACGCTAGCTATACTTTACCTTAGCAGGAGCATACGGTGCCGAGCGGTTTGCTCCACGATTAGGAAAACGGCGGGCCGGTCCAGGTCCGGATCCACGTCCCCGGCCGCGAGATTTGCCGGATCTCGACTTACGGTTACGGTTGATGAGATCGTCGAGCGACATCTCTAAAGCACTTGACATTTGCTTTTTTGAATTAGAACAAAGAAAAATACAACCCTAAAAACGAAATAAGAGAGAGGATATAGGGTTCAGTCAAAGGAGGAGATTTGTATTAAGGAGGATAACTCAAAATCTAATGGGACTTGAGTCGATATTTATACTATCAGAATTTAAAAAAGTGGAAAATTACAAGAAAAATGAGCCCAAAAACTTGGCGTCGCCCGGACTCGAACCGGAGACCTTCAGTGTGTTAGACTGACGTGATAACCAACTACACCACGACACCACATTTATTAGAAGCGTAAATACATATTTTATTACCTCTACTTTATAAAAATTAATTTTTTTAACGTCTAATGCGCCTTTATTTTAGAATAAAACTAAATAGAGAAATTGTGTAAATATATAGGATTATTTTCTTTAGAAATATAATAAAATTGACAAAATGTAAGCTAAATGTATTATGATAATAATTTATAATTTTAGAACTGTCACATAATTTGCTAGTAAAGGTATTTAAATTTCAGTTAAAATTAAATTAATCAACTAAATTGATTTAATTCGATCAAGATTGATTAAAAAATTTAAGAAGTTCAATTATTGTTTAATTCGACTTGAAATCAAGTAATTAACCGAATTTAGTAACTAATAATACAAATTATATATAATTTCAATTCGGATAACTTGGTCAAATAAACATTATTATTTTTTATATGTTTTATACTTCTTTTAACAAAAAAAAACATATAAATTTCGGTTAACCAATCAAATTAATGAAAATATTTTGGTTCAATTCTATTAACGATTAAAGTATTAAAAAGTTATTAACCATTTAAACATCCTTAATTAATACCATTTCCCAAATAGGTGACTTATATGCATGGTTTAAGGATTCAAACCCCACCAAAGACAAGAAACTCACGTCACCTTTTGATAGGTGAATGTACATTCACATATGGATAAGACACTCCCAACTTTATGAACCAGGCCTTCAAGGCTACCACTCACAACATGCTAGTTTCTGATAAAGCACAAGAGACAACTCTCTTCAAGAAACAATATCTTCAATTATTAGGAGTTTAATTGATTGCTTAACAAACGACATTTCAAATACTTCTCTCGAAAAAGCCAACCAAATTTCATTTTCGTGAAAAAAAATTTTGGCAGTTAAAGGAATTGGTCAAAAATAACAAATATGATTAATTCAATAATTGTTTTGTAACTTTTAGTAATTGAGTAATTAAAGGACATAAGCATAGTTTGGTACACCTAAAGCTTGCCCTTAAAAGAAGGGAACTCTTAGGAGTGTTAGATTTAAAAGAGCGAAGTTTTCGGTAAAAAGAAATAATGTAAAACAATTACATTAACTTATTAATATTAAGTAGGCACTAACATAGTATGTGACAGCAGTAACATAGTATGCCGAAGTCAGAGGTTCTTCAAACAATTGTATCTTTAAATTATCACCTACAACACCGTCATATGACCTACAATTCCATTATGCTCACTTAGATGTGGCGAGAGAAGTTTTTTATAGTAAAAAATACATGTATGATAGCTAATTAAAGATCATAAAATAATGAAACCAAATATCAATCCATCTTTAGAATACTTCTACCTTGAATCTATTAGGCACCCTAAAGATTTGTTGTGAATGTCATGAAACAGGCATACACTTCCAATTCAAACTATGATAATACAAAACATAAATTGGCCATTGTTTAGCATGTGAAATTTGGATATTTGTGCATGATATGTATATTTTCCATCTTGAATAATGCTAGTGCCTGCCACCACTTGATGATTGGATCTTGAGCACCACTCTGAACTTGTTTGCCAAGCCTTCAGAGTGATGCTCAAGATCAAATCACCAAGTGGTGGCAGGCACTAGCATTAATCAAAATAGAAAATTTACATTTCAATATTGTTGATTAAAATTGCAAATTGAAGCCACAGACTCTTAATTAATTCCTAAACAAGGGCTCTTTTATATATCAAAATAAGCATACAAAAGTAACAATGGAGCAGTGTTAGAACTTGGGATTTAACTCAGTAAGCTATGAAAAATGGAACCATTAATAAACGAGCAACAAAGCAGTTTTACATCCATAGTAAAACAAAGAAACATTTCGATTCCTGAAACATAGACAAAAGGATACACTTTCAATTCATGGTTCCAACAATTTTAAAACCATCAGTAACAAGGAGTTACACACATCAACGCAATTTCAAAAGGAACCTCCATAAAAAACGCTAAACCTAAAATCCCCAAATTTCATTAAATTCAAGAGCTAGTAAACTTAGTCACCGCCTTGGTACCTTCCGAGACGGCGTGTTTCGCAAGTTCACCGGGAAGAACGAGCCTAACGGCGGTCTGAATTTCCCTTGAAGTAATCGTGGGCTTCTTGTTGTACCTCGCGAGCCTCGAAGCTTCTTGAGCAAGTTTCTCAAAGATATCGTTAATGAAACTGTTCATTATCCCCATAGCTTTGCTTGAGATCCCGATATCAGGGTGAACTTGTTTAAGAACCTTGAAGATGTAGATCTTGTAAGTCTCCACACTCTTCTTGGCCTTCTTCTTCTTCTTGTCACCGGCGGCACCGCCTTCTTTTGGAAGCTTCTTGCCGGCCTTCGGTTTCTTCTCCGCCGGGGATTTCTCGGCAACGGTGGTCTTTTTCTCCTCCGCCGGTTTCTTTTCGGCTGGCTTTTTCTCGGCTTTGGGGGCCATTTAGCAAAGGCAAAATTTGTTTGCGTAAAAAGTTGGTTTGAGAAATTTTGGCAGTTGTAGCGTGTGAGCGTTGGTGAAGGAGGGAAGGTGGGGCGTCTGGTATTTATAAAGCTAAATGGAAGATATTGATTGGATAGTACTTGAAGACGCGAATCGATGATGTGGAGAATTATGACCATTGATTAGGAAATGGGATCGACGGCCACAAATGATAATGATAAAGAGGACAGTTTAAGCGGGAATTTATTTTTGGACGTGGCGAGTTTTTATTGGTGGATATTATGGAGTTCGGATTGATGAGCTAGGAATAATAAGAGACCATACTTTTGAAAAATATTTTTAGAAAATATTTTGAAAAAGTGCTTTAAGAAGTATTTTAAAAATTTTTATTTAAAATTTAAGTGTTTAATATTATTGTTAAAAAGTATTTTTATAAATAAAATGTTTATTTTAGATATGATATTATAAAATAACAAATATATATTTAAATAATGCTCAAATTAATTAATATTATGCTATTTTAACAATTATATAAAAATAATTTAATACAACTTGTTAATATTTTAATATATAAAATATAAATTTTAAATATTATTAAACAATTAATATTAATTATTTCTAAAATTCAATTAGAATATATAAACTATATTTTAAATATTTAAATATAATCATTAAATATTTATAATTAGATATCTAACACATTTGTATCATTTTAAAAATACTCTTTTTTTTCTTTAAAAAATACTTTTTAATTAATGATTTTATTTTAAAATATAATTTAAATATATAGCTCATATTAAATATTACCATAACATAAAAAAACATAAACTTAACAAATTAAAAATATTACATGTATTTGAATTAAAGTTTTGAAAAGAGGTAATATTATATTTTAAAATTTTTACATTAGCATTTGTAATTTTAAATGAATAAAAATGGAGGGATGAAAAAATAATAATGCTTCCAAAAGTGCTTTTGACTCAAGAAACGCTAAAATTTTTAGCTTATGAGTAAAAGTACTTTTGAAAACTAAGTCTTTTTAACTAAAAGTTGCTTGTTTAACACAATTTTCTTTTAAAAATATTTTTTTTAAACATTGCTAAACACTGCCAGAGTATTACTTCAACGTCTTCAACCTAATTTATTTTAAATTAGAATAACTCTTAATAAAATCCACCTATGCAATTTAAGCTAATTGTAAATTTAGAAAAAAAAAATTATATAAGATAAGACTCGAGTGATGTTGAATTGATGTTTAGCCGTTTGAATTTACATAATTTTAAGTTCAAACTCATTATAAATTCAGATTATATTTACTGATCTTTTTGACACAATACCTAAAACTAATCATTACCCTTCCCTAACCCATAAATAAAAGCATAATTCGCTTTAACACACTCAAATTCACATCTTCCTTCATTAAGAGTAATGCTTATGTCAATTGAGTTAAAACTCAATCAGCAAATCATTCAAATTTTATGTTAAATTATTTTAAACCTTTTCTATTTAAATCATTTGTTCGAGCCATTTAAATTTAAATAATTTCAATTTACGAGTCTTTTCTAATGATAAAATCATATTGATGTTTGGATTCAAATTAAACGGATAGGCTTTGGGGGTTCGACATAGTAAGACTCGTGAGAAATGTATGAAGCAAATTGTAGAAAGAAGATATCTTAATAAGGAACACAAGACCAGCTTCATTAACATTTCATCTGCATATCAGATTAAATCCAACAATCTAGAAAGCATTCAAAGATCATTTTCAGATCAATCACATACGGAATCGAATCAAACACCCACAGGCCACCATTTTCAATCCGTACGAGCAACACGAGTAACCAAAATATCCATTTTTATACATGCAAGAACAAACCTAAAAGAAATAGTGTCATATTCATACCATTGAAGTAGATAGACTTTTGGTTCTAATGAATCAAACTATAAACAAATCCGGTCATACAACCTCTACGCATAACAAACCCATATAATTTGTTCGAGACCGAACTCTTCTATATAAAAAAACTTAACCAACAAACCAATATCAAAGTTCAGTCAGGTCGATATTACCGCCTCCCGCAACCATATTGACATGTCACTAAAAGCAAAAGCATAAAAGAATTCAAATACCCATGCCTCTTGGAGACTCCGATTTAGTTGGCACGGCTTCTTATGACATCGAGTCCCATCTCGGTGGGATCGGTTGCCTGGAGCTCTACTTGAATACCGTCTAACTCTCTCTTGAACCTGTCCTTTGAGCTTGCGTAAATCATCTTGCTTCTCACCCTTGATGTGTCCGGAGACCTTCAAACAAGCAAACAAAAAGGCATATAAACAGCAAAGATTGAAATGTAAAAACCACTAGTTAGTTTTAAAGCATACAATAATAATACCATGCAATGAAGAAAATCCTGCTTTTCTGGCAATTCTCAGCAGTCACAAAGTCGAAATCGTATACAGCATATCGACACTCATCGGCAGGGAGGCTAGCAGTGAAATCGTCATAGCTTTGACTTGGCTCACCAAGCTTTTCCACAACAACCTGCTTTTGTTTCTCCTCGATCTTGAATACTATGAAGCGGTATGTCCTTTTAGCCTTTAGCTCTAGAAACTTCAGCTTGCAGTCGTCATGCACGGCCATTCCAGAAGCTGCATTTGCCTGTAATGAAAACATTCGTAGCATACATAAGCTTACTTACAACAATGACAACCCCTTCAAACTATATATTACCAATTAATCAATCATCTTTTCCTTTTCTTTCACTTTGGCAAGCATTTCCCGGAAACGACAACATCGATATGCTTAACTAGAAAAATCACAAGTTCATGAGTTCTCTCCCATATAGAAAAAAGAGAATGGTAGGTCAGTGACCCAAAACTTCATAAACATTATCGCACTCCCGAGAACGAGAGACCAACCTCCTTAACGAACCCAGAAATCTAATCATCCGGACCATCCAATCCCTACCGGCTTTCCAAGGTTTTGAAACCATAAACTTGAAATCACACAAACTTCTCACATTTAACAAGTCTAAGTGCAACATTCCGAACTTTACGAGATAAATTCAAGCAACAACAATCAAGCTCTCAAAATGAGACCCCATCTTCCTCAACCAATCCACAAATCTAACATTCCAGGCCATCCAATACCCACTTAATTTCCAGGGCTTTGAAAGTAAGCATTTACACTGTGTTTGGATTAAAAGTGGTAAAACAAAAGAACGCAGAAGGAAAATATATGATGACTAAGGAAAGGAAACTAATTTTAACAATTCTTGTTTGGCTAAATAGTGGAAAGGAGATGGATTCATTATAATGAATTTTTACAATTATGTCCTTTTCATACAATAATTTATAAAAGAAGATGACAAATATAATCATTTTCCTTCTTCTTCTATTTTTTCCTTTCCCTTGCTTGAATATAGAAAAAAAAAAAAACAATCCAAACAAAGGAAAAGATGATCATTTCCCTTACTTTCCTTTCCTTTTCCCTGATGATCATTTCCCTTACTTTCCTTTCCTTTTCCCTCCTTCACTCCAATCCAAATCCAAGATAAACTTGAAATCACCCGAAATTCTTACACATTTAACATGCCTAAATGCAATATCCTAAGCTTAAAGAGTATTAAATCAAACTGTCCACTATGAGAGATGAATGCCAATGACTCATTTGAGACAAATTCAAGCAACAACAACAATAATAAAGGCAGTTGAGAGAATGCATGTCATGGTTTCATCAATAGCATAACAATTCTGTGGTGAGGTAAGGAGTTAGTTAAATAAACAAATCTAAACTCACAAAAACTATGATCTATCCACAAGGAGATCCCAATTTAAAACATAAAAATCATGAATATTTTTAAATATCATTTTCATTAAACATTATAATGCTTATTAATATTGTATCCATGGATCATGGAGATCAACAGAAAGAATTTCTTTAGCTACAAAAAAGAAAAACTCACATTTTACACGAAATTAACAATCCAAAACAACAACAAATAAACATCAATCGACAAGCAATATATCAAACAATGAACACTTATTCTACAATCAAATCATCTACTCCGAGAAAAAAATCCAAAAAATGCATATCCAACAATCAAATATTTTAGAAATTCAAACTAAGTTAAAGATCTAAGTTCAACGTGATAATCAGATCTACATTTTAAAATTGAAAAAAAAAGCAACAGTAAGTCAAAGAAGTACGAATCAGGCAAATAGCAGTTGAACTGAACTTTTATTTTAAAAAAGCAAAAAAAAATAGAAACTCACCATGGCTTTTTAGATTTGAACTTACAAAGAGGAAGAATCTGAAGGCAAAACTCGAAGAAAATAATAATGATAATAAATGGCTTCTATTTTCCTTTAATTATTATTATTGTTATTATTCTTTCCTCGCTAAGGTTTTAGTTGCTTTACTCCGATAAGACTCGTATGATGATGAGGTCGTGGGAGAGAGGGTAGGTCTGTCCATTGATAATGCGACACGTGGAAGCAAGTTGAAATATCGGGTATGCCCCGGGATGAGGTTGCTTTCGCAGTCGGTTTCCGATTCGGACTCGGAGCTTACTTGGATTCGTGAAATTATCTCCCACGCACTGTATATCTCGTTTTCTATTTCAGCCCAAACCAGCAGGCCGGATTAAAGCCCGTATATTAAGGTCAGAAAAGTGCCGAATTTTAATGTGCATAATGGTTGGATTTAAAATTTAAAATCTCAAAAATTCAGAATAAATTTTTAAAAAAATTGAAAAAATTAACTAAATTTAAAATCTACGAATAATATAGTATTTGAGGTCTCTGTTTTTCCGTCCGCCATTCACCAGCCAATTTTCTTCGTGACAGGCTCTATTTGACAATTAGTCGTTAGACTACGTCCTTTGCTCAAGTGCGAAGACTAATCTATTTGCTATGATGGCTAATGTTTTGTATAATCTTGTCAAGTTAATGCAAGGCGGAATGAAAGCCTGTAAATTAAGGCAAAAAAAAGTGCTATTACGGCACGATTTGAGCACGTTATTGTCTAATCGTGCTGCGATATCGTTTTCATTCGGCATACCCTTTCTTTTATCTTTGTTCCATTTATTATATATACATACTCCCTATGCCATGTTAATTCATTTTCCCTTTTTTTTTATTTTACTCTTAATAAGTTAAATAATTTTGTTAATTTATTTTTTAATAAATTCACATATTTTAATAATTTCATAAAAGTAAAATAATTTTAAAATTATTTATTATATATCATTTCTAATCTAATATTTTTAATAGTCATTGTTCATTCTCACCTTATCGTTATAATTGCATTTGAGTCAAACACACATATTACTATTAATTCTAATCGAGAAAAGATTGAATGAAACAGTGACGCCACGTCATTTATATCCCTTTCTAATAGATTTATGTCATATTAGCATTTTTATCCTGAATTTTAACATTTTATCTTAAATTTCATAATTTTAATTTAGATTTAATTTTTTTAAATAAAAATACTAAAATTTAGGATAAAAACGCTGATGTGGCATAAATCTATTAGAAATAAATACAGATGACGTGACGTCACTATTTCATTTAATACTTTTCCGTTTTTAATCTCTCTCCAATAAAATTCAATCTCATCACTATAATAATTAATCTCATCGGCACAATTATTTTAAACCTCACCGGATATATACTTTTTTTATATAAAGAAAAATTTAATGAGCCTATGGTTTTTCATCTTTTTTGTAACAAGCTCTATTTGGCAGGTAGTGACTAAACTATGTCCTTTGCACAAGTATGAAGATTAATCCACTAAATATGGGTTTCGATGGAGGTTCTGTTTAAACTTTTCAAATTAAAGATATTCTGATTATAAAAATATGTAAATATTAATTTGGTTAATTATTTTTTTATTGAATAATTCTTTAATCCTCCTTTGTTTCGTACCGGTCAACTCTCTTTCAATAAGAGCCTTTTTCCTTCTCGAAAAAAAAGCAACTGCCTCCATCAACAAAAGCAGAGGAAAAAATATAGTACTATAGCTGCAGGGGCCTCATTGCAATTTTGACAAACATTTCCGAACTTCGAAAATCATTTTAAAAACATCCTCGACAAATTTGAGCAAATAAATAATAAAATTCTACTTCATTTGTCTTCAAATCTCCCATTAGTTGAATTAGAAAAAGGAACAAATGCCTAGAAATAATGCGAAATTATGGATTAAATCCATTCAAATCTAGTTTATAATCACATCAGGATCGAGTAAATCCATCTTCCAATACACAATCTCAAAACATAAACTTAAAGCAAACCCTAACTAAAAAGACAAACGCACAAATCCCCTTCTTCAAGACGAAGTAAACTTAGTCACAGCTTTAGTCCCTTCAGAAACGGCATGCTTCGCGAGCTCACCGGGAAGTACAAGCCTAACAGCGGTCTGTATTTCCCTAGAAGTAATGGTAGGCTTCTTGTTGTACCTCGCGAGTCTCGAAGATTCTTGAGCGAGTTTCTCAAAGATGTCATTGATGAAACTGTTCATAATGCCCATGGCTTTGCTTGAGATGCCGATATCTGGATGAACTTGTTTAAGGACCTTGAAGATGTAGATCTTGTAGGTTTCAGTACTCTTCTTGATCCTCTTCTTCTTTTTGTCTCCGGCGGCTGCTCCGCCTTCCTTCGGTAGCTTTTTACCGGCCTTTGGCTTCTTCTCCGCCAGAGCTTTCTCAGCTACTGTTTTCTTCTCCTCCGCTGGTTTCTTCTCTGCTGGCTTTTTCTCGGCTTTCGGTGCCATATTTTAGGGTTCGTTTGGGGTTTAGGAGAAAATAGAGTTTTGAAAAGTGAAATTGAAGATATTTGGAGCGGAAGATAGATGAGGTTATTTATATACGCACAAGTGGGAAGCTTTTCATTGGATGTTTCTGTTTCACGAGGATTGGCGCGTGGTGAGTTTGGACCGTTGGATTGGTTTGAGTTTATAGGAGTAATTTGACGGTGGAGATGGTTTTCATTGTTTTGCGACGCGGACTGCTGACGTGGTAAGCTGGTGAAAGTTTGCGCAGGAAACAGTTTTCCACAAACGCTTAGTATGTTTCACCAAAAATATTTTTAGAAAATTATTTATTTTTAAAAAATTATTATTTTTGTGTAGATGAATTTAGGTAAAATATTTTTATTGTTTAACAGATTTTTAAAATATTTTATAAAAGTTATTTTAATAAAACAAATATATATGTGAGATTTATGATAAGTAGTAGTAATGTTAAATTGAAATTATAATAAATAATGAATATTCATGATGTTAAGGATTAAATTGTAAACTTAATAAAATTTATAATTGAAACAAGAGAAGCAATATGCATGAAAATTTGTTATGTGAAATAAGATAATATATTGAATTATTTGATTAAAGTACTTATATGGTGGAAAATAAATTATATGGAAATAGATATTAAATTGAAAAATGTACAAAAGTTTAAGTGTGAAACAATATAATATGCGAATAAGAAAATTGTAATAAAAGTTTAATGAATGTGTTATGAGATGATGAAATATCGTTAAGTAATATAAAAGTGAAATTATGAAAAATATGAAATTTTATGATGAAAATGACTAAATTGTTAAACTTGAGAAAATATATTGATGAAATAATAGAAGCGAAATATATAGAAATTTGATATGTGAAACAAGATATTGAGATAAATTATGTGATTAAAATGTAATAATAAAGAAAATTGATTTAATATGATTAATTGGTGAATATTAAATTTTTATGACCAAAAAAGACTAAATTGAAAAATTATGAAAGTTTATAAGAAAATATTTGACAAGTGAAGAATGTGGTAGAGAATGTAACATCCCGGTGCTTTGACCCAATGTTCGGGTTGAGTATGGGGGTATTACAGTATACAGAGCCTTATTAGTTTGAAAAATATTTTACAAATAAAAAAAAAATTGGTAAGATATTTTAAGGGGATAAGGGGGTAATTTTACGCTAATTAAAAAATATTTTTCGTTGACCATCTTAATTTACATTAAACAAACATTAGAAAAATGCTGAAAATATTTTATATAAAAATTTACGTTGAAACAAAGGGAACCTTAATTCATTTGATTTAAATTTTTATAAAATAATTATTTTAATTATATTTTTAAAAATTTAGTTCATTGAATATTTAACAAGTTTGTGGTGTAATAGTTAAGTGTATGACATGGATTATTTTGAGTTAATATAACATGGAATTTTAAATATTAATTTTTCTACAGAGAGGATCTTTTGTTATTCCATGTCTATTTTCTCTGGTTTGCCATGAAAGAATAAAATATTGATGAATGATCGTGCATGGAGGGTTGAGACTAAGGATTTAGTTTTAGAAATTGGAAATCTTGCATGCTGGTATGCTTTATAATATATATGCATTAACAGATTTAAGAAAAAAAGGATTTCAATTCTATTCTGATTTGGGGTAAGCGGTGGATAATCGTTTAAATGGCCTCTGCGTGCAAAGAAATTATGATTTTTATGATAATGAATGGTCTCATTTGGATTCTGATATAATTGTCATATTGTATTGTTTAAGGATACTTGTGTAGCAAAGGAAAAAACATTAGAAGATGGAATTGGTGACAACTCCCAAGTGAGTTTTCAAACTCAGTTCTTAATGGATATATTCTGTGTCATAAATATATCGAAGATGATATAGTATTACCGACGGTGAATCAATTGGTGGCAAAGTGTTAATGCTCTGTGTGTTTATGGGGTATTGAGTGCGAATATTGTTTGGACGAATCTGATCATGATTGATTAAACGAGTGTTATGGCGTGATTTATGTTTTAATAAGATGTGGTTGTATGGTTGTAAGCTAACTATGTTGAGTAAACGATTTGTTTGGCGTAATATGTTATTGCGTAAATATGTTATTGCGTACTAAGTGATATGATTAACTGATAATAAGTATGTTTATGATATGTTAATGGAATTGGTGTGTCATTTGTTGTGTGAGTTGTAGCCTTTATTGGCGGAATGTGTGTACGATGTGCATTATATTATGTGGCTTTAAGGGGGTTTAATTGGACCAAGTCAATAAAGGAAATTAAGTGATATGAAGACTCGGTGCATACCCATATACGAGAGCCCATTTGGTAGGACGTAATAGTGTCATTTATGAGGTGTTTAAGAGTCCCTCGAGGGACGTATTAGAACCCTTAGTTGGACGAATGCAAATCCATGGCCACGACACTACCGTAAATGTGGGAAGTATGTAAGAAAGATCTTATGTGAAAGTCCACAAGAATTATCTTACATGGAAGTCCGCAGGCCGATACAAGCTATGGTGGTCTGCCGGTTTGTTTTCAACACCTTGCATCCACAATAGTTATGGAATTTTCTTTGGTGAGAAGATTACCGGTCCATTCGGAGGTTGAAATCTAATTTTATGAGTTCGTCTACTTGAAAACCATTACTATGTGTGAGCTATACGCGTAAGTAGAACCGTGTATAAAAGATATGACAATCCACCACAATTGTCTCACATGAATGTTTTCGCTAATAAGAGGACTCGCTATTAAGAATTTGCCCGTAAGTTATCTGTTCAACAGATAACCACCAGAAGTGGACTAGCTAACCGTGGAGCAGATGAGGAATGACATATACCATTTATTGCTCAATTTGTTGGAAGTGATATCGATTGCACATATAGTCTCATTTGTTATTTTTTGGTAGGTCTACCAAGTGGTCTCCTATTATTATTCTTAGTGAACTTGATATCAAGCCTAGGGGTGTTCAAATTTTGATTAAAACCAAATCAATCGACTGAACAGATCTAATTCAGTTAATCGGTTGGTTAATCAATCTAATCTGATCGAAGGTTGGTTAATAATTTTTTGGAAATTTAGTTATCGATTAATTCGATTCGAAATCGAGTAATTAACTGGACTTAATAATTAATAATACGAATTACATATAGTTTAAATTCAGTTTATTCGGTTAACCGACCGAATTATTCAAAATATTTCAATTTTGTTATTTTTTATCAATAAAAGCTAACCCAAAAACTACTTTAAGGGCTTCCTATGTCAGCCTTATTGTTGAATTCTAAAATTTTAAGGCTTTCTATTTGATAAGATGTAAAAGGGTTAATATAAATATTGGCCATTGAATTTAGTAATTAAGTCTATTTAGTCTCCAAAATTAGATTTTGTTAAGATTTGATAATGCGACACAATCTTAAAGTGCTAATCAAATTTTTACATTTTCTGAATTTAGGGACCAAAAGGGACCTAATTGTAAAATTTAAATTACCAAAGTGGATACTGAAGTTAAAATAGACCCTGTGTAAAATGGATGGATGGACAATTAAATCCGATCCATTGGGCATTTTCCGGCCCAAGGGGCCATTTTCGTAATTGCGAACTCGAAGCTTTAGTAAGCCCTTAAAAAGCCGAAAAATCCCTAGCTCTCCTTTACGTATCTCAGCACTTCTCTGAGCAAAACCCTTAAGCTGCCGCCATTTTTGCTTTCAGGTAAACATTCATGTTCCTCTCAAATTTAGATCCGAATTAGTTCTTCAAGCTTCGTGGTTGTTATTAAATTGATCCCTATTCTGATTGGTAACTTTTGTATTGACTTTTTTATTCATTCCCGTACGTTTGATCTTAATAAATCATAAATTTATGCGTTTATTTGTAATTTATCTTGCCATTTTGTATGTTATTGATCTACTGCATGCAAAAATGAAATTGAAAGAATTTTTGAGAATATAGGCAAGTCTAGAAATCGATCGGTTCTATATGTTATGAATGGCATATAAGGTTAGCATAAAGTGGCTTAGAATAATTGTTAATTTCCTGCAAAAAGATATGGATTCTGGTTGTAACTGTGTTTTTTTTTACTGCTTGAATAAGATTTTGGGATAGTGGGGAATCAATGTTTGCTTGAAAGATAATGCAAGTAACTAATGCTTTATTTATCCAAGCTGTGCTTTGGGAACATATATTTGAAGGTTTCGGTTTGGATTTCATTCGTTATGAAATTCTGAGAAAGTTACGCATACATTATATGTAAATTAGTTGAAAATTGATATGATTATACATGTGAAAGAGGAAAAATATTCAAATTCACTATTAAATAGGAACCGAATGAGTTTATGAAATCGAGAGATAATTATGAAGATTACATTTATACATGCTTTTGAAATCCAGTTCGATGATTATTTAGTGTGTGTTTAACTGTAAATGCTTATTTGTTATATACTTATGTTCATTGTAAAATCAGTAGCAGCTTGCATTTGAAAAGATGGTGAGGGTCAGTGTTTTAAACGATGCACTCAAGAGCATGTACAATGCGGAGAAGAGGGGCAAACGACAGGTCATGATTAGGCCTTCCTCGAAAGTGATCATCAAGTTCCTTTTGGTTATGCAGAAGCATGGTTTGTTGATTATATGCTCTCAATGCTTATTTATTAAAGCATGAGTTACTTCCTCAAAACTTTATATGTTTACTCTTCTTTTTTCTATTGCCATTGCAGGTTACATCGGAGAATTTGAGTATGTTGATGACCACAGGTCTGGCAAAATTGTGGTTGAACTTAACGGGAGGCTAAACAAGTGTGGGGTGATTAGTCCTCGTTTTGATGTCGGAGTCAAAGAGATTGAGGGTTGGACTGCTAGGCTACTTCCTTCTAGACAAGTAAGTTAAAAATTGTTTTGATGTTTATTCATTGTGTATTATTAGTTATGCTTTGGTAAGAGCAATAAATTTCTATCTTAAGGAAGGAAGTAAATATATTTGACGGTGCTTAAATTTTCAGTTTTGCCAGTGAGAACTAAATTTCTATTTATAGTAATAACATTATATAATAGGCAGTAAATCAGTAATTGACAACTTTATTTAGCATTATTTATCTTGTTTTGTGTCATGTTGAGTGGCATGTCCTGTTCTATTTACTCATGGTCCAGGTATGGGGTTGATTGAGCTAAGCTGAGCTCAAGATATAAGAAGCTCGAATTCGACTTGTAATTTGAGGCTCAAAGTTTGGGTTAATCTCGATCGAGTTTTGGTTTCCTTCTTTAAGGCTCAAGCTTGATTTGAGAAGAAGATTGATTTGCTCAAGCTTGATTCGAGAAAAAGTTTTGGTCACTTGTATTTGTTGCACTTGATAACTTGAGGAACTTTTTCCTACTTGGTCTCTGAACTCTTTTTTGGACCATTAGTGTCTAAACTTGACAACTTTTCCCAATTTGATCCTTGAACTTGGATTCTATTAAGTTGTGACAAGTTCAAGGACCAAAGAAAAGCTCAAGCTTGATTTGAATAAAAAGATTGAATTGCTTAAGCTTGCTTAGATTAAATCAAGTATTCCGTCACTCGTATGTTGCACATGATAACTTGAGCAACTTTTTCCATCTTGGTCTCTAAACTTTTTTTTGTTCCATTAGTTTCCTAAATTTGACAACTTTTCCCAATTTGATCCTTGACCTTGGATTCCATTAAGTTGTGACAAGTTCAAGGACCAAAGTGGGAAAATTTGCCAGGTTCAGGGACTAAATGTTCATATATTCCAACTAAGAATGCTATCTTATGGTATTTGTGTGTAAATGTTTTTGTTTATTGCAGTTTGGGTATATTGTGCTAACCACATCTGCTGGCATCATGGACCATGAAGAAGCTAGAAGAAAGAATGTTGGTGGGAAAGTACTTGGTTTTTTCTACTGAGTCAAATTTTTGATATTTTTCTTTTTTTTTTTTTTTTAATTTCACTCGATGTAGAACTTGGTACTTTACTACAATTTTAATTTTGTATTGGGAATTATAATTATGTTTTTGGTTATAATGTTTGAGATTATGAATTGTTGGTTTGCCTTAAATTCTTTTTTAAACTTTTCTTTCTCTTTTCCCTTCACTTCTCTTCTTTCCCTTTTTCTTCTTTTTCTTCTTCTTCCAAGTAAAATAAAATAAATAAAAAGAAATTGTTGAAAAAATAGGGACTAGTGAAATTTGACGTAAATTTTGTATGAAATGATGGTATGACGTGTTATGTTAGTTTTTATTATATTGTAGTTTCAAAAGTATTTATAGTTTCAAAAGTACTTTTAAAAGTAAAGTTGTGTAAAATAAATTATTTTTATTGAAATTTTAGTTTTTATCTCTTAAAAATTTTTTAGTGTTTAATTATTTTTTACCTCTTCAATAACATAGTTATTTCTTTTTTTTTGATGTTTAATTACAAATGTGTTAAAATTATTAATTAAAAATAATTTTTTAAATATTAATTATAAATATTTAATGGTTATATTTAAATATTTAAAATGTAGTTTATATATTCTAATTAAAATTTATAAGTAATTAATATTTATTACTTAAAAATATTTAAAATTTATATTTCATATATTAAAATATTAAAAGTTATAGTAAAATTTTTTATATTCTTACTAAAATATAATAATATTAATTAATTTAAATTTTATTTAAATGCATATTTGTTACTTGATAATAACATGTCTAAAATGGATATTTTATTTCTTAAAAGTATTTTTTGACAAATACTAAATACTTAAATTTCAAACTAAACTTTTGAAAAATATTTCTCAAAAGTACTTTTCCACAACACTTTTCAAAATCTTTTTGAAAGCATTGTCAAACTAGTCTTTAATAATATTAGTTATTGTAACTTTTTAAAAAATTTAGATCAATATGTGTTCAAATGCATTATTTACGTTAAAATTTTTAGAATTCGATCGGTAGTTAGCTGATTAATTGTACAGTTTGATAAAGTAAATTATAAAAAATTATAAAAAACAGAAAAAACTTTGGTTAAATTGTATTGATTTTTAATTTAGTTCAGATTGTTCATGGATTAACCGATTCGATTCAAATCATGATGATTTACCCTTATATTTAATTTTATGGTTCAGTTCATATGCTTTTGCTTAAATTCATTAAACTATCTTTTCTATTTTTAAAATATTAAGTGATAATATGTATATTGTAATGTTATATCAATTTATTATTTTTATATATTACTCACATATATAAAAGTTTCACTAATAAATTTAACGGTTGTCGTTTGTGTTAATATTGAAATTTTAAAATTCCAAAAGCATAAGGACTAAAACGATCCAATTGAAAAATATGGACTAAGTTGATAATTTTTATACTAAATGACTAATAGCAGAATTTAATCAATTATATCTAACTGCTATTATTTGTTTCAGGATGAAATTTTATTTTTTTGAGAGTGAAATTTCAAAATTCAAAATTATAAAGACTAAAATTACTTATTTCGAAAAGTATAGATCAAAGTTGACCAAATTAAAGAACTAAATTTACAACTTATCCACAGTACAGGGACTAATAGGAGAATTTGACTAAAATAAAAAGGGTACGAAGTAAGGAAGAGAAAGCGGACACTGCGCATATTTCATCTTTACGATTAAAAAATGAAGAAAACAATCGTAAAATAGATAATAATAAAAAATTGCAAGTTATAATCGCAGTGGCCTTTTAAGATTTGACTTTTTGGAGACCCCTCTTTCGTTCAAGTTTTTCAAAAGATCTTCATCTCAATCTCCGATCCGGTAATTATTTTTAATTTATTTTATTTAATTGCATGGATTCAAGTTTGTAAATGTGAACTTTTCGGTTCTGATTTTTTTCTTAAATTTTTTTTTTAATTATGTATTCAGATTCGAGAGGTTTTTCATTGTTTTTTTTTTTTGGTGAAATTCGTCGTCAATGGCTGCTCCACCAGCAAGAGCTAGAGCTGATTATGATTACCTCATAAAACTTCTTTTGATCGGCGACAGCGGTTCGTTGATCTCTAAAACCTGCTGAATTTCCTTGACCCTCTTGTTTAAGATTTGTTTTCCAGCATTTACGCGAAACGAGTTGCGATGCAAGTAAATTTAGTTCAAATTATTTGTTTCTAAGATTTGTATTTTTTTCATGAGATTAATTTAATAGGTTTTGAGAGCCAAAAGAAAGTTGAAGAAGCAAAATTTTGGGAGCATTTATTGGTTAATTTAATTGTCTGTAGGTTTTACTAAATATGATTAAGTATAGGAGTGGCAATTAGCTCAATCTACTTTAATTTTGACAAATTATGGTAATTTCAAGCTGATAATTTGATGATTTCATAATTTTTAATTAGTTTGCATTCTAGTTTTGGCCCTAAAATATATTTCATTTTCAATAAATGTTTGTTTACTAGTTTTGTTTTTACTTTGAAATTTTGATGCCTTCATAATTTGATATGCATTGGAAGCTTTGCTCAAAGGACTTCAATGGTTTATGTTATTTTACAAATGTAGGTGTTGGTAAGAGTTGCCTTCTTTTGCGGTTCTCGGATGGTTCCTTCACTACCAGTTTTATCACCACCATTGGGTGCGGATTTTTTCAAATGGAACCCATGTTTGTTGTTTATTCTATCTAGATGAGGTTTCCCAACTTTAACGATGTATTTCTTCCATTTTGCAGTATTGATTTTAAGATAAGAACCATTGAGCTTGATGGTAAGCGAATTAAGCTCCAAATTTGGGATACAGCCGGGCAGGAGAGGTTTTGGACAATCACGACTGGTGAGTACAGTGAAAAATTTGTTTCGGTGTCAAACTTATGAAATGATTAAAGCATTGTGATCCTATGTGATTGGTAATGCATTGCATTATTACTGAGAAATTACCTTGAACAGTTCCATCCAGGGCTGTTTACTGCCTTGACCTGTGGTTTTTATGAGCCTTCCATGTATGGTATGCTCTTTGGTTAGCTTTCATTTTCTAGGTATTTTAAATTAGAGAGGCTGCTAAAAGGTTGCCTTATAAGCATGGCCATTTCAAGCGTGAATGCAAATGGTTACAGGGCTACTGCCTGAAAACCTGTTCTAACTTCATGTGAGCTTTTTCACCATTGTATGCTATGCATCTTTGGGTAAAAGTATCATGGAGGCCTTTATACTAAGAGTAAGATTGAATTTTACCCCCCTTACTAAAAAAAAGAGCAAATTAGTCCCAATCCATTTCTACTATTAAAAAGTGGCATAGCTAACAGAATAACGAGACAGTAACACGTGACGTATATCTCATGTCGATGTACAGGGACCAGTTTCTAACAGTAGAAATAGATGAAATTTTTAATAGAAAGACCAATTTGCTCTTTAGTCTAACGTAGAGTGATTAATTTTCCCATTTTTTGAGTAGAAGAAGCAAAATGCAATCTGACTCCTAATACAAGTGCCTCCATGGTACATTTACCTGTAACTTTGCCATCTGGGCATATCTGTTTCAAAATGTAAATTTCTCTTTTAAAAAAATGAAGTTCTTATCAACTTGATATTCGGTGACCTAAATCTTCTTTGGTCCAGACTTGAAAATCGATATATCCCATATTTTGCTGTCCTCCAAACGGTCTCCCTTTATACATCTCTTTCTTGTTCTTTCAACAGCTTATTATCGTGGAGCCATGGGAATCTTGCTCGTATATGATGTCACAGATGAATCATCCTTCAACAGTAAATCCCTTGTTCTCTTGCTTTCTGATTCTATTTCTTTGTTGATTCACCGTACTTTTTAACTTGCTTTTCATAGTTGGTTTTCTTGTTTGTTAGTCTCGATTTATTAATCGTTTAAAGATTAAGGCTACACTTAATGAGTGGCGTCTCTCCTTGCAGATATTAGGAATTGGATTCGGAACATCGAGCAGCATGCATCGGATAATGTTAACAAGATATTGGTAGGGAACAAGGCAGACATGGATGAAAGCAAAAGGGTATGCAGCTCCCAACAAGATTTCAATCGATAATGTCTGTGATTCTATACTCATTTAGTATGCTTGCTTTTTGCCGAGAATCCAAAACAAAGTTTTTTATTATTCAAAACCACTGATTCTAAACCTCCCCTCCTTTCATTTTATGAATGTATGCATTGATTTTATAATCTTACTCTACATTCTTCTCCTTTCTAAGGCTGTGCCTACCTCGAAGGGACAAGCACTCGCTGATGAGTACGGAATCAAATTTTTTGAAACCGTAAGCAATGCTTGCCAATTCTGATTGCTTTTCGAATTCAAGATTTACCGTGTTTATGTATTCTGAAAGAAACCGTGTCAAGCAGAGTGCAAAGACAAATCTAAATGTGGAGGAAGTTTTCTTTTCGATAGCAAAGGACATAAAGCAAAGACTCGCTGATAGTGACACTAAGGCTGAGGTATTCAAATTGCTCTTATGATTATAAAACCGTACCTATTTTGCAATTACTTGAAAAAAGTTTTCCTCTCGTTTACAGCCTTCGACGATCAGGATCAATCAACCTGACGCTGCAGGCGGAGCTGGTCAAGCTGCACAAAAATCGGGATGTTGCAGTTAAACCTAAGATGACCAAATTCGGTTTAAAAAATGGGTAAATATTTGATCTTAAACTTCCATTAAAACAAAAAGGAAAAAAAAGGGAGGAGGTGAAGAAACTAATCTCATTGACTGCATGATGGGTGCTTGTGTTTTACTTCATGTTTTAGTGTGTGAAATATAGTATTTTCCTATAATTTGATAGTTTTTCTTCTTGGTAAAGTCACAAAGATGTTTAAAATGTGACAATAGGTATGTAATTTCAATATTTGCAATTTTTTTAATTCAATATAAATATAACTCGTATTTCGTTATCTTTCTTCTTCAACTTCCTTTGATTATGGATACGATCCTCGACTTGTACTCGATCGAACATCAAATTTTAAGCTCGAGACATAATCGAACTACTTGAGTTCTAGCTTGATTATTAAGTTTGCTTATGAATTTTTGACTTAAGCTCGATTAAGTTTGTTCATATTCAAGCTTGAGTTTGATTGAACAATTTTTAAACTCGAGCTTTGGCTCGAGACATAATTGAGCTACTTGAGTTCAAGTTTGATTAAATTCATTCATATTCAAGCTCGAGCATTTTCATACTTAAAAGGTTTTTTTTTTTATTTAATAGGAGTAAAAATGTAATTTTATAATATAAAAGTATTTTTAAATATTTTTATTTTAAATTTATTTTTGCGTAAATATTTTATGTAGGTCTTTTTCAGAATTATTATGATTTGAGTTGCAATATATTTGGACCAATTTACTATATAAATGTTTACATTTTTAAAGTTAAAAAGATAAAATTACGTTTTTTTTTATAAATATTTACTCATTAAGTTAAAAAGTAAAACAATTATATTATTTATATAGTTAAATAATCTTGTACTTTGTCTATTAGTTAAATAATCGGTTCATGTAAATGCAACATTGAGTATAAATAATATGATTCATTAACTTGACTTACTTCGAAATTTTTTCACTCGATTCGATTTGATTCGAAAAAAATTTAAATTGAGTTCGGTTGCTAAAATATGATTTGCCAACTCGACTAACTCGATTTTTTCACTCAATTCGACTCTACTCGATCGAATACTCACCCCTAATTAATAGGTTTGATTTTCATAATTTTGTTAATAGAATAAACTTAGTATTGATTTTGAATTTCTTTATGGTTAATTTGTTGAACACAATACGATGAATGTGATTTTTTCCCAAATTTTAAAGTTGATTTGATAAAAGTTAATTACTAATATTATTAGTTAATTGTGAATTTTCATCCAATCAATCCTAGAATTCAAATTAAACACTAAAAACTCAATATTGTTAATTACCTTTAGCTACAAAAATGTATTATTTTTGAAAAATACAAGTACCACATTGAAAAAAAAATACAAGTTCAGTATTAAAAAAAAAAAAAGTGTCAAAACTGTCAATGAGGCATTGGCACTGTTGGTAAAGATTAAGGTGTTGGACCTCACCGTGTGCATATATTCTGGTTTAAGTTTTACCATGTGTTCCGGTTATTAGTTCATTCTCTTCTGCATGTAGTAGTTTGGTTATGGTCATAATTGTATGAATTTATTGATTATAATTGTAATTTCATTTATGCATTGTACGAATGTGGTGATTATAATTTTAATTTTATTTATGCACTGTACTAGTTTAGTCTAATTATAATTATCCAAATGTATTACTCGTAATTGTAAATTGTACTTGTACATAAAAATTATATATCAAATTCATACACCCAAATAATATTGTGTTTAAGGGTGTAATTGGGTCAACCTGAACCGAATACTAAAAACCTCGAGTTCTACTCAATAATTAAGCTTGGGACTAATAAAATGTATTAAGGGCAATAGTATAATTTAATAATATAAAAAAATTAAAATACATATTAAAAATGAAAATCTCGATAAAGCAAACAAGCCGTTCAACTGAGTATTATTAAGCTAGCTCAAATTCAACTCAATTGATAGCTGAAGCTCAGCTTGAAAATTACAAAACGAGATTCAATTTTTTTTTTTTTCAAATCAAACTTGAATAACTTATGAGTATTAGTGTCTCATTTACATCCTGAAATGTATTAAGCAAATTCCAATCTACTTTTTAGCTTGTTCAACCGGTCAGTACCAATTCTCGATTTAATATCATTCCTTGGATTGATATCTTAACAAGTTCTCGATCTAACTAGTCCAATTGATTGATCTGTTCCCGTTCAAATATCATTGCATACACCTTTTAGAACTGAATCTATGATTGAATCCATCCGTACATATTCACAATATCAATAATGTGAACGACATTGATCAAATTCAAACATCATTCATATTAATCCAATTTCAAACCTACTAACTACACGAATAGATGGTGTGCTACTCCCGCTATCTTGTTTACACATTGTTGTTGCCACCTAATTTCAACGACCCCAACACACATACACACATTACCACGTCTTAAGTTACTTTATTGTAAGACCACACGTTTTCCTTTCAAGGTGATATCTTTGCATTTTTTCTCACAAAATATCTCTTCACAAAATTCTCTTTTGTTGAGGCTCACCGGTTTATATATTGTTCTTAAAAATCTTCATAATTTTTTTTCGATAATTTATACATTCCTTATAGTGTATGAACATTTATTTCTATGAACACAAGGTTTAGGTTTGACCAGGAATTTAAAAAGCAGTCCGTTATCGAAATAGCGACCGTTATATAGCGGTAGTGGCCGCACCGTTCAAAACCGCTATTATGTTTTACAATAAGTCCGCGATACCCGCAGTGACCGCAATAGTATCCGTTATGTCCGCAGTGACCGAAAACGCAGCTTTAAATCCCTAGGTTCGACTTCAATGAAAAAATAAAATGGAGTACACCTACCGATGTGTCTTCATAGACAAAACTTATGAGATCACCCCTTTCATTCTGAGATGACGGAAAGATAGTACCAATCGAACCTTTTTTTTCATGCTTTTCCGAGAGGTGCAGAAAATATTTTCATTTTTCACAAAGTTAAAATTTGGAAAATTCATTTAAAAACAAATTTAAATGGTTAAAAATTTAAGAATTGAGAGAATTATAAAGAAAATATATGAATAGCAAAATGGTTTCTTTACAAAAGTATAAATATATATTCCTCTATAAACTAATATAAAAAGAATCAATCATGTTTATAATATGAACCCCATGATTTACACAATCAAAAAACAAATGAAACAAATATTCCTATATGAACAAATGAACAACCGGCGGCATCCGTGGCGGAGCCGCGGCCTTCTCTAACTTCAAATCCAAATCAATCCCACAAGGCGCCAATTTCAGATCAAGGCACAAACCACCATCATTATCAGCGTCATCGCCGTTCAATTTCTCCGTCACCGGACGAGTCACCACCATTCCTTCATTCGAAACAGCTCTGTGTTTCCTCATATGACCTCCAAGAGCTTGACCGATCGGAAATTCGAGTCCACAAATCGAACACTCATGTGTTTTTGGCTTTTTAGGTGAAGCCGGTAGATCCGCGTCCGTAAACCTCGGTTTTTTGTGGCTAGCACGGTGGCCTCCGAGTGCTTGAAAAGATGAAAACCGTTTATCACACGTCTTGCATGCAAAAACTCCACGCTGATGAATAGTATTATGCTTTGGTGGATCGATTTGGCCAACTTTTGATAATAACATCAAACAATTCGCCATTGCCATAGCTTCGATTTCTCTATTTTCTCTGTCTCTCTTCATTGTAAAAAAAAAAAAACGCTGAAAATCACTGATAACCCCTAAACCGGTGCTTTTTATTTAAACCCTAAAACTGGAAATTGGTTGGTTTTTGAGGGTGATAGGGTTGTATGTGTATTTATAGGTAGGAGTTGGGTAGTGTGATGCGTTAAAATGACGGATTTGTCGAAGCGATACTTGGGGGTTAAGGAAGTAAACGTGTTGGGTAATATTTGTAGATATGTAGATATTTGAAGGGTGAAATTGGAGATTTACATGAGCCGTCATTTCAGCACGTTTGCGTCACCGCGTAGCGGAGCAAAAGTTGAGAAACAGTCGAGAGAGGCAACTCAGAAGGAGCTGACAAATTCTAGACACTTTGACTTTGATTACTGTTTTCAGTGTTCACTTTCACCTCCCACCCGCGCCTTTCGCGCGTGTTACACTTTCCTTTATTTTTTCCTTAATGGCTTAATTAGGGGTGTAAATATGGGCAAGCTCAAGCTTGATATTTGATTCGAGATCCATCAATCATTTATCTATAAATTTCAGCTAAATTTGAGATATAATTAACCTACTCGAGTGTAAAATTAAACTTGTTTATTAAATTTAATATTTAAATTTAAATTTGATAATTAAAATTAAATTTACTAATATATATTAAATGAAATTATATAAATTAATAATATAAAAAATTAAATATATATATAACGAGAATGTTGGTGAGGCTTGTATATCATTCTACTTGAGATTACTAAGCTTAAATTTGACGTGATAATTATTAGTTTGAGTTCAAGTTTTTTAAATCAAACTCAAGTAGCTTGCAAACACTAATTTCTCGTTTACACTCTCAAAATTACGTAACAATTTATTCTTGAATTATAACTGAAAATGATCCAGACTAAAATCCATACTTGCACAATTGCACATGATAGAGATGGAGACCCACACATGTGTAATTACATGTGATGAGACTCGAACCTATATGCAGCAAGGCCTAAGGTCCTAGCCTTTACCAAGAGTTCGATATTTTAATGGGTAAAATACATTAATAGTCACTTAATTATTAAAAGTTATAAATTGATCATTTAATTATTAGTAAATTTATTTTTTATCATCAAATTATGAAAAAAATTACAAAATGATCACTCAACTATTTAAATTTATCTTTTTTAAAAATAGAAACACTCAGGACCCAAGATAGTTGAGCGATAAAAAAAGATAAAATTAAATAATTTTAATAGTTAATTAACCAAAAAATATTAATAATTAAATAGCCGTTTTGTAATTTTTTATAATTAAATAAAAAAATACTAATAATCGGGTGATTATTAATATAATTTCCCTTATTTTTATTTCGAAAGTTGGTGTAGGAACCCACGTAATCCATGGCGCGTGGGAGGTGTTGAAACCAAAAGACGGTGTGAGTTTTATGTGAAAGCACAGCAAAGAATTACTTAAGGCAAACTAAATAAATAAATAAGTAGTTATAGGGACGGAAATTAGACTAGTAGTAGTAGTGGTTGTTCATTGTTGTACTCTAAAAGGCTTATTACTTATTAGTAAATCAACGCGGTCTTCAATGGCGACTTTCCTATTTTCACACCTCTTTTTCCTTTTTTTCCTTTTTATTTTCTCTTTTTTTTGGATTCTAGAATTTGACGCGTATATTATTATATTGATTTTAGTATTCATTTTATACACTATCAAGATCTTACATTTGAAAATAAATAAATAAATAAATGAATTCAAACAGTTGAATTAAAACTAAAGAAACTAAAATTTTAAAAATTACCAAAATTCATTTTTTAAATTAAAATTTTAAAATTACCAATATTCATTTTTAAATTAAAATTTTGATTAATCGAGTTGAATCGATTATATAAAATGAATTTTATTTTTGACTCTTTTACAAAAAAAAATTTATTATTTTAAAATAGATAGTATAATTTTGGTCACTAATTTAACAATTAGATCTATTTTGGTATCTGTTTTTTTTTATCACTTTGGCGTTGAAATTTGGCAACTAAACTCGCTTTGACCCATGAATTTGAAAAATATAAAAGTTCGATAATGTTACACTCTAAGATCATACCATGTCATCACTTGAAAATTTCCTAGTTCTCCAATGGATTGCCCCGCAATAATACCTACAATTTCTCCCAGTTCAACTTGGTTATCATGGGTGGGGCTCCGACCATGACATAATGAATAAATCTAAGATGTACTCCTACAAGTAAAGAGAGTTCGAATAGATATTGATCGTGTTTGAAAAGCTCTAAATCAATCGACAACCACAAGCCCAAGTCCAGTATATTGATTTCAAAAAGACAATGCACCACGAACCCAAATATATATCGTCCTCTAATACATGACCAATTAATGTTTGGATAAAAATTCTTTTTTGAAGCGTCATCTTTTAAGGACTCACAAAAATCTCTCGGTGGTGCCGAAATCAGTTCTACGTACAACGATGTGTTGAACTACTTCAAGAAGTCTGCGTGTACTATATCCAACATCTGATGTTTGTACGACGAAATCCACAACCTCTTTTCAGACTCCATAGCAAGAAATGATATATTCCGTTAAAGACAGTCATTCGTATAAATTGCTTTGAATGAGTAAATCAATCATTTGTCATTGGGAATCAATGTTCAAATAACCAGACCAATAGTTGGACCGCTTTGATTCAACCGGTCTGATCGGCTCAACAACTAAACCAACAATAATTAAAAAAAAATTATAAAAATAAAAACAAAAATAAATTGTTAAACAGGTTCAGCTATTGATCTTTTGTTTCGGTTTTCTATTTTCGAGTAACTTTTCATTCAATCGATTCAACCAATAATTACTCAACCCAATCGTATTTTTAAAACTACTAATCACATTATCAAATCTTCACAGAATCCACGTCAAATGCAAAATAATTATTAATTGCTGAGGTGAGGAGCAATAATATAAGAGTAAGTGTAAACTAGAGCTATTTCCTGTGCCGGCAAAAAGCCGAAAACCCAATATGCAATTCAGTCAACCAAACAAATAAATAAAAGGTTTTCTTAACTAAACAGGTGATAAAATTCCACTCAACTGCTTCTGGATCAGTTGAATCAAATTTATTCGCCCATTTTTTTTGAATTTTTATTATTATTAATTAATATTATTTTTATTTATTATTACAAATTTCAACTTTCAAACTACATTATGTAACGTACGTAGTTTATCCAAATTATAGAAGCTTCGTTATCTAGAATTTTAATCTAAACAAATACACATAAAGTAGCTGAGAAAATTAAACATTGCTTTTTTTTTTTTTCTTTTTTCTTTCAAAGATACAGATTTTCCTCTCATGAAAGTGATCTTTTGGATGATTCCCAAACCAAACCATGTATTATGGTTTATATTTTATTGTGTAACTCTATTGATGAGTCGAGTTATTTGTTCGAGTTTAATATATTAGATTTATTTAAGATAAATATAATAGGTTCGAGTTTAAATTTGTTGGATTGACTCGTACAAATAACGGAATAGGATAATTGAAACTATTGAATACATAAATTTTATGTGAAAAACTTTTTGAAGAGGATAAAACAACGGGCAAATGAGGCTTGGTCTGTAAACTGAATGAGTAAACAGATAATAGTATAATATGAAAAAAACAAACCCAAACTCCGGAAACAAAGCCCTAACTCTCATGGAGTTCTCTCAAAAGGGGTCGTAGTAATTACCACAAAAACTCTAATTAAAACTCATCTGCATTACTACATCTTGTCGTTCCAAAAAAAAAAAAAAAGCTTTGTAGTACTACATCTTTAATTGTTCGAAACAAGGATACAATGCTACTTTAAATAAGCTAAATTTAAAGGGCTAAAACGACTAAAATATCACTGAAGTAATTAGAGTTCGACTGGGAGAAGAAGTCCTTTTTGGCTGTTAAAACGCGACTGTATTACCTGAAGAATATGTCGCATCGTTGTGACGTCCCATGCATGCTTGTCACGGTGTCACCCTCTCTATCAATTGGAGAACTCGTCGCGTTGTGCCTATTTCGCCACTATCTTTGTTAAGTGCCTGCAAACTTTTCAATAAATGCGAGGCACACCCCACAAAATTAATTAATAATTAAAATGGTTAAATTATGCTATAAATCCATTTATTCTTCGTATATTTAGAATTTATTTATAATTTCATCATTATAAATCAATCTCTTTATTTCTCATATTTAAAATGCATATTTTATCTATTACATAAAAATAAAAATTAGTAATTTATTGCATTAAAGCTTAATATGTCATTTGGTACTTGAATTTGATAAAAGATTTCTAATGCGGAACATGTATTATTTTCTTGGTCTAATGTGGTACTTATATTTGATAAAAATTATACATTTTGATACTTGAAATTGACGATGTTATCTTTTAATATTTAATTCGGATTTTTATAGTTGACATGATGAGAAAAGGCAAAATAAAGGAAACGTGAGAAAAGAAAGAGTCATGACAATAACGAAAGATGTAAAATATATAAGGGGTAAAATGGGAACATCAAGTTAAAAGTATATTACAGGCAAGACTGAATAGCCCATTCAATGGTGTGTCTCCGGATGGCTATTACATCCCGTCTCGGAATAGAGCTCTCATTTCATTCGGCTTAAAATCTATTATTACAACAAACCAAACAGTGGTTTTCGGTGGGCCTGTCGAATAGAGCTAGAATGCATAGGCTATTACATCTAACCAAACATGTTTTAGTAATTTAATTTTAATCAAATCAACTCTAAATTTTAAATACCTTTGATATTAAAATGTATAACTTTTGTTAGTACCACATTGAAAAAAAATATCAAACCCAGGTATTAAATAATATAATAAACCTATTTTTAAATAGTAAAATGAATTAATGGGTCAATTTTGCCGTCCAACGGGCCCAAGTATTTGGATTGGTAATCAATTAAATGGCACCCATAACAATGCCACTCTAATAGATGCTGGATCGTTCCTTAAAAAGGGAATGTTTCAAACGAACTGTACACGTTTACGATCATCGCTTAGGTTAAATCGAATTCAAGTTTAATTTAAAATATAAGTTTAAAATTTATTTAAATTCATTCGTATTTATAAATAATTAATGTAAATAAATTTAGACTTGCTGATATTATTTTTCAAGTTTTTTTAAAATTTAAAATATATTTATTTTATACAAATTTCCTTTTCTTATTTTTTTTGTATAATCAAAATATTCTTCATATTTGTTTTACAGTCTATGAAGTTTATTTTTTTGGGGTTTGTGATTAAGATTCAGAGGTGGTGTGGGGGAGCGGAATAGCAAGGGTCTGTCCCCCCCTTAAAATTAGATGTGTGCATGGGCCGGGCGGCCCAGCCCAAAGGCCCGCTCAAAATGTTGGAGGGTTTGGGAAAAATATAGGCACGAAAAATGGGCTTGGATAAAAAAATAAAATCCGTTTAAAAAATGGTTTGGACTAGGGTAATGCATTTTGGCCCGAGCCCGGCCCGAATTCATTAAATGAAAAAAATTATTTTAATAATATTTTCTTATTTTTTTCTCCTTATTTTACTATCATTTTACTATTATATTTCTATTATTTTGTTATTGTTTAGATATTATATAAAACTTATTTTATTGTTAATTTTGTTATTATTTTAAAGACATTTGTTAATTTTGTTATTATTTTAGAGGCATTTGCTTGTTAAGTTGCATCTATTTTAGTGTTATTTAAGTCTACATATTTTTAAAATTTATTTTCAATTTGTTGAAAAATATTTATTTTTATTTTTAGTATTTTGATGTATTATATATATTTAAAATTATATAAAATATTATAAAAATTAATACTGGCCGGTTGAGCTGGTTTTAGTATTTTTATATGGGTTGAGCTTGGGCAAAATATTAGGCCCATTTGTGGGCCCGACTCGACCCGCCCGAGCCCAATGAACGGGCCTAAATTTTTAATTGGGCCTGACCCAAACCCGGCCCGGCCCATGCACACCTCTACTTAAAATGTGAAATTACACATTTGAAATTTTAAAATTAGTATATAGTAAAATTACACATTATCCTCCAAAAATGATAAAATTTTAATTTAGTCCTTTAAAAAATTATAAAAATATAAATTGTTAAAATAGTGAAATTACATTTTATCTCTCATTTGTAACTTAATTCCACCCAAAAGAATTATTTTCACCCTTGTTCGTGATTGTCCTTGCCCGTCTAAAAAATGTCATTTTTACGGCTTGAGCCCGCCTTTTATTAAAATTTTAAACATAAATAAATTAAATAGGGTGGGTCAAAATCTAATAATAAAAATATATAATACAATAACCCGTATGTATAAAATAACTTATCAAATCAAACCCTTATATACATATGTGTGTGTCAAGATGTAATAATAAAATATATAATACAATAATTTGTATGTATAAAATAGCTTATCAAATCATACCCTTATATCTAGAGAAACTTTTAGGAGAGTCAAATTTGAATTTTATATTTTTACGAGAGTTAAAATGTAATTTTACCATTATATTATCTTATGTTTTTATAAATTTTAAAATTAAATTAAAATTTTATTATTTTGATGGGGTCAAATTAATTTATAGATTTTAGAGGACTAAAGTATAAAAAAATTATTTTAAAGGATTAGGCTACTGATTAGGTACAAGTCCACGAGGAGTATATTTAATTTAAAATTTTTGTATATTACTTAAAAGTGTACCTTGGTATTTATATTTAGGGAAAGGATTGTATGAAACAGTGACTCCACATTATTTGTATCCCTTTTCAAATAGTTTTATACCACATCAGTATTTTCATCCTGAAAAAAAAATCAAATCCAAATTAAAAATCCTGAAATTAAAGATAAGAATACTGATATGGAATAAAACTATTAGAAAGAAATAATATCGTGAATTTTATCAATGTAGACTTGCTCCATTGCTATCACCACAATCACCAACATGCTTAAGTTGATGTAATAACCTTATCAAAAGACTTTATTTTCTTACAAATATATTAGATTTTATAGTTTAGGAGGGCCCTACTTGGGATATAACCATAATATTTAAACTTAACTCGAAAAATCTGAATGACATATTTAAGCTAAACTTAAAAATTAATTTGATTAATCGAAATTCAAATTTAACCCAATTCGATTTGATTACAAAATGTTAATAATTTGAACCCGTTTAACTTTATCTCGACAATAACCTAAAAAAGATGTCCCGTGCTCGAAATAGTTCGAACCAAAAATAACTTAAACTCGAGTGTCAAACACAAATAAACAACTTGAGATAATTTAAGCCCAAAATATCTTGATCTGGAATATCCAACTACCAAACTCGAAATAACATGAACCTGAAATGACCTAATTAAATTAACCTAGCTTAAAATTAACTCAACCTGCCGATTGACAAACCTAGAAAACTTTAATCTGATTTCACTTTTACTCAAAATTAAATTTATAAAAGTTTTAACATAATTAAAAATTAATATAAAAATACCAATAAAGCCTAATGGGAATTTTTTAAGATGTTAAACACGAGTTTTATTGTATAAATCCTATCGAAATATAATTTTATTTTCATAGAACATATTTAAAAATATAAAAAGAATATTCCATTATTCTATTTAGATTCAAATGATTGTGAAAAATTTAAAATGAAATGTCAACCAAAACCTAATAAAATCGGGTAATATGAAAGTGTAACTAATGCCTTCATATGTTTTAAAATAGGTAAAATATAAGTTTAAAAGAGTTAATTGTATTAGATATCCTTATATTTTAAAATATTTTAATAACATCCTTAAACTATTGATGTTATATTAATTAAGTCCTCCTATTATTAAGATCGTTAATTTAACCAAGAAATAACACGTCAAATCTTATATAACATAATTTAAAATAATTTTTTAAAAGAAAAGTAAAATCGAAAAAGAGAGAGCATACGGTAAAGCTCTTGTGAAAGCTACAAAAATCTCAAAACTAATTTTTCCATAATATTCATTTAAAAAATTTATTTTAAATTATGCCACATGAGATATGATGTCTAATTTAACGGTTAAATTAACGATTTTAATAACAAAATACCTTGTTAATATAATCTCGATAGTTATAAGATATAATTATAAGAATACGTTAAAATTTATGGACTAATTTAAAATGAAAATTATAATTTGAGGATGTGTATATGATTAACTCATTTTAAAATAATAATAAAAATCCTTCATATCGATGCCTAAAGATACAAAGGAATCAAACTTTAAAATTAAATATTAAATAAAACATTCTAATTTAAGTATAAAATCACGATGAGGACAAGATCTGTCTTCCTATTATTAGTGCCTAATTAGTGTTTAATTAATTTTTTTATAAATATATTATCTTTCGAATTATTTTATATTATCATGCCCATTTTCTCAGATGCCAAACACTTCTTGCAGGGAGTGTGTTGTGCTGCTTATAACTAAACAAATAAGATCAAATATATTATAACACTCTGCACAACTTTTTCTCGGGAAAAAATATTAAAGAAAATGACATAAAATGTGCCATTAGGTTGTTTCAATTCTTCTTTTAAAAAAACTCAAAAGATTTAAATAAAAATATTAGACTTAAAAATATAATTAAGCAAAAAATAGGGGTTAAACTCGAGTTTTAATAATAAAATCAAAGCTTAATTCTACTAATATTGTTTTTAAAATTTAAAATAAATATTAAATAAAATATAAGCAATATATAAAAATACAAAAAAATAATAAATATTAAATAAAAACATAAACTGACCTAAATATATTTGAATAATCATTTACAAATATAAACGAATTTATACATGATATTAATATTATGCATAGACCTAATTCAAACTCATCCTAACTCAGATCTGGTGAGCAGGAAGTCGTATGGCATGGGCCACGGGCCCCCTAAAATGTAAAATTATTATTTATGCTCTTAAAATTTTTTAAAAAATTTAAATTAGTAAAAGTAAAATTACACTTTGGCTCCTTAAAATTATAAAAATTTAATTTAATCATTTACAAATTATAAAGATACAAACTATAAAAAATTTAAATTTCATCCGCCTCCCTAAAATTTGTTCGACTTACCGTCAGATATATACACCTTTAATTTGAAACAAATATAAAAATATATATGTATTAATACAATTTTTTTTAAATGTATCATATTTGAGATTTGACTTAAATTAAAGGGATATGAATTTTATATAGTGGAGTGACCATAATTTTAGTGGTTTCCACATCATTAATGGTATTAAATTATTCTTTATTTTGTTTTAGTTTAATCTTAGGCCATTCTCACTCCACTTCAACGGGCTCTTAATTAAAAAACCAAAAAAAATGTATTTATTTATATAAAAATATATTTATAATTAAATTAAAATATCAATTACTAGACATTCAATATTTTTTAATACACAATAAACGTCGCACGTGATTTGTCTTCTCAGACACTCAATGACACTCTCGTTCTGTAAACATGCTACTTGGGCCAGTTAGTTCAAGAATAGAATCACTCTATGAACCTATTAGAACTCTCGGTAGATCGAGATGAAGTTAAAATGTAATTTCACTATTGTATTAACTAATATTTGTACAACCCCAATTTTGCCCGGGCTTACAAGCCCATTTTAACCCAAGCCTAATACAACCCATACCCAGCAGCCCACTTAACTCAACCCAACAGATTAACCCTAGCCCACATACAAGCCCAAAAATTTAAAAACATTTTCCAGAAAAAACCTAGCCCCTAGGTGCCGTTCCTAGTCTTCTGCCTTCTGACATCCACTCGCTCTGCCCACTGACGCCACCTGCAGCCACCGGCCACCGCCCATGCGCTCAGCACCACTTGTGCCTGCAAACAATGAATAGAAAAGACAGAAAGCAAGCAAATGTAAATGGCTATATAAGCCGAACAAAGAATCATGTAAAGGGGATTTCTTTTTTTTTTTGAATCAATATAGAAGAAAGGTTAAAAAAACAATCAAACACAGTGAGATTCAAACAATAAAAAAGTAGAGATTAATCCCTAAAAACTAGAATAAAAACCAAGAAAGAGAGGTGATTTCTTTTTTTTTTTTTCGAAGTTCTTTTTTTTTTCTTTTTCTTTTTGGCACATATATATATATAATTAAAGAATAATTTTTTAACAAAAATATATATATTTTACCTTTTTCTACCACTGCAGTACTGTGGCGAGACAACGATTAGCGATGGAGGACGTTGGTCCGGCCACCGGAATCCCCACCCCCCATTCGGACCTGAGAGAAAAGAAGAAGGTTTAGGATTTTTTTTTTCTTAAGCAGGTCACAAATGAATTTTTTTCAGAATTTTGGGCATTTTATAACCCCCTGAAACGACGTCGTTTTGGGGGCTGGCCTTTAACCCCAAAGCGACGTCGTTTTGATCTGACCAGAATTTGACCCGACCCAGAGCCCAGGATCCGAGTTTTTTAAGCCAAAGGGGGAAATTGCGCAACTGATCCTTCCGCATTTTCATGTTGTTAAAATCAAAATTTTAATTATTACAATATTGGCCCAAAAATTTCACGAGGTTTGCAATTCGGTCCTTCCCCCAAACGCCGCGTTTAACTTTGTAACATCCTAGATTAGGCCGGGTGTGGGGTGTTTCAAACTTACTGGGGAATATTACCTCTTTGGTTCCCCACCTTTTATGCGCGTTTCTAATTTAGCCCCCAAACCTCTGTTTTATTTACAATTGGACCCGAAACTTCCGTTTTTAATGCAATTTAACCCATTTTTCAATTATTTTGCAATTTTTACGACTTTTACTATTATTTAATATTTTTTATTTTAATTATTATTGATTATTTTATTATTATTATTTGTTATTTCCATTATATTTTACTACTATTTGTTTATTATTTATTGTGTGTGTTATTATTTTATTTTTTATTACTAATATCATTATTTTATTTATTATTATTATTTTGTTTTCATTATTATTATTACCTATTTTTATTATTATATTATCGTTATTATCGCTATTATTATACTATTATTTTTCATATATATGTATATATATGTTTATTTTTCACTCATTATTTTTATATATCATCATTATCATCGCTAATATTATTATTATATTTATTACCACTATTAATGTATCTTTATATATATTGTTATTACTACCATTATTATTATCATTATTTTCTATCATCGTCAATACATATACATCATTGTCACGATACTTTTCTGTCACCACTACTTATATTCTAATCATCATCTCACTATTTTTCGACATCTCAATCTTTATAACGACCGATATTTCCGCATTAGCAATTCGGGAGAATCGAGCCCTAACTTACTGGGTTCCGGTTTTTCTCGTTTAAGTTAAAAACGGAATATCCCTTTTAAAAAAATCGCCATTCAAATGTTAAACAAAACACTTAATCTCGAAAATTCGAAATGTCGCGCCCTAACTTACTGGACTCGACATCTAGATATTTCGAGATAAGTTTCTTTTCTTTCTTCTAAAATAGAGGCAATATTCCTAATTTGGATTCTCGAGAAATCAAGCCCTAACTTACAGGGTTCTGTTTTCTCGTTTGACAAATGACGGGAGATCCTCTTCAAATATAAAATTAAGTTTTAAAAGGCGAGCTTAGTTTCGGAAGTCTAAAGTATTGCGCCCTAACTTCATCGGACATAATGCTTTATCTCTTCGAAAATAAGAGAGTCTTAACGCCCTTCCGATCCCTTCAAGTTTTAGAAATAAAAAGTATCTATTTTGAATCATTTCAAAGTTTTCAACATTAGGACATCGATCAATCAATTTGGTACCAATTTTGGGCGATCGAGGGTGCTAACCCTTCCTCGTCGTGTCGACTCCGAACTTGTTTTCGGATTTCGAGACCAAAATCATTGTTTTGATAAATCAAACTGCTTATTAAAAACAACTGTTTTACGAGGTGACCTGATCACACCTCATCAAAAAAAAAAAGACTGGTGGCGACTCCTTCTTTTTCGTTTTCAAAACCCGAGTCGACCGCGTTGTTTCCTGTTTTATCAAAAAATGGTTACGACAATATCTTTATGTTATTAAAGGACTAAATTAAAACTTTATAAATTTTAAGGGTTAAAAATATAATTTTACCATTACTAATTTATAATTTTGTAAATTATAAAAGAAAAAATGTAAATTTTCAATTTTAAAATTTATATAAAATATGTAATACTTTAAATACAATAATAATATAGAGAAAAGTAGTATGAACACAATTTTATCAATTTCCTTCCATTTTTCTTTTCTATTGTTGCTAGTCAAAACAACAACAACAATAATAATAATAAAACTAAAATTAAGACTTTGCAATACCCTAACTACTAAAGCACACCTACTACCATGCCTAGTTGTCCCTAAAATCTTATTTAAATTAGATTAAAATTATAAATATCTAAATAAGTTAATTGATTTTTTAAAATATATAAGAGAAATGATTGTATGAAATAGAGATATTACGTCATCCACATCAAAGATTTTCATCTTAAATTTTAGTATTTTTATCTTAAAAAATCAAATTAAAATTAAAATCTTGAAATTCGGGATAAGAATACTAATGTGGCATAAAACTATTAGAAAGGGATAATATCTCTTGTTTAATACAATCCTTAATTTCCCTATATATAGTGTGACAAACAAAACCTAAGTAGAATATTGATATTCATTTATATTTTATTTAATTATTTTATTGAATTGGTGTCGCATTTAATCACGTCATTAATTTAATCGTGAAATTATAAAAATTATTTTTAAATTATAAATAATATTTTATGACGATATTTTTATGTTTTCATACTTTTATATCATCTTTAAACAAGACGATTAAAATTACAAATCCAAAAATCAAACACGTGTTCAATAATATTAAGATGCAAGATAACTAATTTGTAAATTTCTTAAAATGAATTTTAGTATATAATATTTTCTTTCACCCACATAGTGAATATGACAAAATTTAATATATTAATTAAACATTTAACTATTTTTTTTTTATAATAAGATCCAACTCCCTCTTCCTAAAGAGTTATTTTGACACCAAAAGAGTGCCTTCCCATATTCCATGCTTTTTTAAGACTTTAATCGTAAATGTAAAGATGGTGGGGTCGATCACTAAATAACAGTTTTAATATATATTTAAAATTTATTTTTGAGTTTTATATGTTTAGGTCATCTTTTAGAGAAAGGATTGAATGAAACAGTGACGCCACGTCATCTGTATTTCTTTCCAATAGATTTATGCCACATCAGCATTTTTATCCTAAATTTCAACGTGGCATAAATCTATTGAAAAGGGATACAGATGACGTGACGTCACTGTTTCATTCAATCCTTTCTGATTTATACCACATCAGTATTTTTATATTGGATTTCAGCATTTTAATTTGGATTTGATTTTTTTCAGGATAAAAATGTTAAAATTCAGGATAAAAATGCTGATGTGGCATAAATCTATTGGAAAGGGACACAGATGACATGGCGTCACTGTTTCATTCAATCCTTTCTCTATATTTTATCTGCTTAAACTAATAAATTGTGCCAAAAAAAATTATATAAATCGGTTCGACCCAGTTTAAGTAGTTTTTATTCTTGATTGATTCAATAACAATTTCGAGTGATTTATTTAAATTTAAATTTAATATTTTTATTCAAATTAATATACTTTTCAATTTTCGATTCAATTAATTGATTGATTCTACCTAATTTTACCTAATTTTAAAATTGAGTTGAATCGGGCAAACTTTTCCAACGTTGTTTTCCCATTCACGAAACTTCACTCAACATTATTTTAAATCCAAGCAACATACTTTACTCAAAAGAGAAATCTAGGAACTTCCATTGCCATATTCCCCCACATCCAACCAAATAAACTCCTCAACTATTAACCAAAGCCCAAAAAGATTACAACCATAGATAAAATTAATTTTATTATAGTGCCTAATGACATCACTTCATGCTAAGCTTCCTATCACAAAGATGACCATCCCCACACATGAAAACCATACAATATTATATCATATATATATATATATATATATGAGTAGTGTAAGGCCTAACTCACCATATCTAACAGAGAAAAAAGAGAAAAAAGAAAGTGGGAAAATAGCAAAAATGGAAATGGTGAAAGATGAAAGCTGCAGAAAAGGTCCATGGACAGAAAAAGAAGACATGGTTTTGGTGAACTTTGTGCACTTATTTGGGGACCGGCGATGGGATTTTATTGCCAAAGTTTCAGGTTTGATTTGAAGGTGTGGAGGGAGAACAAAAATTGATACCATATAATATAGGTAGGATTATATATATTTTGAAGCTTTTTTGTAGTTCTTTAATGGAGGTTTTTAGCTTTTAACCATATGAATATACGTGTATGTTGTGTTTTTGTTTTGTTCTGTAGGGTTGAACCGAACAGGGAAGAGTTGTAGGCTAAGATGGGTTAATTATTTGCACCCTGGTCTTAAAAGAGGGAAGATGACACCCCAAGAAGAAAAGCTGGTGCTTGAACTTCATGCTAAATGGGGGAATAGGTATAATTTGGTTTATTTCTGGTTTTAGTCCTTCAAATATGTTAAAATTTGGGATTTGATCTCGTTTTGTTTTGATTATGATGTTATTAGTAGGTTTTAGTTCTTCTACGATGAAAATTTGATCCCTTTTTGTTTTAATTTTACATAATTTGTTTTTATATTTTTTATGATGGTATTAATAGGTTTAAATAGATAATATCATAATATTAATTATTCAATTTAATCTCCTTTTTGTCTCTTTGTTGAATAAAATATTTCTATTTTGGCCCCTCTGAAATGTTAAAAATGTAATTTAAGCCATTTTGAGACAAAAAAATTAGTTTTGGTCCCCTAATTAAAAAAAATTCTCGCCCCCATCATACAATTCTTGGCTTCACCCTTGAATTCCACACAAGCTGGACTGTAATAGCAACAACTAATGGTATTATTAGTTTAGAGCTATTAATAACATTATAAAATTAGAAAGGTCAAATTAAATTAAAAAGATTAAGTCTCAAATTACAACATCATATAGGGACTAAAAGAAGAATTATACCTTCTCTTTGGAAAATTCTGGGTTCTGACCAGGCCTTATAATTGCAGGTGGTCGAGAATTGCTAGGAGATTACCAGGGCGTACGGACAACGAGATCAAGAACTATTGGAGAAGTCATGTGAGAAAAATGGCTCTAGAAAAGAAGCGAACCACGTCACCATCATCATCATCATCATCGACTGTCACTAGAGCCGATTCATTACCATCATCAGGTACTGGGAAGGTAAGTTTTTATGACACCGGTGGTCCAAAAATGGCGGTTTTCGATGACATTAAGGGATACTCCATGGATGAAATATGGAAAGACATTGATATGTCTGAAGGAAACACAACGAAATTGCCTTTGTCTGAAAATTACAGTGAACAAGGTTGTTGTAATCACTTTTCTTGCCCTTCAATGGCTTCTCCTCCTCCATTGGATTTCAGTTGGGATTATTCATTGTGGAAGATGGATGATGATGATGATGATGAAGATGAAGAAGAGAGAAAGGTGTTCATTGCAACAACTAATAATCAATTATTCAATTTATTTGTTCATAAACCCTAATAATTAAACCTCTAAAATATGGGGTTCTCTCTAAGCTTATATATATATTGTTGTAGTGTGGTTTAAGTCCTGATCATAGAGGAAAAGAGAGAGAGAGAGAGAGAGAGAGAATCCTTTGTTAAAAAATCTCCCTTTGAGGTGATCACTTGTATAATTTTCATATGGATGTATGTATATTACTCCTTTTAATTTAGCTTTTTAGGTTCTAGCTGTTTCAATGTTCATGTTTTCGGGTCGAGCCATTACGGTTAATTACAAGTTCATATCATTTTGATATTCCATTCACTTCAGGTTTAGATCATTTCGAGTCATTTCTTCGTATTATTTTAATTTAGGGTTATTAATCAGGGGCGAACTTGAGAAGTGTCTAATGGAAATTTTGCCTTTTAGTCCCCTCACCAATGTTAACATTAAAAGTTAATATATAGTAAAATTGTACTCCCCTCAAATGAAAAATTTTCCACTTAATCTCTTCAAAAATTTATTAAACTATAAGCTCATATATAATGAAATTACACTTTTAACCTCCCCAAAATGTATAATTTAATTTCAATCTTCCCTAAAAAAAAAACTTTCATTTTACCTTTGTTACAGCTGATCGGACAGATTTCAGATTCGAGTCAAAATTCATAAGTTTAATTATTCTTAAAGATCGAAGTTATTGGTATAGAAAAAAAGAAGGTTGGATTCTTGATAGTAAGTTAAAGGTATGTACCATTGGTGAAGCTTCAATCATATAGTTTTAGTGAGAATTGATTCATTATAGGAAATAAAGAAAAAAAGAAAAGAAAAAGGCAACCATTAGTGGATAGTAAAGTAAATGGGACAGGGTATGGTCACTAAAAAGCGAGTTAAAACAAGCATCAATTTGTAGGGTGCTTCCACCAATGTGGTAGAGCTTATGCTTTATGACTTGTGGTCCTTAGTGTATTGTTATCATATATATAAATATATATATATATATATATATTCTTTATATTTATATTTCCTTTTCGCACAAAATGATTAATTTTATAAATTCTATATAAATTTATAAAATAAAAATAAAAGCACTCTCCTAATAATATTTATTATTTTGTGAAATTTTTTTTATTATTTATTAATTAAATTAATATCTAATTAATTTATGATATCAGTTCAACTATATACTTTAATATAATATATATACCCAAAGTTAGTGGCATGTGACTTTTTATTCATAACTAATGGTATTTCTAACTGATTTTTAGTTGAATAAAGAAAAGCTTGAAAGTGTTGTCAATTTGGTAGAGATATTAAGTGGACACAATAAAGTAATACATATGAAGGGCCACTATCATATTTCAACTAGTAGGACAATGACAAGTCATTGACAATGACAAGTCATTTAATTTTTATGTTCGTTAATTTTAGTTTATAATTATCGCTTCTAATAATATTATCTCGAGAATTTAAATTTAAAATGTTTTCAAAATCTCTTTTTTAAAGTGTAGTATATTGTACCACTACAGATAAATTTAACTAGTGATATGCCAATCATATAACAGGTATTGTGCACTTAATCTAGATCAAATTACAAAGTGTGGAAAAAATTCAATAAAATCACCCCCACCCAAGGATTGAGGATACTTTTCAAAAGATTCTAGTTGTAATGCTTTTAAGTTTAAATATGATTTTTTTTTATGAAAAAAATATTCATTTTGTGGAGTATATCTCGTATTTTGGGTGAAACAAAGTCGACGTCTAGATGAAGAAGAGTCGACGTCCCGATGACACGACACACCATGTCTCGACGAGAAGAACCTGTTGTCCCGACAATGCGATGCAAGGCGTCCTGACGAGCCAAACATGATGTCACAATGTGGCAACATGTTTCCCACTTAACTGGCTTTCTTTTTCTAGTATAACTCTAATTATTCTAGAGATGTTTTAGTCATATTTTTAAACGAGTTTCAGCCTATAAATAGGCCTTTTAGTCAGGGGAGAAGCCAGAACAAATTTTTAGGGGGTCGGATAAAATTTTAATTTTTTATAGTTTATATCTTTATAATTTGTAAAGGATTAAATCAAATTTTTATAATTTTAAGGGGGCCAACGTGTAATTTTACTTTTATTAATTTAAAATTTTAAAAACCTTTAAGGGCCTAAATAATAATTTTATATTTTAGAGGCGGGCCCATGCCAGCCCCACTGGCTTCGCCCCTGCTTTTAGTAACCCTAGATAATTTAGAATAATAACAATAAAATTAAAAGAGAGTTTAGTGAAAATTTTGAGAAAGCTTGGTATTTCGAATTCAAGGTTTATTTCTTTCTCCATCTTATACTATCATTTCGATTTTTTTCATTTTTAATGAAATTTTTTACCCGTATTTTTTTATCCTCTTTTAAAATAATTTTTCACGTAAATATTTATATCTAAATTTATCGATTTTCGTTCATTGCGTAATTCGAATTCCAACCAACACATTTGATATATATTTGGATGTTACTACAGGAGTTGGCAGGTACCGTGATCACTTAATACTTTTATGGTCTAAAAAAGGAATATTTTTATTTGGCCCTCTCTAAGTTTCTTATATAGCCTTAATTAGCCTCTCTATTGTAAAAAGGAAAATTTATGTTTACCCCCTAGAATTTTAATTTTTTCTCTAAATACTATGCATTTTATCCTTTTAAATTTTTATTTTGATCTGTGGGAAAATTTATAATTTGATTTGAGTAGAACATCATGAATAAATATGATATAATTAATAAACTTATCCTTATACGAAAGAAAAATGAAACTAAACAAGTACAATGTTTTATGTTTAATACAAACTATAATTTGGATTATTTAATATTTAAGTTTAACTTTAATATTCAATTTGGTACCTGAGTTTTTCAATTTGATACTGTTTTTTTTTTGCAATTAAGTAACTGATTTTGTGCCCAATGTTCAATTTGATATCTTAACTTTTCTTTTGTCCCAATTAAGTAGTTATTTTTTTTACTAGAGCACATGTAAAATATTCATTCAGTCGTATGAAGTCATTCAATCTAGATACCTAATTGAATATTGAAACTAAACTCATATATCAAATTGTATATTAACTCTATAAATATATATATATATATAGTTATAGTGGCATTGGCACTATAAATTATTAAACCTAATATGTTTTGTATTTTAATTATTAAAAGTAAATTAAATGCATTTTTTTGAACAATTTAAAATGATTTAACAAAAACAAGAAGTTCATACCAATCAACAATTAAACGAAAAGAAAAGGAAGCAGCCAATAATTAATATTAAAAGAAAAAAAACCAAATCGACCCACCCAGATTTCAACCCATTTTAATTGAAAACCACAAAAGGACCTAAAAGAAAAGACCCCAAAATATTTTAAAAATCTGCACTAGGAAGGTCTTCATATGTACTTGGGGCAATAAAGAAAACCTCGTATACAATGGCTGCAATGGCTGAGCCAATGAACGGACCAAGCCAATAGACCCAATGGTTGTCCCACGTCCAACTAACCACGGCCGGACCGAATGAGACCGCGGGGTTCATGGACGCACCGTCGAAGGCACCACCGGCTAAGATATTGGCACCCACGATGAAACCGATGGCAATGGGTGCGATGATGCCGATGTTGCCCTTCTTTGGGTCGATCGCTGTGGCGTAAACGGTGTAAACCAGGCCGAAGGTCATAACGATCTCCAAAACGACTGCGTTCCATGCTCCTACCCCGGATGATAAGGAAAATGCCGACGTTGTCTGTATCGTAACATGTCCCAAAAACGATTGAAATTTTGTTAAACCGTGAAATGAATTTTTTTTCTAGGTTTAATTGCGGTTTTTGTCCCTCTACTATGCTAAAACTAGGCCCTTAGTCCACTTAATTTGATATGATTCAATACTTCTATTATTTATAATGTTATTAATAGGTCAAAACTTAAAGTAGTTGACGTGATTTTAAGGGAAAATAAATCCTATCATCCTTGCTAACCAAATGCTAAAAATCGAGATTTAATATTTCTACTTTAATTTGGCATGATTTAATCTGTCTACTTTTATAATGTTATTAGATGGTTCAAATTTATAGCGCTAGATAATTTCTGTCGTTAAGATTATGTGATTCTTTTTACTGTTATTCGGTCAAATAATGAGAGTTACATGAAAATTTAATTAACCACATTCAACCGATAATACATATAAATTGAATGTTGACGGTTATTTTTTCTTTTTAAAAATTCCACATTATTACTTTAACCATAACAACTAACTTGTTATCGATTTAGATATACTAATTAACATAATAAAAGCATAAAGACCAAATTATGTCAAATAATAAAAAAATTAAATCATAGAGGGACTAAAATTAGCATTAGGCCCCTTTTTTTGTGAACTTACCATTCCACCGGTTGAGAACTTGAGAAGCAAGCAAGCAACGACAGATCCAAGCAACTGAGCTATCCAATACAAAATACTCCTCACCAATGTAATGTGGCCACCGACGAAAGCACCGAACGTGACGGCGGGGTTTACGTGCCCGCCGGAAATGTTAGCCCCGATCGAAACCGCCACAAACAACCCCAAGCCGTGAGCCAATGCCGCAGCTACTAAACCCGCCGGTGTCGACGAGCCATCGTCGGTCAACTTGTCTAAAAAAATCATACCAATAATGATACATACAAAATGCAACAAAAAAAAAAAGATCAACTATGACATTTTTATCGATATAAAAAAATAGTGTATGATGCGTACTGAAAGCCATGCCCGAGCCTTCACCGGCGAAAACAAAAATAAGCACTGAAATGAACTCGGCTAAAGCCGCCTTGAGCGCATCAGCTTGGCCGGCTTCGGCCGGAGACCCGACTGCAATTCGAGAAATCGGCATTTTATTTTTATCAAAATAAAGTACTAACAAACTTTAAATTTTTTGCTTGCGTTATCTCTCTTTTTGGTTGCTTCAGCTTTGTTACTGGTAGTGTTATATATATAGGGGGGTCTAATTAGTTTAATGTACCGAGTGTGAACCGGGACGAACCGGGATATAAACCGGAGCAACCATTCTTTTGGTGACGATCACGCATGTAAATTGTTCGTTGATGTAAGAATGGTAGGCGAAGGTCTCCAAATGGCTCACGTTTTGACACGTGGATGGTTGGTGTGGATTTGGATGGCCGACCAGAGGGTGGGGAATTTTTTGGATCACCGACTAACAGTGTGGCAATGGGTCCCCACTCCCCACCTCCCCGTGATGGTTTTAGCTATTGGCCGTCACCGACCATTGAGTGTGGTCCATTCATTTCGGTCCGGCTCAAATTTAACTTAAATGATTTTTATTATGTATCTAAATTTAATTATAAAGATATTTTAATATTGATATTAAATTATATTATTATTTTAAATAATTAAACAAGTTATTTGGGTTGCTTAAGGTGAGTAGACTCAATTTGAATTTTGAAAATTTTAAAATTGATTTATAATTCACTTCAATCCATCAACACTTTCATTTATACTTTGTTATAAATATTTTATTTAATTCTTATAAAATGTAACCCTTATTAAAATTATATTTTAGTAGAATTAAAGTACTTTTCATGTTTGTTTTATGGTTCATAAAGATTTATTCATTCGAAATTTATGGCTACCCCTCTTAATAATGTTATCTCCAGATAGAGGTGTGCATGGACCGAGTAGGGTCGGGTTTGGGCCGGGCCCAATTAAAAATTTAGTCCCATTCATTGGGCCCGGGCTGGGCCGCGCCCAAAAAATAGGCCTAAAATTTTGCCAAAGCCCGGCCCATATAAAAATGCTAAAACTTGGGCCCACTTGCCAACCAGATATTAATTTTTATAATATTTTATATAATTTTAAATATATATAATACATCAAAATACTAAAAAATTAAAATAAATATTTTTCAACAAATTGAAAATAAATTTTAAAAATATGTAGACTTAAATAGCACTAAAATAGATGTAACTTAACAAGCAAATGCCTCTAAAATAATAACAAAATTAACAAATGTCTTTAAAATAATAACAAAATTAACAATAAAATAAGTTTTATATAATATCTAAACAATAACAAAATAATAGAAACATAATAGTAAAATGGTAGTAAAATAAGGAGAAAAAAATAAGAAAATATTATTAAAAAATATTTTTTTTCATTTAATGAATTTGGGCCGGGCCAAACCGGGCCCGGGCAAAAAATGTCTTACTCGAGCCCGGCCCATTTTTTAAACGGGCTTTATTTTTTTGTCCAAGCCCATTTTTCGAGCCTATATTTTTACCCAAATCCTCCCACATTTCAGGCGGGCCTTCGAGTCGGGCCGGACCGCCCGGCCCATGCACACCTCTATCTCCAGAGTTCCAAGTTTTAAATTATTTTTCTATTGTTTATCAAAAATTTTAGATTTGCTTAAATTTAAGACTAAATTACAATAACATGACTTTATATATATATATATATATATATAGAGAGAGAGAGAGAGAGAGTAAATTTAGTAAATGAAATTACTAAAAAACTATTTTTGTAGTGACCCGATAGTCGAGTAACCGAAAAAATATATTTTCGGTCTCTGTTTTCATAAAACTGAATCGTAAATATTTGCTAAAAATATTTACGAAGCTAGTTGTGTGCCTAATTGGGTTTTATTTAGGTGAATTTGACTTAATTAGAAGTATTTGAGGAAAATGATTAGATTGAAATAGGTATGAAAGTTTAATTAAAGATTAAAGAAAATAAAAAGGACTAAAAAGGCAATTATGCCATTTTTAAATGTTGAGGCGGCATAAGCATAAAAATCTTAAGATTTTTATGTGATAAAATATATTATTATTAGATAATTATGTTAATATAATATTATATTATATAATAAGGTAAAGAATAAAAGAGAAAAAACAGAGAAGAAAACGAAACAGAGAGCAGGGGAAAGAAAGAAAGAAAGAAAAAGAAGAAAAGGTAAAATTGAAAGTTTGAAACTTGGATATTTAGTAGGTAAGTTAATTTAGTCCTTCTCTTTTCATTTTGATGTTTTATAAGTTTTAGGACAAAGTTTTGATGAATTTAAGTTGAGGTTTTTGGAGTTTTAAAGTTTTTGAACATAGCATATGATGAACAAAAAGATGAATTAGTGGTTTAATTGAAAGAATTTGAAGTTAGAATTGGGTAAAGGATTTAATTGCAAAATAAGCTAAAGAAATCAGTTTTAGGACAGCAGCAGTAATGTAATTTTTAAAATCACCAAAAATAGTAGAAGTGGAATTAGAAGTTGATTGAGATATGAAATTAAAGCTTATTGAGTCTATTTTCATATGAAAGAAACAGGGAAAGCAAAGAAATTCTGTAGTTTGAGATATTTATATTTTGGTGAGACTAGTTCAGGGTGATTTCGAAATCCCCTGTCCTGACTTTGGAAAATCATAAAAAATTGGAGAAAAATAATTAGGGGCTTAAATTTATAAGTTTAGAATTCTGAATGAGTCTATTTTCAATAGGAATAAACGAGAACATCATCTGAATTCTGTATGAAGAGATAATTAATTTTTAGTGAAGAAGGGTCAGAACTGCCAGACAGCAGAACAGGGGTGAATTTGATGAATAAACTGTACTAATTGGCTAAGCTAAAAATTCTGAAAATTTTATGGTATGAATATATGTGAGTCTAGTTTCAGGAAAAATTTAAGGTACTTCATTTGGAGTTCTGTAGCTCTGGAAATAAATAATTTAGTGACTATGACACAAAAAGGACAGCTTTGAATAAATTTATGAATAAAGGATTAAATTGAAATGAGAGCAAAAGTAAGAAAGGATGAATTTATTTTATTATGCATGTTTATTTTATTAAATAGTACATAAAGTTTATTTGATTATTTTAACTTATAAATGTTATATGAAATTGAAGAAAAGAAAAGGAAGGAGAGGACCGAATTGAAGGAAAAGGAAAAGAAAAGGTTAAGGAGTGAAGGAAGAATAATTTATATCACCTCAACCTTTTGTTGTAAGTACTACAAAATTTCAAATTATTGTTATTTATTTATTTATTTATTTTAAAATATTTGTGTGAATTATTTAAATATATGAGATTCAGCTTTAATACCCAAGTAGACGAAATTTAGAACTACTTGGATATTAGTGGCATGCCATTAAGGAACTTTAGCGCGCTCTCTGATATTAGCACGTTGGTAGTCTCTGATATTAGCACGTTGGTGCTCTCTGATTATTAGCACGTTGGTGCTCTCTGTTTACTTGTGCATCATAATGCACCTCTGTATCTGTTCCGTATATCCGGTGTGTTTTATAAAGTCTACTTTGGGCTAAGAATGTGAAATGAGAACAAAAGTGAATCACTGATGTGTTAAGGTAAGTTTAATACCTTACAAAAGATAACTTTAAATTTATTTAAAGCAATGCATAGTTGAAGAGACTTATATGTGAGTAAATATGCAAGAATTGATTGAGTTTAAAATATTCTGTTATGATTACTTATTTAATTGTTCTTGTAGTGCTTACTAAGTCTTCACCGGCTTAACGCGTTTATTTTAACGCGAAGGTACAATTAGACTAGAAGAGAAGTCCAACTAGAAGATCTCTCATCTCATCACGTCCTCAAGGGCTTCAAGAGTAGGTACTATATTTTGTATTAAAATGGCATGTACATATGCAGTTCAAAAGTGTTCTCATGTGATAGGGACTAAAATGTAGATTCTTAAAATTCTATCTTTTTGAGTTACTTGAAGTATTTGGTATATATAGAATGAAATTGTAAACAATAAATATGTTTGCAATAATGGTTGGTAAGTTAAAATATTATATACAAATGCTTTTAATTAAACAGTATCTAGCCATAACCGTTTTGGCACCAAATGTAATAGTCCTATACCGGGTCTGAATGATTAAACCGGGTATAGGGGTATTACAATTTTTTATTAAAATAATAAATAAATTTATAATAATATTTTTGTCTTTTTCATATTTTATATAAAACAACTACAAGAACAAATGCATAGGAATTGAATCTAAGATTAATTAATTAATGTCTAAATTTTCATTTATATATGTTATAATAAATGTCGATAATGACAATAGACTGATCACGAAACAATAAGAAAATAAAAATAAGAACACGTACAAATTTTACGTGGAAACTTTTTCGTGAAAAAACCACGAATAGAGGAGAAAAAATTCACTAATGTTGAAAAACAAATGATACAAGAAGAGTTTCACTACATCTATTTAAGAGTTGAAAAACCCGTTCTAGTCAAAGTCAAATAGTAGAAGTATAATTCTACACAGCCTCAACTTGTGCGGTATGGTCTGTACCGTGGGGGTGAAGCCTCTCACCCTCACAAATTCCCTTATTTTGTCACTGTATTTATTTTTTCAACAAGTGACAGGATTCAATATATATTTTTTTAAAGTATGACATAATCTAGTGTATATTTATATAATTTAATCTTAATATTTTTCTATTAATTGTTTTAATTAAGCTTCATTATTAAAAGGGATTAGTTAAAATAACTTATTAAAACTAATTGAAAAATAAGTAGGTATCAGTGGAAATGTGGGGTAGAGGATTTAAAATGGAAAAAAAAAATCATGAGTGGTTATTACATCAATATTTTTCCCACTCCAACTAATATAATAGTTATATTCAATAATTTTAAATTTTAATGATCAAGATTATTGGTTTGTTTTATCTTGCCCAAGAATATAATTGGATCAAATTGCTATTTATTTAAACCATTGGATGCCATTATTTAATATGGAAAGCTAGATCACAAATGTCAAAAATATATTAATAATTAAATGTACATAAAAATATGTTTAAAATTATTTAATTTTAAATTGAGCTGATTGAGTTGGGTTAAGGATAAAAAATCATTCCTCGAGCTTGGTCCACCGATCAGGCCCATAAATAGGTCTATTCAAAAAACTTAAATCAGTTAATTTTGACATATATAACACAAAATACATGTAGAATAATGTAATCAGCACAACGTGAATGAACAACATAATCAATAAATAAGTTTAATTTATCTATTATATTTTGTATGTTTTTGTATAATATAATAAAAAATACATAAAAAGTTAATATTGTATCAACGAGGGGAGATTAATCTCAATGGAAGAAGTTTACAAAATGTCATTCGTCGAGAACTGATAAACCCCCTCAATGTATCAATGTTGTTGTTGGTGGGGGATTTTGTTTTCAGACTTTACCAAAAACTCAAGGCTCGAAGAGATGATGGGTTCACACAACTAAAATGCCATGCTAATGCTTGAACAGTACATTTACTGGGGTTTGAGCTTGCGCTTCAAATGAGGCATGAGTGTAAGTTGAGTACCACTTGGGCAGTAGCAACCTTATCAAGTTGGCCCAGCCTAAAATATCAACATAAATTTTGTTTAAGCCCACCAAGTTAACATGACGATGCCAAGGGAGTAGATAAGGGCTTGCCCCCTCCACAAAATGACAAATTATTATTTTAATCCCTTTAAGTTTTAAAATTATATGCTAGTTTAATGGTAAAAATACATTTTAGCCCTCCAAATATGAAAAAAAATTATATTTTAATCCCTTTAGAATTAACAAACATTTACAAAGATAAAATTGTACTTTCATCTCTTTAAAATTTTATAATTCAATTTTAGCCACCTAAAAAACTTCTGATTTTGCCCCTGCAAGTTTAAGGGCATGGTCTTTTGTACTTAAAAAAAAACACTTCTGGCTCCAAAAACACTTTTGAAAGAAAAACTGTGCAGAACAAGTTGCTTTTAGCTGGAATTTTTGGCTTTTCAGAAGTGAGAGAAGCTAAAATATTTAGCTTTTCCTCTCTCAAAAGTACTTTTAGTGCTTAATCACTTTTTCACCCCTCCAATAACATAATTCTTTCTTTTTGTTTTTCTTGGTGCTTAATTACAAATGTATTAAAATCATTAATTAAAAATAAAAAATATTTTTTAAAATACTAATTACAAATATTTAATGGTTATATTTAAATATTTAAAATGTAGTTTATATATTCTAATTAAATTTTATAAGTAATTAATATTTATTACTTAAAAATATTTAAAATTTATATTTCATATATTAAAATATCAACAAGTAATAGTAAATTTTTTATATTCTTAGTAAAATATAATAATATTAACTAATTTAAATTTTATTTAAATGCATATTTGTTACTTGATAATAACATGTCTAAAATAGATATTTTATTTCTCAAAAGTAATTTTTCACAAGATTTTTAAAAGTATTATCAAACTAACCCTAACTCGAACTTTGAATGTTAAAATTCAAACTAAACCTATATTTTAAAAGAATCTATTTTTTATTAAAATTTACTTTTTTGAGCCTCGTAATTTATCCAAACTCTGCGTATTCCGCAAAAGTTTCAAACTTAAATATCTCAAATACTCAACTCATAAACAAACTTACCCACGGTGGCCCTGAGATTTTTGTCAAAGGAAAGAACGCGTCTGAAAAGGGAAAGAGAATCATAATTCATTGCAATAATTTTGTTTGGAAGGCAAAACATGAAACATCGGTTAATGACTTTCGTTGACCTAAAGATATCAAACTTCTCGTAATATCAAACTTATCCTCCAAGCATAGTTTATTAATTTAACGTTTATTTTTTAATTTAATTCAGTCAAATTTAATTATTAACTTTTAAAAAAATAGAATTATAGCTTTATTAACGAAAATATCGATTAAAACGTTAAATTTTTAATCATGACAGCCTGCATGATAATTTACATGTAAACTGTCACAAATATGACGCAACAACATCATTAAAAATTAAGTTAATTTTTTCTGAAAGATTAATAATTAAAATTAACTAAAATTAAGGATTAAATTGATAAAAAATATCAACATTAAAACTAAATTTGACATTATACCATCCCACCATATATAATGAGATCCAAAAGATTTTCTTTTGTCTTTCTTTATAAAAATAATAATTACTTGAATTTTATCTCACTTTCATCTCGCCTCATGCAAGCTATAGACGTATAGTACTTTGAATTCCACATTTCTCATGTCATTTTCAAGTAATTAGAAAACAATGAGTAGACAACAATCCTTTCTCTTTAATGGTTTTTTCATTCGGGAATATTATTTGGGTAAAGTCCTCGATTTGATAGACTTTAATTCATATTTCGGATTGAGCTAAACTTGAATAAATATTAAAGCATACTATTATAGAGTTGAACAAGAAAAATTGAAAATCGATCCGAATTGAACTGGGCGGATTATAAAATGCAAGTTAAAAAAAACTAAAAATATTTGAAACCGAATCGAATTTTACTTGTCTACTTAATTTATAATTAATTTTAATTGTTTATGATATAAAAGTTGTAACAGCTAGATTTTGAGCCTAGTCGAATAGTGGTTTCGGGGCCACAAATTCGACGAGAAAAAATTTAATAAGGCCATTGATGTTGGCTATTATTGATCAAGTTATATGTTTATGATGATGCAATTTATGAGATACTTGACTAGGTTGAATGAGTGTGGTGAAATTGAAAAGTTTTAAATTTGGATGTAAATTTTATGTCTCGATTTAGTACGACTGTATGTGTTTTGTTTCGGTAATACCTTGTACCTTGTTCCAGTGTCGAACACGGGATAAACATTTTATATTTGAAATAGTGAAAATAAGTTAAAGTTCGATGAAAAACACTTTTCAAAAAAAAAAATCATATAAAAGTTTTTGAGTATTTTTAATTTAATTAAAAACTTTTTTAAGAAATATTTATAATAAATACTTTAAAACTTTGTCAAATAATATCCAAAAGCTGAAAAACAAAATTTATTTTTTTAAAATAAGTCTAAAATCTTAGACCAGAATTTAATATGAAAAAATTGAGAAATAAATCAATTACTATGGACAATTTGATAATTTCAAAAACTCAATTAAACTAAACCAAATCTTGGTCCCCTAAAATGGAAAAATTTTGTTTAGACCTTTTAAAATTTTTAAAAATTTAAATTAGTAAATTTAAAATTACACTTTAACCCTCCTTAATAAGGATAAAAATTTGATTTAATCATTTAAAATTACAAAGATATAGACTATTAAAATGTTGAAATTGCATTTTTACTATCGTAAAAATTATAGTTTAATTTCAGCCCTTAAAAATTTTTCTGGCTTCACCCCTGAATTGAGTCTTAACTCGATTGGCATCGGCATCATTACTAGTGTAGAAGGTCGTGGGTTCGAGTGTGCTGAAGCGCGTTATCCTCCTATTTAAGAGTTAAGAGAGGGACTACGAGTAGTTTTAAGCATTGTATCATAAAAAGTACATAGTATGAAATTAATGTTAAAAAATATTATAATTACTAACCATTAAGATTGATAAAAGTTTCGACCTTTCTATGAAGCAAATACTAATTTTTATTTTATTTAAAAGTTTATTTTAAGAAAAATACCAAAAGAAGAACAATGGGTAGGTATATTCTTATTGGAGATCTTTCAGTCCAACCATATTCACCAATATACTTTATGTTTAGTTAAATCTGTAATGAAATTGGAATATTCTTTGTGTTGACCAAATAGTGTGGCTGCTTAAAAGAGGGTGCTTCAGTGATGGAATTCAATGATTTAATTCCTCACAAAATGTTATATATTTGTCTTTATTTATTTATTTATTTATTTATTGTATGATAAAAAAAATAGATTCGAAAATATTATGTGATGGTCTGATGGTCAAGGGTATTCATCGTCCTAGGTGTAGTCTGAGTTCGAATCGCGTTAATTTTTGCCTTGTTATTGTAATTTATCAAAACAAATTAAATTTTAAATTTATTAGATATAATTTTTTAAAGGTATTGTAAGAATTAATTGAAATAAAATTAGGTTCAAATTTGAGAACAATTGAAATTTATTAGATATAATTTTTTTAAAGGTTTTGTAAGAATTAATTGAACTAAAATTAGGTTGAAATTTGAGAACAATAACTTTTAGGTAAACTATCAAAATAGTCATTTTTGTTACTTTGGGTTACATTTTAGTCATTTATGTTTGAAATGTTATGTTTTAGTCACTTTCATTATCGCGTTGTAATATTTTAATCACTGAGCGTTAATTATCGTTAATGGTGTAATATTAAGTTGATGTGGCACGTTAAATCATCATTTCAAACAAAAAAAAAGGTTAATTTGTACAACCGATCCTCATAATTTTTTCGTTTTGAACAATTTATGTTCTTTTAACTTCTTTTTTTTTTTTCATTCACTTCTGCTTCTCCCTCTATTTTTTTTTCTATTTTCCATTTCTTTTAACATAGCTTTTCTATGTTTTCCATTTACTAAAACTAGTCTCTATACTTTTTTTTTTTAAAAATAATTTAATTTTTTTCGAGTGAGGTGACTTGTGGACTAATTTTAACAAATGGATAACATAAAAAAACTACGTTAAAAGAAATGAAGAAGGGAGGAAAAAAAGAGGGAGAAGCAGAAAATAATGAAAAATAAAGAAAAGAAAAGAAAAGTTAAAAAGAACATAAAAGAAAAAAAATTGCTTAAAATAAAAAATATAAGGATCAATTGTAGAATTTAACCTAAAATTTTCGCTTAAAATGATGATTTAACGTGTCAAATTTTACCGTTACACCGTTAATAATAATTAACGACTCAGTGACTAAAATGTTATAATGCGATAATGTAAGTGACTAAGACATAACATATCAAACATAAGTGACTAAAATTTAACCCGAGGCAAAAAAAATATTATTTTGATAGTTTACCCGTAACTTTTTAAAGTTATAATTATATCAACAAATCCAATTAGAATGTTGAACTAAATAGCTAACTTAAATTAATTAATCAAGGCGAAAATTCAAGGCGAAATCAGAAATTTTGCATGGGGTTCTTAAAATTTTGAAGGAAATGTCTTAAATAATTGTATTCAGTTATTCAAATAATTAAATGATTTAAATTGAATGGTTGGTAATTAAGAGGGATCACTAATGAAATTTTCCCACTAGACCAAGGGATAAGGTCCCCCTACCTCTTGATTTCGTCTATGCATGACTCGAATTTAAGCCCTTAAAATCTCCCAACCTCAACATTGTCAAATAATAATAATAATTTCTTTTTTGGAAAATGAAATATTTGACAAATTAAAGAAAATCGGCCTTCGGCCTTTGGCTTTGCTTTGAAAATTTAAAAAAGTTCCAAACCATGATGGTGCACGAGGTTGGCTGATTTCTGACACAGTGTTGGAATTTTCAGAAATTTCAAAGTTCCTTGGTTTTCTTTTGGTGAGAATTAAGGATTTGCTGTCCGGGGAAAGTGGGACTAAGACTTCGAGTAGCATCACTTTTTAAAAATAATTTTACGTCAAAAATATTTTTGAGTAAATTTTTTTTTTTACTTGTGACTAAAAGAGTCTTTTTGCAAAATATTTTTTTGTCCTAAAAATATTTTTAAAAAGTTTAAAAACATCTTATTTAATATTATTTTATCTCAAAACTGTTTTTTTGCCTCAAAATATTTTTTAGAAATAATACTAAACTGGTCCTAAATATCATATAACTATATGTACTTCAAATTAATGATGAAGGTAAAGCGTCAAGAAGTGATGTTGATCTTCGAAAAATAGTAGACTTATCATTTAACTCTTAAAAATTTTATGAAATTATATATTAGTATAATGATAAAGTTATACTTTGATCCCTTCAAAAAATTATGATTCATCTTCGGCTTAGAGTTGTCATGGGCTGGGTAATCCGACTAGGCCCAAAGGACTGCTGAAAATTGAGAGAGTTTGAGCAAAAATATAAGCCTGAAATATGAGCTTTGACAAAAAAATGAGGCTCGACCCGAAAATTGGTAAGCTTTTTTTGGCCCGAGCCTGACTCGGATACCTTAACAAAGTATCGGTACCTTTCACAAAAGTATAAATACCTTGCCTCGTAGCAAGTATCGATACATTCCCTGTTGTATCGATACTACGGGCTTTAATACAAGCCGAGTCGATTCAGGCCTGGGTTTAGCATATATAAATTGGGTCGGATTTGAGCAAAAATTTAAGCCCTTTTTCGGGTCAAGCAGGGCCCGAGTCTATCAATCAAGCCTAGAATTTTGTTAGGGCTCAACTCAATCCGACCCATGGACAAGTCTATTTTGGGTCCTGTTAGAACAATTTTCTGACTTCATCCTTGCTTCAAATAGAGTATAAATCGCAAACAATACATGTACAATCAACTTGAACTAAAATAAGCAACATACGAAGTGTAATAGATGGAAAATTGAAATATGTCTGAACCTAGATTTAGAAAAAAATGAACATACTTCACACAAGACTTAAATCGAGAATAATCTAAAAGAGAACAGTAACTCAAACTTAAACCTTTAAAATCTAAGAAGTCAACTTTTGCCTACCCTACCAAATTTTCTTCTTAGAAACCATTGTGATTTCAAGTAAACGTTGGTTTTTTTTTCCACTAACCTCACCAACTAGGTATCCTTTGTACTATCATCTTCTTTGTTCTCTTTAATTTGTCAAACAACTTTTTAAAGTTCTTTGTGGGAAACCTTTGTAAAAAACACTTTTTTTTTTTCCATTTTGAGTTTAGATTTGTTTGAGATTTTCTATTTAGAGTTTTTCGATTTTTAGTTGGCTGTTTTTGTTGGAACAAAGTCGGGAATATTTTTCTAGAAAGACTGATATTAAGTTATATATTTTTATAAGTGTAAAAATATAATTTCACCAATGTCTTAGTTTATACTTTTATAATTTCTTGGAGGATTAAAACATAATTTTATTATTCATTAAGGAGCCAAACTATATTTTTATCATATATTATAATTTATAAATTTTAGAAGGACTAAAACATAATTGTCCCATTTAAGGGAGCTCCTACCTTCCCTCTTGCACTTTTGTGTCATCATCCCTCTACATTCAAGCTGGACTTGAAATTTAAATTAATCCGATTAAAATTTTCGAATTTAGATTGGTAAAATTACTATGAAGACACTTACGTGAGATGTCAGGCTACATTTTATTTTTTTATTGAAAAAATAAGTAAATTAGTTATTATACGTTAAATCAAAGAGTAAATTAATCCTTTCAGTTAAATATAAATCCATTTATACTGCTAAAAATTGGCATTGTTAACAGACATGTGCCTCATTTCAACGTATATAAATTGATTTTTAATAGTAAAATTAGATGAAATTTTTAACAAAATAATTAATTTACTTTTTAATATCATGTACACAGATAAATTTATATTTTTTTAATTTAACTATTAACACAAAAACGTCAGTGATATTATCGTAAATTTAGATCAAAGTTGATAGGGGTCTCTACCCTATGAACAAATGCGGTTTGTGGACGGCAATTGAGGGCTACAGCACTTTGGCCAAGGCCAACACACACAAGTCAAGTTACATTGGTAAGAAAACCTGAGGCACGTGCGACCTACCAATGGTTCTACAGCCAGGTGTCGCGACGATCATGGCTCGAACATGATTACATGACCGGTTCCCCCATGTGCTGGATTTGCACACGGTTGTTCCAAAAAAAACCCCACCTTTTTATACGGAAAATACACATTCTTTTTTTCTCTTGTAATATGACATACAACTTCATTTGGCCTAGCAAGCATTTTGAAGCATATCGATCTAATTATAGTTGTTGAAATTTGAATTTTTTTTAAATTGGTATAAATTTGCTATTATTTTTATAATGTTCTTAGTAGATAATGATAAAAGCAAGATTTAACCTTTGAATAATTCAAAATAATTTTAAGAAATTATAAAAATTAAAAAATCTCAAAAAATATAAAGAAAGTTAAAATTTAAAATTTTTCTAGGATATTAATTTTGGAACATAAATAAATTAATTAAAGATTCAAGTTTATCATACTAAATATTTTTTATTTTAATAAGATTCGTCAATATGATTAACTCGAAATTTTTTCATTCAATTCAATCGAACACTCACCCCTATTTAAACCCAAATCTTAATGTATTGACAACAATATTCATATCATTTAAGCTAAGACTCAATTTCGATAATTTTTTTACAACACTCATTAATTTTTCACATTGTGGATATATTAATTAAAAAAATAAACTATAGATAAATAAGATATTCCTATAGAAACTACAAATTTTCTAGAATATGTTTGATTAAAAAATAAAAAACGTATCTCGAAATCCAAAATTTAAGTTCGCAATACCAGTTTACAAAATTCAAAAAAAAAAGGACTAATTAATCAAACTTTTTAAAAAAATAATAAACTAATTAGTTTTCTATTGGACAAAACATATGAACAAAAGTTAAAGAATAAAGATGGGATATTATTATTAATAAATTGCCAGTATTCGGTGATAGATGATAGTCATTGAATTTTCGAGGTTTCCACATGATTGGGTCGACAGGTAAATTGGTTACCCGTTAGGACTAAAAAGAAAAAATATAATAATAGTAGTAGTAAAAGGGATAAATAGTAAAAGAGGGAGTCGGTCTCCACTTTATTGGACCGTTCTCCATTTAATTTTATATCATATATATATAGGCCACTATTACCTCTTATAGGTTAAGCATTTAGGGCTTAATGCATTGCAAATTTTTTCCTTATCTTACGGCTTTTGCTTTTGTTATCCAAGCTTATTATATGCTAAATATTTTATATTACTCACTCAATAGTTAAATAAAATAAAATAGCACTAAATCGTGTTACATTTTTAAGAGGAGAATTTAAATTTAAATATTGAAAATGGTTTTGTCGAAAGGTAGTGGTGTAGTCAGGGGTTGATATGGCCCCGCCCCTAAAATGTAAAATTATTTAAAAGCTCCTTTAGAATTTTTTTAAAATTTTAAATTAATAAAGATAAAATTACACTTTGGCCCTCCTAAAATTATAAAATTTAATTTAATCCTTTACAAATTATAAAGATATAGACTATAAAAAATTAAAATTTTATCCGCCCCCTAAAAAATTGTTCTAGCTTCACCCCTGTCGAGAGGGATAGTCACGAACCACGAAATGATTAATAATTTAGTTAAAAAATTAAAATGATAAATATTCTGATAAACTGTCAGTGCCTTGGTAAATAATTAGTGTTAGCTTAAATCTTTGTTGGCATTAAGGGCGAAAGTAGGAAAAGAAACTAAGGGAGCCAAAAGATAATTTCATTATTATACTAATTTAAAATTATATATTTTTTCAAGAGACCATTGAACAAAATTTACCATTTTGTGTTGCGTAAATGAAAGGTAATAGTTTCTGTCGCATTATATAAATATTACGTGACACGCACGACAGGTGAAATATTTGATGGAAACAAATATTTCTAAAAATTATTTAATAATAATTATAAGTGAAGCGATAAAAATTGTATATAAATATTAATAAACATGTTTTTTTTCTTGGATATGTGATTTTTAGTTTTTTATTTAATGAATATATAAAAATATTATTATAATAAATTTAGTTTTCATTTAAATGAAATGATATATTGATTTTTAATTGAATTGGTACGTAAGTTAATCGGATTTTTAATAATTATAATTTTTTATAATTTTATATATCCTATTTTTTATTTTATTTTTCTTATTATGAAATATATATTGGAGATAATAAAAAAGTCTAATTTGATTTTAATTCAACTTATAAAGTCTCATTTTGAGTAAAGAAAAACCTTTTGTTGACTTTTAGTTAATTAGTTAATTGATATATTTTATTTTTATTCACTTAATTATAAAAAATTATGGTTTGATGACTAATTTTATGATTTTTCCTCATCCAATTATTAGATTTTGATGTGGTAATGTCATTAAAATGTAAAATATAAAATTGCTATTTAGGCCCTTAAAATTTTTAAAAATTTTAAATTAGTAAAGGTAGAATTGCACTTTGGCCCCCCTAAAATTATAAAAATTTGATTTAATCATTTACAAATTATAAAGATATAAACTATAAGAAATTAAAATTTCATCCAGTCCCTCCTAAAAAATTGTTCTGGCTTCTCCCCTGTTTGAACCTCCATTAAAGTTTCACGTGTATAATTGCTTCAAATTAAAGTTCATATATAATTTTGAGATTTATTATTTTTACTAATATAGAATTTCGTAACTTTTAAACGGAGTAAACTATAAATTATTATATTTGGAAGCTAAATTTAAATTATACTTTTTAAAGAGAAAATTGTAATTCTATTTTATATTAACTTAATATTTTATAGTTTTAAAAGGACTAAACTATAAATTTATCATTTTGGGATAAACCCTCCTTGACAGATTCGTATAAAAATTAAAAGTATGACACATAACATCGTCACATTGTTATATTATATGATTTTAGATGACAATAATTGAGTTTTAACTTAATTTGTATAAGTATTGTTGTCAATGTAGGAGGATGTGAGTTTGAGTGCACTAGAGCGCTTTATACTCTTATTTATGGGTTAGAAGAGGCTATAGATATAGTTCTAGACATTGTGTGATTAGAACCTATAAAAAAATTATTAAAAAAATATTTACAATTGAATTACTAAAATAATATAAAAACTAAAATTGCTTGATTAATCAGTAAGTTTTAATAACTAAAATTTCAAATTTATTAACCCAAGTTAGAAGATCACACCAAGGGTCAACTCATAACTCACACAAGTGACCAATTAATAAAGTTTAAGATTAAAGAATGAAATGAAAGTTCAAAACACAATCTCTCATACACTTTCACAAGTCACTAGATTCATTGTATTAAGGATATACCTAATTTATTTATTTATGCATTTTTAAATATTTTGCATCTTTGTCTTAAACCAAGTGTAATTTAAAATTCTATCATACCTCTTGTCTTCTTTTCAAATAAATAAATATATAAAATCTAAGTAATCCACATAAATAATATACGAGAAGGGAGAATGGCTTAAATTTATTGTCCATTAACTTCAACCTCGATCGTGAAGTTATCACTAAAACAGTGACGTTAAAGTAAATTAAAATAATAATTATTTTAATGGGAAAATTCAACGAAAGGTTACTAATAAGTATGTTTACATTTTAGTCATTTTATTTTTAAAAGTTATAAAACAGTCACTATTAGAGGTGTGTATGGGCCGGCGGGGGCCCATCTAAAAATTTAGGCTCGTTCATTGGGCTTGGGCCGAACTCAAAAAATGGGCCTAAAATTTTGCCCAAGCTCGGCCCATATAAAATGCTAAAACTTTTTTTTTTATATAATTTTAAATATATAATATATCAAAATACTAAAAAATCAAAACAAATATTTTTCAACAAATTGAAAATAAATTTTAAAAATATGTAGACTTAAATAACACTAAAATAGATGCAACTTAACAAGTAAATGCCTCTAAAATAATAACAAAATTAACAAATGTATTTAAAATAATAACAAAATTAACAATAAAATAAGTTTTATATAATATCTAAATAATAACAACAAAATAATAGAAACATAATAGTAAAATGGTAGTAAAATAAGGAGAAAATCAATAAAAAATATTATTAAAAAATAGTTTTTTTTTCATTTAAAGAATTTGGGCCGAGCCCAGGCCAAAAATGCCTTACCCGAGCCCGACCCATGTACACCTCTAGTCACTATTAAAAGGTTTCATTTAAGTCACTTGACTGTTAAGATTTTTTTTTTTAAAGTCCGACTAGCGAGTTCAAAGCGATTAGTCAATTATCAATATGGTTGATCTATACCCATTGACGAGTAAAACATACTTTAAATCTAAGTTGATCTGATAGCTAGTATCAGAGATCGAATAAGAAAGTTATTTGGATTTTGATTCACAAATTTGTGACGTTTAAAACTGTTTCATTATACTTTTGATTAGTACAACCAATGTAAAAAAAAAAGGATTATATAGCAACGATTTTAACAGTCTAGTGATTTAAATGATATTTTTTAAATATTTTAATAACTATTTTATAATTTTTTAAAATTAAATGAGTAAAACATAAATTTATTAATATTTTAGCGGCTGTAAAGCACTTATCGCTAATGGCTTTTTAGGGTTTGGTGGTTTTGTACCTCAATAAGTTTTCTTTTTACAGAGAAAGAAAACAGCAGCAGCTCAACCTAGCCATGTTGAGTCCATACTACGACAGTCATCAAGCAAAATGCTGAAAACCTCCTCCGGCGGAACAGAAAATATCTGCAACCCGATACTTGGATTAAAAGCCAATGCAGGCATACCATCCGGCAGCCTAACCCTTACCTCTCATTGTCTTTACACTACTTCAGTAATTGAGCGTAGGATATCATGATGATGGATTACCTGAACACTGCTGCAGAGAAACTGAACAAGTTCAAGACAATCCACTTCAAGAATCACCTTTCTCATCCCCATATCCCAAGCTTCACACGGTCCATCAGAAAATAAAAAATAAAACAAAATATTTCCTAAAAGAAATTGAGATGACATGTGAAAGAGTGCCGAAAACCTCTTAATTTGTCGTAATATGTGGATTTTCCTAAAAATAAAAAATAAATAAATGGTGACGTCATCAATGCATGTTCATTGACTGTAGAAACTAGGGTTCTCTTTTATGAGCTTGGATTTGCTTTTTTTGTACTTTTAAACATAACAAAGAGAATAAAGAATGTACACAAGGATTTGTACCCTATTGCCATGATTTAGGTTAGAGTTAAGTTCGAGTTTTTTTTTTTAAATATTTTTGAAATATTTAAAATAATTCGATTTGATTTTTAATTTTTAAGTTGTTTTTGTATTATTTAAAAAATTCAAAGTTTTTATTTAATATTTAAAATAATAATCTTGTATTATTTAATATTTTTGTATTTGGGTTTATTAGTAGAATTTTAAATATGATAATATCAAGTATAAATCATTTTAAATTACAAAATTCAAGTTATTTTAAGTTAGGGCTTACTTTTTTTTTTTTGGTGAAAAGAAACAAACTAAGGACTCCTAAAAGACATTAAAGTCTTTGTGGTGTTGTAAAGTCGTAACTATCATATCAGGAGGAGCTTCAAGTATCTGGAGCGAATTGTGCCAAGAAAGTCCAATCTTCGCCATTTGGTCTGCCGATAAATTGTACTCTCTGGAAATGTGCTTGATTTCTCATTGGTCTTCAGATAGCAGAAGTCTTTTAACTCTTTTGATTAGTGTAGTTCCAGAATCTTCCAGAACCTCCGTGGACAAAGCCTTAACCACTTCAAGATTATCAGATCGAATTTTGACTTTCTTGTAACCTCTGTTAATTAAAATGAAAACACCATCCAGGATACCCCAGATTTCGGCTTCCATCGGTGAACAGTTCCCCAGATAATGTGTGTATCTTAGCACCTAGATGTGAGCATGGGTCGGGCTGGGTCGGGCCCAAATTTTGTTTGGCCCCATTGGTAGGCCCAAGCTCGGCACGACCCGAAATATGGGCCTAAAATTTGTCCAGCCCGCCCGTTTTAAAATTGGTAGGTTCAGCCCGGCCCAAGCCCGCCCAACTAGTATAATTTTTTATTTTTTAAAAATAAAATATAATAAATTCAATACATTTTAAAAATAAAATAAATATTAAAACAAAAATAAATAAAAATATAATAAATCAAATACATTTAAAAATATAATAAATCAAATACAAATAAAAACATTTAAAAATAAATCAAATACAATTAAAATATGACAAATAAAATATTTCGGGCCGGGCCCGGGCCAAAAAAATCATACCCGAGACCCGGCCTATTTTCTAAACAGGCCTCATTTTTTGCCCAAGCCCATTTTTCGGGCCTATATTTTTGTCCAAATCCTCCCACATTTCGGGCAGGCCTTCGGGCCGAGCCGGGCCGCCCGGCCCATGCACACCTCTACTAGCACCCAGTTCGGGCTTACTTTTTTATTCAAATTAAATCGGATCGAATCTGGATTAAAATTAAATAATTCAAAATTTCAAAATCAATTTAAAATTAGAAAATCTCTCTTGGGTTTTTTTTTTTATTGAATCAAGTTGTAATTTTAATTTTTTTTAAGTCTAAACTTGAGTTTAATTGAATTTATATAAAGAATTTATCCACAACCGACCCTTCAACAGATATAATATAATCATAATAAACTAAAAAGGTAACAAAGAATCCTAATAAGATAAGAATGATCAATAAAAGGTAAGTAGTTATTTATTCTAAAATTAAGGGTAATATTAAGGAGTCAAAGATATTATTATCTCCATAATTTTAGCTATAAATTAGCAAAATTATTCAAAATGATCCCTTTTTCCCTTTTAAATAAAGGTTTCTTCAAATATAGTGTGGTAAATCTTCTTGGAAACCATAAAATCCTAGTTTAAATAAAAAATATAAATTAAATAATTTTAAGGAGGATAATGTATTTCAGCGCACTCAAATCTACGTCCTTCTACGTCGACGAGGATAATTTTTATACCAGTGGAACAAAATAAAAGCAATTATAAAGTTCTCAGTTTCCTTGGGCAGTTCACAATGCAATCTAAGGACACCATCTCTAAGTAGATAATATAAAAATAAATTGAGAAGCTTTTCAATCATCATTAATGGAAGAATATTTTAAAAGAAAAATCAAGAAAAGTAGGCTTTAACCCATGTTCACATTTTATCATATATTTTCCTCTCTTCTTCTATATTTGTGTTTTAATAAAACAACAACAACAGTATCCCATCATAAACTCATTTGAGCTGTAAATGATCATATTCATAATTTTATTTTTTATATTTAAAATTTTGAAGCATAAAAATATAATGGGTAAATAAAAATTTTAATTTTAATTATAAGTATTTAAGAAGAATTTTTTTATAAATTATAATCTAAATTGAAATTATTAAAAATGGGAAAATAAAATTTATTTTATTACTTAAATTAGTGTTCTTAATAATAATAATAATAATAATAATAATAATAATAATAATAATAATAATAATAATAATAAGCACCGTTTCTGATGAGTATGTAATGCTTCTTTGCTTTCACATAAACAAGGGAAAAACCGCGTTAACTTGAAAATAAATAAATAAATAGCAACAGCCATTTATTTCCTTATATAAAATGCAATACAGAAGGAAAATCTTAATCATTGACCAACCCTTTAGAGGTAAACTAAACTGAAAATAGAACAATAATAGTAATAATAATGTTTAATCATTGATCCCTAAACTATACCACTTTTCACAAGTAGGTACATAAACCCTTTTACGACATCAAACAAGAACAAGACATGTGTAATATTCTTATTGGTTGGTGTTGATGAAATTGATATTATAGATACTACTATGGACTTAAATGAAAACAATGTTGAAGTTTGAAGGCCAACTTTGTATTTAAACCTAATAATATTATAGAAGGAAAGAAGGAGAATTTTAATTTAAGAAAGAGACAAGAGTCCTGAAATAGTGGGAAGAGTTTAATGTAAAAAAAGAAAAAAAAAAAAAAAAAGAAAAAATAAATGGGAATCTCATCAAAGTCTCTATATATATAAACATATATTTTTGGTAATTTGAAAGAGTTTAAAGCTTTCCTTATTTCTATTTCATTGTGTGAGTGAGAAAAATAAATTCCTTTTTTATTTCTTGAGTTTATTTGTCTTTGTTCTATAAAATGAGTGACTAAAACATTCTTTGTTAACTCCTCTCATATTTTTGTTTTTCACTCCTTTGCTTCATTGAAGAAAAAAAAAATGGAAGATTTGGGTTCATCATGGAATTATCAAGAGGTGAGTTTTTTTTTTTAATAATTCTTGTTCCTATTCAAAGGTGTAATCTGGGTTTTCTCAATATTCATATTTCAGTTCTTTTTTTTTTATCTAAATTCTTAATGTTTTTCATGATAGTTTTTTTATATTAAGTAATAATTTCAAGTTTAAAATTCTGGGTTTTTCTTGTTTATTAAAAAATACTTTTTAATGTATATTTTGCTAAAATATTTATTCTTGTATGCACCATGCAATGCATCTTTTTGGGTTATTTCGTATAATAGTGTCAATGGTTAGTCACTATGTTCTATTTTCTTTAATGAACAGGATTTTGATGAACTGAACTTGAAGCTTCAATACACAATAATGGAGCTTGAAACTGTCAAAATGGATGCAATTGAACAAACAAGGAAACACAGTGAAGAAACAAAGCATTTGCTCAACCTTTTAGAACTTGCTTACAAAGAAAGAGATGAAGCCAAAAATCAATTACAAAATTTGATCAACAAATTAATACCCAATTCTCAATTTGAAAACCCCCTTTTTTTAACACCAAAAACCAACTCAACAAGCATCACTGAGTCAAACAGCTTATCAGACCCGTACCACAATCACAACAACCACAACCATGGCGATTCCTTCATTGACACAGTCACGTCACCTGATTTTTCAACCATTAAAATGGGTTTTTTGAACCAAACCAATGTGCCAAGTATTCCCACCGTTGATGGCCTTACAAAAGGTAAAATTTTGCCTCAAAAAGGTAAGCTTTTACAAGCTGTAATGGAAGCTGGTCCTTTACTCCAAACACTACTTGTTGCTGGTCCTTTGCCTAATTGGAGGAACCCTCCTCCACCATTACAAGCTCTGAAATTCCCTGCTGTTTCAATCAATGGTGGCACCAAATTAGCATCACAAGACAATCCAAATAGAGCCGATATGGTTCAAAAAAGGTTTAACCATTGTTCACCATCTGTTTTAAACTTTGTAAGTTCAGGTTTTAGTGGTTCACAGGTGTTGAATACAATTGGTGCTGTGAAGAGACGGAAGGTTACTATGACTTGACGAAATAAAGTTTTTTCGTTTTTAAAGATTTTTTAAGAATGATTTATGGTGTAAATTGGATACACCTTTTGTTTTTAGGTTTTAATTTTAATTATGTAGCATAGTTATTTAAAATTGTTTTTTAATTTTTGGGTTGTTGATTATTTTTCATACCAACCATGTGAGTGATGTTTTGGAGAAGTAAATGGTCTTATAATGAATGGACTATGATCCAAGTAACATCATTTTTTTAGGTAAATTTAAGCTATGATTTGTTTTAATATTGAAATCTTAGAAATTTAAAATTATAAAGATTAGTGGTCGAATTTGAAAACATGAACTAAAAATCAATCTACAACTCAAGCAAAATATAAGAATTTACAGTAGAATTTGATCTTGTCAACTTACTATTTTCACAAAATTTAACAGCTGTTTTCTTGTATCAAGACTTGGACTTTTGAAATTAAAAAAATATTAGGATTAAGATTATTCCAAAGATTATTTATCATTGCAAATGTGAGCTTCAAATACAATGTACTAATGCTATCAAAAAGTTTATACCCTCAATGTTCTTTAACTAGTGTCATGGCAGAAAAACACTTACAGCTACATAGCACAGAATCCATTTTTGGAACCGAATTTGTTAACATTTATGCATTGGATCATTTTATACAAATATCAAAACAAAGTAACAAGGAAAAGATCGAAACAGGGTTACTGCCAACTAGCTTAGTTGATTCTGATTTTGCACATCTAAGGCATCGTAATCGGGAGTGAACCGGGTATGCCTTCTTTGTACCATCAGGCCTGAATCACGAGAAAATGAACACATTGTAAGTATAAGGAGATGACATGAAGGTGACAACACATGGTCTCGATTAATAAGAAATCTGATAACAAGCTTAAGAAATCTGATATCAAGCCGACAAGGAGCATATGACAAAGGTTGTCCAGTTAATGTTTGCACAATCCATTTGTATGCAAACTTATGCAGAAATGATTGTACCATACCATAGTACATCCTGAGCTATAAAGTAAATGCAATTAGCTCGTGGAGCAAGGACAAATAAAAAGGTTACCTGATCAAGGTATTCGCTTTCTTGGCCTGAATATCATACATCTTCTTGACAGCATCCTTGATCTTCTTCTTGTCAGCACAAATGTCGACGATGAAAACCAATGTGTTATTATCTTCAATCTTCTTCATTGTAGACTCGGTTGTGAGAGGAAACTTGAGAATCTGATAATGATAGCTTGTTCCTTGGTGGAGCACTGATGCAAGGATACTTAGGTTCCTATCTTCCTTCAAAGTCCTTGGCATGTGAAATGTAACTTTGGTTCAATCATCTTAGGCTTAGTTTAGCATTGCTTCTCAAAAGTGCTTTTGGGCCAAAAAGCACTTTTCAGCAAAGGCTAAAATTTTCTGCTTCTGCTTTTGGCTAAAAAAGTGCTTTTGCAAAGCATTTTTTGTCCAAAAAGTGCTTCTTAGAAGCAATGCTAAACTGACCCTTAGCCTTCTTCTTAAAAGTAGGTCCGGATTTCACCACTTTTGCAGCCTTCAAGGCTTGTGCCTTTGGATCTGCCTCCTTCTCGACTGCAAAATATGCAACAAAGATGATATGAACACACAATTGATTGTATTCAAGAATAAACTTAAACCATGCAACTCCAATACCACTTACGACACAAAATGGACTAAACAAAGTCCAACGAACCACCTCCGATGACATATTCAAAGATGGCAATAATTAATACATCGACATTTGTAAAAGAATTGAGAAAACCATGAATGTAAACAATAACCATAATAATTAATAACCCAAAGATACAATCCTTCAAACCAACAACAACTATGCTAAGAATATATCGCTATGCTTCAAAAAAAACTAGTTTCAAATCAATATAATTAACAAGAAGACATAACAATCATTGTTATCACAATAGATTGTATTCAGGAAGAAACGAAAGCCAAGCAACTCAAATATCATTGCAACAACCATTGCTTAACAAAATCAATTAAATAAGTTCCAATTAACCACCTCTAACAATTCCAAGAGGGCAATAATAATGCAAATAAACCCAAACCAAATTCATAAAAGAATTGAGTAAACTATGAATGCAAACAATAACCACTATGGTTAATAACCACCACTAAGCTAAGAATATAAACTTTAAACTAGATGCATTTAGATTGAGAGATATCACCAAGTTTATATCACTTCCAATAAAACTAGATACAAATCAATATAATTAATGAGGAGAACATATGAACACTATGATCATTAAAGATTCAATCAGGGTAGAAACTTAAGCCATGTGACCCCAATACAATGCAAACACCATTCCCTACCGAAATCACTTCAAATAAGTTCCAGTTAACCACCTCTAATGACAAATTCCAAGAGGGTGGTAATAGTTACACGTATTATACCCAAACCATATTCATAAAGGAATTGAACAAACCATGAATGCAAACAATAACCATAGCAACCTAAAGATACAATACTACAAACTATATAACAACTAGGCTAAGAATTTAAAACTTAAGCCATGCGACTCCAATACCATTGGAAACACCATTGCCTACGGAAATTACTTAAAATAAGTTCCGATTAACCGCTTCTAATGATATATTCGAAGAGGGTGCTAATAGTTAGCCATATAAACCCAAACCAAGTTCATAAAAGAATTGAAACAAACCATTAATGCAAACAATAACCAGAGCAACCCAAAGATAAAATGCTACAAACTATATAACAACTAAGCTAAGAGTATAAAAGTTAAAACTTCAATACATTTAGCTTGAGTGACATCACTAAGTTCATCACTTCCAATGAAACTAGTTAATCAAATAAAATGGGGACCAATCCAGCAACCAAAACTCCAAAGCTATGAAATGAGAAGTCATGTCTCTTCTAAACCCTAAACCAATGAAATTAAATACAAAAAATAGCTTAAAATACTTTAAGAAAGTCGAATTTACTTCAAAAAAGAGAGAGGGAACAGAGATACCTGCTGATGGATCCGTTCTTGAGTTTTGACTGGGAACAGGCAAAAAGCAAAATAGGGTTTTATATAATGTAATTTTTGAAGCTATTCTAATGTCCAATGGGCTCAGAAGGGTTTTTCTTATTCTTTGGGTCAAGATATCCAAAAACTGAGCTTACCTTTTCAAAATCTAACCTTGAGATTAAGGTCTGGGACCTTGAAGATTTGGGTTTGAGTCGTAAGTACGATGTGTGAGTGTCTCTTTCATCATGTATGAGTTTCTTCGGATTAGTTTGACTTTTGATCGGTTTTTTTGTTCATTGTATTGGTTAATATTATATTGTAGTTTGTTGGACATGTATATATCTTGTACTTGTAATTGTATTATCTTGTATTAGTGAAACTTTCAGAAAATTTAAGTATGAAAAGATCTTAACTAAACGCGGGTAATCTCGACCCAATCACAACTTAGGCTTTATTTAAATTTTTTTGTCTAAAACTTTTTTTCACAATAAAAACAATGCTATTCAATTAGTAGAAAGCTAATAATTGGTTTAAACAGTAGTGAAAGGATTGTATGAAACAGTGACGCCATCTGTACCCCTTTTTCAATAGATTTATGTAACATCAGTATTTTCATCCTGAAAAAAATTAAATTTAAATTAAAATCTTAAAATTCAGGATAAGAATACTGATGTGGTATAAAACTATTGAAAATGGATAATATCTCTGTTTCATATAATCCTTTCTTTAAACGATAATGTATAGTTCATTTTTATTTGATTTGATTTTAATGAATTTAATTTGATTATTACTTAAATTTATTTGGTTGAATTTGATTTTCGATTCAATTATTATCCAAACTGAATTTTATTTTATTTTATATTTGATTAATAATTAATTTTAACTATATAAATTATTCTAAGGTGCACTGCCATAAAAATATTCCTTCCATCACAATATACATGTTAGCATAATGAGTTAGGTGGATTTTCATTAAAAAAATATCGTCGGCATTTTAACTAAACTAATAAATGGTGTTAATTATTTTATTAATTAATAATATTATAAAATAGAGACTAAATCATAATAAATTTGAGTATATAGACTAAATCGTAAATTTAAAACATAATTGAGGGATCAAAATCAGAATTTTACCCTCCGATCACTCTCCACTCTATTATATATAAGTCCTCCCAAGATTTTCCCGCTTCGTTCTCAGCCATTTTCTAACACATTTTCTCACAGTTTTCTCGGTAGGAATAAAAAACATCGTTTTTCGGCCATGATCCATTCCATATCGAAACCCATAAACCAAATACAACGAAATCTAATAAACCATTTCGTTAAAATCCACGAACATTCTAAAGATTACCATAGTTTTGGTGCTAAAAGACCAAAGACCAAAACAAACCATGAAAACCCTCAAAAAAGTACACAAAAAAGACGCCCAAAAAGGTCACCCCCTTTTGTTGCAGCTATGAAAGGCATACATGACCCAGATGAAGCTTTGTCACTTTTCCATGAATATTATCAAATGGGTTATAAGCATGATTACCCTTCATTTTCTTCTCTTATTTATAAGCTCGCAAAGTCTCGAAATTTCGAAGCTGTTGAAACCCTTCTTGGCGTGTTACAAAATCTCAACATTCCTTGTAAAGAAACCCTTTTTTGTGCTTTGTTTCAGCATTATGGAAAAGCCCATTTGAGTGGAAAAGCTGTTGAGCTTTTCCGTAAAATGCCTTGTTTTAACTTCGTTTGTACGGTTCAGTCTTTGAATTCGGTTCTTAATGTTCTTGTCGATAACGATAGGTTTGATGATGCAAAGGAGATATTTGATGAGTCTAAAGAAATGGGTTTTCGTCTGAATTCGGTGACATTCAACGTGATGATCAAAGGGTTGTTGAACGGGGCAGAGTTTGATGAAGCATGCAATATGTTCGATGAAATGCTTGAAAGAAACGTGGAACCTAGTGTTGTTACTTATAATAGTTTTATAAGTTTTTTGTGTAAAAAGGGTGAGGTGGAAAAGGCTAAAAAACTATTTGAAGATATGATTAAGAAAGGGAAGTATCCAAATGCTGTGACTTATGCTTTGTTAATGGAAGGTTTGTGTTCTTTAGGTGAATATAAAGAAGCTAAAAAATTGATGTTTGATATGGAATATAAAGGTTGTAAAACGAAGGTTATTAACTTTGGTGTTTTGATGAGTTACCTTGGAAAAAAAGGGGAAATTGAGGAAGCTAAATCATTGCTTAGTGAAATGAAGAAAAGAAGGTTTAAACCCGATGTAGTGATTTATAACATATTGGTGAATTATCTTTGCAAAGAAAGCAAAGTTGAAGAAGCTTATAAAGTTCTGATTGAAATGCAAGTTAAAGGTTGCGAGCCAAATGCAGCTACATATAGGATGATGGTTGATGGGTTTTGTGATGTTGGGGATTTTGAAGGTGCTTTGAAGGTTTTGAATGTGATGTTGAAGAGTCGGCATTGTCCACGGTCAGAAACTTTTTGCCGGTTGGTTGCGGGGTTATTACAGTGTGGGAAAGTTGATGGTGCTTGCTTTGTTTTGGAGGAGATGGAGAAGAGAAAAATAAGCCTTGATTTGGAGGCTTGGGGAGATTTGATAAGGGATGCTTATAGTGGTGTTGGTGATACTAATGAACTCTTAACACAAATAATCTTGGGTTATTAGTGCTTTAGTTAACTCATAATAAATGTTTTGAGGGTGGATTCGAAACTGCGAGCATGGATTTTTATCCTTGGGCGACGACTCTTATTACTCGGGGAATGAGGAATGCAAGCTCTTAAACAGAGAAGCGTCGGATTAGTTTATTACGATAATATCTTTCTAATGGTGAAATAGATCAAAATTGTGCAGGGATTCAACCAAGGTAGGCTGCTAATGGAGGACACAAGGAAATCGTTGAAATGTGCATCAAAAGTGATACTCTTTGTCTTTTGCTATGCAACCAAACAAATAAAACTCATAACAAATGCAAGATCCCCCCCTCTCCTCTCTCTACTTTTTGTTGTTGCATTGATCTGAATTAAGGTATTAAAATTTTATAAGCTTGATATCATTTTACATTTACTCAAGTTCAAGTGCAAGTGTCTTACGAATATATTTAGATCTTTGCCAATGTATAAAGATGATCTTTTAAAAGGCATATCCATACTCATGTTTAGAGGTGTGCATGGGCGGACCCAAGGCCTCCTAAAATGTGGGAGGTTTGGACAAAAATATAGGCCGAAAAATGGGCTTAGACAAAAAATGAGGCTCGTTTAAAAATGGGCAAGGCTTGCCCGACTCAAAATATTTTATTTTTACATTTTAATTGTATTTGATTTATTTTAAATATTTTTATTTGTATTTGAAAAAAATATATTTGATTTATTATATTATTTAATTTTTGTTTTAATTTTATACTAATTTTATACTAATCGGGCTTGGGGCCTACTAATTGGGCCAAAAATTTTTTGGGCCTGCCCAAATCCGACCTGCCCGGCCCATGCACATGTTCAAATATATGTATTGAACATAAGTATCTTGTACTCTTCAAAACTTTGGGTTGTACTTCATTCATCACTAATTTATGTTTATCACAACTATCTTGTACTATTGCTCTTTCGCTTTCTCTTGTACTGTATACTGTATATATCTATTATCTTCGTTTTTTTTTTTTTTTGCAGCAATAGTTGAAAACGGAACAAGAGGGGAGGAAATGTACTTTCCGTTGGGACTGAGAACAAAAAACAAAAAACCGAAACCTAAGTTCTATTTTTTATTTTACTTTTTTAATGTTATAAAAATAAATATTTTATATTTAAACCAATGAAAATAATTTAAAAGTTTGAAATTTTAGTGTTTATTAAAAATATTTATGAAAAGATTGAAAATTTATCAAAATAATATATAAAAGTCATAAAACATAACTCGTATTGCCAAAATAAAAATAAAAAATTGGAAACTAAAAATTAATATGGAAAAACGAAAAACCAAACCAATTACAATGAACGATTCGAACGAATACCACCCCTCCCTTTCGCAATTATTAACTTACGCGGGACTAAAGGGAACTGAAGGATGATGTTTAAATTTGTGTTGTTGAATTATCAAGATTTTGCCTTTCATTTTATAAATTATCGCAGGGTTTTTATCAATATTTTTAAAACCAATTCAATGGTCAAATCGGGCCTCCAATCCGATTAAAATATAATTAAAAATTCAAAAAACATTTTTAAAAAAAAAACCAATTTAACCGGATTTTTAACCGATCCATACCGATTCCCAATCCAATGCTATTTTTTGGATTGATATCTCGACCAGTTTGATCTAAACATCATTGGTTTTAATTGCTTTCATCATGATCTAAAAGATTAAAAGTATGAGCCAAAAAAAAAAAAACATCTCATACAATACTGGTCATTTTCATTATTGTTATTGAAATCATATATCAAATCCAAGTCTTGAACAGCTAAATCAAATATGCGTGAAAGTACCTGGTAAGTCCCTTTATTATAAAGATTGAATTAGATTAATCCCTCAAGATCAATTTGCAAAAAATTTACATTTACTGTCCCTGGAAAAATTTGATTCATTTTAATACGACCTAAACTGATTCATTTAATAGTAGAGGGACTAATTTGATAAGATCCCTAAAAGAGAAGGATCTGACAAGTACTTTCACCCTAGAATATGTCATGCCCTAGACTTGCAAATCATATCATTGAACTTTCTAAAGATAACAAAAGAGGCTACTATAATGGCTGCTCATTGCCAAAAAAAGAAATGGAATATACTGAAAATTGCTAAATCCGAAAAAAAACAGCAACAGCTAATGAATGACTTACATATTGTGCTTTACATTGGTAAATGGGAATAAGAACTTGTTAATGTTGAGGTAATGCTGGTCTTTTTTCCAACATCTCGTAATGAACAACGAAATTATCCTGCATTCAAAATAACACGGTCAGCAACTAGGGCATCGTGAATAAAACGGTTAAAAAAAGAAACAACATGAATAATTCAGTAGGAAATAGAGTGGTTTCAACCTTGCGGACTGTTTCAAATGATATTGGATCAAAACAGTGATAAGAACCTCTCTCGTATGTGTTCGTCTTAACTAGTGGCTCGACATGGGGTACCCTTATGAACCAACACCGGTGCTCCTTGTGGTAAAACCAGCCTCTATTGTAACTGCCAAGAACAGGTTTTAATGAAGTTCAGAGAAAATAATAATGAATTAAAGATTTTGAGACAATTTGTTCGGTAGAGAGCATACAGTTCATTTGCAGCGTATAATTGAGCTTCATCTTTTGGCATGCTACATTAGGAACAGAGACAAAGAATGGCTAAGAATAAGATCTTCAAACATCTAATTGATAAGCAAACAGGTGTTGAACAAAAACATACCTGTAAAATATATAGAACAATGTGTCCACGGTGAACTTTGAAAAATAACCTTGCTGCATGCACCGAAAAGAAATCAGAACTATTGCATCAAGCAGATTAGCGAAGCACAAAAAGAGAAAAACGGCTCACGTGTAAAGGAGGTGGTTGCTTAGCATAATAACATTGTGGCACAGTGAACTCCGGGTCACCCTTAGCTGGTTCATCAGACCATGGAGAACCAAATGCCTTGTAAAGATTTTCCGATGAATTCAAATTTAACCCGAGTGTAGTCAGATCAATTCCGAGAGCAAGGGAAGTCAGATCAAGATCATTCATCCTTAGCACGCTTTGCAACCCAAGTAATCCATAGGGGTCATGATTAGACTGCGCAGCCTGCATCAGTTTCATCCCAGGTTCCCTAAATGATTGATTGACAGCTGACATCTGTTGCAGGCGGAGCTGGGATTGGTTTTGATGCTGCTGGTATTGCTGTATGAGCTGGTCATAACCCATACCAGAAACCGAATTCGAGGAATTTAGAGGCCTTAGCCCAATCCCAGGTGGTCCACTGGTCTGAACCAAAGATGGAAGAGGATGTTAGAAGTAATTCTTTGTAACATCTACCAAATAGAGGAAACATAGATGGGCAAGTCAAATGCACAAATGAATGTCCAACATATGAAGTCAAACTGATTTGACCAACAATATATATTTCATTCTACTCTCTGATAGCCCCTTAGTTACGTTTGAAAAAAAACCATTTACAGCACCAGACTACCACACCTGCGAGTGGTAGCTCGAATGTGAAGATGGGAAAATATCAGAGCCATGTAAATGGAGAAGATCTTGGTTGTTTACAGGTGAAAAGGAAACTCCACTGCTACTGGCTGATGGCGCATGTTGCTGTTGCTGCTGCGGGTGATGAGAAGAATAGGATCCACCCAAGTTAAATCCTGCAGGCCTCCCCATCTGTTCAGATTTGCATGATTAAGATGATAATCTACTTCTTCAGAAAGTGATGAAAAAGAAATAATAATTCACAAAGCATGCAATTATTTATAAATAAATATGAAAAGGAAAATACATCAGGATTTTTCAGTTCTGTAAAGGTATTGACTAGAGACTCACAGAGAAGTGCTGAGATTGCATCATTAACATGGTATTGTCATGAAGTTGATCTTTTTGGTGCAAATCCATTCCATAGTCAGCATTACCACCTGGACAATATATCAAATAATAAGGCCAACCACCTAATGACTATAAAAACAAATAACAGCATCATAAGCAGGAAAAGTAAGCTGTTAAATGCAATGATAAGACTACATTCAGTAGACAGCTATTATACTAGAATGTCTGGAAAATTAAGTACCGACATAAAGCTGGATTAAAACAGAACATAAGAATGAGAGACGAATATAGCATTGAATTCTGTCAACCAGATAGTAAAAATGCACTGTATCAAAACCAGGTCAGAAAATATCCACGCACCTTTAAATCCTGGTAAAGCAGGGAAATCTTCATTTTGAATGCTGAACTCTTGGTTTTGTTGGACAATGGGACTAGGACCTTGTTTTCGTAATGAACCTTAAAATGTTTAACTTAAAACGTTAAAACTTCAGCAGCAGAAAAAGACAAATGAAAGATGAAAGAATCAGAAAGCATCTTTGTGCAGTTACCCAATTGTCCCTGAGGCCCTCCAGCAGAACTAGGACGACTTGTCAACTGAGGGAAGTCATTGTTTATGTCAAAAGGGGAATTGTCAGTAGAATTCACATCATTCAACATTCCCATAGAGCTAAGATTGTTCACAGCTTGAACATGGCTCTGGGAAAGGGGGCCACCAGCAGATGGATAAGAATTGCCCAACATTGAAATTACCTGAGGAGATCCTGAATCCAGAAAGGGTCATTCGTGGGGAACAATTACGGCTAAAATAGTAAATCCACATAACATACTATTCCATCGTATAAAATTAATAATCCAAACATTAAAAAATTGAAACATATATCCAGGATCAGCTAAGAATAAGAATCAAGTTAACTTCTAACGATCATAAGTTAGAAGAGATTGATGAGCAGCCATGAAGAACAGAGCAAGAAACGAAGTCAGACACTCATCACAAAAAATATAAACAAATAGATGGTAGATTAGCAAATAAAATTTGACCATTGTAACCAGCAGCACACATAAATAGTGATTGTTCAGAGTAACATACCTTGAGGAAGCACACCACTCATCAACCTATTCTGACCCTGCATGGTTAAACTTCCAGATCCACTATTGGCACTTAAGTTCAGGCGAGAAGCAAGACCAGGCACAGATAATCCTCCACCAGAGCTTATGCTCCTCCCAATGTTGCCCCCACCAACCATGTTTCCCATAGAACTAGTTATCCTAGGACCTGCATTTCCCAAAATTGGGGATACTCCCAATCCTGGAACAGCATTGCGGTTACCAATTGCAGCAGATGTTGGGAGAATTCCAGGTATAGAACCACCAACTCCATTTGTGTTACTACTAAATCCAGGGTTTCCTACAACACTAATACCTCCTCTATTGGTTACTCCTGAATGTCCATGGGAACTGCCATGAGATAACTGCAAAATAGTATCAATAAGAAAATGAAGTGCATATTACAAGAATCTTATTCCCATCCTATAATTTTTTTCATGTGTGATTGTCCTAAATAAAAGCTTGGAGGAGAGAAAACATGTATGGTTTCTATTGCTGAAACCAAAAAAGTCACATTATATACACTAGGAATATTAAACTACCTGAGAAAGAGCAACAGGGAGATTATTTGATGCGAATCTTCCACCAGATAGGTTCCCAGTTGGCTGTTGAACCCCACCAGTTGGAACATTACTTAAAGTTGAGTTTCTTGATGTGAGAGTACCAGGCATGTTGGGAACATTAAAGCTACCATGAATACCATGAAGGCCCTGAATAGTGCCTGCAAAATCAAACAATAGACTAGCATGAATCCAGAAGTAAATAGATGAGCCAGATATCCAGTAAAATCTACTCACCAGTGTGATGGAAACCAGGGGAGGCTGCGCCAGACTGACCAGAGAAAGATGTAGCGAAAGAACGTCCGCTGCTGTCTGGAATATTTGATGCTGATCCGTTGACAGAAGACTGCAACCAGATACACATTATAATTTCTAGACAATAGATAGATATGTGATGCAAACAATCAACCCAGAAAAGATTACAGATAACAGAAATGATTGAGATTCATATTTGATTTTGAGTTTCAAGCTTTCAATTAAAAAGATAATAGAACATAAAAGGAAGAAGATATCTAAAGGTTCCACCATTTATGAACTAGGAAGAAAAACTGACATTTCAAACCAATCTACTTTTAGTGGAGTAGAAATGATCTATAATCAACATATTTATACTAAGTTCAAAAAATCAGCATGGCAGAACATGTTGAAATCAACAAACAAGTACACAGTGACAAACATATATAAGCAATGGATCCAATATGATGCATCTACAAATGACAATAAGTGAAACTAGTTAGCTTCTGCACAAAGAACTAAAACTTAACCTACAGAAGCCACATTCTTCATTTAGACAAAGAACAAAGTTCACCTACAGAATAATGTTCTAAAAGACAACTCCAAATAAGTATTCAGTTGAAATAACAATACATTAAGTAATCCCGACATTGGACAAGTGTCAGTAGATCATGCAAAATATCATTCCTTGTTGAGAAAGCAGCCTTCAACGTCTTGAGTACAAGCTGCTAGAGTGACTATAGCCTGGAAAGGACAACAAAAAAGGTGGCAATGAGTGAAACCAAATCCAATGTTACACTGAGAAAAGATGTCCATATAACATTCTATACATCAATATGACATTAAAACAACCCACGTTTGACACTTTCAACTTTGAAATAATAACAGTAAACGACAATTTAAAACACTTTCACCATTCATTCCTCAAATTAAGTGATAACAAAGTGTTAAAAAGAAAGAAAAAAAAACACTATTACATACATTCGAAACAATTTTGGCCTCCGAAGCTTCCTCTGTATTTCTCTCTATTAAAATTTGCAATTAGAAAAACAATAAACTTAGAAATCTTTTTTTTTCTTCTTTGAGCTAGAACTTTCCAAATAACATCAGTGTATCCACATTTTTAAAAGAACTAAACCCTAAATACTTTTAATAATTAATGAACCTATACTACTATCCAGGTCAGTTCAGTTGAGTTTATCGAAAGAACGGTTTCCACATTTTTCCAAAGGTTACTTTCTCAGTAGTCAAACAACGGCTTACAAGCAGTCTCCACTTTCAGATAAAATTCTTAAAAATAACTATTCCAAAGAAAATAAAAAGCGAAATTCACACACACAAAATAATAATAATAATAATAATAATAATAATAATAATAATAATAATAATAATAATCTAAATCTTCCCTAATAAAAACGAACCAAAACAACAACAATAATAATTAGATGTACTCAGTGCGATTTGAGATCGAATCTTGGCTGAGCCAAGATCGGGTCACAGCTCACAAGAAGTGTGAAGAATTACCTGCAAGGTAGATCAACGGCCGTGAGAGATCTTAAAATTTTCCTCTCTTTTTTTCTCTTTAGATTTTTAATGGATATTCCGTGAGCTGAGTCAAAGGACCGAGTTGTGGTTGCCTTTTTGTTTGGGTCTGTTCTTGATTTTGTTTTTGCCCTAAATCGAATAAAAATGCATGTCTTTTAAAAACAAAGAAGCAGAAAAGATTGCAGAAGGGGAAATAAGGCGACCTTTTTTTCTCTTTTTCCTCCTCAAAATGAGTGCCTTTTTAGATTGACAAGAATAAAAGACGAAAGCAATATTTTATAACTTGATCCTTCAAATTATTATTTTATTTACATTAGTCTCAAAATTCATAAACTTTTAAATTTAATCCCTTATTTTTTATTCCTTTAATTTGTAATGGTATGAGTTGCATCATCATTTAAAAATTAAAATATATAATCTAAAAATACATAAATTATAAAAAATTTAGTTTTTAAAGTTTTTCAAATAATGACGCCACAAAATTTAAGAGTATTGCATCATCAAGCTTTAACAACATTTATGTTCAAGAATTAAATTAAAATGATTGATTAAAATTTCATATTAATGTAGAACAAAATAATTGTATATTAAATTAAAAAATCATCTATTTCCACATTGAACCCTCACCAACATAATTATTAAAATTTTTAATTTGATTTTTTTATCATGATTTGGATGTATAGTGAAAAAAATTTATTTGGAGGGTAAATTATAAATTCAAGTTCATGTAATTATTTCTTTAAATTTGAATTTATTTTAAAAATTTTCTTAAAATTTTATTATATTCAGACTTGAAATGAGCTGTATTAAAGCAAATAAAGGTAAATTAACTCAAAATTTCATTAAAATCTGTAATCCAGTACAAGAATCACAAATCATAAAAGAAAGCATACAGTGCCCAATGTCTAATTTCTAATAATCACTAATTACAAAACCCTAACGCTGATACTACGCTCAAACATTCTTGATCGCAAGACTTCAAATCCCCCCACCGCCATCGCAGCCAACTTCTGCAATCCTGAACAGTAAATACCAATCTAGCCGCCGAAACCGTACAAAGTCCTACCCTGCCTCTTGAGGGCATAAACGACATCCATGGCGGTCACCGTCTTTCTCCTGGCGTGCTCAGTGTAGGTCACGGCGTCGCGGATCACGTTCTCCAAGAAGATCTTCAACACTCCACGGGTTTCCTCGTAGATCAAGCCACTGATACGCTTGACACCTCCCCTACGAGCTAGACGCCGTATCGCCGGTTTCGTGATTCCCTGGATGTTATCACGGAGGACCTTGCGGTGGCGCTTTGCTCCGCCCTTGCCCAACCCCTTACCTCCCTTTCCTCTTCCTGACATTTTTCAAATATCGATAAAAGAGAACGAAAATTCAATATTTTGAAAATTTCCTGACTTCAATTTCCGTGGAAGAAATAAAATGGTGGGGGAGTATTTATACGGGAAGTGGAGGGGAGCTAAGATGGTAGGTTATCCATGTGAAATGATTAACGATGGATTTAGACCGTTGATTATTTGGAATGGAGGGTTAAGATGAGAAGAAGTATGGGCGCGGATCGGCGACGTGGATTAATTTAGCGGTTTTTTTGTGTTTCTTTTGTGAGTTGAAAAGTGGGAAATTATTTTTTGGTGCGGAAACTAGGCGCGCCATGATTTAGCCAGTGTCAATTTCACGGGCATTTAATGAAGCCGTTTAAATATTTTGGCATTATTATTATTATCAGATGTGTGCATGGGCCAAGTCGAATTAAAAAATTTAGTTTCGTTTATTGGGCTTGAGCCAGGTGAGGCTTAAAAAATGATTTAAAATTTTATCTAAGTTTAGCTCATATAAAAATGTTAAAATTTAGATTCGACTTGGCCTAAATTTATTCATTATTAATTTTTATAATATTTTATATAATTTTAAATATATATAATATATTAAAATATTAAAAATCAAAATAAATATTTTTTAACAAATTAAAAATAAATTTTAAAAATATATAGACTTAAATAACACTAAAATAGATAAAATTTAACAAGTAAATACCTCTAAAATAATAATAAAATTAACAAATATCTTTAAAATAATAATAAAATTAACAATAAAATAAATTTTATATAATATCTAAATAATAACAACAAAACAATAGAAACATAATATTAAAATGGTAGTAAAATAAGGAGAAAAATAATAAGAAAATATTATTAAAAAATAATTTTTTTCATTTAATAAATTTGGGTCGGACCCGGGCCAAAAATGCCTTACTCGAGCTCAGCCCATTTTTTAAACGGGCTTTATTTTTTTGTCCAAACCTATTTTTCGGACCTATATTTTTGCCCAAACACTCTCACATTTCGGGCGGGCCTTCGGTCTGGGCCGGTTGGCTCGGCCCATGCACACCTCGAATTATTATTACCTCTCTAATATTTTTTTTATTTTTTTTAAATTCACTTCTAATGTTATGATCAAACAAATACAGATCCTAAATTAATAGAATTGAACTATTATGGCATAAATAAATTAATAATCAAAAAAATTCTGATAGAATCGACTAAATTAAACTAAATTCACACATGTTGAGATTTTGAAATCCACTCATATAATTACGCATAATAGGTTTTGAACCTAAAACAACATGTCTTGCCTAAGCACTATATCTCACCATAAATCCATAATCACGCCAAAAAGATTTACACCAATTGCGACAGCTTTACTCTTTGCTACAAAGACATTAATCATTTCAAGCTCTAGGGTTCTCATGTATTTTATCACATCTTCGGCGGATTAAATTTTGTTATTAAACCAATAGAACAAACCCCTAGTTAGATTTCAGTGAGACAATTAATGAAAAAATGATTAAAATATTTAATTATGAAAAGTTAAATGACAAAAATAAAAAATTTATTAATAAATTTACACCAAAGAACCCACAGTCACTATTCTTATACTTTACCCTGACTTAAAATTGCCAAATTAAAATTAAAAATTAAAATTTCCCCAAAAACCAATCCCTAATAACTCAACATTGGTACCAATTCAATAGTAAATATTCTAAATTTGGACAAATCTAATAGCTGATATATTATCTTAATGAAGACAAATTAAGGTAAACATTCATGTAAGAGCTTTTTGCTTCCATTAACATATAATCTCTTCTTTTTTTTTTTTCTTTTTTTGTTGCTATTATTATGTAAAAGTGGTTCCTACAATGAAAGCATCTAACATACAAGAACCCCCAACTCACATGTACACCAACACATGGGAGGGATAAAAAAGAGGGAAGAAAATCTGTATGCCAAGATTTTTACGGGTCGGAACCACGCCGGTTATCTTCTTCGATCCAAAAATCGATAACCATGCGCCATATTAACATCACAGTACCCTTTATTTGCTGCATAATTTCCGATTTTTAGTCCTTTGAGCTCAGTCACTATTAAGTTCATGTTCTGCAACTGGTTTTTTGTCATCGTCTCCGTTTGTTGCCGCTGATGATTTGCTCTTTCGGGAGCTTTGGACAGGATTGTTCGGGTCGTATTTCTGGGAAGCTAAGTAATTCAGAGCCATAACGACGTCAGTTATTGCCGGCCGCATGTTGGGTTGCTCTTGAACGCACATTGCAGCAATGGCAAGTGCTTGGTAGAGACCTCGGACGGATATTGACCTTGTAGTAAAGGGTCGACCATTCGAGAAAAGTTTCTTCGGTCTTTGAACATGGGGCGTGCCTGCGTGTATATAAACATTGGATAAGCATTTATGAAACTGATCCAAGTGACTACTTGCATAACTACCATATATTCATCACAACATTCATAACACAAACAGTCGGCAGTTATTAAAGTATTTCCGTATTAAACGAAGATAACAAAACTGCAACCACATTCATTGCTAGTTAAACAGACTATCCCAATATGATACTATTCAGGGGAGCCGACAGACCCCTCAACGGTGGAGGTATGTGTCCAAGGTGTTTATGCTCAGATTTAACCCCGGGTTTTTGTCTCTCGATTCCGAGGAGAGCCCAACCGGGTTCATGGAGTTTAGGGAACGCTTCATCACCAAGGAAATGTGAGCATTTGGACTTGGTCGGGCTCTCATTGAAACCAGGAGACAAATCCCGGCGATAAGACATCCATAACACAAACAGCCGACGGCTATTACAGTATTTCCATATAAAACGAAGATAACAAAACAGCAACCATATTCATTACAAATTAAACCGACTATCCCGATATATTGAAACATCAATGAGTAATGATAAAAACAGAATAAGCATTGTCTTACCCATGCAACGAGATTTTGCTCCGAGCGATCTCTTGTCTCATCGATTGCTTTCCTACCGGTAATTAGTTCCAAGAGGACAACCCCAAAGCTGTAAATATCCGACTTAAATGTCAGCTGTCCGGTCATTGCATAATCCGGTGCACAGTAACCGTATGTACCCATAACCCTCGTAGAAACATGTGTCTTATCGCCAATGGGACCAACTTTAGCCAAACCGAAATCGGATAGCTTCGGATGATACCCCTCACCAAGCAATATATTTGAGCATTTTAAGTCCCGGTATATAACAGGGGGCTTCATTTTTTCATGCAAATACTCTAAACCCCTTGCTGCACCAGCAGCTATTTTCATTCTAGTGTTCCAATCAAGTGGTTTTCGCTGCCGGAAGTTCTACAACCAATTAAAGTGATTTTAGTTACTGTAAATGGATGAAAAACTAAATCAACAGGGAAACAGAAGAGCGAATTTAGTTACCGTATAAATGATTCTCCAATGACCCTAACGGCATGTACTCGTAAACAAGTAATCTTTGATCACCCTCTGCACAAAAACCTATCAATTTAACAAGATTCAGGTGCTCAGCCATGCTTAATGTCAATACTTCAACGACGAATTCTCTAATTCCCTGAGCACCGTTACGATCGAGTTGCTTGATCGCAACAACCTACAAATCAAACAAACCCGGAAAAAGTAAACCACCGAATTCATTGATGAACGACACAATTCGCATTGCCAGAATCGATTTAACAACATTAACAACAATGATATGAACAAAGGCTTATACTAACTTGATTGGTTTTGTCCAAGAATCCTTTGTAAACTTTCCCGAAACCGCCTTCGCCCAAAAAACAATCTGACCGGAAGTTTCCGGTCGCGGTGGCAAGTTCCTCGAATGTAAATGACTGTGCTAAGTTGTTAGCTTTCCCATCCTTTGAAATCTCATCATTCAAATTGAAATTCTTTACATCAATTGATAATTGATCTCCTTTCTTAGCTACTACCTCTTCATTTGTAACAGTCACTTTCAATTCATCTTTTTAACCAAAAAAAAAAATCACAAAAAAAAGGTTAAAAAAATTCACAAAAAAGGACAAATCGAAACACCCCGTACAGTTTCTTTTTTGGTATTGTAGAATGGATGGTTTCAATCGAATCATGCAAACAAACAAAATCGCATAACATGTTTAAGAAAAATACTGTACAAAATTTCACTGAAAAGTAAAAAAAAAAAAAACAATTCACTCAAAAAATAGCAAAAAAGATCAAAAACAAATACATAAAAGTTTAAACCCGGTTTCCAATGATAAAAAAAGTTAAACCCCAAAGTGATTAATGTGATAATCAAATAGGAAAAGAAAAACGCAGTTCGATCAACGAAAAATAATGTTAAAATCAAACCATGATCAAACGCAATGCAATTCATTTTCACCCATCCAAATATTTTTTTTGAAATCGTAGAAGTTGAGAATAAAATTCAATACCTGAACTGGTTTGTGTTTGAGCATGGGGTTTACTTTTGTTGCTACTGCTATCATTTTGTTGTTGATGATGATCTTCTTTGTTGGTTTCTCTGATCCTTTGCTTGAATTCCCAGAAAAACAAAAACAACCCATACTCAAATAATTAATTTTTGAAAAAACAATAATTATTAAATCTCTCTTCCCCTTTTTTCCTTCACTTTCTCGGCTGTAGAGAGAAAATTTTCCAAGCCGAGAAAATTACCAGACAAGCAGATATGAAAGAGAGCTTCCATTAACATATAATCTCTTCTTTTTTTTTTTCTTTTTTGTTGCTATTATTATGTAAAAGTGGTTCCTACAATGAAAGCATCTAACATACAAGAACCCCCAACTCACATGTATACCAACACATGGGAGGGATAAAAAGAGGGAAGAAAATCTGTATGCCAAGATTTTTACGGTCGGAACCACGCCGGTTATCTTCTTGATCCAAAATCGATAACCATGCGCCATATTAACATCACAGTACCCTTTATTTGCTGCATAATTTCCGATTTTTAGTCCTTTGAGCTCAGTCACTATTAAGTTCATGTTCTGCAACTGGTTTTTTGTCATCGTCTCCGTTTGTTGCCGCTGATGATTTGCTCTTTCGGGAGCTTTGGACAGGATTGTTCGGGTCGTATTTCTGGGAAGCTAAGTAATTCAGAGCCATAACGACGTCAGTTATTGCCGGCCGCATGTTGGGTTGCTCTTGAACGCACATTGCAGCAATGGCAAGTGCTTGGTAGAGACCTCGGACCGGATATTGACCTTGTAGTAAAGGGTCGACCATTCGAGAAAAGTTTCTTCGGTCTTTGAACATGGGACGTGCCTGCGTGTATATAAACATTGGATAAGCATTTATGAAACTGATCCAAGTGACTACTTGCATAACTACCATATATTCATCACAACATTCATAACACAAACAGTCGGCAGTTATTAAAGTATTTCCGTATTAAACGAAGATAACAAAACTGCAACCACATTCATTGCTAGTTAAACAGACTATCCCAATATGATACTATTCAGGGGAGCCGACAGACCCCTCAACGGTGGAGGTATGTGTCCAAGGTGTTTATGCTCAGTTTTAACCCGGGTTTTTCTCTCGATTCCGAGGAGAGCCCAACCGGGTTCATGGAGTTTAGGAACGCTTCACCACCAAGGAAATGTGAGCATTTGGACTTGGTCGGCTCTCATTGAAACCAGGAGACAAATCCCGCGATAAGACATCCATAACACAAACAGCCGACGGCTATTACAGTATTTCCATATAAAACGAAGATAACAAAACAGCAACCATATTCATTACAAATTAAACCGACTATCCCGATATATTGAAACATCAATGAGTAATGATAAAAACAGAATAAGCATTGTCTTACCCATGCAACGAGATTTTGCTCCGAGCGATCTCTTGTCTCATCGATTGCTTTCCTACCGGTAATTAGTTCCAAGAGGACAACCCCAAAGCTGTAAATATCCGACTTAAATGTCAGCTGTCCGGTCATTGCATAATCCGGTGCACAGTAACCGTATGTACCCATAACCTCGAGAAACATGTGTCTTATCGCCAATGGGACCAACTTTAGCCAAACCGAAATCGGATAGCTTCGGATGATACCCCTCACCAAGCAATATATTTGAGCATTTTAAGTCCCGGTATATAACAGGGGGCTTCATTTTTTCATGCAAATACTCTAAACCCCTTGCTGCACCAGCAGCTATTTTCATTCTAGTGTTCCAATCAAGTGGTTTTCGGCTAGCCGGAAGTTCTACAACCAATTAAAGTGATTTTAGTTACTGTAAATGGATGAAAAACTAAATCAACAGGGAAACAGAAGAGCGAATTTAGTTACCGTATAAATGATTCTCCAATGACCCTAACGGCATGTACTCGTAAACAAGTAATCTTTGATCACCCTCTGCACAAAAACCTATCAATTTAACAAGATTCAGGTGCTCAGCCATGCTTAATGTCAATACTTCAACGACGAATTAATTCTAATTCCCTGAGCACCGTTACGATCGAGTTGCTTGATCGCAACAACCTACAAATCAAACAAACCCGGAAAAAGTAAACCACCGAATTCATTGATGAACGACACAATTCGCATTGCCAGAATCGATTTAACAACATTAACAACAATGATATGAACAAAGGCTTATACTAACTTGATTGGTTTTGTCCAAGAATCCTTTGTAAACTTTCCGAAACCGCCTTCGCCTAAAACAATCTGACCGGAAGTTTCCGGTCGCGGTGGCAAGTTCCTCGAATGTAAATGACTGTGCTAAGTTGTTAGCTTTCCCATCCTTTGAAATCTCATCATTCAAATTGAAATTCTTTACATCAATTGATAATTGATCTCCTTTCTTAGCTACTACCTCTTCATTTGTAACAGTCACTTTCAATTCATCTTTTAACCAAAAAAAATCACAAAAAAGGTTAAAAAATTCACAAAAAGGACAAATCGAAACACCCCGTACAGTTTCTTTTTTGGTATTGTAGAATGGATGGTTTCAATCGAATCATACAAACAAACAAAATCGCATAACATGTTTAAGAAAAATACTGTACAAAATTTCACTGAAAAGTAAAAAAAAACAATTCACTCAAAAATAGCAAAAAGATCAAAACAAATACATAAAAGTTTAAACCCGGTTTCCAATGATAAAAAAGTTAAACCCCAAAGTGATTAATGTGATAATCAAATAGGAAAAGAAAAACGCAGTTCGATCAACGAAAAATAATGTTAAAATCAAACCATGATCAAACGCAATGCAATTCATTTTCACCCATCCAAATATTTTTTTTGAAATCGTAGAAGTTGAGAATAAAATTCAATACCTGAACTGGTTTGTGTTTGAGCATGGGGTTTACTTTTGTTGCTACTGCTATCATTTTTGTTGTTGATGATGATCTTCTTTGTTGGTTTCTCTGATCCTTTGCTTGAATTCCCAGAAAAACAAAAACAACCCATACTCAAATAATTAATTTTTTGAAAAAAACAATAATTATTAAATCTCTCTTCCCCCTTTTTTTTCCTTCACTTTCTCGGCTGTAGAGAGAAAATTTTCCAAGCCCGAGAAAATTACCAGACAAGCAGATATGAAAAGAGAAAGTAAACAAACACACACGAAAGAAAGCACAAAGCAAAGGAAAATATAATAAATACAAAAACAATTTAATTTTTTTAGCGTTTTTATAAAGTATTAATACATTTATATATTAATAATATTAGGTGGTATTCAGGCGAAAAGCGACTCATGGAAACTCGGTACAGCTTAAACTCACAGGAGTGCGCCACGTCATTCACAGCGGGGATTTTTTGGTCAAATCATGCGGGACGAACCGTGCACTCATTTTTGTCGGTTTCCTGTTTTCAAAAACAACGCCGATTTGCTTACGTGGCGTAATCTGATTGCCCTACAGTGATCCGATATCGGGCCGGTCCTCGCAACAGATCTTTGTCCTTTTGTATAGTGGAAACACACAAATTTTCTTTTTCAACTTCTTTATTTTGCTTCGGTCTAATTTTTGTTTTCGTCCCTGTATTATACTGAAATTGGAGATTTGATCTTTTTTTCATTAATTTGTCAAATTTGATATTTACTTTTTAATCCTTTAGAAATGATAAAATTAGAAGTTAATATAAAGTAAAATTATAGTTGATACCTAAAATGAAAAATATATATATTTAAAAAATATGATGAAATCATAAATTAATATATAATCAAATTACACTTTAATTTTCTAAAAATTACAATTTAATTTCAATCCCTAAAAAAAATTTTATCTTCGCCCCTAATACAAGGCCTTCACAATATTGATAAAGGCAGAGAGACCTTGGAGCTTAAGCACTTAAGTTCAAATCCCATCATAATACAAATGATATTCATGGGTTTTTCCTTATATCTTATTTAAAGTTTTATCTCGTGTGGGTCTTATCTAAATTTATTCTAGTTATGTGAATCTAAAATTTCAGCATAATAGATGGATCAAAACAAAAATTTGACCTTTTATTTTTATTTTGTTGGATGTCACCGTTGGGTGACGTATTCATCGCAGACAGCCTTCAATGACCGTCCGATTTTATTTTTTTAAGGTCAAATGTTTTAGTGGGAGCCACATAGACTGCGGGACCCACTGGCACACGCGTCTATTAATATTTACAAAAATAAATAAAAACGTTTTTTTTTTTTTTTTGTAATAACAGCTGAACGGTGATCCACGCGTTTCTTGAAAAGAAGAATTAAGATGGGTCATCACGCCATACAAAATCAACGGTCTTCGTTAAATCTAGCGTGATTAAATTATTTTTGGGGTTTTAAAATAGGTTTAAATACAGCATATCACCGCCGGAAATTAATAACTTTTTTACTGTCAGTAAACGCGTTGGAATTTGGTTAAACCTCCACGAACTTTCGCTTTTCCCTTTTTATTTACTCTTTAAAAAAAAAGAATTTCTCATTTATATGGTCGTTTTTTCTAATTTTTTTACCGCGGTGAATATTTATTGGTCATGAATACATACATCTTTCATGCATCACATGAAGTGTGAAACAAATAAAATAAATAAATAAATAATTTTGTTTAGGTAAATTACATCAATAGTCACTCAATTATAAAAAATTATAAAATATCACAAATTATTAGTAATTTTATTTTTGGTCACTCTATTATGAACGTTACAAATTAAGTTCGGGTATCAAAGTGAAAAGTACAAATATCAATATAAACCTACTTGCTAAGTTCACGAGCTAAAATCTATATTATCCCATGTTTAAATAAAATTATTAATTCTTTTAAGTCCATTACTTTTAGTTTTATCCAATGACGAGGTCTTGTATTGTTATTTATCGATAAGGCATAAAACTCATGCACATGGAACATAAAATTTATTCTTTATTTTTAAATGTGATTGTAAAAGTATATCTTAATAATTATAGCCAAAATCAATTAGAGATGAATAATTGATTAGTCGATTGTTTTATTCGATCAAGTCATACATGTTAATCAATCTAATTGAATCAAATTAACATTAATGGACCATAATAAAATTTAAAAAATCTAAAATTAAAATAAATTAAAATTAAGAAATCTCAACTCTACAATTAAATATGTATTTTTAAGTAAGCTTAAATTATTTGTATTATCGATTGATTAGTATTAAAAAAATAAACACCTAAAATCATATACAATATCGAACCTTGTGTGTTAGTTAGATGGTCAGGGTGTTTACTACCCCAGTAATAGTCTAGAGTCAAATCGTGCTAGTTGTGTTTAACTACTATAAGAATAATTAGAATAATTTATATTTTATTCATCCACATTTTTTTATTTTTATTTTAATATTTTCATTATATTATCTTGAATAAATTATTAGATTAATCTCCTTTAAAAAATCTAAAACGCCACTAATCAATATATAAGATAGTTTATATTTAAAATAATGAGTATCAAATCAACAAAGTGGTTAGTTTGATGGGTGGACTACCCTATAATAAATTATTTTTAAATAGTTTGAAAAATTAAAAAAATTATATATTTTCGTAGGTTTTCAAAAATACAATCAAATAACAACAATAATAATAGGCATGGGCGGTGCACTAAGATTTATTATATTTAATAAATTTTTTTATTAATTGGTCTAGAAAGTTCCACCAATTCAAAGCCATTAGTTTTATCAAGAGACAAATGTAAGGGTACGATTGATAAGAAAATAAATGTAGATGTACACTTGGCAAAATGCCCCAAAAGCAAGAAGAAAGGGATTCAAAATTTTGTTTTTATATGGTTTTGGGATATTTATTTGATAGTCCTTTTAATAGTTTTAAACCTAAAAGTTGATGAGTGAGATGTTTGACTGATTGGGACGGAAAATTAAAGAGACATTTTTGTGTGAACTTAAATTAAGGAAGGAAAAATCCAAATTTGCTCAAAAAATATTTAATGTTTGTTTTTCTTAAGGACTAAATTATATAAATTTTTATATAGTAAAATGATTTTTAATTCGGTGAATCAAATATTTTTAAATATATATTATTTAAAATATTTAATTTTGAATAATTAATTTATAATTCTATCAATTTCACCTAATTTGTTATTTATTAAATTAAAAATATTTTCATTTAAGATTAATTATAAAATATATTAATACGAAAATAACTTCTTTTTGTAGAATAAATAGAGTCAATTACAATCAAATATAGACAAACATTAGAATTAGATAGTATAGAAATATTATCTAATTGGATCGAATCAACAACTTTAGTAGGGGCAACATGAAACACCCGGGTTCAAGCGAAAATTCTTTTATTAGACCTGCCAGAAAATGGGTGGCAAAATTCGTTTATCCTAAAATCGCTTAATGACTACTTGTCAATCATGTCTGCATAATTCTTGGATACGTAATATCACATCTCTATTAGCTTGTCCTTTAAAGCCCTCATGAATACCTTTAATAATATGAGCGCAGTCAATCTCAAGAATAGAGGTGTGCATGGGCCTAACTAAAAATTTAGGCCCGTTCATTGGGCTCAGACCGGGCCCAAAAAATAGGCCTAAAATTTTGCCCAAGTTCGGCCCATATAAAAATGCTAAAACCCAGGCCCAACTCGCCCGCCCAAATTTAGTATTAATTTTTATAATTTTTATATAATTTTAAATATATAATACATCAAAATACTAAAAATAAAATAAATATTTTCAACAAATTAAAGATAAATTTTAAAAATATGTAGACTTAAATAAAACTAAAATAGATGCAACTTAACAAGCAAATGCCTCTAAAATAATAACAAAATTAACAAATGTAATAGAAACATAATAGTAAAATGGTAGTAAAATAAGGATAAAAACAATAAGAGAATATTATAAAAAACAGTTTTTTTTCATTTAATGAATTCGGGCTGGGCCAGGGCCAAAAATGCCTTACACGAGCCCGGCCCATTTTTTAAACGGGCTTTATTTTTTTGTTCAAGCCAATTTTTCGAGCCTATATTTTTGCTCAAACTCTCCTACATTTCGGGCGGGCCTTCGGGCCAGACCGGGCCGCTCGACCCATGCATACCTCTACTCAAGAATAACCTCGTTCCAATTAAATTCCCATGCAATGTGAAGGTCATCATAAATAGCCTAAAGTTCATCTTGTTTCATCTCTTGCTACTGCTGTCGAAGATGTAAGGCCTGAAGATGAATTGCAGGCACCATCAATATTTATTTTGAAAGAACCATTAAGTGGTGGGATCCACCTATAATTTCCACGTCGATTACTCATAGATTCACTAGATCTACTCGTCTTCAATATAATATAACTCATCCAACACCACGTGAATTATATAACATTAACAATGTCGGAAGGAATCCGTTAAAAATTCTTAAGGTTCATTTGTTTCCAAAGCTTTCAATATATAATACAAAAGCTTCCAAAGAATAGTAAATTTAAGATTAATATAAAAGTTTCAAAGTACAACGGATGAATTTTATTTTATTTAAAATTATTTAAATATATATTTATGATTATACTGGATTTTATTTATTTTTAACATTCTTTAAAATAAATTTTAATTGAAAACATTACAATATTTTATACTTTTAAAACAAATAAATAAAATAAAATGACTTTTGCCATGGTGAAATAAGAAAAAAAAAAAAGAAGCCATTTATTTTATTATAATCCAAATACCAAATGGTAGCCGAAAGTGTTCACTTGTTGCTTTTTTTTTTTTTTTTTTTTTAACTTTGCCTAAATAATTGTGCTCTACTTTATCAAAATTTATTTTCTTCCTTGTTTTTTGGGTCCAAATTGGAAGTGTCTTCCTTTTTCGTCCCTAATTTCAGTGAAAACAAATGTCAAAATGAATTAAATTTACGAACACGATACTCGTAGCAGGAGACCTAATGTATAAAATGGTAAATTTTCATTTTTAGTCCCTTTAAAGTTTAAAAGAATATTAATTAAATTTGACTTTTAACATTTTTTTTAGTTTAGTCCTTAACAATTTTTTCATAGTAAAAATAAATTGGATTTCGTCCCTAACGTATCGTTTGGGCAGTGATTTAAAATCTTTAAAGTTATCTAAAGAAGGGAATTTAAGGCTGTTAATTTCTTTTGTAAGGAAAGCAAGAAAATGAAGGCACAGACACACAATTTGTCGTGCAAGAAAAATACGGTGGTTGTTGATCCCCCATTTATTATATAGTACAACTGTATATTTGAATAATTACTAGTGACGAAGCTAGTAATTATTATGTGATGAGGTCGAAATAAAATTTAAAAAATTTTGGAGACCAAAGTTAAAAATTTTGTATTAGAATGACTTAAATTGTAATTTTTATCTTTGAAATGATTAAAATTACAATTTTTTTCTATTTAAAACAAGCTAAAAAGATCAAATTAAACTATTTACATTTATAAGGTATTAAAATAGCAATTAATCCATTCAGTCTAGGGAGCTAAGGTCCCTGCCTGCTCCCTTTGACTACGCCTTTGATAATTACAAAAATAAAATCAAATTAATACAAAATATAAACGGTTAGAGAATCAACAACTAATCGGACAAATTCCTTGCATAGGAGGACTCCAACCTAAGCACTCAATGACCGAAGACCTCAACTTTTATCAATAATGCCAATTTGGTACCTAAATTTGGCTTTAATATTTAATCTGGTACCCAGGCAAAACAACATCATATAGCGTAATAAATATTTAACATGTTTGCTCTAGTAAATAAGATAGGTACTTAATTGAGACAAAAGAAAAATTTGGGTATCAAATTAAACATTGAAGTCAAACTTAAGTACTTGTATAGGACAGAGAAAAACTCAAGCATCAGATTGAAAATTTTAGGTACCAAATTAAGCATTGGAGCCAAACTCAGATACCAAAAAACTCATGTATTAAATTGAACATTAAAACAAAATATAAGTACTAAATAGTATATTAGCTCTTTAAATAACGATGACAATACAATGCATGTACTTTTATTCTTTTAATATACGAGAATATTTGTGCCAAAAAAAAAAACTATGATAGGTAAAAGTACAATGAAAGTCTTGTATTAGGAGTTAGATTATATATTGTTTTCTTTACTTAATAATAAATAAATCACTCAGTATAATAGATTAAAGAGCAAATTGATCATCTATTTTAAAAATTCATCCATTTTACTATTAAAAATTAGTGCAGTTAACGGAATAATTAGATAGTTACAAGTGATGTGCCACGTGTGCTTCATGTTAACATACAATGACAATTTTTAATAGTAGAAATGAATGAAATTTTTAATAGAAAAACCACTTTAGTATTGAATCTAACGTATAAAGATTAATTAATTAATTATTTTAATAGAGTGGACAAAATACAATACAACTCCGAGAATATTGATGGCTATAAAAAATTAAAAATCATGCACCTTTCATTGTTAAAACCTAAAGCTCCATTATCTCCCTAACGACAGTCCTACACGACAATCCAAATGGATTTTCAATACCAACTTGAATGTCCTATGTAGCAATCGAAATTAAATTTATTTAATTAAAAATTTATTTTCATCTCAGCAACTGGATATTCAATTTGGCATATAAAACCCATTTGATCGCCACGTAGGCAGTTCCTACCGGCAAGGGCTCGCCTGGCCAGATGTGGAGCCTTGCCAGGCCCAATGTAAAATTTACTGAATTTCACTAAAAAAATTAAAGAAAATCCAACTTACCTCACGCGACAGAGGAACATCTTCCAGAGCAACATCTTCCTTCTTTCCTCTTCCTTCTTCAGACTTTCCTCTTTATATGGGATATAACGAATTTTTATATCCTTTTATATGACTTAGTATTTCAAAGAAGAAGTGCGTTAGTGGCCTATTTTTTTCAATTCGCCCGGCCAAAGAAAATTCAAGAACGGCCCTGCACGTAGGATTGTTGTTAATGAGGTAGCAGAGTTTAATGGTAAAATGACCACTTCGTAATAAAATGATAACATAAGTAACTAAAACGTAACATTTCAAAAATAAATAATTAAAATATAATCTGAATTAAATAAAAATAATTATTTTTTTATAATTTACCCTTCTTTTTATCCTTATATTTTTACCGACATATTTAAAGCTACAAAAAACCTCTCCAAATAAAACACGTGATTTAAAAAATAAAAAATAAAAAAGACTGCGCGAAATTCAAAGCATAAAAATAAACAATATTTATTAAATAATGGCAGCTGCGAAATGTGTAAGAAACAGGCAAAAGAGGGAAGAACACAGATGGTTTGGTTTGAAGTTTCTTTTGAGTGAATATAATTTATTAATTTATTTCATCCATTGATATATCCAAGTTGGTGAAGGTGGTGTCATTTTCTGTGTCCCTCGACATGTTTTACTTGTAATGATTTTTAAGGAGAAGCAACATTCTGGTAGGCCTATCTCCTTTGACCTTGTAGTATATCCATAGCTGAATGGTGCCGGTGATGGTGAGCTCCAGCAGGCAATTTGAATTTATAGAGCCGTCTATTTTTATTCCAACCTTCGAATTTTGATTAATTAATTCGAGTCGAAATCGAGATTAAAAGAAAAAAAATTTTAACTCAAAAACTCGAATTAAAAAACAAGTTTTATTGGGGCAGCTTTGGCTCTGTCGTAGTAAGTTTTTGAATGTTGTTTATCTAAATTCGGAGGACTCCTCAATATATCTAATATTATCTTGATTGGAGAGACGTTTTGTTCCAACGTAATAGGTAGTGATATGAACTATAAAATTCAAATAATTACGTACAAATCCATATATGAAAATCAAGATTAATGACGTGACATTTGAGCATATTAATAAATGAAGATAAGCTACAAAAGACAGCGATAACACCACGAACTACAAACTCGATATGTATATACTATGTGCCTAATAGTGATCATCGGCGAGGAGATGTTCTTTAACTCGTAAGCAATGTAAACATCATCGAACTTTTCCTTCTTCGGTAGTAGCATAATGTTCTTGATTTTGACGATCCGTAAAAATATTAATGCAATATTTAATCTTGATTTTCACTCGCACCCTTCGTTTTTCGTGAAATATTCGTATCAAACATATTATTATATATATGTCACTTAAGCCCGAGTTGAATTACGTTATCACGATCCATTTGACAAATTGATAAACTGAAATAGTAACATATTTTAATCCCACATTTAGCATACTTTTGGATGATTTTTCCCTTTAATTATGGAAATAGGTGCTCCTAATCCTTTGTTTTCATGTTTTATACCTAGTAGAACACCGGAGGATGAAAAGAATGAATAACGGGCCGAAAATAGAGAAAATGTGCCAAAGCATGAAATCCACACGGCCTGGGCCCAAGACCACACGGCCGTGCCTCGTGAGAAAAGTCGACCACGGCCTGGACCCCGAAAAACATAGACGTGCCTCATTAACATGATTGACCACGGCCTGGCCACGACTTACACGGGCGTGTGCCATGGGCGTGTCTTTGCCGTAGGAAATACGAATTCTATTCGGATTAGGGTACTTAGAGGCAAAGAAACATATTCCAAAAGCCTATATAATGACCCTAGAGGTCAACCTTTAGGGGGCGTTCAGCTAGGCCAAAGAGCCGAGCCAGATCAATTAATTTCAGGGATTTACTCGAAGAAAGCCAGTTGATTCATCTCAAGAAGCCAAAATTATACTCAAGACGGAGGATCTCTCCTTCAATTCCTTCAGGTGGTTTTAAGGATTTCTTATGTTTTATTTTATCTTTTCTTCTGTGATTTTTTCTTTTACAATTATGAACTAAAACCTCAAATACTTGAGGGGGATGAAACCTAAGACGAATCTTGTTATTGTTATCTGAACAGAATGATAAATATTTGATTTGTTCTTAACTATGTGTTCTTAATCCTTGTTTTGGTATTTCCGGTATATTAAATCAAGTGTGATATGCTTAGGCAGTGGAGGAAGAGACCCTGTTTAAAAGTAGATCTAGCATAGTTAAGCGGAGTTGCTCGCGCGCCTAGAGATAAGGTGACGAAAATCTGCCAGATTAGGTCAAACCTAATATGGGAGTCCATAGATCGAATTAATACAATTCTAAGGGTTTTAATTAGAAAGAGATTTCAATTAATCAACCTAGGATTAGATGTTAAATAGTCAAGCAGAGTTGCTCTCGCGCCTAGAGATAAGGTGACGAAAATATGCCAGATTAGGGTCAAACCTAATATGGGAGTCCATAGATCGAATTAATGCAATTCCAGGGGTTTTAATTAGAAAGAGATTTCAATTAATCAACCTAGGATTAGATGTTAATAGCCTTGAAGAGAGGGATTAATATAACTTAGGAATCATACGGATCAGTCAAATGAATAAATCGTCCAGATTCGAGTTAGATAACAGCGAAGTCTAGGTGGATTCTTCCGGGTATTGTCCAAGTCAATCGGTTTTCTTAAGTCTTTTCCCCAATTTCTTCTTTATCTTCGCATCTTTAGTTTAGTTGAATAGTTAATTTTAGATTAGATAAAATCCACTTAATTGTGAGGCTAAATAATAGAAAGAGAGTTAATATTAGTACTTTTGGTTCCTTTGGGTTCGACAACTCGATCTTGCCACTAGCTATACTACTCGTTCGATAGTGCACTTGCCTCTATCGTTGTCTTAGTTAGTTTCGTGTTCGATCATTCTTTTTATAAATTTTAAGACTCGATGCATACGATCACAAATGAAGTTAATCTTATGGCAAATGCTTTACCAATTTTGTTTTATTGCAACCTCTTTATTTGTCTCAAAAATATTGTAATATCTATAAGTTGATAATTTAATCAATGTACATTTAGATTTAGTCGATTTAATATTGTTTTCTTGAAATTTAAAATTTCAATTCGCATAAATTCTAGCAACTAAAATTATTCAACTATTAATCTTATATTATGTGTAAAATTATAGATTTAGGCCGTGTTCTTTAATCTAATCATTCATGTAATTTTCAAATTTTGAAATCTTAGTTTTGTTATGTTAAAATTTTCTATTCCCATAACCTTATACGATAAACATGATATTATATTTGAAATGTTATATCAGCTTGTTATATTCACATATACTCACAAAATTTCACTGTTGCCATTTTGAGTCAGTGAATTTAATGGGTTATCATTTCGAGTCAGGACTGAAATTTCAAGACTCGAATAATATAGAGACTAAATCCACAACTTATGTATAGTATGGGACTAAAAAGCAGAATTTGACTTAATGTGTTCAATTGTTACTATTTATGCCTGAACTAAAATTTTAAAATTCAAACAATATAGGGATTAAAAATGATCAATTTTCCAAATTGGAGTACAGAGACCAAATTCATGACTTGTAAATAATACAGGGACTAAAAGCATAATTTAAAAAAATTCTAAATTATTTTCACTTCAAAATTCAAATAAATCCATTTAAATATGTAGAGTAAGATTAAATTGGGCTGCATTTGATCAAATGGAATCCACAAAATCAATAGGTGGGCTACCAAAAGAAGAGCAAAATTGGGCTTAGGCAAAACCCAAATATTTCTAAAACTCAACAATCCTGGATTAGCCAATTAAAAAATAGATTTCAGAAATAGTAAATATACCATTGAAATTAGATATGTTCACTTGTACAATTTTAATGATTTGCACCAAATTTTAGAAGATTTGGATAAAAATATAAAGCTTGAAAAACGAGTATTGACAAAAAAAAAATGTAAGTCCTTTTAAAATATGAGTTTAGCTTGGGTTTACACATTTAATTTTTGAGTAAAACCCGATTTTTTTAGTTTGTAATATATTATAAGGATAATGTAAATTTAGCCTCTAAACTTGACAATTAGGTCCACTTTGATACTTTTGAACTTGTTAGCTTGATTTATTTTGATCCACGAACTTGGATGATATAAAAGTTTGATAACGTGGCACTATGAGATTGTACCATGTCATCACCTCAAAATAAAAAATTATTCCCCAATATCATGCTATGAATAACTGGGATTTCCAAAAGAATATACCATTAGTTTGATGATAAATAAAAAGGAATATCGAAAATTCGATTAGTTAAAGCTGAAACAACTACTTTCAAAGTAATAGAAAGAAAAACAACAACCAGAGTGAGAGAGTCAGAGTCGAAAAAGAGGATTCATCACTTATTTCTCTCATTCAAAATCGTGAATGAAACTTTAATCTCGCACAACTCATAAATGATAAAACAATTTATATAAATTTTACAGTGATGACGCGTACAAACTTAGAGTGTCACATATGGTGTTCTAATAACCGGATAAGTGGTTGAACCACTTGGATCACCAATTCTCGAATCAACCGTTTTGATAGGTTCAACTACTAGAACAATACTAAATAAATAAATAATATTTTTTATTAAAGCTGTTCAACCTATTCAACTATTGGTTTTTGTCACAGTTTATATTATTACCAGTTTCGAGTAGTTTTTCGATTAAATCTTTTCTATTATTTTTGTTTGGATCGGTACTATTCTCTATCCAATCGGTTTGACCGACTAATCTAGTCATGTTCCAAGAACATTGGTCACGTCATCAAATAATGACGAAATCCAAGTTTAATGACCAAAATAGATTTAGTTTTTCAAGGTTAGGTATCAAAATAAAAGAAAGAAAAAATACAGGTACCAAACTGGATCTAGTTGCCAAGTTAAAATTTTTTTTATCCATATATTATATTGTGTAATCTAGAACACGTAAAAAAATAAATCTAGAGTAATATATAAAACTATAATGTAGAATCCAAGTCCTATGTCAAGTGTTCATCTTCCTCGAGAATAGTCTGGGTTCGAATCTTCCTTATACAAATAAATACAAAACTAAATGTTAAAAAAATTTAAAAAATGAAATATATATAATTACTAAATATTTAATATTTTACAAAAATTAAGCGGGTGAGCCTAAAATGACTTGATTTAGTCATCTGCAAATATGAGTAGTCTTAGCAAAGTTTTAAGTCCATATTTTGGTTGAGTCGAGTTTTGATAAGTATAAAGTAAACCCGACCCAAAACTGACTTAACCCATCCATAAACACCTCTATTTCAAATTTTATAAAATTACAAATTAATATAATAATAAAATTATATTTTAACCCTTTAAAATATACAAATTATTATTCATTCTCTAAAACAAATATTCTTGTACAACTCTTCCTTTATTTATCAATTAAAATTGAAGAAATGTTTAGAGAGAGGAAAATTTATTAACAAATATTGAATAATTTTATTTAAAAAATTATTTTAACTAATTGAATATTAATATGTTGATGACATGGCAAATTTGGTTTGACTTTTTAGTTGATTTCAACCAAGACTTGAATGCTTAAAAACTAAAAATAAGAAAAAGTCTTTGTAAATTATTTTCCTCTGTATTATTTTCACAGCCTTGAAGAGAGGGATTAATATAACTTAGGGAATCATACGGATCAGGTCAAATGAATAAATCGTCCAGTTCAGAGTTAGATAACAAGCGAAGTCTAGGTGGATTCTTCCGCGGGTATTGTCCAAGTCAATCGGTTTTCTCTTAAGTCTTTTCCCCAATTTCTTCTTTATCTTCGCATCTTTAGTTTAGTTGAATAGTTAATTTTAGATTAGATAAAAATCCACTTAATTCGTAGGCTAAATAATAGAAAGAGAGTTAATATTAGTACTTTTGGTTCCTTTGGGTTCGACAATCTGATCTTGCCACTAGCTATACTACTGTTCGATAGGTGCACTTGCCTCTATCGTTGTCTTAGTTAGTTTCCAGGTTCGATCATTCTTTTTATAAATTTTTAAGACTCGACAGACACGATCACAAATGAAGTTAATCTTATGGCAAATGCTTTACCAATTTTGTTTTATTGCAACCTCTTTATTTGTCTGAAAAATATTGTAATATCTATAAGTTGATAATTTAATCAATGTACATTTAGATTTAGTCGATTTAATATTGTTTTCTTGAAATTTAAAATTTCAATTCGCATAAATTCTAGCAACTAAAATTATTCAACTATTAATCTTATATTATGTAAAATTATAGATTTAGGCCGTGTTCTTTAATCTAATCATTCATGTAATTTTCAAATTTTGAAATCTTAGTTTTGTTATGTTAAAATTTTCTATTCCCAGAACCTTATACAATAAACATGATATTATATTTGAAATGTTATATCGACTTGTTATATTCACATATACTCACAAAATTTCATCATTGCCATTTTGAGTCGTTGAATTTAATGGGTTATCATTTCGAGTCGACTGAAATTTCAAGACTCGAATAATATAGAGACTAAATCCACAACTTATGTATAGTATGGGACTAAAAAGCGAATTTGACTTAATGTGTTCAATTGTTACTATTTGTGCACGAACTAAAATTTTAAAATTCAAACAATATAGGATTAAAATGATCAATTTTCCAAATTGGAGTACAGAGACCAAATTCATGACTTGTAAATAATACAGGGACTAAAAGCATAATTAAAAAATTTTAAATTATTTTCACTTCAAAATTCAAATAAATCCATTTAAATATGTAGAGTAAGATTAAATTGGGCTGCATTTGATCAAATGGAATCCACAAAATCAATAGGTGGGCTACCAAAAGAAGAGCAAAATTGGGCTTAGGCAAAACCCAAATATTTCTAAAACTCAACAATCCTGGATTAGCCAATTAAAAAATAGATTTCAGAAATAGTAAATATACCATTGAAATTAGATATGTTCACTTGTACAATTTTAATGATTTGCACCAAATTTTAGAAGATTTGGATAAAAATATAAAGCTTGAAAAACGAGTATTGACAAAAAAAAAAAAATGTAAGTCCTTTTAAAATATGAGTTTAGCTTGGGTTTATACATTCAAAGTTTGAGTAAAACTCGATTTTTTTAGTTTGTAATATATTATAAGGATAATGTAAATTTAGCCCCTGAACTTGGTAACTAGGTCCACTTTGATACTTTTGAACTTGTTAGCTTGATTTATTTTGATCCACGAACTTGAATGATATAAAAGTTTGATAACGTGGCACTATGAGATTGTACCATGTCATCACCTCAAAATAAAAAACTATTCCCCAATATCATGCTATGAATAACTGGGATTTCCAAAAGAATATACCATTAGTTTGATGATAAATAAAAAGGAATATCGAAAATTCGATTAGTTAAAGCTGAAATAACTACTTCCAAAGTAATGGAAAGAGAAACAACAACCAGACTGAGAGAGTCAGAGTCGAAAAAGAGGATTGATCACTTATTTCTCTCATTCAAAATCGTGAATGAAACTTTAATCTCGCACAACTCATAAATGATAAAACAATTTATATAAATTTTAAAGTGATGACGCGTACAAACTTAAAGTGTCACATATGGTGTTCTAATAATCGGATAAGTGGTTGAACCACTTGGATCACCAACTCTCGAATCAACCGTTTTGATAGGTTCAACTACTAGAACAATACTAAATAAATAAATAATATTTTTATTAAACCTGTTCAACCTATTCAACTATTAGTTTTTGTCACAGTTTATATTTTTACCAGTTTTGAGTAGTTTTTCGATTAAATCTTTTCTATTATTTTTGTTTGGATCGGTACTATTCTCTATCCAATCGGTCTGACCGACTAATCTAGTCATGTTCCAAGAACACTGGTCACGTCATCAAATAATGACGAAATCCAAGTTGAATGACCAAAATAGATTTAGTTTTTCAAGTTTAGGTATCAAAATGAAAGAAAAAAAAATACAGGTACCAAACTGGATCTAGTTGCCAAGTTAAATTTTTTTTATCCATATATTATATTGTGTAACCTAGAACACATAAAAAAATAAATCTAGAGTAATATATAAAACTATAATGTAGAATCCAAGTCCTATGTTAGGTGTTCATCTTCCTCGAGAATAGTCCAGGTTCGAATCTTCCTTATACAAATAAATACAAAACTAAATGTTAAAAAATTTAAAAATGAAATATATATAATTACTAAATATTTAATAATTTACAAAAATTAAGCGGGTGAGCCTAAAATGACTTGATTTAGTCATATGCAAATATGAGTAGTCTTAGCAAAGTTTTAAGTCCATATTTTGGTTGAGTCGAATTTTGATAAATATAAAGTAAACCCGACCCAAAATTGACTTAACCCATCTATAAACACCTCTGTTTCAAATTTTATAAAATTACAAATTAATATAATAATAAAATTATATTTTAATCCTTTAACAATGTACAAATTATTATTCATCCTCTAAAACAAATTTTCTTGTACAACTCTTCCTTTATTTATCAATTAAAATTGAAGAAATGTTTAGAGAGAGGAAAATTTATTAACAAATATTCAATAATTTTATTAAAAAATTATTTTAACTAATTGAATATTAATATGTTGATGACATAGCAAAATTGGTTTGACTTTTTAGTTGATTTCAACCAAGACTTGAATGCTTAAAAACTAAAAATAAGAAAAGTCTTTGTAAATTATTTTCCTCTATATTATTTTCACTTTGCTTAGTCAGAAAGCAAATATTTAAATGTCTAGAAGGATGGATTTCATCACTATTATCTCTGGATAAAAATAAACAGAAAAACGAAATAAAAAATAAAAATATTTTTGAGGTTTTTTTTAAAGTTAAAACCGATATATCTCTAACATAGTTCGATTCAGATCTAATTTAAAATTAAATTTTAATTTATTTATCTTGAATTTAATTTAAAAAATTAAAAATATATTCTATCCAACAGAACATATCACAATTTTTATATTTATTTTTATCAAAATAGAATATTATTTTAATGATAGAGCAAATATTAATATAAAATTTTATTATGATTATGTTTCAAACTAATATTATATATAAAAGTATGAATTTGGTTGAAATTGTAAAGTATGAGAGTAAAATATGAATTTGGTTGAAATTGTAAAGTATGAGAGTAAATATATTTTTTAAATTTTGCTTGAAGAAGTCGATGAAAAGTGCTATATTTTTCATCTTGGACCAGAAAAAGAAGCAGTGACTAAGTCAGGCCGGCCCCCTAAAAGGTAAATTTCTATTTAGGTCCTTAAAATTTTTTAAAAATTATAAATTAGTAAAAGTAAAATTATACTTTGGCCCCCCTAAAATTATAAAAATTGATTTAATCCTTTACAAATTAGAAAGATATAAACTACAAAATATTAATTTTTCATCCGGCCCCCTAAAAAATTGTCCTGGCTTTGCCCCTGAAAAGAAGCCTAGAAAGGGAGAATAAAATATTGGAGTAAAGTGCAATATATATATATATATATATATATAAGGAAAAGTAAAGCATAATCATATTAATATTAAGGTTTCGTTTGTTTTACTAAAAATGACTTCTGAAAAATGATTTACTTTTCTGGAAAAGTTAATATTTTCTGGTGCTTGGAGGAATCTGTGTAAAATATTTTCTATTGTTTGGTAGATTTCTTAAAAATATTTCATAAAAGTTATTTTCAATTAAACAAACATGAATTTGAGATTTTCTTATTTTTTATTATTTAATTGAATTTATTTTTATCTATAATTTTATATTTTACATTTTTTTGCACATATAAAAATATTATGTTAAATTGATTCATTATAACGTTATTTTTAATTACATGAATACTAAGTGGGTATTTTTATTTAAAATATGACATCAACAAAATTGACAAAAAATTAACGATGTCAACAATTGGACTTGATTTTCAAATTTCAAAAGTAAATGGACTAAATTCTTGAAAATAAAAGTACAAAGACTAAATTATAAATATGTGAAGTGTACATAAACTTATAATATAATTTAACCTTTATACTACAAAACATTTATTATTAATATATTTATAATTGTAATAAATATTTATTATTAAAATATTAATATTAAATATTTTCAATAATATGTGAATAATATTATTGAAAATTATTATTTTAAATTTTATTTTAAAATAAAATTGAAATATTAAATAATTTATTAAAATAATAAATTATATTTATTATATGACTAAATCTAACTAATTAAATATGTATGTTTAATAATATTGAAAATATAATATTTTAAATATTTTTAAAAATAAAAATAAAATTTATTATCAATATAATAATATTAAGCTTGATTTAAGTTAATTTTATATAAAAATAAAATTATCTATTGAAGAGTTCTTTTTCTTTCAAAAGGGTAAGTCATTTTACAGGAAAAAAAAGGTTTATTTTTGTAATGGCCTAAATTGAAGGTTATCAGAATAATGGTCTCAAACCATAAATCTGATTTAAAGAGAAATTTATTTTAATATGTTTGCATGAATATTTATATGATAGGAAATATTTTATAAATATTTATAAAATGTTAGTAATGTGGTATTGAAATTTCGTTAGAAAATTTTAACGTTTGGGTAGATAATTAAATGAAAAGGGACTAAAAGGAAATTATGCCATTCTTTATAGTTGAGGCGGCATACACATAAAAATATCAAAGATTTTTATAATTAAAAATATATATGATTACTTAATAAATTAAGAATATTTATTATTTAATATATTATATTATATTATATTATTATATAAATAGGTAAAAAGAAATATAAGAAAAAAAAAAGAAGAGAAATAGAAACAGAATAGGCAAACGAAACAGAGAAGGAAAGAAGGAAGGAAAGAAAAGAAAGAAGAAAGGGAAAATTGAAAGTTTGAAGCTTGGAAGTTGATAGGTAAGTTAATTTAGCCCTTTTTACTTAATTTTGATGTTTTAGAAGCCTTGGAACAAGGTTTTGATGAAGCTAAGTTGTCATATTGAAAGTTTGTGAGCTCTCAAGTATATTTTATGATGAAACAAAAACATGAATTAAGGACTTAATTGAATGAATTTCAAGTTAGAATTGAAAGATGGATTTAATTGAGAAGTAAGCTATAAGAAAACAGTTTTGGGACAGCAGCAGTAGAGTAACTTTGAAAAACCACTAAAAATCGTAGAAGTGGAATTAGAAGTTGAGTGAGATATGAAATTAAATCTTATTGAGTCTATTTTCATATGAAATAAACATAGAAAGAAAAGTCATTCTGTATTTTGATATATTTATATATTTGTAAGACTGGTTCAGAGTGATTTCGAGATCCCTGTTCTGACTTTGAAAAATCATAAAAATTGAATAAAAATAATTAGGGCTTAAATTTATATGGTTAGACTCCTTAATGAGTCTATTTTAGAATAAACAAACTAAAACATCATTTGAATTCTTTATAAGGAGAAAATTGATTTGTAGTTAAAAGTGGTCTGAACTGTCAAATAGTAAAACAAGGGAAATTTTAATGAATAAACTGTACTAATTGGCTAAGCCAAATATTCTGGAAATTTTATGGTATAAATATATGTGAGTCTAGTTTTAGGAAAAATTAACGGTTCTTCAATTGGAGTTCTGTAGCTCGAGAAATAAATAATTTAGTGACTGTGACTCAAGTAGACAGCTTTGAATGAATTATGAACAATAATAGAATTATAGTGAATGCTACATGTGAACATGAAATGTGTTGAATTGATGATTGAATTTATTTATTTAGATTCGGAAAACACAAATACGAAGTTAGATAGAGGAAAGGAAAAAAGTCCCGGATTAGTAGATTTTTGTGTTCGAACAAGTATCGAGGTAAGTTCATATAACTTGTATTATATTCTTAAATGCTTGAAATGTATGTTATTGATGTGAATATGATTTCAATGTTCATTGTATGAAAGTTGATGAAACATTGATATATTTGATAAAAAGTAGAAGAAATCCGGTTGAATGAAAGGAAAATTCGATGGATCTCTGAAAAGGAATTGACGGTAAAAGGATCTAGCCGGACGGGTGATCCTATCTGATATAGCCCTCCGAAGAATATGTGGAAAATGGATTTAGCCGGATGGGTAATCCGAATTAAGGTCTGAATTTAGCTGATGGTAATTGGATCCAAGCTCATTAGAGTAATTGTCGTTGTGGGATTTAGCCTGGATGGTAATCCAGACAATACTCTATGAGTTTATATTACTGAGATTTAGCTCTGACCTGGTAATCCTCTGTAAGGATGAGGTTCAGCAGGAGTGTGCTATTTGAAATGGAAATGTGCGCACATGAACATGAATTGACGGACCTAGATTGTACACTAAAAGTGTACTTCTGAAAATCCATCGAAATTTCGAGTAATTCAATGGGATAAATATGGAAATATAACAAAGAAACGGAAATCATGGTATTGGTGAGCTCATCAATCATGGTATATATTATTGGTATATGGAAATTATTGGATTAACTTGAATGTTGAGTTTGTGTATGTTAGGGCAATAGTGCATTGAATGGATATATGAATGTTTATTGCTTTGTATTGAAAATATTAGGTAAGTATATTTCTTGTTACATGAGCTTACTAAGCACAAAGTGCTTACCCTATTTCCTTTTTCCTGTTTTGTAGTGTTAGGAGCTCGGAGGTCGGATTCGGTAGAGGCGATCACACTATCAACCCCAAGATTTTGGTATATAAAGAAACTTTATTTTGGAAATCAATGGCATGTATAAGCTAATAAAGTAGATGTTAATATGAAATGAATGTAAGGTCATCCATTGGTATGGCTAACAAATTTTAGTTTTAGTATGTAATGAGGTTATCTTATAAATATGCATGAATTTTATTTTGAAAATATGTTGAATTGGAATGGTCTCGGTTTAAAAAAAAATTGTAAACTCCGGTAATGCCTTGTACCTTATTCTAACAACAATACGGGTAGGGGGTGTTACAATTTTACCTTGACGTGTAAGTCATTTTCCGTTGACCAAACTATTTTCGTGAAACAAACACGGAAAATGCAGAAAATATTTTCCATAGAACCTTTACATGTAAATAAACGGACCCTTATTAATATTAATGAGAAAGTTTCTTCTGTAATTTTGAGTGTATGAATTGAGTTTATTGATTTGGTTTTTAGCTTGTCTGTATCTTCAGCCTGTTTGTTGTTTTAATGTCTTTTTCATTAATGAATTTCGTTTTTCATAAAAGAAGAACATTAATATTAACAAATAGGTGCATATAAAATGTTAAAATAGGGAAATTACGTATTTAAATGTGCTAGAATGTGTATTATTTTGATTATTATAATAGCAACAATACCAATTGAGTTAAAACTCAATCAATATACAATAATACATTTAAACCATTACAAAGTAAATTAATCGTTATAAACCACAAAACTAACCCGACATAAAAAAAAAATACATTGAATAAAACTTACATATGACAAGATTTAAACTAGAATACTATCTATAAAAATACTATAGAGATCTATGTATTAGAGTCAAATTATATTTTATCCTTTCTAGTATTAAAAAAAAAACAGTTTAGACCTTATACTTTAGATGAAATAGTAAATTAATCATTTTTGTTAAAAATTTACCAATATTGTACTGTTAAAATTGGTTAGACCGACGGAGTAATTAGACAGTGAGGCATGACGTACCATGTGTACATCATGCTGATGTACAAAAATCAAATTTAACAAAATGACAGATTTCTTTAATTAAAATAATATCTCTTATTCAACGCTTAAATCAATTCACCAAAAAACATCAAGAAATGCTAACTTTAAAGTCTAGCACTAAAAAGACACAAAAATCCCCTATAGCAAAAAGTTCGTAATGAAAGTCAACTCAGTGAGTAGAACGATTCATCTGACTTGTATTCTTTAGGAGTTCCGAGTTGTGGTGTTGTTGGGCTTGAACTAAGGCCACCACCATTTTCTCTCCTCGTTTTCTTCAACCTAGAACACATGGACAAAATTTTCATACAATATTTAAAGAAGCCTTTGATTATATTGATCTTAATTTGGCCTCTTTTTGGTGGCAAATTTTGTTGGGTCATCTTTGAAGAAACAGGGGAAAAACAGAGGAAACAACTTTGTTTTTGGTTCTTGTAATGAAAAAAAAAAAAAAAAAGAAGGGATTTTGTGAAGATAAAATTTAAAAAAAAAAAATGAAGTAGGTATTGATTCAAAATAATTAAGGGAACAAAAGGGGTTTAAAGATGAGATTTTTGAAGAGGAAAAAAAAAAAAAACAGTGTGTAAATTTTGATAAGGAATGAAGAGAGTGGGTGGTATATATAGCGATGGAAGTGTTGAATTCAATTACGTGGGTCATTCATTTACTTCCTCAGTAAGATAAAATGGAATATATGTATATATATATATATATATGAATTATTGAGGAGGACAGTAATTTTATTCATGATTACTTTTTCTAATAATGTAATCTCTAAAGTTTGTTTGGTCCATGAAACCATTAACACGAGGGCCATAGGTTGTCACATGTTTAAAAGATCGATTTGATTCGCAAGTTATTTTAATATGAAGATTATAGTGTTTGTTATAAGGTTCAATCGATAGCTTAACTTATTTGAGCTTCAACTCAACTCAATAATTTTCTGAATATACTCGGAAGAACTGAAAATAACATCTCTTTTAATGATAGCCAATGATAAAAAAATTCATAGATATACAAACAAGTTCACCTCCAAATTTCTTTCTATCAATCGTCATAAAACAACATTCAATGTTATAATGCTTCTAACTAGTCTCAAATTAGAAACACAAACCGATGTGTGATTTGTACGGAAAAATTTGAATATTTTAGTTCAGTTTGTTTCACTTAAAATGATTTATGGAAAATGATTTTTGGAAAATGATCTATTTTCTGCAAAACTAATATTTTTTTGTGTTTAGATGAATTTTTGTAAAATATTTTCTGTTGTTTAATAAATTTCTTAAAAGATGTTTTCAATTAAACAAACATACATTTGAGATTTTCTTATTTTTAATTGTTTAATTGAATTTATTTTTATCTATAATTTTATATTTTACATTATTTTTGTATATATTAAAAATATTATGTTAAAATCAAATTCATTACGTCATTTTTAATTACATGACTATTAAGTGAGTATTTTTATTTAAAAACGTGACATTAACAAAATTGACAAAAAAAATTAACGATATCAACAATTAGACTTGATTTTCAAATTTGAAAAGTAAATAGATTAAATTCTTGAAAATAAAAGTACAAAGATTAAATTACAAATATGTGAAATGTACATAGACTTATAACATATTTTAACATTTATACTACAAAACATTTATTATTGATATATTTATAATTGTAATAAATATTTATTATTAAAATATTAATATTGAATATTTTCAAAATATGTGAATAATATTATTTAAAATTTATTAAAATAATAATTATATTAATAATTTATTATAGGACTAAATATAAATAATTAAATATGTATGTTTAATAATATTAAAAATATAATATTTTAAATATTTTAAAATAAAAATAAAATTTATTATCAATATAATAATATTAAGATTGATTTAAGTTAATTTTTATATAAAAATAAAATTATCTATAGATGAGCTTTTTTTAAAAATAACTTACAATTTTCAAAAAGTAAGTTATTTTATAAGAAAATGGCTTATTTCCTGTAAGTCATTTTCTGTTTGACTAAACTATTTTCTATGAAACAAACACAAGAAAATGCAAAAATATTATCTGTAAAACCTATTACATGTAAACAAACGGACCTTTACATTATTCTTCAAATAATTCTTATATTCAAACTACAAAATAAAATCAAAATGTAAACGAATGAAAAAACCCATTATAATAACCGCATAAATTTGCATTTCCAACAATTGTAAAAACAAAAGCACAAATATGCCTTACAAAAATGTTCACACTTCACAATTGAGGGGTTGAAATGTTTGTACAAGAGATCTAGGATTTCTATTATTTTATTATTATACTGTACCATTAAAAAACATGACATCATCTTAGACCTGCTTAGTACAATAATCCGGAAAGTGAACACTACTATTACTTTCCTTCAAATGTAGTTCTTCTTGTACTTTGCATAAACGACACACTACCAAACAAAAAATGTAGTTTTAGAGGTTTTAATGGGGGCCAGCTCAGACACCACAGTAAATCCATCTCTGAAACACAAACAATATGCTAACTCTATATACACCATCAATCAAATTCATTGATTCTTGAACAAAAAAAGTAAAACTGGGTTCCAGTCGGAGCATGAGCAACCACCATATTTTTCCTTTCGGGGTGTGTATTGATCAGCATAGGGAGAGAACCAACCTGGCAGTTAGTTGATAAGATCGTATACTGCAAGCACTCTGCGGTGCAATCAAATTATATCAAGCAATTGCCGTTGCAGAAGCTCAGTTCGCCTGCAAAAATATTCAAGGAAACCTGGACCTATATTAAGACAGGATATAAACTGTTCAAACACTCAAAAATACGAGCAAATTAGGCCACGTATGCTATATTAAAGAGTAAACTAATCTTTTTTGTTAAAAATCTCATTCATTTTTACTGCTAGCGTGATTGACAAAATAACTAAATAGTTCCATATAACGAGCCTTGTGTACCTCATTCTGCCGTATAGGGACCAATTTTTACTAGTAAAAATGAATGAAATTTTTAACAAAAGTACCATTTTATTTTTTAATCCAATGTATAATGACAAATTTGCTCTTTTTTTTTACTAAAGGGGACCAAATGCAACTTGACTCCTAATACAAGGGCCTCCATGATACTTTTACCACATGCGGAAATATCTACAACTATTTCTAGTTCAATGTTACCTGCTCATTTGCAGTCACCGTGTATTCACCTAAGTTGTTGGGAGTTTTTGATTCTTCATGAGGCTGCTAAAGGGGACCACTTACAAGTCAACATATGCTATCCTCAACATGAGGCCAATATTGCATGAAGTTGCTCTTTTGGCAAAGCATTGTCAAAAAAGAGTATTCTGACAACAATTACATCCCGAATGTTCTGTCATACAGATCACCCATCCTGTACTTTGAATCTTCATAACCAGAATAAAACTTGTTAAATCCCAATCTCTCGTTTCTGAGGAGCTCAGCGATGCCAGCACTGTTTCCACCTTGGACCTCATTCCATCCATCCCAATGAAGACCATTTGACATATGTGAATTCCTTGACTGTTGGAGAGGCAACTGTGCATATGGGGATATATTGTTCACTTGTGATTGACCCATTAGCCTAGAAGAAAGTCCATAAGAGTCATTAAGTGAAGAAAAGCTATCCCCGACGTCGTGTCTTAGGTTCTGATGAGGAGAAAGAGATCTCTGCATCAGTAGCTGAACTCTGGCTTCATTTTCGTAGGGACTTAACTGTGGAGGAAAATTTGATCTAATATCTAAGCCTGAATTGTTGAGCCCTCCTTGATGTCTACCCTTACCAACTGCCAAAATTGCTGGATCCATAAATTCTACATCCTCGGCACCACCAAAACCACCACTAACTGGAGCCAGATACGAATTTCGTAACAGGGATGAAGAGTCCATCAAGTGATTTCCTGAAAAAGAAAAAAACGGTTGGCATCAATTTGCAGGCAATGAAACACCTAAAGAGTGCAAGCCAATAATTAAAAGGGAACCTACCGGGTGTGTCAAAACTGTGGTCTACTCTCTCATGAGAAGAAAAGCCTGGGGTGGAGCCCTGCTAGGAACAGAGAATCCAGGTGGGGCTGACACTTGAGCTCTTGAAACTGCCATGAACCGTTGAAAAAAGGATCAGTATAAACTTAATCGACAAAAAACTTCAACAAAATGCTCAGTACAGACAGAAAAGTTGAACCAAGTCGATTGGGGGTACTTTGAAGTCATAAAAAACAAATTTCAGATGAAGATGAAGACAGAACCGTTCATACAAAATTACAAAACAAAGAAAACACATCAATTTATAACAAACTAATTTATCTTTAATGATGTTAAAGATCGCATTATGAGCATGCTTGTTGCATGATTAGAATTGCAAGAAACCAGATACCGCTTAACATTCTGACAGCAAGTGTAATACGTAGCAGGCAGCATTGAACTATGAGAGAAGCAGAGTAAATTCCTAGAAACTCACCAGAAAGCTTATTAGAAGAGAGAAGTGAAGGACTGCCAGTAAACTTCTCATATTCATCAAAACTACTTGGAGAAAACCCATTAGAAATTCCAAATGCATTCAGATAGAGATCCCTGCTTTCAGCAAAATCTTGGCTAGAAATGTGGTTCTGTGGCATTTGCCTAAAAACACTAAACGAGGACTCAACACCAAAAGGATGATAACTAGAATCTTCCTGTCTTGCAAATGAGAATCTGGACTGACTGCTATTCAGAGCCTTCCCTGAGCTAGATAATTTGAGAGAACTGGGCTGCTGCTGGTCAGTGTCACCCAACAGTTTAGCCAGGTTCTGAGGTGAAGGAAGGGACTCATCCCATGTATCAAAATCTAATGACAATATGTTTGAAATTATGCTGTTCTCTCCTGTATCTTTGGAAGTGTTGCTCTCAGCATTACCAAGGAATCTTCTCATCTGTTTCCCTTTCTCTTGATTTGAAACCAGAAGGTTGCCTTCAGTGGTAATACCAGAACCAATACTACTACTTATGTGCTTCTGAGGGTATCCATTTGATAAAGATGAAACACTTGATCCATGAAGATGTAAACTAGCACTAACTTGATTATCTACAAAGAAAGCATCAGCATTCGAACTAACAGCACCACAAGCATCACCATTTTGGAAAGAATGGGACCTAGAAAGATTTGATAAATGCAGTGGAATTGGTGAATTAGGCATATAATTTGAACGGCTAATAACTTCTGGATCCTTGAGTCTTTGATTATCAAAAGACAATATGTCTTCCTCAATTTCAGAACTTGAACTTGCCACTGCTTGCGTTTGAGTAACAATTCTCCAATCAGACTGCTCTTTTGAAACAGACACCCTATCAGGAGATGTTGCAGATCTCCCAGGGGATGTGGAACTTAAAGGTTCCCGGTAGTGCTCAGTACAACATTGTTGTAACCCCTGACTACTAGAAGAGCTGTTTGATCCATGATCAGAAGCTGAACTGCTAGGTCTAACTACATTTAAATGTCCATTCGCGACATTCCTATCTGAGGTCAAGGATGCAACATCAGAGCACAAGCTCTGTATCTCCCCATCATTAGAGGACATACTCCTCCTTTTCTCACTGGAGGAAATAAAACACTTCCCACCATGGTCAAAGATGGAGCTTGTAACAGTTGATAGTGTATACGTGCTCGGGTCATTATAACTGGATACTGGAGGACAAGATATCTGGCTGCTTAATGATTTAGAAGTAGGAACTCCATCAGGTGAAGAAGGTTCCTCTGGAGCAGTAGTTCGAGAATCTAAAACAGTATTTTGTTCTAAAGAATCAGGTTTACCCTTCAAATACATAACATCAATCTCCTCAGACAGGTTCTTTTTAGCATCATCATGTAATGCAAAAGCCCGATTTGTGTTCATTACTGCAGATAGAAATGGTAACGTGCTGCTAACTGTATCAGATTTCTGCTTAGAAGGTCCATTTGAACATGTTAAACTGGCCGATTGTGGCTGATTTAAAGCACGCATTCCCCTGCCAGAACATTCAGACTTTTAGCACCAAAAAATAAAAGTGACAGTGTGTAAGAGAACACCAAAAAGACATACCATGAAGCTCCAGCAGGAAGACCAATAGATCTACCAGTGCTTTCATTTGAGGTAGAATCTTTTTGACTGCTCAATACCATATTCTGTACCATATACAAAATCACAACCTAAGTCAGGCGCAGAAGCCAAGCATACATGTTGCTTTAACCAATACCCATCTCCACCCACCCTACTGTTTGAAAAAATTATTCTTTCAATCACCCAAGATAAAAACAATCGCACTACTAACAAGTGTGGAGAAGAAGTGCTAGCAAGTAGAGCACAATTTAGCAATTTTCCTAAATTAATAGGTAATAATATAACTAGCTGTTTTTGTTTGGGAGTAGAATGACATGAACTTACATTAGGAGCATTTTTAGAAAAGGGTTTTGCTGTAGAAGCAGAAATGTTGGGGCAATAATCATCCACCGGGGGAGGTAACATAGTCCCAGCACGCCGATGCATATTGTTTGTTGTACCAGTTATTTGTTGAACCCTACTCATTTAAACAACTTAGTTTTTTTTATTCAACCAAGAGAAGAAATTACAAAAAACCTCGAGGAGAACCCGGAAAGCATGCTAAGAATTGGAATGTTGCAATAAAAAGTTAAAAGTAGATTCAACAGATCCAAATTTTAATTTGAAACTCAGATTTAGATAGAAAGAATTGTAGTAGTTGACCCATTTTTATAGAATGAAACAAAGAGAGAACCATTAAAATCACAAAAGAAATGTTGAGAATCCAGGAAACAGCAATGAGAAGAAAGATAATCCTTTTGAAACGTTATCTCAATAATGGGATAATCCAAGAGACAAAAAAATAAAAGGTCCCAAAAAACCCTTTGCAGGAGTAAGCTTTCCAGTAATTAACAGCATTCTATCTTCATTTACTACTTGCATATGAGATAGATAGCACTCTTTGGAATGGGCAGGCTACTATATCACTATATATTCATATGACGGCTCTAATTAGCCTTTCTAACAAAAGAACAATGTCTTATAGCTGATGCATACATGCATTTATTTGAAATAGAAAGCATCTTCAAATTAGTTTCCTTTATCTCACAAAATATGTTACATGCAAGCTCAACAAAAATGAACTAAATAAAGAAAATAAAAGAAAGAGATGACAGCTATAATGGAGTAGCAAACTCAAAATGAATATACCTTGTGTATGCTGATATAATCTCATCTTTTGTGAAACTATCCTCTTGAGAACCAATCTCGTGCAAATATAGACAATCAGGATTGCTGCAAGGCTGAAAACCAACCCAAAAATTATTCAATTACATTTGATATATTAGTTTCTAAATAATAAATAGAATTTTCAACTCAAAGAAAAATGAACAGAAAACACTTCTAAGCATACCATATTTCTCAGCCATGCATGACAATACTTTGTTGTACCAAAGCATGCCCTGAAATACATATTCCAAATATTTGAGATTATAACCAAGAACAGCTATGCATCCAACCATTAACAAAAGAAAAACTCCAGAAGAAAGTTCCCATACTTTAATGGTTTGCCATCCAAGACAAACACATGTACAGATTGGATACAACGAATTGCTTCCTCCTCTTTTGAGTAAGTAATATATCTGTAAACAGGGAAAACAAATGTAAGTTGAAAATGAAAAATACTAATAACAGATAACCATCAAAAAGGCAGGAAGACAAAAATATTTAATATAATAAATAGATTTTCTTCCTTTCTGAAGAAATCTAAATATATGAAATAAAATGCTTCTACTAAAGATTTAGCAAGCAAAATAATAATGTCTTAACATTTGAAAAACTATAACCTAATACAAGATATTTCTGCACTTACACACTACATGTATTGTTTGGAAATTGCTGGATGGTACCAGCAGCAGTCCTAGACATGGATACTTTTAGAACTTTACCATATTGACCAAAATATTCTTGGCGTTGGAGAAGCTGCAAAAAAGGTATACTGGTTTAGTCTTCATAAAAGCATAACAGTTAGATACAAATGCACACACAATGGATAGAATGAGAGTGTACGTCTTCATCTGCCAGATTAAGCGGTAGCCCAACTATGTAAACAAGATTCCTTTGGATGACTCGCACATTGCTCAGTTGCTTCCTTCCTTCAGATGATTTAGTCTTTGCCTTTTGTGACTTCGTTTTTCTCCCCAAATTAATTTCAGCAACCAACCTGCTCAGATAGAGGGAAAAAACCTATTTGTATGAGACTGGCAAAGCAAATATTTCAATACTTTTACAAGAATAAGATGTGTGGGAGCTTGACCTCTCACAGTTAGCTGCCATCCCTACAATTTTTTCTTTATCATAAGCGCTACGACACGCTGGGCACCTCCCCTCAGTCTTATCCTTCTCAGCCATATCCATTATATGATGCCAACACCAAACACATATCTGCCACGAAGAGCAATAGAGATTAGACCAATGATGGACATTAAATCTCCACCTTTTTCCCACATTCTCACTTTTTGTTTTATTTTTTATTTCTTGTCTGTGATTTGAATTGCCAAACAAATGTAAGAAATGAAATGAAAAGAGTAAAGTGCTTCAGACCTCGTAACCACATTTGCAAGGCTTGAGCTGCTGATCGGTCAAATCCATCTCCTCTGCGCAAAGGGGGCAGGTCCTTTCTCCTGCGTCACTCATGATTTCCTGAACCCCCAAAACAAATAAACAATCACATAACCAAAAAAAAAAAAAAAGCAATACTTTAAGAGACGGCATCAGTGAAACCTCAATTAAAATACCAAAGTAATTAATAAATTTTTTCTTCTTCACATTCCATTTTATCATTACATTACTATTACAATGATCGAAACCCTAAAAAATGCCAATCAAAATACACAAAAAACAGTACCAAAATCAAAATCTCAACCTTCATTCGGGTAAACCGCAAATCAAACACTAGAAATCCTCATTTCCTACTTTACTAATATAAGCCTTTTCAAGAAAACAAAAATACAATCACAAAAATATATCTCGATCGCTTAGTAAATCAATCAATACAGTGAATCCACCAAATCAAATATTCCAACAAAATCAACAATCGAAATTCCCAATCCAATACCTAATCAATAATTACCTACATGCAATACAACATAATCAACAAAAAAGAAACAAACAAACAAAAAAAGATCAATCGAGGCTTTGTAAAATTCAGACTGAGGAACATAAATCAGGGATCTTAAAAGAAGAAAAACAAGAAGAAGAAAAAAAGAACATCGAATGGCGTAATTGGAAATTTAGGGTTTGAGATTAAGATATAGTGATACAGAGATGACTTACAGATAAAGGTTGAGGGATCGAAAAGATGACGATTCTGTGAAGATGAGATTGAACGATGAACAGCAATAACAAAAGACGAAACACGACAAGGAAATGCGAAATGAAAAAAATATTAAAAGAAAAGGAGAGCCTTTAAAAAGAGGGGGTTCTTTTTGGTTCTTCGGATGATGGCTTTTTTGGCTACTTGCAACTGTCTTTTGGGTTAATTTAATCGTGAGTCCTTAAATTATGACCTACATTTTAAATTAGTCTAAAATTCAAATATTTGATTATGTCTTTGAAGTATTATCATTATATCAAGTTAGCTATTTGCTTAGATGTTAAATATTAGCTAGTGGCTTGCTGATTGAGTTTTAACTCGATTGGCATGACTATTGTTATCAATCTAGGAGGATATGGGTTTGAGTGTGTTAAAACATATTATCCTCTTATTTATGGGTTAGGAGAAGACTATATGTATTTTTAGATATTGTGTGAAAAAAAAATGATTAAAACCTATAATGAAATTGTTCAAAAAAAGAAGTTAGTGGCTTTGGTCCTCACAAAAATGATAGATTTATTATTTGTCCCCTTAATTTTTATGAAATTTCAAGTTAGCATGATAATAAAATTACATTTTGACCTCTTCCAATAATTTATAATTTATCATTGGTCCTCTAAAGCAGTTTTCTGATTTCGTCCTTAACTCAAATCTCACGTGGAGTATATTTAAAACACCTATGTTAAATTGTAAATATATGTACCTACTAAAAAGAAAATGCAAATAGAGTAAGGAGTAGAGTGAGCATGGTTTTTGGGCTACTAGCTACCAAGGCCCGCCTAAAAAATGAGAGGTTCTAAAAATATAGGCCGAAAAATGGGCTTAAGTAAAATGAGGCTGCTTAAAAATGGGCAGCCTCGTAAGAATTTTCTTGGCCCGCCCAAATCATTAAAGGCAAAAAAAAATTTTAAATATTATTTTCTTATTGTTTTTCTCTTTATTTTGCTACCATTTTACTATTATGTTTCTATTATTTTGTTGTTATTGTTTAGATATTATATAAAACTTATTTTATTGTTAATTTTGTTATTATTTTAAAGACATTTGTTAATTTTGTTATTATTTTAGAGGCATTTCCTTGTTAAGTTGCATCTATTTTAGTGTTATTTAAGTCTACATATTTTTAAAATTTATTTTCAATTTGTTGAAAATATTTATTTTGATTTTTAAATATTTTGATGTATTATATATATATTTAAAATTATATAAAATAATATAAAAATTAATATGGGCGGGCCGCCGGGCTTGGGTTTTAGTATTTTTATATGGGCCGGGCTTGGGCAAAATTTTAGGCCCATTTTTGGGTCTGCCTGCCCGAGGCCAATGAACAGGCCTAAATTTTAGTTGGGTCCGACACGAACCCGGCCCGCCCGCCCATGCTCACCTCTAGTAAGGAGGCCTTGGCACCCCAATTTTTTTTAAATTTCTCATTTGGCCATTCAATTTTTTAATGATTTGATTAGGCCTTCAAAAATTTTGGAATTTTTATTGAGACCATCAAAATTTTAATTTTATAATTAAATCTATTATAAATTTTAAAAATCTCATTAAGCCCCAATTTTTGAAATTTGAATTAAGACTTAAAATTAAAAATATATATTAAGCCTCAAAATTTAATGGCAAGATCCACCGCTAGTATCTCAACATAAATAACTTAATCTAATATGTTAGAAAAAGAAATAATCATACTATAATTTATTAACACCATATTGTTTAGTATATCATATCCAAGATATTCTTATGGTATGTACACATTTATAATATAATTTGAATGATATAATTTTGATACCTTTTATTTGTATGATTTAGGTATTTTTTTATGTTCGTTTTACAGTTAATAAAGATTAATCCTTTCAAGATTCATTGTTTTCCCCAAATAATGTCATCTTCAGGTTTTGAATTTGAGTTCTCTCATCGAGAGTGTAATGTGCCTAACATTTTTTGGGACCAATTTAAATATTTTTGAAGTTTAAGGATCAAATTATAATTCAGGCGATAGTTTTGGGACGTTGGTTCAATTAAACTTTTTTTTCCTTTCAATTCGGATTAGCATGGGTCCCTCTCTTGGAACGGGGTTTGGTCGTGATTTTTCCGATGTGCGCCGCGTGGGTATAAATTCCAATGGATGGTTCGAATTAATCCTAAGACATCCCTTTGGAAACCACTGGATCGTAGTCCACGACCCACCATGGCATTTGCTTTTATTGCCGCAAGTGGGACCCACTTAGAGGAGATTTTGCTTTTTTATTTTAAAAAATATACCAAATAAAATTTATTAACTTAAATCCAATATTTAATTTCTCAATTTTAATGTGTTAATTTATTAAATAACACCTAAATTCAATTAAAAGCATTAAAAATAGTATTAAAATTCGAGAATTTCTTGATTATTGGCCACATTTCATTTTCTTTGTGATGTGACGACACTCGTTGACTTGTAAGCATCAACGCATTAAAATTTTTAATTAATTAAGCAATGGCTAATATACTAAGTAGGCCCATCAAATTTTGTCTTTTTATTAATAATCCCTCATATTTTTATAATCCTCAACTGAATCCTTAAACTTTAATTTGTGCCCAAATAAAACACCAAAAATATGCGAATACAACAATTTCCATGGGAATTAAAAACTAAATTAGAAACAAATCAAATCATTGGGCTTATTTGGGCAAAAAAAAAGTATAGGGGCTTGTTTTACATGGTAAATTACTCGAAGGACTCTTTTAATAGTTTAGCCTTTAGCAAATTATATCAAAGTCCTATTAAAACGTTGATTAAATATCTATCCTTCCCCACCCATTGATATGTTGGACCATCACATGGCTTTGTATGGTTGACAAAAAATTAAATATAGTGTCAGCTTGTTTCGTTGAAAATGATTTTTAGAAAATAATTTATTTTTTGGTGTTTGAATGAATATGTATAAAATATTTTTTATTATTTGATAAATTTTTTGAAAATATTTCATAAAAGTTATTTTAATGATCATGCATACATTTGACATTTTCTTATATTTTTATTGTTTGATTGAATTTATTTTTTATCAATAAATTTATATTTTACATTGTTCTTTGTAAAGCAAACATGACATAAATATTTTTGTTATAAAACATTACAGTGCAATTTCCTTTTAACAATCGAAATTTATTTTATAATAAAAATAATGTCATTATAAACTTAATAATAATTAATATTTAATTAAAACTTAATTTAAATTACATATATTACATATATGAGAGTATATAATGATATATTAGAATTGTAAGGGATACATGAAGCTAATCATTATTTAAACAAATACTCATATTTTTATATTAGGTTAAAATATGTCATAAGCCCTTGTATTATTGGTAAATTCGAAATTTAATACATGTACTTTTATTTTTGGATTAGTCCTACTTTTTATATATCAAAATTCAGATTTAGTTGTTAGCATTATTAAAAATGTTTTGTTAAATTCATATTCATTATACCGTCATATATTAGTTACATGAATACCGAATTTTTTATTTAAAAATGTGACACCAAAGAAAATCAACAAAAAATTTAACAATGTTAACAATTGGACTTGTTTTCAAATCAAAAGTAGAGGAACTAAATTTTGAAAATAAAAGTATAGGGACTAAATTTTAAATTTGTGAATAGTACATAGACTTAGGGCATATTTTAACCTTTCTACTACAAAATATTTATTATTAATATATTTATAATCGTAATAAATATTTATTATTAAAATATTAATATTTAATAATTTTAATAATATACTGAAGAAAATGACTTATACTTTTCAAATAGATAAATTATGTTACAAGAAAAATAATAAAATATTTATTTTCATTGATCAAATTACTTTTTACTAAAAAATATAAAAATATAAAATTATTTTCTAAAAATTATTTTCAGTGAAACAAACTAAATTATAATATTAGAAAATTAAAAATATAATATTTGATCACACATCACCGGTTCAAAGACCACTATACATAAGCATTATATTTAATATTTACGCTCTAATTTGGTTAACTTTAATTTTACACTTTTAACATAAAATAATAATTTAAACCCACACGAAATTTTTAAAATTTTACTTTTATTGTTTCAACCAACCAAGCTTCATTAATTTTTTTTCCATAATATTTAGATTAACTTATTTTTTTCGATATGCTATTATTATATTGGATTTAAAATTATTAGACATAAATTTTATAATAAATTGCGTTCATGAGGTCTTAATTTCTTTTAATAGATGAAGTAATTATTTCTATATTAAGGCTTAAATTTTTTTCGCTTTAAATTAGTCATTGAACTTAGTAAATTTTAGCATATTGAGGCACGAATTTGACAACTATTTTACACTAGGGCTTAAATTTTAGGATTTTTTTAAAAAAAAAAAATTAAGGATTAAGACAAAAAAAAAGTTTAAGCCCTAATGTAGGAATAATTATCAAGTTCAAGGCTTAACTTAATTAAAAAAAATTCAAATCTTAATGTGAAAATAGTATAGACCAGCTCATGGGTCGGACCACCTGGCCTGACCCGAAGGCCCGTCCGAAATGTGGGAGAGTTTGGGTAAAAATATAATGCTCGTTTAAAAATGGGCCGGGCCTCGAGTAAGGCATTACTCAGGCTCGGCCTGAATTCACTAAATGATAAAAAAAATCTGCATTTATTTTGTTTTTAATTGTTATTTTCTTGTTGTTTTCTCACTATTTTGCTACCATTTTACTATTATGTTGCTATTATTTTGTTGTTATTGTTTGAATATTGTATAAAACTTATTTTATTGTTAATTTTGTTATTATTGTAAAGGCATTTGTTAAATTTTTATTATTTTAGAGGGATTTGCTTGTTAAGTTGCATCTATTTTAGTGTTATTTAAGTCTATATAATTTTTAAATTTTATTTTTAATTTATTAGGAAATATTTATTTTGATGTTTTTAGTATTTTGATGTATTATATATATATATTTTAAAAACTATATAAAATTAATACAAAGTGGTCGAACCCGATTTTAGCTTTTTTATCAGGGTCGAACTTGAGTAAAATTTTAGGCCTATTTTTGGGCCCAACCCGGGACTTATAAACGGGCTTAAATTTTTAGATGAGCCCGACCCGAATCCGACCCGACCTATGAGCACCTCTTAGAAAATAGTTCTCAAATTTATTTAATCTTTTTTATTAAATCTCCTTTCCTTATTAGAAGGGTAAACCTGTCATTTCAAAATTCCAGACAAAATCACCTTTTTTATTTTATTAAAAAACCTTTTTCCAATTTTAGCGGGCTATCCCGCCTTTTTGGTAACATATCAAAACCAAATATCCGATTTTCTCCAAGAAAAAGATTGGCCGTACATCATAAAATTTAAACCGAAATCAAAGCCGTCATTCCCAAAACAATAATCAAACGGCTAAAAACAGTTGGCTATTGCTTATATATATTCCACCCTCTTTGTCACACTGCTTGCGTGCTCAGCTCGTGTCAACTGGTTCATTTGCTTGCACTCTGCATTGCTTCATTTTAGAGAAAGGTTCATTTTCAAATCTGAATTTTGAATATGAATTGTGATTTTTGTTTTTGATTTTTTCCCCTTTAATTTGAATGTGATATTCGTAGAAATGGAGGTTATGCCTAAAAGTTATCCGGTCGTGAGCGAGGATTACAAGAAAGCCATTGAAAATGCGAGGAGGAAGCTCAGAGGTCTCATCACGAGAAGAATTGTGCTCCGATCATGCTCCGCTTAGCGTAAGCTTTTCTTTTATCATCCGTCGTTTATTTTGAAATGTTTTGCCAGTGAGATCGGCGATGTTGATTGATCGGATCGGTAATGGTTGTGGACAGGTGGCACTCAGCTGGAACTTTTGATTGGAAGACCAATACCGGAGGTCCGTTCGGTACCGTGAAGCATCCCGCTGAGCTTGCACACAAGGCTAACACCGGTCTCGATATTGCCATCAATCTTCTCGGTCGATCAAAGAGCGCTTCTATCATCTCTTACCGACTTTTATCGTATTTAATTTGTAATTTTTTTAAATCTAATGTGTATGTGTTTTCTTTCAGGTTTAAGCATTTCATGTTTGTTTTGAGCGGTTTTGACCGATTTTTATATTTTGGACTCTCTTGTAGCTTTTTGGCTGTCATTGTTGAGGTCACCGGTGGACTGAAATTCCTTCCATCCCTAAGACCGGCCGATCATGATTTCTACTTCGTCCTTGAATGAAAATTTAAGATACATTATTTGATTTTAATAGAAATTAGCGTATTGTTTTTTGCCTATTAAATTTGTGTTCTACCCTGTAATTGCTTACAATCTTTTCTTTTCCCTAATAAATGCAGACAAGGAGGAAGTACCACCTGAGGGCCGTCTTCCTAGTGCTAACAAGGGTCAGTGTACACCATCCGAGTGAAATGTCAAATATAAGCAACTGTGCAACACGGATTTGCTATTTTTTAAAATTATTTTGAAATCAATATTTAAATATACATGGTATATGAAAATCAAACACAATGCTTCAAATAAAAGAAAGAAGTATTGGTTGTGATAATTTTGTTTTAATCTATTGATGAAAATTTTGTAGGAGCGGATCATTTGAGGGAGGTCTTTATTAATCAAATGGGTTTTACCGATAAGGACATTGTTGCCCTTTCTGGTGCCCACACGCTGGTCTGTTTAGAAATTCGAAAATTCCATTTGGTTTTCTTTAAGTTTGGGAGAATTGTTTGCCTCTTATCCATTTAAATATGGTATACATTTGCTTTGCTTTTTGATACAGGGAAGGTGCCATAAGGAGCGGTCTGGATTTGATGGAGCATGGACTACCAACCCACTTATCTTCGATAATTCTTATTTCAAGTGAGTTCTAGTCAATTCGAATTACTTTTATTGAGTTCAATTTTAAATTCGGATTATTTTATTGGGTTAATTATGGTTTCTATCTTTTCAAATTAATAAATTCAATTATATAATTAATATTTATTCAATTATTACATGCTTCGATCATTATTTATATGTTGAATTCAAAATGATAATGTGTTCATCTTAGTAAGATTTTTAGTAAATTATCATAATGATTAGATTCGATATTAATTTTATCAATTGAATTCTTAGATAATGTATGATTACCAGATAAATTAAATGATTTTAACAATTATGGCATTCATAAAATAAATATTACAGAATTACGATTTTGAATTAAGTAAATTATGCCATAAGCATCAGATATCTGAATCATAAAGTTTTAAAACTTAGATTGCATTGATATAAGAGTCATATTTATGACTAATAATGCATTACAGTTAATTAAGCATTAAAGATTATGTCAAAGTAGAAATCTTAAATGACTTTCATCTTACACAATTTAAAATTTTAGAGTTATGAAGTCAGAGAATGGATAATTTAAGCAATTGAAGTTAATGACAATTTAAAGAGGTTAAAGTTATAATGATATTCATAACATGTATGTTAATAGGAACTGTTCTTAGGAATATTGGCAAGCTGGTAGAATCGAAGTCAAGATCTGTAAATGTATGCACATGAATTAATATGTAATAATACGAACAATAAGTAACATAAGGTATAGTTATGTCAATGTTGATATGAAATGTTACATGTCAATTAATGAAGTTATGAATCAATGATATGACATGGATATAACGACTGATAGACTGGAATGTGATATGAATGTAATGTATAGACTCAAGTAATAGTAGAAAATTGACTAGCTATAATGGTAATGATCAATGATACAATTAAGTAATATGACTAGATGCAAGCTGTAGATACGTAACGTTACAAGTAATATATAACAATGCACTAAGATCCATCAAAATGCAGTCATGTTGACTATATAAAAAGTGGTAACGCAATGACTACTAGTAATGATAACAGGTCTAACTTGGTTAGACATGCAACAATCTAGTCGTTAAGCTGCCAACTGAAAGTACTGAAAACCCAACTTTTCTCCAAAATTTATTCCTGGGACTAATCGCTTGCCTTTGTTATATTTACTTCGAACTTCCTAGTTTTATGCTTGGTTTTATTAATGCCGGTAAGGCAGGACTTGCCATGTACCAAACTTGTTTCTGAACTTCTTTTATGAATGAATGTTCCTTTATTTACCAAAAGGAAAAGCACAATGGACCCAAAGATAGTAACTTACTTTCTGAGTTCGGTCAATATACATTAGAAGCATTAATATTTCATGTATTTGGTTCAGTTTTTAACCCTAATGGTTATTCCCCAAGGATTCGTGTTGCAACTTAAGGCTTAAAAAACAGACTTCTATGGCCACCAAATGGTGTCGATGATCATGACAGTACCATCAACACTTGGTTTCTTTCATGGTTGATAGGAATTTGATGGCATTACAGCTTAATATCCGCTAAGTGTAGAAGGTTAAGAATCAATATTATCTTCAATACAATCCCCACGTTTTCATTGAGAATTCATTACAATCGATCAAACTCAACTCGCATATGGTATGGCCACCACTAGATAAGAATAGTGTCCACTAGGGAAAAAACCTAAAACCCTGTCCAGTATTAACCAGGGGATTACTTAAGCAATCCTTCTAGAAAAGTATACAAGTGTTATCATTCCAAATCATTCCGATCGGATAAAAAATTAATTAGAATATCAATCCAAAAAATTTTGAACCAATCGACTCAAAAATCAATTTTAAAAAACAATTGAACCAAATTTTTAATATTTTATTTTTTAAATTTTAAATTATTAATTTAATCAAATCAAATGACTCGATTAGACCCAATAATCTAATCAATTTAACCACCAATCCAGCTGCCGGAAAATCTTATTATCATCTCTTGAGTTTCGATAACATCAATCATTCCTTTGTACACACGTTGTGTAAGGTAGAGGTGAGTTCAACTCTATTTGATTGGGTTTTATGAATTTTTATACCACCAATCATAATTTGATTCAATTTGGTTTGATTTTCAATTTCTCATAGTAATTGTAGCTTTGAGGTTTTGGAGTTAATTTTGACCAAAAAAAATAAATTTTATTTTACAACTTTGGATTTCAATCCTCTTCATAAAAAAATATAATTTTCTAAGTAAATAAAATATATAATTTGACATTATTTAGTAGAATAAGATAGCGTCATCTGAAAACTGAAATTGGTTGTCAACAAGGCAAGACCCATTTTATTATATAAAAGTAAAAATGCTCCCATGTTTTAAACACTAGGAAGAATTTTTAAAAGCAAAAAACAAATGAAGGGCAGCTCATATGAAACCTATTCACTAAAAGTTCAACATTTTACAAAATACAAATTTTGTTAAAAAAAAAATCATTAAATGCCCCACTCTTCCATGTTCATTCGTAATCATCTCTTTTGAAATTAGTTAAGTGGAACCAAAAATAAAGAGAAAAATACAAAACAAAGTTCACAGCACTTACATATTTTTTAGGAAATCACAGCAGGAGAATTGCCCTTCATCATATATTGAAAGCGAGCTATCGTGCACTGGTAAGATTTTTAAGAAATTTTCAAGTTTTTAACGAGTTGGTATAAGGTCAACGGTTCGAGAATGTAAACAAAAGGATTTGACCTTGGATTGTTCGATGAATAGCTTGTCGCCTTCCTCAAATATGTTTTAGTTGTGTGGTCTTTTCATTTCTTGTACCTACAAGCTCCGTAGATCTATATCACATTACTTACCTTCTTGGTGCGTCTAGGTCTTGATAATCGTGTGACATAGAACGGGGTGAGCTTTAATAAGTTGGCTTTAGAGAGAAACACGATATTCGTTAGGCAATCAAAATTTACGAGGGCAAAGTGGGGCAAGTGGAATGGGGAATAGATTTGAAGGCAAAGGAATGGTTAATGACATGCATTGTCACAAAATTTATGAACATGAAGCGAACTATGTTGTTGAAATCGATGCGGACCAAAGGTACATTTGGTCGAAAGCAAGGAAGAACCAGTTGACATGCAAACTGGTACAAACCGGAATAATAATAATAATAATAATAATAATAATAATAATAAATATTGAAATGAGGTTGAACCGGTTTTATAATTTTTTGAACAATAATAATTTATTTAATTAAAATCGATCAGGAACCAATGGCACGACCAATTCGATGACCGATCCGATTCAAAAGCGTTGGTACTCAAGCAAACTTGTAATTAAGGTTAAGTTACAGATGATTTTAAAAAGTCTCTCAAGCTAACTTACCTTAAAGCCGAGGATCCTGACGGAAGCCGAGGCAAAAGAAATGGGGCGGTCCATTTAAATTAGGTCCAGGGCGTCCACTTCTACTATTGCCTTGAAAGGAAGCGGACCACCACTGCTCTCGAACACCGCATTGCGAGTTCGGTGGAGCTGGAACAAAAGGTCCCAATGGATTTGCAAGTACTGATATAAGCTCTCAGGAAATAATAAACAAACTTGCGAGCAAAGATTAAGACCTACCCAGACCGGAAGCAGGCATCAATCTTTGGTGGAGGTGCCATATCTGAAGAAAATGAAGTTGCAACATGCATCCCTTGTCCACCAAATGACTCAAACATTAGATCATCACAGCCCCCCTTCAGACCATCATTGTTGGATTATATATATATATTTAAAACTATATAAAATTAATACTGGTAGGCGAACCCAATTTTAGCTTTTTATCGAGATCGAACTTGAGTAAAATTTTAGGCCTATTTTGGGCCCAACCGAGACCTATAAACGAGCTTAAATTTTTAAATGAGCCCAACCGAATCCTACCCGACCTATGACCACCTCTTAGAAAATAGTTCTCAAATTTATTTAATTTTTTATTAAATCTCCTTTCCTTATTAGAAGGGTAAACTTTGTCATTTCAAAATTCGAGACAAAATCACCTTTTTATTTTATTAAAAACCTTTTTCCAATATTAGCGGGCTTTTTTTTGTAACATATCAAAACCAAATATCCAATTTTCTCCAAGAAAAAATATTGGCCGTATATCATAAAATTTAAACCGAAATCAAAGCCGTCATTCCCAAAACAATAATCAAACGCTAAAAACAGTTCGCTATTGCTTATATATATTCCACCCTCTTTGTCACACTGCTTGCGTGCTCAGCTCGTGTCAACTGGTTCATTTGCTTGCACTCTGCATTGCTTCATTTTAGAGAAAGGTTCATTTTCAAATCTGAATTTTGAATATGAATTGTGATTTTTGTTTTTGATTTTTTCCCCTTTAATTTGAATGTGATATTCGTAGAAATGGAGGTTATGCCTAAAAGTTATCCGTCGTGGCGAGGATTACAAGAAAGCCATTGAAAATGCGAGGAGGAAGCTCGGAGGTCTCATCATTTGAGAAGAATTGTGCTCGATCATGCTCCGTTTAGCGTAAGCTTTTCTTTTATCATCCGTCGTTTATTTTGAAATGTTTGGTTGTGAGATCGGCGATGTTGATTGATCGGATCGGTAATGGTTGTGGACGGTGGCACTCACTGGAACTTATGATTGGAAGACCAATACGGGAGGTCCGTTCGATCAAGTGAAGCATCCGTGAGCTTGCACACAAGGCTAACACCGGTCTCGATATTGCCATCAATCTTCTCGGTAGATCAAAGCGCGCTTCCTATCATCTCTTACACCGACTTTTATCAGGTATTTAATTTGTAATTTTTTTAAATCTAATGTGTATGTGTTTTCTTTCAGGTTTAAGCATTTCATGTTTGTTTTGAGCGGTTTTGACCGATTTTTATATTTTGGACTCTCTTGTAGCTTGCCGGCGTCGTCGCTGTTGAGGTCACCGGTGGACCTGAAATTCCCTTCCATCCCGGAAGACCAGTCAGTCATGATTTCTACTTCGTCCTTGAATGAAAATTTAAGATACATTATTTGATTTTAATAGAAATTAGCGTATTGTTTTTGCCTATTAAATTTGTGTTCTACCACATAATTGCTTACAATCTTTTCTTTTCCCTAATAAATGCAGGACAAGGAGGAAGTACCACCTGAGGGCCGTCTTCCTAGTGCTAACAAGGGTCAGTGTACACCATCCGAGTGAAATGTCAAATATAAGCAACTGTGCAACACGGATTTGCTATTTTTTAAAATTATTTTGAAATCAATATTTAAATATACATGGTATATGAAAATCAAACACAATGCTTCAAATATAAGAAAGTTAGAATTGGTTGTGATAATTTTGTTTTAATCTATTGATGAAAATTTTGTAGGAGCGGATCATTTGAGGGAGGTCTTTATTAATCAAATGGGTTTTACCGATAAGGACATTGTTGCCCTTTCTCGGTGCCCACATCGATGCTTTAGAAATTCGAAAATTTCATTTGGTTTTCTTTAAGTTTGGGAGAATTGTTTGCCTCTTATCCATTTAAATATGGTATACATTTGCTTTGCTTTTTGATACGGGAAGGTGCCATAAGGACCGATGCGGATTTGATGGAGCATGGACTACCAACCCACTTATCTTCGATAATTCTTATTTCAAGTGAGTTCTAGTCAATTCGAATTACTTTTGTTGAGTTCAATTTTAAATTCGGATTATTTTTATTGGGTTAATTATGGTTTCTATCTTTTCAAATTAAGGCTAATGTAATTGTAACTAAATCAAATTAATTACTAATTTTACAAATTGAATTAAGTTGATGCTAATTGGATAAGTACTTTTTTGTAATAGGGAGCTATTATCCGAATGTGAGGCGAGATATTATCAATGCCATCCGACAAAGTTCTCGTCTCTGACCCAGTGTTCCGTCCATTCGTTGAGAAATATGCTGCTGTACGCAAACTTTTTTTTTTCCTTGCCAATTCAATGTTTATTTCTTTTTTTAAGTTATAATACATTCAATTATTACAAGTAAAAAGTTGACACATTTTATGTCAATTTTGGCCATTTGTTTCACCAATTGGCAGGATGAGGCTGAATTCTTTGCTGATTACGCTAATGCTCACTTAAGGCTCTCTGAGCTAGGGTAATAATCCTTCCATTCAACGCTATTTCAATTATATTTTATCATTGAAATACTCATATTCGACACAAATTCTAAGGGTGGGTTTGGATGGGCGGTTAGTGTAAAAAAAGGGTAGCGGTGAGATTAGATACTGTAACGATATTGTAACGTGAGACAAAAAGTAAACTAAACGTACCGCATCGCACTCAATCGCCCATCCAAACCCACCCTAAGTGTGTGTTTGACAACCGAATTCAAGTAACAAAAATTCACCTTTGATTTCAATCTATAACGTAAAAATGTAGTGATGGAAGTTTTTTTTTATATTGGTCTTTGCAGATTTGCTGATGACTAAACAAAAGCAGTTTGGTTTGCAGAGTAGGAACGAGAGCAACCAACATTTGCCTACCAAAGATAGGTTCTTTTTTTTTTTTAAATATAAATTCTCGAAAGAAACATAATTGCTAGGCAGTTGTTGCTCGAACAGTTTTTAGCCTCTAGGGTGGTTTTCATGGTGTTTTCTTTTTGGTAAAAAAAAATTGGGAATGAGTTTCGATCTTGAGTAAGCTTTTTCTTTCTTTTAAGTTTATTGTTAATGATTTTATTATTGGTTTAATAATATTATGAATTATGTTAGTTTTTAATAGAAATTTTTTTAATACATGAATCAATTTGTTTTTTAATTTAATATATAAAAATTAATTTGTTTGTTTTTTAAATAAAATATAATTTGATTTTTAATACTAGGGCTTTCATAGTAATTTTACCATACTAATTAAAAAATGACATCATTGTCAAATTCCTTAACGAGGAAGATTACTCTAATGTTATCAAGTACGATCCTCGGTTTGTTGGAGGCCAATTCCTGATAGTGAAAACCAAACTTCCGTGCCTCGACAGCTACTTTATCCTCAGTGGCGGTTTGGCTAAGCTTCTCCGACAGATTAGTCGTAGCATTTGTCCTCTTCTTCGTATTCGATAGTCACAGGTTAGACGGGGAAAGATGACTTTATGCCAGATTTTGTGTCCAGTTAGATATAGAGAAGCCATTGCCAAAGTCCATTACTGTTAACTGTTTTCATCAGTCCATTTGCTACAAGGGCATCAGCCAACTTTGTTCCCATTGTGGGCGTATTGATCATTCATCTTTGGCATGTCCTACAAGTATTGCTAAAATCTCCATCGATCAGCCAGCTCCTTCTCGGGCTCCGGTTACTCCATCGGCTTCTCCAGAGGAGTATGGTTCAACGAAAGAAGCCGCCCAAAAAGCAAACATCCCCACCAGCGGCTGCCGCCTCTGGTAAAGCTACTTCTTCCACTAAAGGTGTCAGGGTACCACATAGGGAAAATACATCTTGTTGCTAAATGCTTCTATTCTAGACCAAAGATTCCATGGTATCTCCTTTCCATTTATTTTCTCAGGAATATCGGGCTAGCTAGAAATCCAGTAGTTTTTGGAAAACCTTCCAATTTACATTCTGTTCTCGATCGCTCCTTTGTGAGCGCTGCAGAATATTATGCAACCTCGACAAACATTCGCATTCTTTCTCTTCCAAACTTCACCGCTATTAGACGGCAGCCCCCTGATCGAGGTTTGATTAAGTTAAATTGTGACAGCTCATCCATAGGAAACCCCGGGTTCGCTGGTGCGGGAGCTCTCCTTATAGATCATGATGGCCTTTGAGTCGCTAGTTATCGTTTTTTGGATTTTACATCAAATATGATGGCAGAGCCTTGGGCTCTTCACGACGGTTTATCATTAGCATCATCTCTTAATGTTGATTCTTTAATTGTTGAAGTGGATGCTACAGCATTTATTTCTCTGATTTCTGTTGACGAATGCTCAAAACTTTCACTCAAGTCTTTGGTTGTGGATTGCAGGACTATATCGGCGACCTTCCACCGTAGTCGGTTGGTCCATGTTTTCAGAGAGAGCAATCGTTGTGCAGACGCGTTGACACGCAAAGGCAGCAACCCAACTTTTCTCCAAAATTTATTCCCTCGGGACTAATCGCTTGCCTTTGTTATATTTACTTCGAACTTCCTAGTTTTATGCTTGGTTTTATTAATGCCGGTAAGGCAGGACTTGCCATGTACCAAACTTGTTTCTGAACTTCTTTTATGAATGAATGTTCCTTTATTTACCAAAAGGAAAAGCACAATGGACCCAAAGATAGTAACTTACTTTCTGAGTTCGGTCAATATACATTAGAAGCATTAATATTTCATGTATTTGGTTCAGTTTTTAACCCTAATGGTTATTCCCCAAGGATTCGTGTTGCAACTTAAGGCTTAAAAACAGACTTCTATGGCCACCAAATGGTGTCGATGATCATGACATTACCATCAACACTTGGTTTCTTTCATGGTTGATAGGAATTTGATGGCATTACGACTTAATATCCGCTAAGTGTAGAAGGTTAAGAATCAATATTATCTTCAATACAATCCCACGTTTTCATTGAGAATTCATTACAATCGATCAAACTCAACTCGCATATGGTATGGCCACCACTAGATAAGAATAGTGTCCACTAGGGAAAAAACCTAAAACCCTGTCCAGTATTAACCAGGGGATTACTTAAGCAATCCTTCTAGAAAAGTATACAAGTGTTATCATCCCAAATCATTCCGATCGGATAAAAAATTAATTAGAATATCAATCCAAAAAATTTTGAACCAATCGACTCAAAAATCAATTTTAAAAAACAATTGAACCAAATTTTTAATATTTTATTTTTTAAATTTTAAATTATTAATTTAATCAAATCAAATGACTCGATTAGACCCAATAATCTAATCAATTTAACCACCAATCCCGCGCTCAGAAAATCTTATTATCATCTCTTGAGTTTCGATAACATCAATCATTCCTTTGTACACACGTTGTGTAAGGTAGAGGTGAGTTCAACTCTCTATTTGATTGGGTTTTATGAATTTTTTATACCACCAATCATAATTTGATTCAATTTGGTTTGATTTTCAATTTCTCATAGTAATTGTAGCTTTGAGGTTTTGGAGTTAATTTTGACCAAAAAAAATAAATTTTATTTTACAACTTTGGATTTCAATCCTCTTCATAAAAAAAATATAATTTTTCTAAGTAAATAAAAATATATAATTTGACATTATTTAGTAGAATAAGATAGCGTCATCTGAAAACTGAAATTGGTTGTCAACAAGGCAAGACCCATTTTATTATATAAAAGTAAAAATGCTCCCATGTTTTAAACACTAGGAAGAATTTTTAAAAAGCAAAAAAACAAATGAAGGCAGCTCATATGAAACCTATTCACTAAAAGTTCAACATTTTACAGCAAATACAAATTTTGTTAAAAAAAAAATCATTAAATGCCCCACTCTTCCATGTTCATTCGTAATCATCTCTTTTGAAATTAGTTAAGTGGGACCAAAAATAAAAGAGAAAAATACAAAACAAAGTTCACGAGCACTTACATATTTTTTAGGAAATCACAGCAGGAGAATTGCCCTTCATCATATATTGAAAGCGAGCTATGTGTGCACTGGTAAGATTTTAAGAAATTTTCAAGTTTTAACGATTTGGTATAAGGTCAACAGTTCGGAGAATGTAAACAAAAGGATTTGACCTTGGATTGTTCGATGAATAGCTTCTTGCCTTCCTCAAATATGTTTTAGTTGTGTGGTCTTTTCATTTCTTGTACCTACAAGCTCCGGTAGTCTATGACTATTACTTACCTCTTGGTGCGTCTAGGTCTTGATAAGCGTGTGACATAGAACAGGTGAGCTTTAATAAGTTGGCTTTAGAAGAGAAACACGATATTCGTTAGGCAATCAAAATTTACGAGGGCAAAGTGGGGCAAGTGGAATGGGGAATAGATTTGAAGGCAAAGGAATGGTTAATGACATGCATTGTCACAAAATTTATGAACATGAAGCGAACTATGTTGTTGAAATCGATCCGGACTAATTTTACCTTGGTCCAAAGCAAGGAAGAACCAGTTGACATGCAAACCGGTACAAACTGAATAATAATAATAATAATAATAATAATAATAATAATAATAAATGGAGGTTGAACCGGTTTTATAATTTTTTGAACAATAATAATTTATTTAATAAAACCGATCAGGAACCAATGGCTCGACCAATTCGATGACCATCCGATTCAAAACGTTGGTACTCAAGCAAACTTGTAATTAAGGTTAAGCTCAGATGATTTTAAAAGCAGTCTCTCAAGCTAACTTACCTTCATAACGCCGAGGATCTGACGGAAGCCGGGAGGCAAAAGAAATGGGGCAGTCCATTTAAATTAGGTCCAGGGCGTCCACTTCTACTATTGCCTTCGAAAGGAAGCGGACCACCTGCTTCTCGAACACTGCATTGCGAGTTCGGTGGAGCTGGAACAAAAGGTCCCAATGGATCGCAAGTACTGAAGTATAAGCTCTCAAGGAAATAATAAACAAACTTGCGAAACAAAGATTAAGACCTACCCAAAGAGCAGAAGCAGCATCAATCTTGGTGGAAGTGCCATATCTGAAGAAAATAGAGTTGCAACATGCATCCCTTGTCCACCAAATGACTCAAACATTAGATCATCACGGTTCCCCCCTTCAGGACCATCGTTGTTGGATTATATATATATATTTAAAAACTATATAAAAATTAATACCGGCGGGCCGAACCCAATTTTAGCTTTTTTATCAGGATCGAACTTGAGTAAAATTTTAGGCCCATTTTTGGGCCCAACCCGAGACCTATAAACGAGCTTAAATTTTTAAATGAGCCCAACCCGAATCCTACCCGACCTATGACCACCTCTTAGAAAATAGTTCTCAAATTTATTTAATTTTTTTATTAAATCTCCTTTCCTTATTAGAAGGGTAAACCTGTCATTTCAAAATTCCAGACAAAATCACCTTTTTTATTTTATTAAAAAACCTTTTTTGGGCTATCCCGCCTTTTTGGTAACATATCAAAACCAAATATCCAATTTTCTCCAAGAAAAAATATTGGCCGTATATCATAAAATTTAAACCGAAATCAAAGCCGCAATTCCCAAAACAATAATCAAACGCCTAAAAACAGTTCGCTATTGCTTATATATATTCCACCCTCTTTGTCACACTGCTTGCGTGCTCAGCTCGTGTCAACTGGTTCATTAGCTTGCACTCTGCATTGCTTCATTTTAGAGAAAGGTTCATTTTCAAATCTGAATTTTGAATATGAATTGTGATTTTTGTTTTTGATTTTTTCCCCTTTAATTTGAATGTGATATTCGTAGAAATGGAGGTTATGCCTAAAAGTTATCCGGTCGTGAGCGAGGATTACAAGAAAGCCATTGAAAATGCGAGGAGGAAGCTCAGAGGTCTCATCGCTGAGAAGAATTGTGCTCCGATCATGCTCCGTTTAGCGTAAGCTTTTCTTTTTATCATCCGTCGTTTATTTTTGAAATGTTTCGGTTGTGAGATCGGCGATGTTGATTGATCGGATCGGTAATGGTTGTGGACAGGTGGCACTCAGCTGGAACTTATGATTGGAAGACCAATACCGGAGGTCCGTTCGGTACCGTGAAGCATCCCGCTGAGCTTGCACACAAGGCTAACACCGGTCTCGATATTGCCATCAATCTTCTCGAGCCGATCAAAGAGCAGTTTCCTATCATCTCTTACGCTGACTTTTATCAGGTATTTAATTTGTAATTTTTTTAAATCTAATGTGTATGTGTTTTCTTTCAGGTTTAAGCATTTCATGTTTGTTTTGAGCGGTTTTGACCGATTTTTATATTTTGGACTCTCTTGTAGCTTGCCGGCGTCGTCGCTGTTGAGGTCACCGGTGGACCTGAAATTCCCTTCCATCCCGGAAGACCAGTCAGTCATGATTTCTACTTCGTCCTTGAATGAAAATTTAAGATACATTATTTGATTTTAATAGAAATTAGCGTATTGTTTTTTGCCTATTAAATTTGTGTTCTACCCTGTAATTGCTTACAATCTTTTCTTTTCCCTAATAAATGCAGGACAAGGAGGAAGTACCACCTGAGGGCCGTCTTCCTAGTGCTAACAAGGGTCAGTGTACACCATCCGAGTGAAATGTCAAATATAAGCAACTGTGCAACACGGATTTGCTATTTTTTAAAATTATTTTGAAATCAATATTTAAATATACATGGTATATGAAAATCAAACACAATGCTTCAAATAAAAGAAAGTTAGAAGTATTGGTTGTGATAATTTTGTTTTAATCTATTGATGAAAATTTTGTAGGAGCGGATCATTTGAGGAGGTCTTTATTAATCAAATGGGTTTTATCGATAAGGACATTGTTGCCCTTTCGGTGCCCACATTGGTCTGCTTTAGAAATTGAAAATTCCATTTGGTTTTCTTTAAGTTTGGGAGAATTGTTTGCCTCTTATCCATTTAAATATGGTATACATTTGCTTTGCTTTTTGATACAGGGAAGGTGCCATAAGGACCGGTCTGGATTTGATGGAGCATGGACTACCAACCCACTTATCTTCGATAATTCTTATTTCAAGTGAGTTCTAGTCAATTCGAATTACTTTTGTTGAGTTCAATTTTAAATTCGGATTATTTTTATTGGGTCAATTATGGTTTCTATCTTTTCAAATTAAGGCTAATGTAATTGTAACTAAATCAAATTAATTACTAATTTTACAAATTGAATTAAGTTGATGCTAATTGGATAAGTACTTTTTTGTAATAGGGAGCTATTATCCGTAACGGGGGCAGATATTATGCAGCTGCCATCCGACAAAGTTCTCGTCTCTGACCCAGTGTTCCGTCCATTCGTTGAGAAATATCTTCTTTGTCATAAACTTTTTTTTTCCTTGCCAATTCAATGTTTATTTCTTTTTTTAAGTTATAATACATTCAATTATTACAAGTAAAAAGTTGACACATTTTATGTCAATTTTGGCCATTTGTTTCACCAATTGGCAGGATGAGGCTGAATTCTTTGCTGATTACGCTAATGCTCACTTAAGGCTCTCTGAGCTAGGGTAATAATCCTTCCATTCAACCCTATTTCAATTATATTTTATCATTGAAATACTCATATTCGACACATATTCTAAGGGTGGGTTTGGATGGGCGGTGCGTTTACTTGCAGTTAGTGTAAAAACAACGGTGGTGGTGAGATTAGATACTGTAACGATACTGTAACGTGAGACAAAAAGTAAACTAAATGCACCGCATCGCACTCAATCGCCCATCCAAACTCACCCTAAGTGTGTGTTTGACAACCGAATTCAAGTATCAAAAATTCACCTTTGATTTCAATCTATAACGTAAAAATGTAGTGATGGAAGTTTTTTTTTATATTGGTCTTTGCAGATTTGCTGATGACTAAACAAAAGCAGTTTGGTTTGCAGAGTAGGAACGAGAGCAACCAACATTTGCCTACCAAAGATAGGTTCTTTTTTTTTTTAAATATAAATTCTCGAAAGAAACATAATTGCTAGGCAGTTGTTGCTCGAACAGTTTTTAGCCTCTAGGGTGGTTTTCATGGTGTTTTCTTTTTGGTAAAAAAAAAAAATCGGAATGATTTCCGATGCGAGTAAGCTTTTTCTTTCTTTTAAGTTTATTGTTAATGATTTTATTATTGGTTTAATAATATTATGAATTATGTTAGTTTTTAATAGAAATTTTTTTAATACATGAATCAATTTGTTTTTTAATTTAATATATAAAAATTAATTTGTTTGTTTTTAAAATAAAATATAATTTGATTTTTAATACTAGGGCTTTCATAGTAATTTTACCATACTAATTAAAAAATGACATCATTGTCAAATTCCTCAACAAGGAAGATTACTCTAATGTTATCAAGTACGATCCTCGGTTTGTTGGAGGCCAATTCCTGATAGTGAAAACCGAACTTCCGTGCCTCGACAGCTACTTTATCCTCAGTGGCGGTTTGGCTAAGCTTCTCCAACAGATTAGTCGTAGCATTTGTCCTCTTCTTCGTCTTCGATAGTCACAGGTTAGACGGGGAAAGATGACTTTATGCTAGATTTTGTGTCCAGTTAGATATAGAGAAGCCATTGCCAAAGTCCATTACTGTTAACTGTTTTCATCAGTCCATTTGCTACAAGGGCATCAGCCAACTTTGTTCCCATTGTGGGCGTATTGATCATTCATCTTTGGCATGTACTACAAGTATTGCTAAAATCTCCATCGATCACCAGCTCCTTCTCTCCTCAGCTTACTCCATCGGCTTCTCCAGAGGAGTATGGTTCAACGAAAGAAGCCGCCCAAAAAGCAAACATCCCCACCAGCGGCTGCCGCCTCTGGTAAAGCTACTTCTTCCACTAAAGGTGTCAGGGTACCACATAGGGAAAATACATCTTGTTGCTAAATGCTTCTATTCTAGACCAAAGATTCCATGGTATCTCCTTTCCATTTATTTTCTCAGGAATATCGGGCTAGCTAGAAATCCAGTAGTTTTTGGAAAACCTTCCATTTTACATTCTGTTCTCGATCGCTCCTTTGTGAGCGCTGCAGAATATTATGCAACCTCGACAAACATTCGCATTCTTTCTCTTCCAAACTTCACCGCTGTTAGACGGCAGCCCCCTGATCGAGGTTTGATTAAGTTAAATTGTGACAGCTCATCCATAGGAAACCCCGGGTTCGCTGGTGCGGGAGCTCTCCTTATAGATCATGATGGCCTTTGAGTCGCTAGTTATCGTTTTTTGGATTTTACATCAAATATGACGGCAGAGCCTTGGGCTCTTCGCGACGGTTTATCATTATCATCATCTCTTAATGTTGATTCTTTAATTGTTGAAGTGGATGCTACAGCATTTATTTCTCTGATTTCTGTTGACGAATGCTCAAAACTTTCACTCAAGTCTTTGGTTGTGGATTGCAGGACTATATCGGCGACCTTCCACCGTAGTCGGTTGGTCCATGTTTTCAGAGAGAGCAATCGTTGTGCGACGCTGCGTTGACACGCAAAGCAAAGAACCCAACTTTTCTCCAAAATTTATTCCCTCGGGACTAATCGCTTGCCTTTGTTATATTCACTTCGAACTTCCTAGTTTTATGCTTGGTTTTATTAATGCCGGTAAGGCAGGACTTGCCATGTACCAAACTTGTTTCTGAACTTCTTTTATGAATGAATGTTCCTTTATTTACCAAAAGGAAAAGCACAATGGACCCAAAGATAGTAACTTACTTTCTGGGTTCGTTCAATATACATTAGAAGCATTAATATTTCATGTATTTGGTTCAGTTTTTAACCCTAATGGTTATTCCCCAAGGATTCGTGTTGCAACTTAAGGCTTAAAAATAGACTTCTATGGCCACCAAATGGTGTCGATGATCATGACAAGATCATCAACACTTGGTTTCTTTCATGGTTGATAGGAATTTGATGGCATTACGACTTAATATCCGCTAAGTGTAGAAGGTTAAGAATCAATATTATCTTCAATACAATCCCCACGCTTTCATTGAGAATTCATTACAATCGATCAAACTCAACTCGCATATGGTATGGCCACCACTAGATAAGAATAGTGTCTACTAGGAAAAACCTAAAACCCCATCCAAGATAACTGGGGATTACTTAAGCAATCCTTCTAGAAAAGTATACAAGTGTTATCGTCCCAAATCATTCCGATAGGATAAAAATTAATTAGAATATCAATCCAAAAAATTTTGAACCAATTGACTCAAAATCAATTTTAAAAACAATTGAACCAAATTTTTAATATTTTATTTTTTAAATTTTAAATTATTAATTTAATCAAATCAAATGACTCGATTAGACCCAATAATTTAATCAATTTAACCACCAATCCCGCGCTCAGAAAATCTTATTATCATCTCTTAAGTTTCGATAACATCAATCATTCCTTCATACACACGTTAAGTTGTGTAAGGTAGAGGTGAGTTCAACTCTCTATTTGATTGGGTTTTATGAATTTTTTATACCACCAATCATAATTTGATTCAATTTGGTTTGATTTTCAATTTCTCATAGTAATTGTAGCTTTGAGGTTTTGGAGTTAATTTTGACCAAAAAAAAAAATGAATTTTATTTTACAACTTTGGATTTCAATCCTCTTCATAAAAAAAATATAATTTTTCTAAGTAAATAAAAATATATAATTTGACATTATTTAGTAGAATAAGATAGCGTCATCTGAAAACTGAAATTGGTTGTCAACAAGGCAAGACCCATTTTATTATATAAAAGTAAAAATGCTCCCATGTTTTAAACACTAGGAAGAATTTTTTAAAAAGCAAAAAACAAATGAAGGGCAGCTCATATGAAACCTATTCACTAAAAGTTCAACATTTTACAGCAAATACAAATTTTGTTAAAAAAAAAATCATTAAATGCCCCACTCTTCCATGTTCATTCGTAATCATCTCTTTTGAAATTAGTTAAGTGGGACCAAAAATAAAAGAGAAAAAATACAAAACAAAGTTCACAGGCACTTACATATTTTTTTAGGGAAATCACAGCAGGAGAATTGCCCTTCATCATATATTGAAAGCAGAGCTATGTGTGCACCTGGTAAGATTTTTAAGAAATTTTCAAGTTTTTAACGAGTTGGTATAAGGTCAACGGTTCAGAGAATGTAAACAAAAGGATTTGACCTTGGATTGTTCGATGAATAGCTTGCTGCCTTCCTCAAATATGTTTTAGTTGTGTGGTCTTTTCATTTCTTGTACCTACAAGCTCCGGTAGTCTATGACTGTTACTTCGTCTTCGGGTGCGTCTAGGTCTTGATAACTGTGTGACATAGAACAGGGTGAGCTTTAATAAGTTGGCTTTAGAAGAGAAACACGATATTCAGTTAGGCAATCAAAATTTACGAGGGGCAAAGTGGGGCAAGTGGAATGGGGGAATAGATTTCGAAGGCAAAGGAATGGTTAATGACATGCATTGTCACAAAATTTATGAACATGAAGCGAACTATGTTGTTGAAATCAGTCTGGACCAGCCGGTACACTGGTCCAAAGCAAGGGAAGAACCAGTTGACATGCAAACTGGTACAAACTGGAATAATAATAATAATAATAATAATAATAATAATAATAAACAGCTGAGCAGGAGGTTGAACCGGGTTTTATAATTTTTTTGAACAATAATAATTTATTTAATTAAAACCAGTCTGGGAACCAATGGCCTGACCAATTCGATGACCAGTCCAGTTCCGAAAACGTTGGTACTCAAGCAAACTTGTAATTAAGGTTAAGCTCTGTATGATTTTAAAAACAGTCTCTCAAGCTAACTTACCTTCGTAAACGCCGAGGATCCTGACGGAAGCCAGGAGGCAAAAGAAATGGGGCCGGTCCATTTAAATTAGGCCCAGGACGTCCACTTCTACTATTGCCTTCGAAAGGAAGCGGACCACCCTGCTCTCTGAACACCTGCATTGCGAGTTCAGGTGGAGCTGGAACAAAAGGTCCCAATGGACTGCAAGTACAGAAGTATAAGCTCTCAAGGAAATAATAAACAAACTTGCAGAACAGCATTAAGACCTACCCAGCACCGGGAACAGGCATCAATACTGGTGGAGGTGCCATATCTGAAGAAAATGGAGTTGCAACATGCATCCCTTGTCCACCAAATGACTCAAACATTAGATCATCACGGTTCCCCCCTTCAGGACCATCGTTGTTAGATGGAAAATCACTTGATTGAGGATTCTCAGACCTATCATATCTATCACTTCCATTTGCTCGATTATCACGTTCTCTACGTGAGCCACGCTCATCTTTCAAGCGGTTTTCCAACATTTTACGTCTCAGAGGCTTGTCTTTCTGCAAGAAGAAAAAAGTAAGATAAAGGGAAGCAAACATGAGGATATAAAGCTGTAGGAGCAACCATAACATCAATACAACAGCAATTGTAGCATACCGGTACGGATTGTTGCATAGTAGGTGTCCCACCAGGTGCACCTGGATCACTGTGAATGGCAACAATGTATATCTTATATGAGCGTCCTTAAAATAAAGATCTATACAAACAACAATATGCTGCATGTAAGACCGACTTACTTCATGTAGTTCTGGAAATAAAGCTCTTCACGCACTTTAGACGTTAGCTCCATCACAAGCTCCGGATGTTTGAGTTTAAGATGCTTATACACGAACTCTGCAGCATGAAAGAGCTTTGTGCAACCCTTGGCACCACAACCATACTTCCAACCATACTTTTCATCCCTGATTTTCCGGACAAAAGGATCCAAAGCTTCAACAGCAGCAGCATCTAGTTTCTCCTTAGCCATCATTAATTCTAAAGGATCTTGACCCTTCAACCTCTCTTGCCAGTGTGTGTCAAGGTTTTTCTCCCACTCAGATCCATTGATAGTCACATCAGAACCCTTTCCCTCTTCTCTCACATGCCTAAGTCCCTTGGCTTCGCTCGTTTCAATCAGTCCATAATAATCCAAGCCATGGACACGCCACAAGTAAGTTATAAGAGTATCCAGAAGCTCAACACCTTCAAGGCCTTTCACAGAAGTCAAGCCACGTACAATAATCACAGGGCCAGTCGAACTACCATGAGATTTATCTCTAGTTATTTGGTTGTCAGATCCACTAAGAATATTTTCATTGATTCCTTTTTCAGAGTCCAGTTTACGCATTAGGCTCTGTGCTTGTTCAATATCAATTGAAATTCTTCTGGGATCAGAACTTATGGGGTGAGCCTTTGGAGCAGCGGAAAGATCAGTTTCTTTAGCAGGTTCCCTAGCGTTTCGCTTTCTTTTGCCACCAATGTCTGCTTCATCTTCAGAATTAGGATCGCTGGTCTGTTCTGATTTCTTTGATGACAAAGAATTGACAGCAGGACTTCTGCATCACCAATATAAGTTATTGGACAACAGCTGGAAAATAACTTGCATAGTATGAAGAAACATTATGCGAATCTTACAAGTCCAATGTTCCACTCTGCAGGTCAAGCAAAAAGTCCTTGGCAACTTTACGCGCAAGCTCATTTCTCCTAAAATGGAAATGTCGAAAACAAAATAAAACATGAAATTTAAGTAGTGAATCCAACAATAATGCAATAAAATGACACCATGCTACAAAATGCCGGGCTGAGGGGATCCATCAGCTTTGTAACAAATTCATGAACTGAAACATCATGAAATATGCAATTAAACTAACCTTCCAATAACAGTGACTAAGTTTGTTGGATGATATTTGTCTTTCAACCTACATATATACGCAAGTCTAATTAGAACAGTGAGGTGAATGGAGGGGAGGAATTCAGTAAACAAAGGGAACTACCAGTCCTCATTTTTGTGAGCATCAAAAAAGGCTCGTTTCTGGGTAGATATATACTCTGACTTGTATTCTTGATACCTACACGGTCAAAAACCACAGTTTCAGCAGCAAATCTCAAACAAGGTAAAACAAAACCACAACATTATTCCTCATCTATACCTGCGCTCAGCTTCAGCTGGTAGTATATCATCCTCAAGCTCTTGAATGAATTGCTTGTATGACATCAATCCTTCCCTGAAAATTTACCCAACAATCAATGATAATTGATAAGAACAGTCTTGAAATCACCTCAATAAAAAGAGAGCTCCAATGTTGCTAGGCTTGCCAGCAATGCAATGAAAAGTAATTCAAACCTCATCTAATACATGAGTCCTTAAATGAGATGGAAAGCTAACCTTTGTGTACTCCCCGAACTGGAAGCATCAATGTAACCACCTCGGCCAGAATCCCAATCTGCAAAAGCAATATTATTTGGCAAACTAGAAACACAGCATAAATAGAAATGATTGATAAAAAGTTTGTTGGTGGGGCAGTATACAGTAATGCATCATCACCCTATGGAATTTTCAAAGGAACACGCCTACTCATTGTAGTGATATCATCAACAGCAATTATGCATCATTTCATAAATGCCCGAATTTACTACCATCATATGCATCTCGATAAGTTCCAAAATGATGCTACTATCTAAAAAGGGCTAAAATAGGAAACCTGGATGCAAAAAACTAATTTCTAGTTTTATCCTAGTATTAATCTCTGATTATCATAATTCATTGCATGAAAAATGAGCTACTCCTAATCAGCAGGAATTTGATTGGTTCAAAAATGAAAAAATTGGTGGAACTGAACTCTTTACAGAAGTAAATTTTAAAATCTGGCCACAAGAAATGTGAGTCTATAATTGTAATTTAATAGAACCAAACCAACAAGCCTTAATCCCAATACATTTGGAGTATCAGTCCATGTCAAAAGATGAGATAGGATTTTACGCTGGCTATCACAGGCCTACTGCAACCCTCCTCCTTTATCCGGGCTTGGGACCAGCAATGCAAGCACAGGCGGAGTTTAAGCATATCAATAATAAGAGAGAAAAAGAAGGCAAATACAAAGGTGAAACTAGAAGTGCTTCAAGATTCTTCCAGGTGAAAGAATTGAAGTTTGAGGAAATTTGAAATTAGTTAAGCAATTTCAAGAGAGGCTCACCTTGATAGCCACCAGTTGAGCGACCAAAGTATCGGCCATGAGGCCTTTCTTCAGGGTGACCGGTCCTTCCCATCATCTCGCGATCGTATCCACCACCATAGTCATACCCAAACCTGCAGCATCAAAATTTATTTACAGCATAAGCAAAATCTGAATATAAGCGAATCTGCCAAGTGAAAGGCTCAAATCATATTTGATCGTATAATAATAAATGAACAAAATACGAAACATAAATTAAATCCAGTGTCTAAATAATGATTCATGCAGTCATGTAGAGAAGAGACAGGAAACATAGCAATATGAGAACCAAACGAATCATCCATTCTCAAGTGACGTCATAGAAAATAAAACATCAGCTTCAAATACTCAAAGGCAGTCCAGAATTTGGCAAAATCATGTGGCTTTTGGTAATAGGAAAGGAAAGTCCCCTAGTTCCTTGACAAACAAGGGGTCCTTGAAATATGTAAGGACTATGACTATCTAGCAGGAAATGATGTGAAGACTTGAATGATACATATACAAATTCCTCAAGCAAACCATCATAAACACTTGCATGCCCTTCAATGACCATAAAAATGCTACCCCTAGCATCCTGCAAAATTACTTACATAGTGGGTCAAATTCAGTCTCCTATATTTATGGTTCTTTTACAGGGACAACAGTAACCAGTAGGTAGCAATTCATGCAGTTACCATACTCTTTCAGTTAACGAACTTCAAGATTAAATCAATTAAGCAAAATACTAAGTCTATCAAATCAGAAATAAGTTCATAGCATTAAGCACACCAAAAAAAAACCGATAGTTCAAATGCATATACCTAGTTAATCTGCAACAACATACATCTTGATTTTAATAACAAAATGAATCTAAAAATAAATAAGTAAAGCATTACCTTCTGTCTCCAGGTCCAAATCCTCCTCTAGGGCTCCCTCTCCTCCCTCTGTAGCCTCCGTCCTCCCGCCTAGACCTCTTATAAGGTGGTGACCTCCGTGGCGGAGGCGAGTGTCTCCTATCCCTGTAAAACGGCGGAGGAGGAGGGCTAATACTATTGCGTCGCTTGTAATCTCTCTCCCTGGTAAGTGGAGGTGGAGGAGAGCGGTTGCGATCGTAGAAGTCGCGGTCCCGCCGCTCACGAGAGTCTCGTTCTCGGCGTCGAGGCGGAGGCGGCGATGGCGGAGAGGAGTTTGGATCGTCAGATGACGGAGGCTGTCTGTTATTATTATTGTTGTTATCATTGTCTTTACGGTCGCCACCGCCACGGCGGTCGTCGAGGGAATCAGCCGGCATGTTTATGACGTCGGCCATGGGTGATGGGGGCAGTAAAACGGAACCCTAGAACGATAAAATAGAGGTAGGAAAATGAAAAAAAAAAAAAGTTTTTATTTCATCTTTTCGCGGGGACTGAGGATCGAAAGCACAAAGTGAGGGAAAAATTTGCACGGAGTAAAAATTGGGTAAATTCTAGAATCAATCACTTTACAAATGATTTAAATTATATTTTGGTCTTTATGCTTTAAAATATTATAATATGGTTGTTCACGTAATTAATTCATTGTTATATTTTAAATGGAAAATTTAGTTCAAATTGAGCAATTATTTTTTTTATTGATTTAATTTTTTAAAACTTTTCTTTTTTCTTTTATATTTTCATATAATATGTATCACTACTATTACTTGATATTATATTAGTATTGTTACCATAAATTAAAAATAATTATTATTCAAAAAAAAAACATATTATTTGATGATGGGTGCAATTAGGGGTGTGCAAAATTCGGTTAAAATTGAAAAAATTCAGTTAACCGACCGAATTCGGTTAATCGGTCGGTTAACTGAATTTTTTTAGTGGGGAATCGGTTAATTATTTTGTGATTTTTCGGTTAACTGTTAATTGGTTCGAAATCGGTCGGTTAACCTAAATTTTTTAGTTTAACCAAAAAAATTAATAAATAAAATTATAATATATAAATAGGCCCACTATTCATCTAAACTCAATCACTAAACTCAATCCAAACCCAAATATCCGACCCAACCCAATTACCCAATCAAAAAAATTACAAATAATTTAATAAATAAAAAATTCTAAAACTAAAACTAAAATTATGTAATTTTTTTAATTATGTAGTGATTCATTTCGGGTAATTTGGGTAATTTGGGTAATTCGTTAATTCATTAATTCGGTTAATTAGGGTAATTCGGTTAATTCAATTAATTTTTAACCAAAAATAAAAAAAACATATAATTTTCGGTTAATTCGGTTAACCGACCTAATTAACCGAAAAAATTTTGATTTGTTTAATTTTTTTGAAAAAAATTTGGTTCGGTTAACGGTTAATAATTTTGAAAGGTCGGTTAATTCGGTTAATGTTATTTCGGGTCAGTTAACCGGTCGGTTAACCGATTGAACACCCCTAGGTGCAATAGAAGTTGATTGTAGTGTAAAAGTATTACAATGGTCTTATATTAAGAGTCGGATTATATTTTATTTTTTCTGCTAAAAATGGGTCTATTAGTCATTATACATTGGATTAATGAGCAATTTGGTCTTTCTATTAACAATTTAATCCATTATTACTATTAAAAACTGGTGTTTGTACGTTAGCGTAGGGTACACGTGCACGCCATGTGTAATTGTTTGGTTATTTTGTTACTTATGCTCATTTTTAACATAAATGATCAATTTACTTTTTAATCTAATGCAATGGACTAATTTATCAATTTTTGAATCTTATGACACTTTCACTTAATTATAGTATATTAAGTTTTGATATAATTAATCTGAAATGAAATAATGCATTTAAATGATAATTAAGTGTTAAAATTTTGAAAAAAAATAATTATTATAAGGTAATAAGTAATTAAATTTAAAAATAAAGTAAAGATATGACATCATATTAATTCATTTCACATGCTATTAAAAAGTTTTTATTTAAGATTAAACAATTTGAAAGTTACAAAATAATTATTAAATTTTTGCAATTTTTATTTAAGTTATTAAATTATTTGAAAGTTTGCATTTAAGTCATTGAGCTTTTAAAAACGTTGTTATAAGACCTTCTTTATTTGTGTTGTATGCACTAATAAAAAACTTACAATTTCTTTCTATTTTACAATTAAGTTTTTTTTTTAATGAAATAGTCTTGAATATCATAAATCTGCGGATTAAAATCTAAATAGTTTTATTCTCCAATCTCCGACGTTGACCGTCAAAATGACATTGATCTAAGGTATATTCTTCTACTCATCAATGGATATTGATCCACCATACCGATCGTCGAATTATCGCTTAGAGCTCACTAACTATTCTTCTTTTTAAAAATAACTTAACAGCCTAATAACTTAAAAAAAAAAACTTTTAAATAGTTCAGTTACTTGAAATGGGAACTTTTAATAATCCGATGACCATTTTGTGACTCTTTAAAGTTAAGTGATTAAAACGTAAATTTTCTAATAATTTAATAACTTTAGACGTAATTTACCCATTCCAATTTCATATAAATTTCAAGTGATGAAATCTTATTAAATCTTATTTATCATCAATTAAATTCCAATTTAAGGAACAAAAGTACAACCTTCATATTAAAATTGGAACATTGCTTATATTTATTGAAAAATAAAAACCTTTGAATAATTATAAAAAGTTGGTAGCTTTGATAGGCAAAATCTTTTTTTTTTTATTTAATAAAATAAGTCAAAAGGTTTAGACTTTAAGCTAAAGATTAAAGCTTTGGAAAATGAAAATGTCAAATTAATATTAAATTGAAACCTTTTTTTTTTTTTATATATATATTTTCATTTGATGGCAGCTAAAACAGATTATGTATATGAAGTAACTTTTATCATTTATCCTATGTGATCTAATTACATATTTTAATATCAAATTAATATTAAAATAATATTTTAATCCACATCAAAACAACATATTTAGGCTTAGTTTGGATGGGTGGTGTGTTTACTTCCGGTAAGGTTAAAAACAGCGGTGGCAGTGACATTAGGTACTGTAACGGTGAGATTAGAAACAATGGTGGAGTGTGTGTTTAGATTCAAACGCAGCTGTAGCGGTATGTGAAAATATAAAATAACTAAAATGACATTAAATTAGAAATGATATATAATAGAAATTTTTAAAATTATTTTACTTTTACGAAATTATTAAAAATAGGTAAATTTATAAATTCATTTAATAAAATATGTTTATTAGAATATTTATTTTAATTAATTAATATTAATTTTATAATGGTAATATATATAACTACTATTTAAAAAAAATCAGCAATACAAACATATATTAGATAAAAGGTTAAAATGGTAAAAACATGTTGATTGGGGTTGCTTTGTTTTCATTGGAGCTGAAATTTAAACACATATTAATATGGTGATATTAATATCGACTTTCTTGTTGAACAAATAGCGGTCAATATTTTTATGTTACAAATAAATTAAAAAATTGAAATAATTATAAAGAAATCTTAAACTTTAATCAAAAGTATCAACCGAATATCATTCAAATAATCCGGTGATTTTATAAAATAAAGTGGATTAACAGAATTTTTTATAAAATAAATTAAAAAATTGAAATAATTATAAAAAATCTTTAACTTTAATCAAAAGTACCAATTCAAGTAATTATCTTAATTAAAATAGTTAAATTGACAAAATAAAATTTTAAAATGACCAAAATAGAAACAATATTATTTTAAAATGACCCATGGTAAAATTTACCCTTAATTTCAAATAACTCCTTTCGAATCACCAATTAGCAATATTTACAATATATATTTTTTAAAATTTCAATTACGTCTTTCTTTAGATAAAAAATGTAAACTCAGCAATGAAAGCAACACCACACCAAACCAAGTGTCGTTCTTATCTTTTCGTTTCCTTTTCCCCCTAATTTTTTTTTTCCTTTTTTCCCGACAGATTTTAATCGATTTACTAATTCGAAAATCCATATTATTAACTACTTAAACATAAATATAATATAAATTATTAATTAATTAAATGTTATTTATATTTTTTGACATATTAAACATATTATTCTTATATATCATATATATTTTTAAATTATTTTTATAATATATAAATTATTAATCGACGTAACATATAAGATAAATAGTATTATATTAGCATAAATATAAATGAATTGCTACATGAATTGTCATACCAACATCATTAAAAATTAATTTATTTAGTTAATATTTTAGTTAAAGGAAAGCTATTTGACTCTTTTGAAATATTAGTAGTTTAATTTAACTTTGAAAAAAGATTAAATTGACAAAATATGTAAATATTGATAACTAAATTTATTATTATCCTAATTTATTTAACATTTATTATATTCTTATCATATTAGATATAAAGAATATACTAAATTAAAAATTATTCAAATAAATTTGCAAAAATTAGAAAAAATACTACCATAACGGTTATATATGATATGAAATTCTATTTGAATATATGTTTACCTTCAGTGCAATAAATTTAACTTTTTTATCTTATATTATAATATCGTTATAATATTTAATTTTATCGCCATTATTATTTTATATACGTTTATCTAAAGGATCCTAACACTTTTTTGTTTTTAACGACACATGTCACTCTCTTATAAAAAGGACATGTGAGGATTTAATGAAAAAGTAAAACGCGGCAATTTTAGTTTCTTTTTCCTCGAAAAATTACGTGTCAATATGATAATAAACCCACCACCTAACAGATTTTTTCTTTAAAAATTTGTCAAGCTTCGATGAATCCTAAAAAGTGGGCCGTTACATGCCAGTTGTCACTACATACTAAGGCAAACTCAAGGAGACCGAGTCAACCGAGTCATTTTCCGCCATCAACGACGGTGGGTGAAAGTACACACACGTGGGAATGGTCCTACAACTACAAGATTTGCATTAAAAACACACAACAACAGTTCCAATACAAATATGTACCCCCCCCCCCAATGACTTCATTACAAGACAAAACAACACTCATTATCAGATTCCTACCCCAAACATGAAATAATTATGGTAGAAAACTGATAAAAAAACAGTGAAAATGTAAGAACAAAAAACCAGACACCTAACTTATTTATAAGACAAAGTCACATTCTATGTATAAAATCAGTTCCCCATATATGATAAACCTGCTAAAACTTGTTAAAACTTCTATTACTACACGGACAAGCTTGAAAAAATACGATAACCATGAAACACACGATACGGGGCTCAGTAGGGTTGAGTCGGGTACGGTTTCAGTTTCAGCCTTGAGAATGTTACTAGAACCAGATTGAGACATCTTGTTTTGGCATGGAGTCCATTCCAACAGCTTGGAGATCATCATTGTAATCGAATGAAGACAAATCGAATGGAGAGCCGAACATCAGTTTGAAACCGTTGTTGAGGTTGTTGTAGGTGGTCTCGAATGGAGAATTTGAGGTCTTCAACCGGTCGAATTGAGCTTCCCCTTGTGGTAAAATCTGGTTATTAGCAGGTATGTTGGACTCATTGAAGAAGGAAAGGCCTTGACCACGGAAAAACTCGTCCTGTTGCTGTTGGGTTTTCGGCTGAAGAAGATTTTGACCTTCCGTAACTGGATTTTTAATGGGACTCACATTCTTGTTGGCTTGAACATTGTTGTCGTATATCGACATGAGGTCACTGATCATTTTCTGTCCATCTTCCGGAACTCCGAGTCCTGATAGATCGAATGGTGTCGAGACAGAAGTAATAGACAGTGCTGCCGGCTTTGGTTGCGCAAATGGTGGAGGGAAAATGACCGGTTTCACATCGTTTATGTTAAAATTCGAACCACCAAACTGTGCAGACGAGTTTCTATGTGGACAAGTTAGTTGATGATTGTCCCTGGCAGTCCGCTCATGAAAACCCAATTGGAGTTCACTATAAGGACATTGGAGGAACTCACAAGTGTAGATCTTGTGTTCGACGTTTATATCATCAGACGGTTTCCTCTTTCGTAAGAAATCCAAATTAACAGGAAAAGATGGTTGTTGGATGACCCTATTCAGATTCCCGGTTTTGCACTCTTCCACATCAAAGTTAGGCTCATCTACGACCCCTTCTACATCATACTCATTGCAGTCATTTATAACCAACGATCCACTTCCACCACTCGAGGACAAAGGTGGGCAAGAATCGGGATAAAGCTCTCGAGCCAATGCTTCCTCCTGGTTAATGATAGCGAGCCAAGTTGCGCTTTCTTTTGCAGTCATCTTGTCCTGTAAGCACTTAGACTGTCGTACGAGCTTACGGATCTTGGCAATATCGGGTGAGATATGCTTGATGACAGCTGTAAGAACCCCGACTTTCCAAGCCTTTTTCAAATCATGGGGTTTCTTATAAGAAGGAGGGCCTTGATCTTTTGGTAACCCGAGTTGCGGCCACCATTCCTCGGTTCCCGTAGGCCACCATGGCGGAGGAACACCTTTCTCTAAAGGAAACCGCCTCTGAGGTGGATCGCAATGTTGCATCAGTGCAGATAAAAGAGAACCAAGAGTTGTATCTTGAAGTTCTTGTAAAGTGTGAGGTGTAGGACCGATCAAGTTACACCCATCATTGTTCCCGGCAATCGAATTATCCGCCTGGTACTTCGCGATAGCAGCAGGACCATTACGATCAAACCTCACTTTATCCTTCCACCATTCTCGAAGATTGTCTGATGCCCCAGTTACCGGCTTTCCCTTTTCCGGAATAATCCCATAAACAAAACCTTGAGCCTTACACACTTCCATCATCTTCAACATGTACTTCAATATCCCGTCTTGCGCCCTCGACATCTTCTTCCTCCTTGCTTGTTCTTGCGACTGGCGTTGTTTGGCTGTATCAACCCCGTCCTTTCCCTTACTCTGATCTTTAAGCCGTTTCAATAGCATTTTGTCCCTCCACACCCTCCTCTCAAGTTCATCAACATCGATTTCTTCATCACTATAATCGTCATCAACCGGTGCATCCATTTCGACCTGTGAAGCAGCTGTCACATCCTTTTCCCCAAAAGAAGCACCGAAGAAATCCATATCCCCACAAATCCCCATCTCCTCGAACATCATCATTGTTCCAATACAGGACTCAGAATAAATCCGAAACTCGAGGAAATCTCCAAAATCAACTGAAGCTTCAAGTTTCTAGTAGTATCTGTTACAACTTAGAACTGATATAACCTCAAATCATCCAATAACCAAAGGACTCCATTAACCTGTATATACATATAAAACATTAAAGCATTAACATAAATCAAAGACAAGTTCGGTTTTAGCCGTTACTCGGAATTCCAGTGTAAATGTCGGAAATGAGTATACCGATATGGATATATCCATATCAGATAACGGAAAAAACAGTCAGAGTAACATAGACCATAGCTCCTAAACCCTAAACAAGTTCAGCTTTCTCCGCCGTCTATGTTACACAGAATCCGGAGTAAACGTCGGAAATGAGTATACCAACACGTATATATCTATTTACGGAAAAATAAGAGTCGGAGTAACATAAACCATAGCTCATATACCCTAAACATTAAATACAATAAAATTTAGGTGGAAAAGGGATCATCAGATAAAATTCAGATCTCAATATGATTAATTAAACGAAAATGGTTATGTTGAATCGAAATTACAGAAACTAAGCTTAAATTTTATTGGATCTGATACAACAAGGATATCAAGTTTATCAATCATTATCAAAAGCTACGATTAAAAAAAGTAAAAGAACTCCAAAGAGAATCAAAATTTAATTAAAAGAAGTACCGAAATTGATAATCAAAACTTCTTTTTCAATCAATAACATGATACAATAAACAAAGCAATAAAAAACAGCCAATTAAAAAAAACCCAAATCAGAAAATTAGCAGGGAATAAAAAAGAAAAACAAACCCACATCAGAAAATAATAAGAAGAACCGACAAATAGAATATCAAAACATCAATTCAATGAATTAAAAAAGAAAACCCATATCAGAAAATTAGTGGAAGAAAAACTGAAAGACAGTACTGAAAATAAAGTCATCTATAAGGATCCATTGAAAAAACCCAGTCCAAAAAGACTTACCAGAAGGGAAAAAGAAGCTCAAAGACGCCATTCAGGCAACACTGAGAAGACTATGAGAATAACAAAAGCATAGACACAGAGAGAGAATAATGGATGAATAAAGATAATAATTCGAGATACAGGGGAAGGGGGGTGGCTGCTTTAGCTTGCTTCCCCTGTTGATGATTTTGAAAAGACAAAGAGATGGAAAGTGAGAGAAACTATTGGGGATTCGTATATAAAATAAAATAATTATTAGTATGCAATGGAATCGAAGTTTGGAGGGGTAAAGGGACATTGGATTAAATAGTGGAGAAGACGGAAAGTGTTCAGTTTAAGGGAGAATATAATATTTACTCCTTAATTTGACAGTTGTTTTCATTTTGGTCTATACTGGTTTTGGCATTTGGCAGTATTTCTCAATTCGGTCCTTCAACTTGAATTTTATTATGGTATGCTGATGTGGCACTATTAGATTGTGTCAAGCCATCACTTGATTTATTTAATTTTTTAAAAATTTTAAGTATATATATATTTTTAATTTAGGTGATGTGTAGTATAATCTCATAATGCCATGTTATTCACTCTTGAATGATATGCAATCCAAGATTCAGGGATCAATTTGAAAAAAATTGTCAAGTTTTGAGATTAATATGGACCAAAAAATATTTCGGGACTAAGTTAGAAAATGTTGTGAAGCTAAAGGACTAAATGTTGCTTTATCTCTTAATTAATAAAAATTAAAAGAAAATGAAAGAAGAAACTGGAGTGAAAAAGAGAAGAAAGTAAAAGGTTTTATTCTTTTCAGTCCCTGTACTTTTATATAGTTAAAATTTAGTCTCTTTTACTTTTAATTTCAAAATTTTAGTCCTCAATTTTATACAGTATTACCAATTAATCTTTAAATATTAAATAAAGAGATTAGATGAACTAAATTCATAGGATTAAAATTAAAAAACTAAACTTTAAATGTATAAAAGGTACAAGGAGTAAGAGAGCAATTAAACCGAAAGTAAATTAAGAGGTCAAATTAACCCAATCTAATTCTTGATGTAGACGTTTTTTCTAAAATAATTTAATAATTTAATAAATTTGTAAGAATTAACTAATTAATTAAGACAAAAAAATAATAGCAGAGTGGGGACCAAGTAGGTCTTGGTTAATGGAAAGCATTAAATTACGGCATGGAGGCAGGCATTGGTCTTCATCCAATGTTTTCTTCCTTTATTACAGGAGTCTCTACCTTTTTTCTAATTTTATTTTATTTTTATTCTTTTAAATTTTTAAATTTAAAAATTTTAAAATTTTAAGGGATTAAATTATAAATTTACCATTTGAATATGTCAATGTATAATTTTACTATTTAAATAATTTATAATTTTAGAAATGTAAAGGGACTAGAATGATTTTTTCCATTTTGTGATACTTCAAAATTCATTTAAAACATTTGTAATTTTGAATAAATTTAAAATATGAATTGTAGTATTCAATATATTTAATACAAATGACTGACAAGAAGTCAAAGATCACCCTGCTGTAAAATGAGACATTAGTGCTCGTAAATTATTCGTACTTAATTTAGAAAAATATACTTAATTTGGTAATTTTTGAGTAAAGCTCGAACTATCGATCGTACCAAATTAGAATTTTAGTAATACTCAACTTGAATAATTTGAGAGACTTAACAAGCTTTTCATTTTTAATATGTATTTTAAATATTTTATTATGAAATTGCATTTCATCTTTAATATATATTACGGGTAAACTATACTAGTAGTCACTAACTATTAATAAATTTCATTTTAGTCACTTAACTATAAAAATTCACAAAATGATCACCAATATTCAATATTCTCTTTTTGGTTCATCAATTGACTATGGTAACAACTTTTAAATTTGACATAATAGTAATTTTAACCCTCAACATTTATATGATGTGTCAATTTAGTCTTGATCCTAAAAATCTAACAATTAACATTTACACATTTTATAATTTGATTTTTTTACTTTTTATCCCTTCATTTAAAAAGCTAAAAATTATCAACTAAATTTGATTAAAAATATATTAAAAAATTAAAAATTAAAAAATCTAATATAATAATTTTTATATTTTCTCATTATTTTAAAATTAACCCTGAATTTTATAAAAAATAAAACCAAAATTAATATAATTTATAAATATTAAACATCAAAATTACTATTATCCCAATTTTAAAAGTTAGCGCAATCATCCAAGCCAACGCAAATGGAAAAAACCGAAGAATCCTTTAAAACACACAAAAGAAACCCTAAAAAAGGCTCCGATTCCCAGAAAACCGAAATAAAAAGGGACCAATCGCACTTATTATTTCAATAATACGTGGAGTTTTTATGTAACAACAGCTTAGCAAAATTTAAAAAAGAAAAATCCCCCCCTTCTGTCTCGATCCAGGATCAGAATTTCCAGGTAATAACATAAGAATTTTCATGGGTATTTATTTGTTTTAATTTTAATTAATTACTACTGGTAATTTTTTTTTCGAATTTTTAACAGTTAACTTGATTGCTTCAACAATAAATTTCGATTCATCATCTTTAATTTTCTTTTTTCTTATTGATTAATGGGTTTTTAAAAAGATTTTCGGGTTTTAAATTTGCTGGTAATTTTGTAAAATTGCTTTTTTGGGTTTAAGCTGTGAAAAGAAACAAGGTTGAACAGGTAAAACCTAAAGAAAATTAGAAAGTTAATAAGAAGGGGGTGTAAATGTTGGGGAAATGAATAAAAATGAGAAGTTTTTTATTGTACTGGCTTATTTGATGTGAATTTCACTTTTTTCTTTCATTTTGGGAATTATTCTATTCTAGGGTTTTTTAGGGATTTTGATTGTTACTAGATTACATTGAAATTTTCAGCTGAAAGGTTTTATGGTATTAGGGGTAATTTTTGGGTTTCGGCAGTTTGTATTGATAGGGTTTTGAGAGTTAAGAATGGGGATTCAAACTATGGGATCCCAAAGCAATGGACAACAGTCTCTTTTACAGCCATCTCCATTGGTGAGGCAGAATTCATGGTATAGTCTTACTCTTAATGAAGTTGAAAACCAATTAGGGAACTTGGGGAAGCCTTTAGGTAGTATGAACCTTGATGAGCTTCTTGATAATGTATGGAGTACCGAGTTGAATCCGCCGTTAGGGATGAATAATACCGAAAGCATTTCGTCATCTTCTTCATCTCTTCAACGTCAAGCTAGCTTAACCTTGGCTAGAGCTTTGAGTGGTAAGACGGTAGATCAAGTGTGGAGTGAGATACAACAAGGTCAAAAGAGGAGGTATGGTGAGGGGATGAAGGATCAAGAAAGAGAAGCAACGCTTGGCGAAACCACATTGGAGGATTTTTTGGTACAAGCAGGGCTTTTTGTTGCCGAAACATCATTGGATCCTACAATGGAATTTGATAATACCTGTCAGCAAAGTTTGCCACACCAATTCAGATTGTCACCTACACCATCTATTGGTACATTATCAGGTACACCTATGACGGGGCAGAAACGAGATGTATTTGAGAAGAGTATTGAGAGTTTGCCACAGCAATTTGGGTTGTCACCTACCCCATCTATTGGCACGTTATCAGATACACCTATGACGGGACGGAAAAGAGATGCACAAGATGCATTTGAGAAGAGTATCGAGAGGAGGTTAAGGAGAAAGATCAAGAACAGGGAATCTGCTGCACGATCACGAGCTAGGAAGCAGGCAAGGGTTTAAACATGTTTTTTGTCTAATTGATATCTCAAATTATTTGTTCCCTTTGATTTTATACAGCCATGATCTTTTGGTTTTTGCATAGGCTTACCACAATGAGCTGGTTAACAAGGTTTCACGATTAGAAGAGGATAATCTAAAGCTCAAAAGAGAGAAGGTATACAATCTTTGCTTGACATTCCTCCGGCTCAACATCCACACCCAAAGCATGTTTTTCGGATACTCGAATTTGTGAATATCATGTTTATTTACTTCTTTATTCTTGCAGGAATTTGATACAAAATCTCAGTGTGAAACATCTGAAACAAGGTTTCAGCTTAGAAGAACAAGTTCCGCCTCTTTTTAACTTGTGTTTTCCGCTGTTCTAAGCTCTCCAGTTGGCTTGTTGACAGAGCTTCGTTGTGAATTCGTTCAAGGGGTTTGGTATTCTGTACATTTATGATGATCATATGTGTTTGTTTTTACCTTTCTCCGCAAAACCGCCATGTTTATATGTGTTAGGTTTATATTTATTCGGCTGAAGGACAAGTAAATCGGTGTTGATTAGGCTATAATCCTACCTTTAAAGTAGAAAAAGCTTGGGAAAAAGAAATGTTGTGCAAACATTGACTATGGGAATGCAATAATATTTGCTTTAAACCCTGCATAATGAGAATTCTTGTGCCAAAATTACAAACAACTAGTTCAAATGATCCATTAGTTCTCAAGAAAGAGTAGCATTTGCATGACTTTGTCAGTCTTTTGTTCACTTCTTCTTCGATTTTGCTTTAAATATCGTCTCTTTGAAGTACTTGAGTTCTAATATGCTCTCTTTGATATCATCCATGGCTCTGTGTTTCTTTACTTTGAGAGGGGCATTCTCTTGATCTGCATGAGAGCAATGACCATTATTGACATGTGTGATTCGATTCAGGTAGCTAATTTGCGTGTTTATGCGCATTCACATGCAAATAAATTGTAGTAACGAGCTGGATGTACCTTTAGGATACCAGCGCATGCAAAGGGCCCTGATGCTGCTCACGTCGACAACTACGTGAGAGAAAAGACTAGCTAAATCGGGCATGTATTTCTGCAACAAAGGAACCAGACATGAACAGTTAATAAGATCTAACCCTTTGCTATGTTATTATCTAAGCAACCCTAAACCCAACTCCATGTGATCAGGTTAAAATGAAACTGATATAACTTTAACTTATTATTACCTTTAAGAAAAGAAAATCCATGTAAATAGAATTTCCAGCTATATGAGGTGTGTATGTACCAACATTTCTCTTCACAAATTCAATGACCTGCATTATCGGAAATACATAAACCGCAAAACGAAAAAACAAACCCGATAAAAGAGTTGCCTCCAAAACTAGAAATCGGATTACGGAGATTCTTAGAGAACTAAGTTACTAAACCTAATCAAAGTATACCACTTAATGAATAACTGACCTGTTTTTCAGCATCTCTTTCACTAACTGTACTTTCAAGCACTTTCTGTGTCAATCCTAGAATAATTTTAAGGTTGTTAGTGATGGTTCTGGATCTATAGATACAATTAGAAAGCAGAAAGATGCTGCCAATAACAGAATTTATCGTGTCACATACCACTAGCTCCGTGATGATTTTGACACCATTCCCCCATTCTATCTAAACATTCTTTAGATTGATGGATAACCAGATCAGGACCCTGTAAGATCAAATATACCGAATTACTTAGGAATGGTGGAATACCATACGGAGCCTTTTCCTGCACATTAGCCTCCCTTCCCCCCTCCCCCCCAACAACCCACGATTGTTCTATTGATTTAGTCATAAATGAACTTGAGGAAATCCTTTTGACGACTTTATGAATAACAGTAAAGACATGCTCGAGTATGCAAAGCTCTTCGAGATCTTATAATCAACAAACTTTATGCTTTACCTCCACTGATTTGGTGAGCTTGCCATCGGTGATTATACAAGCTATCTCTAGGATCCTATCAACTTCAATGTCTAAACCTGCATTGCACACCATATGTAAAAAAACATGAATTTAATAATGCATTCCCCCAATATCAATGTCGCGTTTACGGGTATCGGGCATGGGTACGTCGAGAAAAATGAAGTGTGCGGTTTCAAATATGCCTTTGCTATATGCTTACCAGTCATTTCCATGTCAATCCATACAAGAGGTAACTTGTAGTTCTCTGAAAGCAACGATGAATCCGCTTCACTCTGTTTATCTTCAATTGAACCCTTTTCATTGCTTTTGCTCTTACCTTTATCAGATTTCAATAAACTCTAAATTAGATATTAACGGCTTCCATTTTCCATAGAATCAATAAGCTTTTGAGTAAAATTACAGTGAAACCCAGAGTTGAAATGATTTAAAGAAATTAAATTTGTTTAGACGGTGATAAATTAAACAAGCCATAAACAAAAGAGAGTAGGGTGGCCGGACCTGAAATTGTGGAAGCGGTGGATAGCGGAAGATGGTCGTCGACGTCAATCTCCAGCACTGAAAACGCATTTGAGAGGCCGTCCATTCTATTTAGGCTTTGAAGCAATCTGAGACTGGTTAACCGATTTGAAAACGGTTTTCCGGCGTCGGACTGAGGTTTCAGTTGAGACCGGAAAATGAAAAATGGTAAATGCAATCGATGCTTCTTTTTCCTTTCAAGGTAAATATTAAACCAGAGTCCAAAGTTTATTTATTAATGGATAAAATAACACTTAGTCCCTATATTTGTCAACTTTTTCGACTTGATCCTTGAACTTTTCTAAGTTACTACATTGAACCCAAAAAAGATTGTCAAGTTGAAAAGCAAAAAATCTTGCATCATATTTAAATTGTCCTATTAGTGAACATACACGTATTTACAATTTTTTTTAAGTAATTTAAACTTTCCATAATTTTTTTCTTTTTGGGTTTTTCTAATAGAAAGAGGTTAGAAAATAATTCTTATATTGGGTTAAAAATTTATTTATATTAGTCCCTGGACATAATAATTATTCCTATATTAAGATTTGAATCTTTTTCAAATTAATCCCTAAACTTTATATTTAATTTTCATTGAGAGGAGCTCGAACGCCTATCCTAAGGGTTGAGGGGCAGCAAACTTAGTTCCCTTTACTATTGTTGTTGCCTCTTGCAGGGGTGTTCATTCGGTTAACCGACCGATTAACCGACCCGAAATGTTATTAACCAATTAACCGACCTTTCAAAATTTTTAACCGTTAATCGAATCAAATTTTTTCAAAAAATTAACGAACCAATTTTTTCGTTAATTCAATGTTAACGAATTAACTTAAAATTATATTTTTTAAATTTTGGTTAAAATTAACGAAATAACCAATTAACTAATTAACTGTCTTAACTGTTTTAACTGTCTTAACTGTCTTAACCGAATTAACGAATTAACGAATTAACACTACATAATTTGTTTAAAACATTCCATAAATCTTTAAATTAATACATAATTGAAATGTAAGTATTTAATATTGTTCATTTGTATCTATTTCTTCTCTCCAAAAATCTCCATTTGCATTAAACCTACAAAAAGAAAAAACAAGTGCAAAAGTTTAGCGATAATAGAAATATCTATATTTAAAAAATCAAATAATATAAACAAACGAATAGATTATAAGTTAACAAGAATAAGATAGTAAGTATACCCTTCAACTCACGAAAGCTCATGAATTAAGGGTAGACTCTGATGCATTCCAATAAAAGTCTAAACATTGAATCAATTAAATAAGTAGGAGTGATATGGTAAAAAAATTTAAAACTATTAAAATAAGACAATAAATATACCATTTTCAATCTTGTCAAGCTATTGGATTTGTTCTTCAATCTTTTTGATGTCTTCTTGTGATGATGATTTTCGAATCCAATCTTGAGTACTCACAAGAGCTTGTACAATTTTAGGAGTTAAAGAACTCCTATATTGATTAAGCACACGTTCCCGGTGCTAAATGCAGACTCTGAAACAACCGTAGAAAGTCTATTATATTCTACTAGGTTTGTACTTTTTATTAAAATATTATTATTTAATTAACCCTTGTTTTAAGTACAACTTTTTACTGTTTCCCTATATTTGTTAATCTAATTACACAAGTTTTTGAGCGCTGTCAGAAAAATAGTTTTAAAATTGTTTTTTTTGGGGGAAAAACTCAATTTTTATAGCAATTCGAGGTTTGAGGAGACCGTTCGGTATAAAATCGGGAAATGAAAATTTTTATTCTGTGTACTTAGTTCGTAAATAATTTGGGGTTCAAAAATATTATAGCATAGAAGACCATTCGGTACAAAGCCGAGAAATGACCAAGTACAAGTAAAGATTTGGTAAATGTTTATTACTATAAATAGGGGTGTACAAAATTAGAGGTAAATCGAAAAATTTGTTAATCGACCAAATTTGGTTAATCGGTCGGTTAGTCGAATTTTTTCGGTCGGGATCGGTTAATTATTTTGTGATTTTTCAGTTAACGGTTAATTCGGTTTAAAACTAAAAATTTTTCCCAAAAAATTAATAAATAAAATTATAATATATAAATAGCCCATTATACACCTAAACCCAAATATTCAACCCAACCTAATTATCCAATCAAAAAATTACAAATAATTTAATAAATAAAAATTCTAAAACTAAAACTAAAATTATGTAATTTTTTTAATTATGTAGTGATTTATTTGGGGTAATTCGGATAATTCGATTAATTCGGTTAATTTTAACCAAAATAAAACATATAATTTTCGGTTAATTGGTTAACCAATCAATTAATGAAAAAATTTCGATTCGGTTAATAGTTAAAAAATTTGAAAGGTCAGTTAATTCGGTTAATATTATTTCGGGTCGGTTTATCGATTGAACACCCCTAACTATAAATATCACAAGGTTTGGTTTTTAGAAGAAAAAAAATTAAACTTCTGTTGTGCATAAAAACACAATTTTTTAAATCGATTTTTCAACAACTTGGACCAAAAACAAGTTCAAGCCCTAATGTAAGAATTGTTGTTAAGTTCATACCCGGAATAATGATTTAAACCTTATAAAAATAGAGGCAAAGGGATTGTCCGTTAATCGAATTCAAGATTGATGTCAACTAAAGATTAAAACAAAGATCCTAGTCACTCCACGAATGGCTCAATCAACAAATTTGAGCTAACATTTAACACTCGAGCTATGGTTAAGTTGATGAATCACTTGATTAACGCGATAATGATACTTTGAAAACTTGATTAGATAGCTTTGAAGTTCCGAATTTAAAATCTAATTTGAGGACTTATAGTTGAATTAACCCAACTATTTATTTTGAAGCTTTGACTTTTTTGAGTCAATTCAATCACGTGAGAAGCACGTGCCTTTTCTTCCGTTAACTAGGGCAAAGCTGTAAACGGTCCGACATGGATTTACATAAACAGAACTGAAACACTGTACACTTCAAAAAAAAAAAAGTCTTTGCCGCATAATTATGAACATTTCCACAAGATTTGGAGCGAAGTTACCTCTTTTAAGCAATCTTGTTCCTATCAGAGGTGCTATTTAATCCACAGTTTAATTGTTAGCCTCTTTCCCATTTTCTCTTATATTTTTTCCCAGTTTTCTTCTTTTGTAAAAGTGACCCTTAATTGATGTTCTTCATAATTTGGAGGTTTCTTTGAATAAATGACGATGTTTTTTATTCGAAACTGTGTATTTTTTATCTTGTTTTGATTCAAATGGTTGGATTTCTTTTTATAATTTTCTGTTACTGTTTCGTTTTAAGCTTTAAAAAAGTTATGTATTGAAAGTGTTTGTTGAAATGTCTCAGAGGTGCCCAAGTTGGGGTTCTTGCCGCTTTCGCATCGCAAGAGGGGATTTCGAAGTGGGTTTTCGAAGAAAATGGCATTGAATGTTGAAAAATACGATGTTGGTGTCGAGAACCAGTTGGGGTTGATTCGTTCTGCAACGGAATCTAATGCTGATGAAGCCATTGAAGCTCTCAAAGCTGGGAAAGTTATTGCAGTGCCTACTGATACACTATATGGATTTGCTTGTGATGCTTGGTATCTTTCTAGTTTATCTAATTTTTTCATTGTACTTGCTTTTTACATGTCAAAAGTATGATAGTGTGCATTTGATCAGTGTTATGTGCTTTAACTGTTCTTACTGTTCCATTTAAATCAACTAACGGATAAAATGAAAAATGAAATCATCGATTCGAATTTTTAGCTTCTTAAGCCTGCATTTATAGTTTATTGGTTGATCAATGAGAAGGCAGAAGGCTTGTACTAGTAGTCAAATTGCATTTTTCCTCTTTTATTCAAAAAATGGTCAAATTTGTCCGTGTATGTTACACTAAAGAGCAAACCGGTCCTTTCCAATAAAAAGGTCATTTATACTGTTAAAAACTGGCACGATTGACAGAATAACTAGATAATTACATGTGACATGCCACTAATATACAGAGACCATTTTTTAACTGTAGAAATTGATAGAATTTTTAACAAAAGGACCAATTTACTCTTTGACGTAATGTACAAGGATTAATTTGCTCATGTTTTGAGTAAAGGGGGCAAATGCAATCCGACTCTTAGTACAAGGGCTTCCATGGTATTCTTACCATAGGAAGGCAAATATGCTAGGAATATAGCTAGATTGTACTTATAGCTGTCCTTAGATGTGAAAAATATGCAAAAATGTGAATTTGATTAGTGAGCTATACTTCCAAGTTTATGTGCTTTTTAGCTGTTCTTAATGTTCCATTGAAATGAACAAGAATGTAGGATAAACCAAAAACGAAATCATTGATTCGAATTCTTTTAGCTTCTTAAGCCTGCATTTATAGTTTATGGTAGGGATATAGCTAGATTGCTCCATTCAATCTTATGGTTGAAAGAGAGAAAGAAATTCCGGTTTTATTAATAAAAAATTTCAACTGTTGTTGCCAGGTGAAAACATAATGATTTGTTCATATTGTTCTCTGGAGTTATTGGAATTTATCTAAATGTTTCTTGGAGAACCGGTTCTCAATGACATTATCATATGAAAACCGAGAAGCATTGTTCAATGATTTCCCGATATGAACTTGAAGATAGCCTTTGGTTGTCGTTATGTTAGCAAGCTTTAGTTCGATTTATCTAGAGATTTATAAATTTCCTTTAATGGCATTACCCGTGCAGTTCTTCCAAAGCTGTAAATAGGATTTACGACATCAAAGGCCGCAAGCATACCAGTCCTCTTGCGATCTGTGTTGGGGATGTTTCAGACATAGAGCACTTTGCTGTTACAGACCATTTACCTCATGGCTTGCTCGATTCTCTCCTGCCGGGACCAGTCACCATTGTACTAGGGCGAGGTTCGTCACCTTTTTCGTGTTTATCAGCTTAGTCGTCACACACACAACAAATTTGTTCGGCTAAATATGTAATTTTGGTTTGCATGTGAATTCTTTTTAGGTGAATCTAGCATCCTTGAGAAGTCCTTGAACCCGGGATTAGACAGTATAGGAGTGCGAGTCCCGGACTCTGACTTCATTAGGATCATTGCCCGTGGTTCCAGAAGTGCACTGGCTCTTACTAGTGCTAATTTAAGTGGGCAGCCTAGTAGTGTGAGCATTAAGGACTTCGAGAACCTTTGGGAACACTGTGCATATGTATACGAAGGTGGTGTGCTACCAGCAGGTCGTGCAGGATCGACAGTTGTTGACCTCACTAAGCCAGGAAAGTATCGGATTCTTAGACCTGGAAGGTGCGGATACCATTGAATAGAGTACTTCCAAAGTTTTATTTATAATATTGAGAACTCACACATGTTCATATTTTCATTTGTATATCCAGTGCTAAGGAAGAAACTGTTGCTATCCTCGAAAATTATTCTCTTGAAGAAGTGCTGAGCGGTTGAAGTCAAATTTCCGTCAAACATTGTATTTTATGTCGTCTAAACATATTCTTAAGTTCTATTAGATTCCACTTGATGCAATTTCGGATTTCAATTCGAGTAGCTACCGAATAGGACAGTTTGTATAGTCATTACAAATAAGCTTGTATTACATTTTTTCTGGCATATTGTCCAGATTCCGATTATTGAACGACATGTATGCTTTATTTGCTTCACTATCCTCGGCTTAAATTGCTAAATCTTCTCGTAAATCCGATATCCGATGTCGATATCTGAATAACGGAGTTCAACATTATAACTTCGGATGCTCGATAATTGATTACCGAAGAAATCAAACCTCGGCTAGTTAGAGATTGTTCTCTAATGAACAAGGCTACAATCTCATTTCAACATCGATACAAGAGAAAGGAATTTCCTTGTACATGCTATGCAGACATCATGCCTTACGGGATGTGAAATGGTAACTGTTATGCATATCGAAATTAAAGAATAAAGCATCAAACCAAGAATCCGAATCCAAAATGGAACATCAAGTTACTACAATCAAAAACCATTCAACAAAATCGACACGTTTAGCATTCATCGTGTTGATCCTTTGGGGGTTACAACACCTAAAGAGTCCAAAAGCAGTCCAAGCCCAAAACACATCATAGCACACTCAAGACGAGGCCGCCCCCATTGAAGCTCAAATTATAACTTGACATGTAGAACTACTCTCTCTATCGGTGGTTGTAGTAGTAATGTACATGATCACACAGATAAACTACTCTCTATCGAACCTTTACTTTGCCTGAAAGCATCAGAGCACGCCCCAGAGGTGCCCCGATGCGTTCACCCAATAGCCCGGAGCTTAAAATGACCTTAAATCAACATACCTAACATATCAAGATCCATGTGAAGCCCCAATCCTCCAGATCAGGCCACCCGTCGAAGCTCCGCTCATAGATCGACATATTGAAACGGCGGAAGGAGGAACCCCGATCACCCGAGTAGCAACCATACACACACAAAAGACATCAACACATCATAAAACCAACATCCAAATAGACCAATAGCAACACACAATTTACACGTACATAAAAATGCAAACCAATGTGAATGAATCCTAAATATGCAACCATTTTTTCATATTCATTTGATACTTACCAAGAAGAAACAATAGCAAAACTTCAATTTTCCATTTCATTTTCTTGCTTACCAAACAGAAACACTACCAATAAAAAATTGCATTTTGAAGAGAAAAAAACGAGTGGACCCATAACTGTTAAACTCAAAAGATAAAATTATCCGAAAATTGTTCATATCCTTAAAATTCAACAAAATTTGAAATTAAAAAACAAAATTGCTCACTCCAAAGGAACATCAACATCGCCATCGTCGATTTCCTGCTGCAAATCCTTAGGGTCTTTACCATCAACGGTACACCCAACTGAAACACACGTGCCCAGAATCTCCTTAACCGTACCTTTCAAATCCTTAGCCATTGACCTTGGTCTCATTACCTTAGCGATCTCGATGACGTCGTCGAGGCTGATGTTGCCGTTGTGCTTGATGTTCTTGGTCTTCTTCCTATCCCTCTCCGGTTCCTTCAACGCCTTGATTACTAGCGCCGCCGCCGAAGGGACCACCGTGACCTTCGCCTGACGGTTCTGCACCGTGAGCTTGACTGTGACGCGGAGGCCTTTCCATTCCTTGGCGGTTTCTTTGGCGATGTCTTCACCGATCTTTTTGGGGGAAAGACCCAGCGGACCGATCTTCGGGGCTAAGGAACTGGCCGCACCGACTTCGCCGCCGGTGACGCGGACGAAGACGTCGACGACTTGGGTCGGGTCGAACTTGGGCGGCATTGACGGGCTTGCTCTTAAGAAAAAGGGGCCCCTAGGGTTCTTAAAATTGGAAGAAGAAGTAGAAAAAGACCGAGATTGACAAATATTATAGGTAGGTTTTTCCAGTTTAATAAAACCCAGTTTTATTTCTTGGGCCAAGCAATTGACAAGGTTTCTGGTGATTGGGCTTATTGAAGTTTTAGTGGTAAAAGAGGTTAATTTTGTTAATACATCCCCAAACTATGCCTGAAATTTAAATTGGTCACAAACTTCAGACTTCAAAGTATCAATCAAGTCCCTCTGTCAACATATCTATTGTCTTGGAGGTTAAATATTAGCTCATAGCTGACACGTATATCTAGTGGTGAAACGTGGTATTAAGCTTTGAGGTTCTATTAAATTTTTTAAATTTTGAGGTTGGTATAATGATTTTTAAAATAGGGGATCTAATTATAAATTTGAAAAAATAGAGGGTTTAGTTAAAAATTTAAAACTTTTATGGAATTTAATTAATTTTTTCTTTTAAATAGAGGTCTAAGTAAATTTTCAAACTTAAAGTGCTTATTTGCAAAATTTTAAATCTTTTAAGGATTCAAGACTCACTCCTCGTACGTTTCTTCCTTGTGTAAATTTATTACATAAAAGGTCGATTAATTTAATTAATGTTATTTTGAGTCGGTTAATCGATTGAAGGCCCCTACCTAAGGGGTTGGCAGGGGCCTCAGTTCCCCTTAAAATGAAGAGTTTTTTTATTTAAATCTATTTATAATTTATAAAATTTTAAATTAGTAATGATAAAATTATATTTTAACTTTCTAAGAATGATAAATATTTGATTTAAGTTATATTTTTCGATAATTATTATTTTAAAAAGCTATTTAAATATTATTATATAAATTAAAAGTGAATAGTGAAGCTTAAGAGGGTATTTTGGTATAATAAAAATACAGATATTTATGGATATATAATAAAATGAATATAAAAATCCTAACCCACCTTACACGGCGTTTACTTGAAAATCTCAGGGGCTTTTATGTAATAATGTCGTTAATAATTTAATTTTAAAATTAATCCATTCGGCCTATCCCATTAAGGAACCCAACCTTTTAAAAAGCATATAGAAATGATCAGAACGCAAAGAGCAAAATCAAATTCAAAATCCCAAAAAATTAGAATTTTGCAAAGAGAAAAAATTATTTTTTTGTTTTTTGATTTTGATTTTTTTCGTTGAAATTTTTGATGGCAAGCAACAGAAGCTATTACCCGAGATTTCTATCGAGCGATCAACAACTCCAAGCAATGTTGAGTCGAGACTCGGTGGGATTCGAGTTAGACGAGTCGGACATCTATAACCACACGGTCACGGCACGCTCCGACTCTCCCGAGTTTCGCTCCAGTCGAGTGACGAAAAAGCCGTCAACGAAGCGCGGCGGCGGGGAATCTCGTGTAGGAGGGACACCGGCGTCGCTTCCGGTTAACGTACCGGACTGGTCTAAGATCTTGAGGGAAGAGTATAGGGGAAATCGGATAAGATCGAAGAGTGAAGACGACGATGACGTGGAAGGCGATGATTGGTTGGAAGGAGGTGTTAGGATTCCACCTCACGAATTTTTGGCGAAGCAAATGGCGAGGACAAGGATCGCATCGTACTCACTTCATGAAGGTAGAGGCAGGACCTTGAAAGGAAGAGATCTGAGGAGGGTCCGAAATGCAATTTTCGAAAAAACCGGGTTCCAAGACTAAAGTTACACCAAATAAGAGTGAGAAATTTGAATTCTCATTAGGAAAATTTTCCTCGAGTTTTGTTTTAATTTTAATTTTGCAACTCTGATTCGATTCAAGAGATCATTTTCTTTTCGTGTGATTCTAACTTCGAGATCTTCAAGTGATATAGCGGAGAGAATTTCGATTCAGGTTTAATTTTCTTTGAGATTTCATTTTTTTTTAGAGTATGATTTGTTTCTCTTTTTTTAGGGTATTTTGGTAAGAAAATGGGAAAAAATGGGTCGTTGGCTTTATTAGTTGGCGGGCCGGCTTAGGTAATGTTGGTGGGGTGGGTAAAGGGAAGAAAAGTCGTTGTTTGTATTCTTTTTTTTTAGTTTGATTTATCAAATTTTGTATTAAAAAATAATACTGTAATTCATTTACTATATTGAATAGAAAAATATATTATGAGTCTATAGGTGAAAATAATTTAGTTTTCTACAAAATATATATTAATGATTTATTTTTGCACAAATACTTCATATGAATTACTTAAAATCAAAGCTTAGATGACAATTTTAGGATAATAAATGTTAACACTAAGAATTGGGTCAAATTGAATACGGATGGATCAAGGTATTTGATAATTGGTTGACAGGGGCGAAGTTAGGACAATTTTTTAGGGGGCCGGATGAAATTTTAATTTTTTATATTTTATATCTTTCTAATTTGTAAATGATTAAATCAAATTTTATAATTTTAGGAGAGGTTAAAGTGTAATTTTATTTTTATTAATTTAAAATTTTTAAAAAATTTGAAGGGCCTAAATAAAAATTTTACTTTTTAGGGAGGTCAGGGCTCATGCCTGTCCTCCTGGCTTTGCCCCTATTAGTTGAGCTTTTCGGGATCATTGAGGGAAATGAGTTACTAGATACAGTTTGTTTCGGGATCATATAGTTTGGAAAAGAGACATTATTAGTGGAAGATAAAAGGGAGTCTAACACAAATTGTCAGAGAGTTGTTAGGAAGAGATTGGTATGTGAAAGTGATGTTTACCTTACCTATTGTCTCCAATATAGTGTTGGTGTTAGATATAGTTACTGTTATGGCTAAATGTATTTAGCTTTTTTCTACTAAAAAAAAAAAAAAAAAAGAGTATTTGAAGTTTAAATCTTAATATAACCATAATTGATTTCTTAAAATAAAAGGGATAAATTAATATTTAGTCCCTATTTTTTTTTTATTCATATTAACTTTGTAGTTTTTAATTTGATCTTTGAACTTAAATTTTGTTCAAATATGATGACATAACATTCTAAGATTGCGTTATATTATCATTTCAAGTTATTATGTGACACAATTTCAGAGTGTCGCATCATCACTCTTGACTGAAATCTAAATATAATTATCTAGTTTTGAGATTATTACAGACAAAAAAATTGAAGGACCAAAATGATAAAAGTTATCAATTTTAAGGATTAAATGTTGATTTATCCTTTACTCTTCAAATTAAATTTTACTATTGTCCCTCTCAATAATATTATTTTAATAATTTAAATTTGAGTTTTCTTTTTAAAATTATAATATATTTTACCATTATAATTAAAGATTAAATATTAAATCAATGGAACAATTAATTTCAACAAAATTCACTTATTTTATTTTTATATAAAAATACAAATTAAGGCATAAAAGCATATATATAGTTGGACAAAATTTTCTATCACATGAACTTCATGTTTGGGTTAGGAAACAATCCAAGCCACTAAAATCTAATAAATCAGGTTAGGCAACATAAAAAGGAAGAGGGTAAAAGTAACACATATTTATTTACGTAAAAAGTCGGATTGTATTTTTCTCTCTGTATTTAATAAATGAATAAAATAATATTTATATGTTAGATTATAGAGTAAACTAGTCATTCCCGTTAAAAATTCTATCTATTTTTCTATTAAATTTTGGTCTCTTTACATAAATATGAAATACACATGGCACGTCACGTGTAGTTATCCGGTTATTTCGTCAATCACGTTAATTTTTAATAGTAAAAATGAATGAAATTTTTAACAAAAATAATTAATTTATTCTTTCATCAAATATAAAATAAATAATTTGTTTATTTTTTTCATAAAAAGGAGTAAAATGATAAAATTATTTTAGATATCCTTATATTAAGAGTCAACTAAACAATTACACGTGAAGTTCTATAGTTTTACCCCAACCCAAGCTATACTAAAATCATAGTAGGCAAAAAGCAAAAGGCAATAATGCAAGTCTTCGTTGAGAAAGCAGCTTTTTTTTCTTTTTGGCAGATTGGGAAATTATTAACCGTTAGATTAATTTTTTTTTTGGTGTGGGGACAAAGATGATGATGTTTAGTTGACTTGACCATATCTGTCGTCTAAAAACATCTTGTGGCCACTTGAGGTTTTATAGAAGTAAGTATCAGAACAGAGCGAGATGGTTTTTCTACTTGATTTTATTTTATTTTGATTTTATTTAAAATTTTAATAATCAATTTTAACTTAGAGCGAATTTAGATGGACAATGCGTTTATTTATAATTAGTATAAAAATATCGATGACAGTAAAATTAGATACTATAATACAAAATAAAAAGATAAAAAAAAATAAACGCAGCACACAAATACCTCACCACTTATTCAAACTTACCCTTAATCTAAAAATAATTTTCTCTTGATCTCATCCTCATATTTTTAATAATATTTTAAATTTTATAAAATTAAGCTAAATATATGTTATAAAATTAATGAATTCAAACTAATTATACAAATAAAATATATGTTATACTTTTTTATAATTCTTAAATTATAATTAAAATTAAAAATAAAATATTTTCATAAATTTATGTAGAGAATTTTTTTAAAAAATTCCGACCTCCAACATTTTAATAAAAAATTGATTTATCTTATTAAAAATTTTGAACTTATTCATAGGTCGGATTATTCTTTTAAGCTTGAAAGCCCGTTAAATTTTAAAAATGTACGAGTAAAAATATTTAGCCCAAAAAATTAACTTGAGTAAAAAAAGTCCGTTTAAACATGAGCTAGACTTGAGCTTGAACATTCAAGGCTCGAGCTTGACCCAACCCATTTTTAAGCTTATAGTATTTTATATTATGTTATTTTTATATATTATATAATTTATAACACATTATATTAAATATATAATATTACTCCAATTTAAATATTAAAATAATGTTAAGATGGCTATATAAAAAAATTTAATAAATAAAAAAATTAAAAATTAGAAATAATATAGACAATAACATAAAATGAGTTTGGGTTAGTTTTTTGTAAATATAAGCAAATTTAAATAAAATTTTAGGCTTTTATTTGAAGTTGGATTAAACTTAATATTATATTTAGACACAATCCAAATTTAATCCAACCCTACTCATAAGTAGAGGTGATCTTGGGTTAGGCTACTCGGCCCTGCCCGACAGTCCGCCCGAAAAATGAGAGGATTCGGGTAAAAATATAAGCCCGAAATATGAGTTTGGGCAAAAAATGAGGCTCGTTTAGAAAACGAGCCGGCCTCGAGTAAAATTTTTTGGCCCGGCCGACTCGAATTATATATTAAATATATATTTTATTTTTAATCAAATATACTTTTTAAATTTATGTATTTTTTATTTTTTTCGTTTTAATATTTGTTTTAAAATTTTTATTTAATGAAAAAAGCTAAAAAAAATAATATGAGCCGACCCGGCTCGGGTTTATTAATTTTCTTTCGAGCTGAGCTTAGACAAATTTTTAAGCCCATATTTTGGGCCGGGCTAGACTCGGGGACTTAAAAACGAGCTTAAATTTTTATTTGGGTCCGATTCAAATTTAACTTGACTTGACCCATGATCACCTCTACTCATAAGTATGAATACTAAAAACTCTGACTTTTAAATTTTTAAAAAAATGTATTATCAGATCGAGGAGAATGGAAACCCATGAATGTTTTTCTTTTGTTGGTGTAGACACGAAACAGTGATACCAGTAGTGTGACGGTTTTTCGTGTTATCACAATGCTATGTGGGTTGGGCTCAAGACAGTTGAGAATTTATTAGAACGAATATTTTATTCAAGTATCTGCAGAGAATTGGTTGAAGCCCAATGCTGTTCGGTAAAGTTCAAAAATATGTGACACAACTCGAGTTTTATCGAAAATATACCAAAAATAGAAATTGTGAAAAATCCAATATAATAATTTTTATATTTTTCGTTCTTTTAAAAAATTAATCCTCAATATCACAAAAGAAAAAGAAAAAAAAAAAAAGAAAAGAAAAGACCAAATTACACCATGTCTAAATAAATGCTCGGGGTTAAATGTTTTGAATCAAGACAATTTGACACAATGTATAAATGTTGAGGATTAAAGTTACCATTATACCAATTTTAAAAGCTACCAAGTGTTTACCCGAAAAACAATTTAATATATTTTTTGATACAATGTCTAAAATTACCATAACCCCCTCCTTAATCTTGAAGAGGTGATAACACTTTAGAATGACATGTTTTTATGTGCTAATTGTATATTAATTTTGAATGTGATTCTACTAATTTGGGCTATTTATGGACTTTAATCTCGTAGGGACTAAATTGGAGACCAATGCAAAATTGAGGGCCAAAATCATGAAATTAAAGATAAAATGGACCAATGTGCAACAAAGGGAAAAGATGGTGCCAAAAGTGCAAACATGGAGGCGGAGGACCTGAAATGCAAAAGAAGAGACTTTGCTTTATCAAATTCTATTTTAAATTATATTAGGATAATTAATATTAGGATAATTATCTAGGATTATTTAATTTCTTTATTTATCTTTATTTATCTTTAATTAAATTGTAATTATCTTTGGGAGTTTGAGTAGAATTAGACTATCTACCTTAAGCACTATAAATAGGGATGGAGTAACTCATTTGGGGGTTCATCTTTTTCTCATACACCTCTCCCATACGTTTTTGTGCTTCTTTTATTTTCTTTTCAATAAAACTCTCTTTTCCATAATTTTATATTTTATTTATTTTTCCATCACAATATGAGCCACTAAAACCATCTAGTCAAGGTTGTCGAATGCCCCAAAAGGGTTCTTGAGGCTTAGAAATCGCACTTAACTTTCTCGCCTGTGTATTCATCGTTTTCGCATTCTGGGGTGGACGCTTCCGTCTGTGTCCCTTTAAAAGTAACCTTTCAACTTATGCAAAGGCGGCCGCTTTGTGTGTTTTGGGAGGATTGCACCGTCGGTTCGTGAGCTTCTGCGTCGAGAGGTTAGCGAGCCCAAGAGACAAAATGGCGTGGGATTCGCCATTGAGAAACGTTGATCTAGCGCAAATGACTCCATAAGAGCAATAGCGAGGCTAAGTCGCTCCCTAAATTGTAAGGTCAAACTCTAGGAGTTGGTGGTCGTGGCGTCCTCTTCCACTATAATCGGCTTACTTGGCGGAGAGAAGGGTCATCCAAAAGTCAAGATTGAACCAAAGGAGGAACGAGACAACGGAGGTGGAATCTCTCCACATAAGAAACTTTTCTCTAAACCCTTTCTTTTATTTTCCTCATTTTAATTCTCATAATTTCAATTGCCTTAAATTACATTATTATTATTATTTTCTAGATCGAAAATTATTAATTACTTTTTTATTTATTTTTCAGAATGCGGGTTTTCTTGGGCACGATTTTGCCGGGATCTCGAGAAATGCATGCATTTGTATAATTCGATCCCTGTAGATTCGACCCTACTTGCCCTTTACCGTTATTTTCATTATTTTGCGGGAGTAGGATATATTTTGGTGCATTCAACGATGCATCAAATTTTAAGCGCCGTTGTCGGGGATCGATAACGCACTAATCTGTTTTTTCTTATTTTCTATGACCGGATCCGCTCCGGGCATTCTTGCGTTTGATTCAAGATCGAAAAGATCGTGAAAGCTAATCGAAAAGAAACTAAGTTGAAGAAAAAGCGATCGGTGGTAGTGACTCAAGCAATCCACCACCGTAAATTAGGACCAAACGACGAAGCGGAATCTAGGGTTAACGAAAACTCTACTCAAACGCTTGAAAGTAAAGCGAAGAAGTCGATCCATTTGAAGAAGTGTTCAACGCTAGGTTGACGAAAACCCTAATTTCGCACAAGGACCAATGGCTCAAACGATTGACAACTAAGCCAAGCGCCGAACGTAACAACCACCACCGTGCATTGCATATCCCATCGTGGATACGATTTTGAATCGAAATCGGGGTTAATTCGATTCTTGCCAACTTTTCGAGGGTTACAAAATGAAAACCCCATAAACATTTGAAGGAGTTTCATATGGTTTGTCCGAGTATGAAACCTCAAGGCGAATCGAGGATCAAATTAAATTGCGCTTTCCCTTTTCCTTAGCGATTCAACTAGGAATGGTTGTTTTATTTACCTCCGGATCTATAACTACATGGGTGATCTTTCTCGTTTGTTTCTCAATAGGTTTTCCCAAAGATCTAGAAGCGGTGAGCTAAGAAGGAGATTGTGGGGATTAGGCGAAAGAAGCGAAACTCTTTATGATTATTGAAGCGGTTCAAGAAGTTGTGTGCGAGTGCCCACAACACGGTATATGAGCAATCTCTCCTCTAATACTTTTATGAAGGTTTAAAACCAATGGAGATGAATATGGTAGACGCCGCTAGTGGAGGCGTTGGTCAATATGACCCCCCAACAAGCAAGGGACTTGATTTCCACAATGGCTGCAAATTTTCAGCAATTCCGAGCCAATCTGAACCTCCTGAAGGTTCACCACTAAGTAATTCTTCCATGAAGATTGACTTGATAAACTTACTCATATGATGAATACTCTTCTTGCGGAAAAAATAAAGACAACTTCGGTTATGTGGAATATGTGCTACACCGAGCACACAACCGATGCATGTCCCGTTTGTATGATGACTCTATGGCTCACTTAGGTGCAGTGGGAAATTTTCCGCCCACCACGAGGCGATCGACCCTTACTCTAATACCTACAACCTGGATGGAGGGATCACCCTAACTTAAGTTATGGGGCCAACCACAATATAACCGACCATACCGAACCAAGTTCCACAAAGACCACAAGATTCGGGTAATTCTCTAGAAACTTTGGTCAATAAATTAGCAGCTAATATGCTTGATTTTCAACGAAAACCGAGGCATCTATAAGAGAATTGACCATATCAGTTGAGAAATTGAACTCTCAAGGGAAGTTGCCGTCACAAATAGAACCAAACCCAAGGCAAAATGCAAATGCAGTGAAGGATTGCCAAGTGAAAAGGTCTCGAATCGATTCCTGACAGAAATCATGCCCAAGAAATCGCCTAGGAAAAACCCAAAAAAGACGAACAGGTCCGAACGAAACCCCCATTGCCCATAATTCAACCTCCATTTCCAGAACGATTCCACCAGTGTCGAAAAGGTAAGCAGGACAAGGAAATCCTCGAAACATTTAGGAACGTCAAAATCAACATTCCACTGTTGGATGCCATCAAGCAAATACCCAGGTACGCTAAATTTCTTAAAGAGCTTTGCACCAACAAACGAAAGTTAACAGGTAATGAAAGGGTGAATGTTGGTGAAAATGTGTCTGCAGTGTTATAATAGAAAATGCCGGCAAAATGTAAGGATAGGGGTATGTTTGCAATACCATGCAAAATAGGACATTTGGGAATTAAAAAGGCTATGTGTGATCTAGGGGCCTCCATAAATGTAATGCCCTATTCTATTTATGAATCACTTAACGCAGGTTTTTTGACAAAAACAGGTGTTAGCATTCAATTGGAAGACAGGTCCGTTGTGCATCCCGAAGGAGTCCTCGAGGACGTGTTGGTAAAAGTTAACGAACTTATTTTTCCTGCAGATTTTTATGTGATAAAAATGGAGGAAGATAGTGCTCCCGAATCTTCAGATCTCTTATTAGGACGACCGTTCCTTAGTACAGCTAGTACTAAAATTGACGTTCGAAGTGGAACTCTCACGATGGAGTTTGATGGGGAGATCGTGAAATTTAACGTCTACGATGCCATTAGCCACCCCAGTGAAATTTTGAGCGTGAATTGTGTCGATATAATCGACTCATTAGTGGAAGAAAATTTTGAATCCATTTATGATTTTAAATTTGACTTTGATAAATTTGAATCCGTTAATGAGTTGTTATCCCTAGGTACTAAGCTTTTACCTTCATTGTGCAGAGCGGATCCAAAATTAAAAACACCTCTCAAGCATCTCAAATTCACATTTTGGAGGATGATGAGACCATTGCCGACTTAAAAGGGATTGACCCTTGGAGGAAAATATGAAACCAATGAAAAGGCGCAAAGACGATTAAACCCAAATATAGTGGATGTGATAAAAATGAGAATTTCAAGCTTACATGATTAAAAAGATTTATTTTGAGCCACCGTAGAACCGTTTAAATTGTCAAGCTAATGACGTTAAACAAGCGCTTGTTGGGAGGCAACCCAATCTTTATTTTATTTTATTTTGTTTATTTGTTTTTATTTTCATTTTATTATTATTTCTTATTTAATATTTTCCTTTTTTTTATTAATAAGTTTCTCTTCTTCCATCTAGGTAAAATGAAGCGCATTGAGGCTCGACTCGACACTTTTGGCCAGCAACTCACTGAACTTATTGGTATCCTCCGTAATCGACAGTAGCTACACGGGGAGTTTTTCTAAACTTTTCTTCCTATTTATTTATTTTGCGTCCACATTGAGGACAATGTGTTTTAAGTAGGGGGAGGTACTTTTCGTATTATTAGCATCTGCTGCTGTGATTTATGTTTGCTGCTTGAGGCTCCATTTTGTCCATATTTTCTTTCTAAGAATATTCTGTCGCTTTTCATGCCCAAGAATTTGACCACGACTTGCCACTGTTTGACCTACATGCATGATTCTTAGCTCTTGAGTTAATTATGATTACTGCATTTGATTTTATCTCCACTGCTTTTATTTTATTAGGCTAAAAATAATTATGATTAATAAGTTAATTCTATCTTGCTTTTCGTAAATTTGATCAAGTTTAATATAAAGTGGACAATTAATACATTTGCACGCCTAAATTATATTCAGTGTCTATTAGGTGGTTACTAAAACTTATTTTCGACACTTGATTATTTCTCTTAAGTCCTCTTAGAATTAAAATTTCGTGTAAATTTTATTTAATAAATGTTTCAAGGTTATGAGTGCGACTTTGAACGTGATCGATCGAAATGTAACGGGTAGGGTGCTTGGGTTGTCATTCTACTTGCGTCAAAAGGTTTTGTGACGTAATAGGTAAAACTCCGCTAGCCAAGGTTATGAGTATGGCTCGAACGTGATCGATCGAGTAACTGTGGTAGGTGCTTGGGTTGTCATTCTACTTGGCGTCAAAAGGTTTTGTGACGTAATGGGTAAAACTCCGCTAACCGGAAATAAATAATTTTAAGAGTATGTTGAATGAGTAACAAAGTGCGGTGCTTGGGTTGTCATCTCTCTTGGCGTAAAAGGGTTCGATATATTCCTAAGTAAATAAATATCTCCATTTATATTAAAAAAAAAAAGAAAAAGAAAAAAAGAAAAATAGTACTAATAAAATTTCAGCTAATGACTAAAGGTGGGAATAAGTAGAGTGTCTCGGTAGGTTTGGTAAATCACCTAATTGACATGAAATAATTCAAGACGATTTTAATTTTTGTGTGTGTTAATTAGAATACTTTTTCTATTTTACTTAAAGCAAGCATAGAAGTTCTCTTTATTTTTCATATGCATTTTTGACTAATCTTTATAAAACTTTGGAGTAGAATTTCTTTTAGGATCTAATTTTCACTGTGGCTAGGAACCATACTTGAGGGCAAGCATGGGCTAAGTAGGGGGGATTTGATAACACTCTAGAATGACATGTTTTTATGTGCTAATTGTATATTAATTTTGAATGTGATTCTACTAATTTGGGCTATTTATGGACTTTTATCTCGTAGGGACTAAATTGGAGACCAATGCAAAATTGAGGGCCAAAATCGTGAAATTAAAGATAAAATGGACCAATGTGCAACAAAGGGAAAAGATAGTGCCAAAAGTCAAACATGGAGGCGGAGGGATGAAATGCAAAAGAAGAGACTTTGCTTTATCAAATTATATTTTAAATTATATTAGGATAATTAATATTAGGATAATTATCTAAGATTATTTAATTTCTTTATTTATCTCTATTTATCTTTAATTAAATTGTAATTATCTTTGGGAGTTTGAGTAGAATTAGACTATCTACCTTAAGCACTATAAATAGGGATGGAGTAACTCATTTGGGGTTCATCTTTTTCATACACCTCTCCCATACGTTTTGTGCTTCTTTTATTTTCTTTTCAATAAAAACTCTCTTTCCTTAATTTTATATTTTATTTGTTTTTCCATCACAATATGAGCCACTAAAACCATCTAGCCAAAGGTTGTCGAATGCCCCAAAAGGGTTCTTGAGGCTTAGAAATCGCACTTAACTTTCTCGCCGTATTCATCGTTTCTCGCGATAAAGGGTCGACGCCTGCTCTAGGTCCCTTTAAAAGTAACCTTTCAACTTATGCAAAGGCGCCGCTTTGTGTGTTTTGGGAGGATTGCACCGTCGATTCGTGAGCTTACTACGTCCGAGGTTAGCGAGCCCAAGAGACAAAATGGCGGGATTCGCCATTGAGAACGTTGATCTAGCGCAAATGACTCCACAAGAGCAATAGCAAGCTAGAGTCGAGCTCCCTAAATTGTAAGGTCAAACTCTAGGAGTTGGTGGTCGCAGCGTCCTCTTCCACTATAACTAGCTTACTTGGCGGAGAAGGGTCATCCAAAAGTCAAGATTGAACCAAGGAGGAACGAGACAACCGGAGGTGGAATCTCTCCACATAAGAAACTTTTCTCTAAACCCTTTCTTTTGTTTTCCTCATTTTAATTCTCGTAATTTCAATTCGCCTTAAATTACATTATTATTATTATTTTCTAGATCGAAAATTATTAATTTTTTTTTATTTATTTTTCAGAACGCAGTTTTCTTGGGCACGATTCGCCCGGGATCTCGAAAACAGCATTTGTATAATCCGATCCTCGTGGATTCGACCCTACTTGCCCTTTACTGTTATTTTCATTATTTTGCAGGGAGTAGAAAATATTTTGGTGCATTCAACGATGCATCAAGAGGATAAACATATTTCAGCGAACTCAAATCAATATCTTTCTGTACTAACAATAATATTATCGATATCGGAATGAAATATTGTATGAAATACATTTAGGTGATAACAAATTGTCTTGACCCACAAATTTGATTCAATTGGAATGGTCCAAGACCTAGAATGTATGTTTTAGGGAATGTTGTTTAAAGTTGGGGTTTGGGTCCTCCACTCTCCAATCTTTTCATCATGATTAACAGTTTATTGAAATTAACAATGCCATCTTTTTTATCCATCATGGTGGGTTAAAAAAGGAAAACTTTATACTGGTGAAAACAACAGAACATGAAAGAGGAAAAAAACATTTCAATAAGAAGTTAACAAAAAGACAAACAAAGCATGAGAGAGTGATAAAAGTGGTTAAGTTTTGCTTGCATGGGACCAAATCTCCACTTCAACAAGATTAAACGAGACATTAGTGTTCACGAGTTATTTAAGGTTTTTAAAAAAAAAATTTAATTTGATTACGGGTGAAGTTAAAATCTTTTGAGGGATCGAAAATAAAATTAAGTTGTATATTTTTATAAAATTTAATATTTAGTTTTATCATTTTAATAGTTTATATATTTGTAAATTTTTGAATGATTAAATTAAATTTTTATATTTTAGGGTTCAAAGTGTATTTTTATCATTTATTAGTTTTTAAATTTTTAAGGGTTAAACTGAAGATTTTGTTTCAGGGGCCCTGCCAACCCCCTTGGTGCCACCTCTAAATTCGATTTAGTAATTATTAAGTACCAACCCCCTTGGCACCGTAATATTTGATTCGAGTATATTTTTATATTTTTATATACTTGATTCGATTTAGTAATTATTTAAGGTTTTTCTAAAAAATTAATTTGATTATGGGTGAAGTTAAAATCTTTTGAAGGATCGAAAAGAAAATTAAGTTGTATATTTTTATAAAATTTAACATTTAATTTCATCGTTTTAATAGTTTATATATTTGTAAATTTTTGAATGATTAAATCAAATTTTTATATTTTAGGGTTCAAAGTGTATTTTTATCGCTTATTAGTTTTTAAATTTTTAAAATTTTAAGGGTTAAACTGAAAATTTTGTTTTAGGGGCCCTGCCAACCCCCTTGGTGCCGCCTCTAAATTCGATTTAGTAATTATTAAGTACCAACCCCCTTGGCACCGTAATATTTGATTCGAGTATATTTTTTATATTTTGAAATTATACTTTCACACTTAATATATAGAAAGAACTTGAGTACAAACGAGTTCAAGTTTGAACACATAGACTTAACCGAGCTTTAGTTAGAATTAATTTCATCGTTTTAATAGTTTATATCTTTGTAAATTTTTGAATGATTAAATTAAATTTTTATCGTTTAGGGTTCAAAGTGTATTTTTATCACTTATTAATTTATAAAATTTTAAGGGTTGAACTGAAAATTTTGTTTTAGGGGCCCTGCCAACCCCCTTGGTGCCGCCTCTAAATTTGATTTAGTAATTATTAAGCATCGTAATACTTGATTCGAGTATATTTTTATATTTTGAAATTATACTTTCACACTTAATATACAGAAAGAACTTGAGTACAAACAAGTTCAAGTTTGAACACATATGAACTTAACCGAGCTCTAGTTGAAATAAATAAATAATAAAGGTTAAAATATGACATAAGTCCTTATACTTTTATTTTTAAGAATTTAGTCTTTTACTTACCATATTTCATCAAGTCCATTTGTTAATATTGTTAAATTTGTTGACCTGAATTTAACAAAATACTTTTAATAATATTAATAGTTAGACCTAATTTTAAAATTTGAAAAGTAGAAGGACTAAATTTCAAAATTATAAAAATACTCACTTACTAGCCATGTAACTTAAAAAGGATGTTGTAATGAACTTGTATTTAACAGAATAATTTTAACAGTATTAACAGTTAGACCTGAATTTTAAAATCTGAAAAAGTAGAAAAATTAAATTCCTAAAATAAAAATACAAGGTCTAAATTCTAATATTATAAAGAGTAGAGGTACTTTTGACATATTTTATCCATAAATAAAATAGGGAATGGAGGTATTGGATTATAAGGCCGGAGCAGAGACAGGGAAGGGTCCACATGATTGGACTGAAATGGGGCTAAGTGAAGCACTGCCCAAATTATCCCTTTCCTATGATAAAAGCAATGCCTCATGTCTAAAGGAGATCCCACCCATTGTCAAATAACCCCCCCCCCCCAAAAAAAAAAAAAACTCAATTAAATAAAATATATTAAAATAAAAATTCAAAATTTAATTTAATTAATTCATATGATTTTTATTTGTAAAAAAAGGTTTTGACGTGTTCGCTCAGCTATAGTTAGAGTATTCAACGTTTGTATGATTAAAACAAAATATAAGTGAGATTTAGTCAATTTTGAAGTTATACGGTAGGCGAATAGATCTTGACTCGCAGGGGCGAAGCTAGAGGCTGGCATGGGTCCCAGCTTTTTCTAAAATATAAAATTATTATTTAAGTCATTAAAATTTAATAAAGATAAAATTATATTTGATTTCTAAAATTATAAAAGTTTGATTTAATCATTACAAATTATAAAGATATATCCGGCCCCCCAAAAAATTGTTCTGGCTTCGCCCTTGCTAACTCGTAAAATGAAAATTTTATGTTTTAATCTTTTTAAAACTTTTAAATATATATATAATAAAATTATACCCATTTTAAGCTACGTGGCAGCAGATCCATGTTGAGTTTAAACTGAAAAAACAACATCTGAAAATTTTTACGGGTTTAACCAACTTGATTTCGAATTTAATCGGTATTTAATATCACCAAATAGTGTAAAATTTTGACATTTATTGTTTTTTATGCTTTAAGTTAAAATATGTTATTAGTCTATGTATTATATATATACAATGAATTTAGTCATTATATTTTAATTTAATTATTTTAGTTTTTTATTTTTAAAATTTAATATTTTAGTACTAATACACTGTATTTATTAAATTTATTAAGTTCATTATTTCCACTTGTTACTCATTAAAAAATGTCAATTAATGAATCTAACAATGGTCGTTTTCATTAAGGCTAAAATTTCAAATTTTAGAAAATAATAGGACTAATGGCATAATTTAACCAAACAAATTTAATAACTGTGGCTGGAATTTCAAATTTGAAAAATATATAGACTAAAATGACTGATTTGAAAAAAAATATAAAAACTAATGCTATGTTTGTTAGTAGTATTATTTTTACACGTATTTTAGTATGTAAATTAGCAATAAACTAAATCAATTGATAATATTTAGTCACTCTTATTATCACGCTATACACCGGGCCAAGTTAATGAAAAATTTTAGGTCTGTTTTCTAAGCTTGGGCCTAGCTCAAACAATGAATAAAAAGTTTTGCACAATCCAGATTAAAAAAGTTAAATTTTTAAATTATTTTTTATATAAAAATAAAGTTTAAAAAATATAATATATCAAACATAGTAAAAATATTAAAATAAATATTTCTCAACAAATTAAAAATACATTAGAAAAAAGTTTATATTTAAATAATATTAAGATAGTTGTAACTTAACGAAAAAATACCTTTAAAATAGTAGCAAAATTAACAATAAAATAAGAGTTATACAATATCCAAATAATAAGAACGAAATGGTAGCAAAACAACAACAAAATAGCTAATTCGGCCTGAATCGGGCCAACAAATCACACTCGAGACCTAACCCATTTAAAAAATTGACTTTTTTTATCTAAACTTATTTTTCGAACCTATATTTTTACCTAAACTCCCCTATTTTTCTAATAGACCTCTAAATTTAAACGAATGACTTAACTTACGATCAAGTTTATCAGTAATGAAACGAGCATAAATATTAACATAGTTTTACCTTATTTCTAAATTACGACATCCTTATATAGCAAAAATAGAATGATGATGTATGTCATACTTGAAAATGTCGGTAATGTGTGTCCAGCATGATGAAAAACATACAACATAATATTACCGACAACACCAAAGATAGTGTAATAAAAGATGGGTTTAAGAGTTTGAAAGTCAAATTCCTTTGATTTTCTGTAAATTCCTTTCTAACACGTAAATAGAAAGATGATACGTTTTAGATACTCAATTTATATTTTTTTATTTTGATAATAATATTTATATTAATCGAGCTAAATTCAATTGACTAATAAAATTTAATTTTATTACTAGTTGTATTTTAAAATTGTTAGTGAAATATACAATCATTGAATCAAAAAGTAAGGGTGAGCGTTCGATCGAATCGAATCGAATCGAATGAAAAAATTTCGAGTTAATCGAGTTGATTTAATCATATTTTATCATCCTAATTTGATTTGAAATTTTCTCGAATCGAGTCGAGTGAGATGGAATTGAATCGAATCGAATCGAATATATTTGTTCGAGTTAAATTTTAAAAATAATTTTGGGTCCTTGTAACCACTATCACCTATCGTAATAAAATTTGTCTACCTTAATCAAATTTTATTAACTTTCATCACCTCATAATTTATTTATTAATCTTTTATATACGGGTTAGCTTCTTTGCTTGCTTAGTTATTTCAATTATCTTGATTCTTGTCACTATGTATTTTGGAATTAAAATATATATTAAATGTAAAATGTGATTTTTAATAAAAGTTATTTTAAAGATAAAATATGAAATTGATACCAATATAAAATTTTAATACTGAATATTTTATAACATAATTAATAATTCAATTTTAATATAAATATTCAATATGACTAAACAATTCAAGAATATAAATAATATAGAATATGAAATTTAATTTAATAATATAAATTGTAGATATAAATAAAATTATTGCTATTTATGTTTAGTGATTTTTTTGGATAATTTTAATTTTTTATTTGAGAGTAAAAGGTGAGAAGTAAAAGTTTAGGGGGAAAATAAAAATTTTTGGGGAATAAAAGTTTGAGGGAAAGTAAATAGGGGAGTAAAATTTTGGAAGGAAAATATAAAAAAAATTTGGGGGGATGGTTTGGAGTAGATGGGAGGTAGGATGGGAAGGGAGTAAAAGTTTTAGGGGAAAAGTGGGAGGGAGTAAAAATTTGAGGGGGAAATAAAAAGTTTTGAGGGTTTTTTGGAGTAAAATTTTGAGAAAAAGTAAATGGGAGAGTAAAATTTTGGTGGGAAATGAATTTTGGGTAGATTGGAGGTTGGGATGGGAGGAATAAAAGTTTTGGGGAAAAGTGGGAAGGAGTAAAATTTTGAGAGAAAAGTAAAAGGTTTAGGAGTTTAGGGTAAAAATATAAAATATTATATTTTAATATTCAATTATTCAATTATTCGAGTTATTCAATTGAAAACTCAACTCGATTCGAACTCGAAATTGAGAAAAAATTGAGTTGACTCGAATAACTCGATTAACTCAAATAATTGATTCGTTTAACTCGAAATTCGAATTTTTTTCGATTTTTTCGAGTCGAATCGAGTTTTGCTCACCCCTATCAAAAAGATTATTTTCAGCTACATTTGAAAAACAATTTTTTTTTTTTTTACTCTCTATATTTACTTTTGTTACCATTGTCAAGACATGGGTAGCACGTGATGCCAAGTTTAACTTTTATGGCATGCTAAAAAGCTGGAGAAAATTTGCCATCCTCTATACAAACATTCATGTCTTTATCCTTTCCGCCACACACGTTTTTTATTACATATATCTAGTTGTTGAAGAAAAACCGGTTCTGTCGGGAGAAGTGTTTTCTATTTCAAGTATATCGAGAGTCGATAAATCTCTCGAGGGAGCGGTATTGTTCTCAATTAGGAGTTTTATTTTTCTAGTGACTGTCGAAATTGTTAAGTGCTTGAAAAGACAACGAGTTTATATAGTGGGAGCGTCTCATCGACGTTACTGAACTTGTTGCTTCTTTGACTAACCTTTAGCACTCGTGATTTCGTCTAAGTCAAAAGATAAAACCCTAATAAAAACAATATCAACTAATTAATGGGGTAAATTGACTTTGAATAGATAACACCTCGAAGATTTTTTCCGCCAAAATCAACATAATAATATTTATTTTTTGTTAAGCAAAATATTTGTTCTAATTGAGAATTTGTAATGATTTAAACGGTGAAGTGAAACGTGTTGGTTAATTACTAGAAAGAAAAAAGAAAAGAATAATTAAAATGAAAAATGGAATTTTAAGGTTTCCCGAATGTCTCCTTACAGAGAATATTTGTTGTAATACAACATAAGGCCGACCAAATTAAAGGAAATATTCCCAATAAATAATTATTTATAAAATAGTCCCTATACATAGTGATTTTTCATTTTTGGGCATGGCATGCGCATTTTCACTTTATATAATTGTTGGTCTAGTATTAAGAAACATATATTATTTAAAGTCAATGGTCCCTCCTTTTCTTTTTTCTTTGGTATGTATTGAACATGTATATGCATATGAAATTATCCTTCTTAGGGGTCTCAACTCTTGCCACTCAATCATATACGAGTTAATTGCATTAAACATTTTTAAATTATGATATTCGTGTTAAATTAATTTTTAAAATTTAAAAGTTCTAATTATATCTTTAAATTATCAAAATTATATCAATAAGGTTCTCACGTTATTAATATCGTTAATTTAACTGTTAAATGAGACATCAAGTTTAATATGGCATAATTTAAATGATTTTTTAAAGAAAAACGTGAATATAGATAATTTCAAGATATTATTATAATATTTTAAAATTTGGGGACTAATTTAAAATGAGTATCATGGTTTGGAGTAAAGGTGATCATGGGCCGGGCCGGGCCCAAACAAAATTTTAGGCGTGAGCCCGGCCCGGATCTAAATATGGGCCTAAAAATTTGTCCAAGCTCGACCCGAAAGAAAATTGATAAACCCGAGCCCGGCCCATATATATATTTATAGATTTTTTCATTAAATAAAAAATTATAAAACAAATATTAAAACAAAAAAATATGTAAATTTAAAAATATATATTTGATTAAAAATAAACTATATATTTAATATATAATTCGGCCGGGTCGAGCCCGGGCCAAAAAGTTTTACATGAGGCCTGGTCCGTTTTCTAAACGGGCCTTATTTTTTGCCCAAACCCATATTTCGAGCATATATTTTTACTCGAACCCTTCCATTTTTCGAGCGAGCCATCGGGCCGGGCCGGGTAGCCCAACCATAATCACCTCTAGTTTGGAGATACCTGATTTGCATATAGGATTAAAATATACTGAAATTCCTTGTACTCTTTGTACATTTAAATTTTAATCATCTATTTGTATTTTTAGAAGTTTAGTCCCTCTATTTTTTAAATTTAAAAATTTACAGATATCCCCAAATATTCTTAATTGCGGAAATTTGGAAAAAATAATATCTTAAAAAAAAACTTAAAAAAGCCAAAAAGGAAGGCTAAATTCATGCTAGGGATGAAATTGGCAAATTGTTTGATTGATGAGCATACACATGAAAGTTTTCATAAGAGGTTTCTAGAGATATTTGATTTGTTCTTCTTTGGAATGGCTTCAATGAGGCAATAAAGGAAGCCTTAAAAGGAACCCAAAGTTGGAACCAATTGAAAATGTGAAGTGTTCTTAAAGATAATAAAAATAAAAATTATTTGAGTTAATTACATTAAATATCTTCAAACTATAAAGTTTATTTTAAATTGGTCTTTAATTTTAAATTATTTTTAATTACATCCCTAAATTATCGAAATTACATCAATTAAGTTATTCTATTATTAAAATTATTAATGTAATTATTAAATAATATGTCGATCTTATATAGCATAGTTTAAAATAAAATTCAAAAAAAAAAAGAAAAGATGATGAATGTAATAAAAATAGATGTAGTAAAAATATTGATTTTGAGGTTTTCAAAACAATTACAAAAGCTTTATCGTTCACGTTTTAGTTTTTAGTTTTTATTGTTGAAAGTTATGTGGCAATGTTTAGAGATGTGCATGAGTTGGGTCGAGACCCCATTCTAAAAAAATTCAAGTTTAGACCCTTTATTGGGCTAGCTCGATCAACCAAAAAAGCCCATTTTACCATTGAAAAACAATGAAATCTTAAAAAATAATTTTTATTTGATATTTTTATTTTTTATAATTATATTTAAAATTTAAAAATAATTTTATTATTTAAATTGAACTCGAGCAGAATAGGGCCAGGCCAACTTGGAAGGGCTACCTGGCCCTTGGATAAGTCTAACAATGTTTTAGGTTTCTCTAAATTTTTTAATTTTACATTATATCAAATAAGATTTGTTGTGTCATTTTGTAAATTTTAGAGATATAATTAAAATTTTATAAATTAATTATTTAATTATTATTGAACCGACAGTTGAATCGATTAAACTGAGCATTCATGGTATGATATCTGTCTAGTTTATAAAATGTTGGGGCGAAATTAAGAGTCTTTGTCCCTCGAAATGAAAAATTGTCAATTCAGTCGCTTTATAAATAATGAAATTATATAATCAGATTCATTCAAAAGTCGATTCAAATTCTTTTATTTGAACCTGAATATCGGTTGATTCTCGATTTAACAGGTTCAGTTTCAACAACACTTGATAAGATATAAAAAAAAAAAAAAAACCTTTAAAAGTGTAGTTGGATTAAAAGCCAAACCTAAAAGAAACAAAGAAAAATAAGATTGGTGCATGAACAACAATTATTGAACTTAAGAAATAATGTTGAGCAAACATAAAATTATTAAAAATAAAATAAAAAGACAATTAGACAAATAGAAACAGAGATATTTGAACTAATCCTACCTGTAATCACTTGATATATTGATAACCAAACACCTAACCCTACAAGACAAAGACAAAAGACAAGGATAAAGACACACAAATCCAAAATAATTTTATATATTAAATAAAAATGAAAAATACAATTGGTAAGATTTTGCTAATTTAATCAATACATCAATTATTGGTTTAATAATTCGTTTTTTACTAATTTTAGTGTAAATTAGAAGTGATTATGGGTCGGGTCGGGTCGGGTTCAGATAAAATTCTAGGCCTGTTTTTTAGGCTCGATCTCAGCCCGGCCAAAATACGAGATTAAAAATTTGTCCAAACCCGGCTCGGCATAGCCTATATTAATTTTTTTAGCTTTTTCATTAAATAAAAAATTTAAAACAAATATTAAAAAACAAATTAAAAAATATGTAAATTTAAAAAATATGTTTGATTAAAAATAAAATATATATTTAATATATAATTGGGCTGGGCCGAAAAAAGTTTACTCAAGTCCAAAAATTTACCCAAGACCTCAAACCCATTTTTTATATTTTTATCTAAACCTCTTTTTTTCTAAACTCAACCCATGATCACCTCTAGTGTAAACACAGAGTTTTATTAAAGTTATCAAACCAAATTGAAAAGGGATTTTTGATTATAAGTTTTTAAATATAAAATAAATGATAAAATTATTTTAATATAAAAACAAGGGTGAGAGTTCAAGAACCTTTTAATTATAAATAATATCAAATATATATAATATTTTATCAACCTCATATTTCTTTGGGTTAATTCCATCGACCCCTAACTATGATTCATATTCTAAATTAGAATATAAATTTCAAAACATTCTAATCGAGTACCAATATTATATCAATCAAGTTACTTTATTAATTTAAATAATATTAGATATAACGTGAAAAGTAAGTAAAATATGTGGATCAAATTGTAAACACATGTATTTTTATAGCACGTGCAACTGAAATTAGACATGTTAAAAAGGACAAACTATTAATAAATAATAAACTAATCAAATTCAAATTATCCATGCAATATAAACAGCCATGTTTAAACATGTCATATTCATATTGCATTTTATATCTAAATTAAGGACAAAACTGATGAAAGAAGATGATCAATATAATATTTAGGGATAAAACAATATTTAGTCCTTCAACTTATCAAGATTTATCAACTAAGTGCCATGTCACCACATGAACTAGAATTGGAAAAAAAAGAATTCAAGACTAAGGGTGGGTTTGGATGGGCGGTGCGTTTATCTGCGGTTAGTGTAAAAATAACGGTGACGGTGAGATTAGATACTGTAATGATATTATAACGTGAGACAAAAAGTAAGCTAAACGCACCACACTCAATCGCCTATCCAAACCCACCCTAAATGTTGCCTCATCCCAATATTTATATAGTTAAAATATGTCACAAGTTTAGCTTACTTTTTGGGGTTCAATTGTTAATATTGTTAATATTATTAAATTTTTGATATTTTTAATATTATTAATATTAACAATTGAACCTGACTTTTGAAATATCAAAAATAGAGGACTAAATTTCAAATTTTATAAAAAGTACAAGGACTTATGACATATTTTAATTGATAATATAAAGACTCAATTAAAATATTTCAAAATTTAAGATAATTTGGTGCAATTAAACCCTTTCAGACTTTGTAGGCACAGTATCCATGAACACACTCAAATAGAAAATCTCTGCCAAGTTTATCGGTTTGCGTGCAAATGAAATATAAATATTTTCATTTCATCTCTTTCCAATTCCTCACTGTTTCAAGCTCAGACTTATTAGATCACTCACCGTCACAGCTTTTTTTTTTTTTTTTTTCCTTCTCTTAATTTTTCTCTCTCTTTGAGAAAAAAAGTTTATATTTTGCAGAAAGAACCGTTCACTGTGTATTCTTGACACCCTTGTTCTTGTTCTTCATCATGGTTAAGATTTGTGTTCCTCTTGACATTTCTTTGTTTAGTTCTTCCAAAAAACCAGCTTTTTTCTAATGCTAATACTTTTGTGGCTCTCTCAAAAAAGAGAGCCAATTTTTGTTATTGTGTAATAAAAAGAACCAGTTGAGTTGACCCCCTTTTTGTTTTGGTTTAAAAACTTGGATCTTTGAGAGACATCAAAACACAAACAGCTGTTTCAAAGATTGCTTCTTTGAGATGGCTATGGCGATGACACATCATCACAACAGGGAAAGCAGCATGGACAAGCATTTAGATACAGTCAAGTATGTTAGGTACACAGCTGAACAAGTTGAAGCTTTGGAACGTGTTTATGCTGAATGTCCAAAACCAAGTTCTTTGCGTAGGCAACAGTTAATAAGGGAATGTCCTATTCTTTCTAACATTGAGCCTAAACAGATCAAAGTTTGGTTCCAAAATCGCAGGTAAACAAATAAAGCTTGAAATTTGGTTCTTGTTTTGCAAGGAAAATTTGGGTTTTTTTTTTTTAAGGTTTAAATGTGTCTATAGTCTCTGTACTTTTCAAAAATTAAGAATTTAGTCCCATACTTGTATTTTTAAGAATTTAGTCTCCAACTTTTCAGAGTCCAACTGATAGGACTGTTATTTTTTTGGTAAATTGGTTGGTGTATCATTTTGAAATAAAAAAAATATGTAATTGAAAAAATATAACAGGAGTAACAATTGGACTGAAATTTAAAATATAAAAATTGGGAGATTAAATTTCTAATTTTCAATGAGTATAAGGGCTATAGGGATATTTTAACTTTTTTTAAAGCCTATATCCCTTGTACTTATGAAAAATTAGTAATTTAGTCCTTATACTTGTACAGGGATTATAGTCATATTCTAACCATTTAAAAAATGACTAGTTTTCATGGTTATGGGGTTCTTGCAGGTGTAGAGAGAAACAAAGGAAAGAAGCTTCAAGGCTTCAAACAGTAAATAGAAAATTAACAGCAATGAATAAGCTGTTAATGGAAGAGAATGATAGGTTGCAAAAACAGGTTTCTCAGTTGGTTTGTGAGAATGGGTACATGAGACAGCAATTGCATACTGTAAATGTATATTCTTTTTAGTCCTTTTTCACTCTTTTAACTGTATCAAATTGTGTGTTTTGTTGAATTTTAATGCTTGGATCCTTGTGTTTGACCATTGGATTGGGCTGTAAAAGTACTATGGAGGTTATTGTATTAGGAGTTGGATTGGATTTTCTCCCCACCACTCAAAAAATGGGTAAATTAGTCTATGTTGGTTACCATCATCAATTTAACAGACAGATCAATTTGTTATTTGATTTACCATGCAGGGAATAATTTGTTATTTTTGGAGAAGGAATAAAATGTAATCCAACTCTTACTACAGGTGTCTCCATGGTACTTTTACCTAGACCGGACTTGTCTTAATTTTGTCATCATGGGGTTTATGTTGTGAATTTTGTGTCTAATGCTATGCCTTCCCATGTGGTTTTTGTTTTGCCTCAAATTGGGCATCTTTCAAAAAAAGTATCATGGAGAGGCTCTTGTACTAGGATTTGTATTGCATTTTGCCCCTTCTACTTAAAAAATGGACAGTTGTTTTGTCAGACCAGTTTGCTCTTTAATCTAACGTAGATGGACTAATTTGTTCACTTTTTGAATAAAAGGAGCAAAATAAAATCTAGCTCCTAATACAGGGCCCTTCACGATACTTCTATCGACATTTTTGTTTTCTTGTTCTTGGCACTTTCTCTACATATATATATGCACACTTCTTTTATATTTTACCTACTATTGCTTACTTTGTGTTAAGAGGATTGTTTTGGGGAATTGTTATAAATTCATGATTCTTTGACTTGTTTCCATACATGCACATTTCAGTTCGTGGAATGTGCCTTTTTGTATTTATATCACACGTGTTGCTTGTTCAATCTTAGAGTATTACTTTGGCCAATTGATATAAACAATTCCACTTGTTTATTGCTGTTTGATTTTGTATCTCATGCTATGCTCCCCATGTGTTTGTTTTTTACCTCAAATTGTGTTTCTTTGTTTTCTTGTTCTTGGCACTTTCTATATATATATATGTGTGTGCATATATATATATATATATATGCACACTTCTTTTTATAGTTTTACCATCTACTGCTTACTTTGTGTTAAGAGGACTGTTTTGGGAAATTGCTATAACTAAAGATATTTTCGTTTTCGTGTTCATGGTTCTTGTTCTTGGCACTTTCTATATATATACACATATATGTGTGTGTGTGTGTGTGTATATATGCACACTTCTTTGTTATGGGAAATTGCTATAACTAAAGATATGTTCATTTTCGTGTTCATGGTTCTTTGACTTGTTTCCATATATCTACAATTCGGTTCGTTGAATGTGCCTTTCGTATTTACGCATGCTGCTTGGCTTGCTCCATGCATATAAACAAAGATTATGCTTATACATGAACACGTCCACTTGTATGTTGCTGTTTATATTTTCGGGATTGCTTTGTAGGCATCGGCGACTGATGCGAGCTGTGACTCTGCAGTTACCACTCCTCAGCATTCACTGAGAAATGCTAATAACCCTGCTGGGTAAGTTAAACTATTAACTGCGATGAACCAGTACTCACTCTTGCTATCTCTATCTTTCGTTATATTTTGCTAATGAATTTGATGGATTTCGTTTTGTTATTACCAGACTCCTCTCTATCGCGGAGGAGACCTTGGCAGAGTTCCTTTCCAAGGCTACGGGAACTGCTGTCAATTGGGTCCAGATGCCTGGGATGAAGGTTTGTCATTGTTCTATGCGGATGCTAGTGATATTATTTTGGATAAACTATATTAGTAATCACCCAACTATTAGTAAATTTTTTTTAGTTATCCAACTTTGAAAAGTTATAAAATGGTCACTTAACTATTCAATTGTCTTTTTTGGTCACCCAACTATCTTGGATTTTGGGGTGTTTTCATTTAAAAAAGATAAATTGAATAGTTGGGTGTCCAATTTTACTATAAGTTGGGTGACTATTTTGTAACTTTTCATAATTTGATAGCCAAAAAAAAAAAAAAATACTAATAATTGGGTGACTACTAGTGTAGTTTACCCTATTATTTTTCTTGCTTCACCAATTGGAATGGCTAAACCCCATTGGTTTATCTTTTGTCAGCCTGGTCCAGATTCAGTTGGGATATTTGCCATTTCCCAAAGTTGTGGTGGAATGGCAGCTCGAGCTTGCGGTCTTGTAAGTTTAGAACCTACAAAGGTATGAAATTCTTATTGTCATTATGGAGAATCAAGACGTTTTTATTTAATATTCATGGCATGGTTTGATTTGAGCAAAACAATTATTGTTAATAGATTGCAGAGATTCTTAAAGATCGTCCATCTTGGTTCCGGGACTGTCGGAAGCTTGAAGTTTTCACCATGTTTCCAGCTGGCAATGGTGGTACGATTGAGCTTGTATACACACAGGTGAAGAAGATCTATTTCATTTTATGTTATTGGAAGCGATAAAAGTACCGTGGAGGCCCTTGTAGTAAGAGCTGAATTGTGTTTTGCCTCCTATAGTAAAAAGGGCAAATTAGTCTTTTTGTTAAAATTTTTCTCCATTTCTACCGTTAAAAACTGATCCATGGACGTTAGCATGAGGTACACGTGGCACGCCACGTGTCATTGTTTGATCATTCTGTCAGTCATGCCAATTTTTGACAGTAGAAATGAGTGAAATTTTCGACAGAAAGGATTAATTTACTCTTTGATCTAGTATACATGGGCTAATTTGCCCATTTTTGAGTAAAGGGGGCAAAATGCAATCTGATACTTGTAGCGGAGCCTCCATGATATTTTTACCGATTGGAAGCTTACTCTCTTATCATGAGGAGACTAAAACGAGAACTTTTTTAGATGTTTGCTCCTACTACATTGGCTCCTGCAAGGGACTTTTGGACTCTAAGATACACTACAACTTTAGAGAATGGCAGTCTCGTGGTATGTATGTCATGTACTTGTTATGTAATAAATGATGCAGATCAATGCTAAGTACAAGTAACTTGATATGCATGCTTCTTCTTTATTTTTCCTTTTGGTCTCTTTTCCAAGGTATGTGAGAGGTCTCTTTCGGGTTCCGGTGCTGGCCCGAGTGTGGCTTCCGCAGCTCAATTTGTGAGAGCTGAAGTGCTTCCTAGTGGCTATTTGATTAGGCCTTGTGAGGGTGGAGGGTCGATTATCCATATTGTTGACCACTTGAATCTTGAGGTACGACCTAACACATAGGTACTTTTCAGCTACGTTGCTTTGACTTAGGGCCCAAAAATAATAGATTTGCCATTTAGCCCCTTAATTTTTTATGAAATTACATGTTAGTGTAACAGTAAATTACACTTTGGCCCTCTAATAATTTATGGTTCATCTCTAGCCCCACCTAAAGCAATTTTTGGCTTCGTCCCTGCTGACTTCTCTATTTTTTCTTTAGTACACATGTTCAACAATATATGGGAACATGACTCTCGAAGTATATAGAAGAACGTGGAGAATATTGAATGTACCATGAATCTGAGAAACATAGGTTTTTTAGACATCTTTGGATGACAAAACTTAATTTTGGGACACCTTATTGATGCAGGCATGGAGTGTGCCGGAGGTCTTGCGCCCCCTTTACAAATCATCCAAAGTAATTGCTCAGAAAATGACTATTCCGGTGAGTAGTTTCATTATTGTAAGGTGATAAAATACTAATGGTTAGTGTAACTCTAAAAATATCAGACATTTAACATCATTACGGGGAATCGAGACAAATTTGGACACATGTTGGAGTGTTGGACAATGTGGATGTGTTTTATAAATTCTTTTTTTATGATAAAATACCAAAACACGAAAAGTTTCTTCAATTTTCGTTCCTATTGCCTTGAATGACATTTTTAGAGTTACTGATTAATCCAAGTATGTGAAGGCACTGCACTACGTTAGGCAGATTGCTCAAGAGACAAGCGGCGAGGTGGTTTACAGTTTGGGCAGGCAGCCTGCTGTTCTTAGAACATTTAGCCAAAGATTAAGCAGGTAACTACAAGATTATATTAAACCCGATTTAAATACGAGTTTGATATTGGAAAAAAGATTCGCATGTGTATGTCCACAAGCCATTTACTCGAGCATTTAGGAACCTGTTTTGCTCTTTAGTTTCATTGAAGTATCATGCGACTATCATTTACTTGCAGGGGCTTCAATGAGGCAATAAATGGATTCAATGAAGATGGCTGGTCGATAATGAATTGTGATGGTACCGAGGATGTAATAATTGCTATTAATTCCGGCAAGAGCTTGAGCAACAGTTCGAATCTGACCACCGGTCTTTCATTCCTCGGGGGTGTTCTATGTGCAAAGGCATCCATGCTGCTTCAAGTAAGTTCAAAACCATTATCATATGTCCAATGCCTGACCGTATTAACAAAATGGGTAGACTACACTTGTAGTCACCCAACTCTTAGTAAGTTTCGTTTTTGGTCACTCAACTATAAAAAGTTATGAAATGATCATCCAACTATTCGATTTTTTATTTTTTGGTCACCAACTGTTAAATGGCAGATGGAACTGCTTTTAAAATTGGCATAATAGCAACTGAACCCTCAACATTTATACATTGTGTCAATTTAGTCTTGATTTTACAAAAATTAACCCTTAACATTTACACATTGTGTAATTTGGTCCATTTCCCCCTCCTATTTTGCTTTTCTTTGTGACAAATGAAAGTAAAACTACAAAAACAAAGACCACATTGCACATTGTGTAAATGTTGAGAGTTATTATCTTGGAATCAAGACTACATTGACACAATTTATAAATATTGAGGGTTAAAGTTGTTATGATGCGAATTTTAAAAGTTGTCAAGTTATCTTTTTGATAGTAATTTAAGAGTTGGTGACCAAAAAGAAAATTTTGAATAGTTAGGTGTTCATTTTGTAACTTTTCATAGTTTTTTGACAAAAAAGAAATTTATTAATAGTTGAGTGACTATTAGTGTAGTTTATCCTAACAAAATTATTCACATAGTAAGCAAGTTTTCTTTTCCATATTACCTTTGTTGCTATTTGTGTCAGAATGTTCCTCCTGCTGTTCTTGTCCGATTCTTGAGGGAACATCGTTTGGAATGGGCTGATTTCAATGTCGATGCTTATTCAGCTGCATCATTGAAGGCCGGAACATATGCTTATCCTGGAATGAGACCTACAAGTTTTACTGGGAGTCAGATCATCATGCCACTCGGCCAGACGGTTGAACACGAAGAGGTATATCTTCTATGTTCATTTTTCTTGAAGTACCCGTGTTGGACACAAACAGTGTCTGATACAACTGAATTTGAGTAAAATAGATTGGTTATTTATTATGTGTCAGCTGCTCGAAGTTGTGAGACTCGAAGGCCAGTCTCTTATGCAAGAAGACGCGTTTCTATCAAGGGACATTCATCTATTACAGGTGCCTTTTAACAATTCCCTGTTCAATGTTTATGTTTATTTCCGTGTTAAATTGGAATATAAAACTGGACACTTTAACTTATTGGTTGTGTTCCGATTCGTTACATTAATTAATACTTGTCGCCTCATAAAGGTTAAAATCGTGATCTCAGTTTATTTAAATTTTGTTCATATTTGTATTATCTTCTTTGCAGATATGTAGTGGAATTGATGAAAATGCGGTTGGGGCCTGTTCGGAGCTTGTGTTTGCACCAATAGATGAGATGTTTCCGGATGATGCTGCCTTACTGCCTTCGGGATTCCGCATTATCCCGTTGGAGTCAAAACCAGTTAGGTTTCACCGCACCTGAGTTTTTCTGTTAATCATTTCTTATATCGATGATCAGTGATGGTGTTATTATTATTCATTCTGATACATAGGATTCGTTGGCTACAAATCGGACTTTGGATCTTACTTCGAGTCTCGAAGTGGGGCCTGCAACAAGCCAAGCTGCCGGAGATTCTCCGAGTCAGAACGCACGATCAGTGTTGGCAATTGCCTTCCAGTTTCCCTTCGATACCAATCTTCAGGATAATGTTGCGACCATGGCATGCCAGTATGTCCGTAGCGTCATTTCTTCTGTCCAGAGGGTTGCTATGGCCATATCTCCATGCGGATCGAGCCCAACTATAGGACCAAAGCCATCTCCAGGTTCTCCCGAAGCACTTACGTTGGCTCATTGGATCTGCCAGAGCTACAGGCAAGTTGCTTAGAAAAACATTAGTAGTTGTCACTAACATGCCACGCTAGAGGGTAAAAGTACCATTAAAGTTCCTTTACTTGAGAGTTAGATTGCATTTTACTCTTTTACTCGAGAATGGACAAATAGTCCTTGTATGTTAGATAAAAGAGCAAACTGGTCTTATTAAAATTTCTATCAATTTTTACTGTTAAAAAATTGTCCCTGTATGTCAGTATGTGGTATACGTGTTTCATTAGTCTAGTCAATTTTTAACAATACAAATAGATGAATTTTTTAACAAAAATATTTAATTTGCTTTTTGATAATTTGCTATTTTTTTATTAGAGGGGTAAAATGTAAATTGACTCACTGTACATGGGCTTCCATGGTACTTTAACCCATGCTAGAATTTTTCGTGCATCTGAATCAGCTCATGCATTCCCACCGAACCCATGCCTCTTTGCTAACGGGTCGTTTTTGTTTCTTTTTTCCGCAGTTTCCATTTGGGGGAAGAGTTGTTGAAATCTGAATCACTTGGTGGCGACTCAGTATTGAAGAATCTTTGGCAACATCAGGATGCAATATTGTGTTGTTCGTTGAAGGTACGGTAACGGTTCCATCGAAAAAAATGAATACTAGAAGCTCATAATTCTCGAGTAATGCTTCCGTTTTTTTCATTTTTCAGTCAGTACCGGTTTTCATCTTCGCAAATCAGGCCGGTCTAGACATGCTCGAGACAACTCTAGTGGCTCTACAAGACATCACACTGGACAAAATATTCGATGAGTCGGGACGCAAGGCATTGTGCTCTGATTTCACCAAGTTGATGCAGCAGGTCAGTATTAACCGCACCATACTAGTTTCAACCCGACTTTAAACTGTTCGGCTGATGAATACGGAAAATTCATCTCGTAACACATTCTATACTCTCTTTAACAGGGATTCACTCACTTGCTGGCCGGAGTTTGCATGTCGACAATGGGCCGCCATGTCTCATATGAACAAGCTGTTGCTTGGAAAGTACTTGCAGCTGATGCAAACACTGTCCATTGCTTGGCATTCTCTTTTATAAACTGGTCTTTCGTGTGAACAAAAAAGAAAATTATAAATTAAAATTTCTGAATCCCCAGTTTTTTTTCTCTCTAGCCAAACATGAATTTGATGAACAAAATCAGAAAAGGGGGGGGAGTAAAATGAAATGAAAAAGAACAGAGACTAATTAAGATATTTTTAGTGCACCCCAAGTATTGTTTAAAATGAAATGGTTAAAATGTTACAGGTCCTGTATTTTTCATAAATTAAAAATTTAGTCCTTATAATTTTATTTTCAGAATTTTTTCTTTTACTTTTCAGATTTAAAAAAAAAAGTAGGTTCAAAATTGTTAATGTTTTTAAATTTATTTTGTTAAATTTGTTGGTGACTTTAAAAAAAAAAAAATAACTAAGAAAATTATAATGAACTTGAAAATAAAAAATACAAGGACTAAAATTTAAATTTATCGATAAGGTAATAATTATGAAAAGAATATTGTCAATTTCCTCCTACATCTATTTGAAAACTAGAAGAAATATTAAAAATGTTGCATGAAAAGCAAACAAAAGGTAAATTATTTTATTTATTGATTGGATTATTTTCACTGTAGATCCCTAAACAATGACCATGATTTTAATATTGTCTAAAATTCAAAAATTCTAATTAAATCCTTAAAGCATCAATAATATATTAATTAGGTCATTTTGTTAGCTCAGCCTTGTTAAATGTTAACTTACATATGATGCTAAGCATATTAGAAACACAGAAAATAAAAAAATTTAGATTTATGTACCTACTTTGTGAACAATTTGAATTTGGTCCAAACAGTTTGTTAATCAATTTTTTATCCGGTTCAATCAATCTTTTACAGATTCAACTCTTCTTCGGTTTATTATTATCTATTAAACTAGTTGGACCATAGGTTCTTAGATTAATCAATCAATTGGTCGATTCAAATAAACCATGACTAAACTGGTGGCTAGGAAGACGAAAAAAACTCCTTATTAGTGCAATGTTTGAAGTGTCAATTAAAACATTTTGAAATTTGAGGACCAAACTAAAAATATAAACAATAATTTGGAGAAGTTTGATGAAAGTAATCCTTTAACTTTCAGGATAAACTATACTTAAGGTCACGAAACTATTAAGAAGTTTACGTTTTGGTCACCTAACTTCAAAAAGTTACAAGATGGTTATTAAACCATTCAAAATTTTTTATTCAAGTCACCAGACTGATAATTTTTTAAAAGTATAACTAGCGAGCTCCAAGTAACGATTCAACTATCAGTATAGTGGATTAATACCTATCGACAAGTAGAAGAACATACCTTAGTTCTAAGTCGATCTAATGGTCAGTGTCAGAGATCGAAGAAGAAAATTCATTAAATTTTGGTACATAGATTCATGACATTCAAAGATATTTCATGAAAAAAATTGAATTGTAGAAAAGAAGAAAAAAGAATTTTTGATTGATGCCAACAACGCGAATTGAAAAGGCCATATAACAACGATTTTAACAGTTTAATGACTTAAATAAAAACTTTCAAATAATTCAGTGACCATTTTGTAACTTTTTGAAGTTAATTTACCAAAACTTAAGCTTACTAATAGTTTAGTGACCTTAATTGTAATTTAACCTAATTTTGTTTGATCAAATTCCAGGGGTACATTGGGAGATCAAAAAATAAAATAATCAAGTCGCACGTGTCAAATACATTTCAACTTTTTTTTTTTTTTTGCCTTCCACCACCTTTCCCCCACCGGCCCACGTTCTCTTTTGTTTCATTTTCCTTAGCTACTATTACAACAATCTTCATCGGCTTCATATTAAAAAAAAAAAAAAATCGATCCATTTTTTTTTTCTATTTCATTTAACAACAAAGCATTAGGGTTTTTAGATTCCCCCCTCTTTTTGAACTCCCGCGTTTTCATTCAAAGCAATCTTTGAACAATTCCTAGGTTCGTTGGTTAATTTTTAGGGTTTACAGATCTATTCAGCTCATCTGTTTAAAAACCATTTGATTCTCTTCACCATGTTTTGGAGGCTCACATCCATGTCTGCTTCTTCTCCCGTGAGTAAATTGAATAATTAATTACACTTTTTTTAATTTTTAAAATTTTTTTAAGTACTGATTTTAATAAGGCTTACTTAGGGAGCAATCTTTGTACTATGTATTGAACATTTTTATTTTCTTGTTGGTTGGAACGAATTAAACGATGTTCTTGTTGCTTAGTTAATTTGAAATTTTACTTTGGATTTATCGGTTGTGTAATAAAGTTAATTCAGTGACTTAAATTTATCCGCATCGTTGGGAATATTCATTTCATTTAATTCGATGAAATCATTTTGATTGTTAAGCATTTTTTTGAAGTTGGAAATGACTGGAGGTCCTTTTATTTCAAGCTATCTAATTTGCGAGAATCATTTAAACTATGTAGATATGGTTATTTTCTAGATTGATGCTGGTTCTCCATTTCAAATGAATTGTTCTAAAGGACATTGATGAGTGTATTTATTGGGATTTGGTTAGTTTCATTGATTGATATTCTTTTGTAGGTGGAGTCGATATTAGACAAGGAAAACTTTACTTTGGAAGAGCTTCTTGATGAGGAAGAAATAATCCAAGAGTGCAAAGCTTTAAATAGTCGACTAATCAATTTGTAATTTTCATGCCTTTCCTTAATTTTCATTATGCTTTCTATATTTTATCATTTTCTTCTCTGTTGTAATTGGTTGGAATGTAGAAGTTATTTGCTACAATTAAAATTGTGAAGGGTTTGTGTAATTTGAGTGAGATTAGTCTTGCTTGATGCTTATTACGTACTTAATTCTTTAATCTTCAGTCTACGAGATAGAGCCCAAGTTGAGCAGTTATTGCGATATATTGTCGAAGAACCTTCAGAAGATGATGACAGCAAACGGACCTTCAAGTATGTCATTTTCATCTGGAATGATACTGACTAGATTTCTTACTGTTTTCTTGTCTTGTAACTTTTCTGATGTTAATTCTTCTCTTTTCTTGATGATCTTTTCATTTTTATGTCTAGGTTCCCATTCATTGCCTGCGAGATATTTACATGTGAGATTGATGTTATTCTGAAGACTTTAATTGAGGATGAAGAGGTATGGGTTCCATTTTCATTCTTGATTATGCATCTTTAGTTATGGAAATTGCTATGATTTTGTTTCATAGGGTTTTTTCTTTGTTGCAGTTCATGAACTTGCTTTTCTCCTTCTTGGAACCGAACCGTTCTCATAGTGCTTTGCTAGCTGGTTATTTCAGCAAGGTGTGTTGTTCATGTTCTGATTTTTTCTGTGTGTTTTTTTATGTCATGTTTTCTATGACTACTACTTTGCTTATTATCACCACTTGATACATTCCATTTCCTTTGGACATTAGGTTGTTATATGCCTCATGCTACGGAAGACTATTCCACTTATGCACTACGTCCAAGTAAGTAAAGCTTTTTTGTTTATTATCACTTAACTTCTTGCAAATATGTTGTAAGCTTCTTCTATGAATTGCACTTCCGATTTGAACTTTACCTTGTTCCCAAAATTGAGCTTTGCATGGTTTATTTGATATGGACATGCATGATCCAGCTATAAAAATTTTCATCTGTAAGCATAGTTAAACATGCTTAATTAGTGTTGTAATAAATTCTGTGGACTTTATCTAAACCTTTTTCTCTAGTGAGCTGGTTCTCTGGATTTGGCATGGTAAAATGCTGTAAACCTAGTAATTTGCATGACAAAGTTGAGCTTGTTGGTAGTTTATGATCCATTAACTACAAAAGATAGAATATATTTTTTAATCTATTTATAGGGATTTACTGAGACAATTTGTTAACAGACACATCAAGAGGTGTTGCGCCAACTGGTTGATTTGATAGGAATCACTTCCATCATGGAGGTAACCAAGATATTCTGTGTTATTTTATTGCAGCAGTGGGTTTCATATGGTTTTTCATGAAATATTTTTGGGTGAAATTTGATATAAGTTTGTGCCTTTTCACAGGTTTTGGTTCGGTTAGTAGGTGCTGATGATCATGTGTATCCTAATTTTTTGGATGTAATGCAATGGTTAGCTGATAGCAATTTGCTGGAAATGATCGTGGATAAATTGAATCCATCAGTAAGTGCAAATTTTCTGTTTTATCCTTGTAATGACATATCATACTTTGTAACAAGTGTCTCACAACATGTTTTTTAAAACGTCTAGTGCCCACCCGAAGTTCATGGTAATGCAGCAGAAACATTATGTGCAATAACACGGAATGCCCCATCAGCTTTAGCCACTAAGCTCTCTAGTCCAAGGTTTGTGAGATCTAGTTCCTTCTTATCTCTTCTGAACCCGCATCATCATCTCAGTTCTCCATTGTGTATATGTTTGTGACTTGACCTGTAATTTTGCACATGTATGACAGTTTTGTTGCAAGGATATTTGGCCATGCATTGGAAGATTCACATTCAAAATATGGCCTTGTACACTCTCTCTCAGTTTGTATATCATTGTTGGATCCAAAAAGATCAGCCATTGCTTCTCCCTTGATGCATTATTTCCGAAATCAACATATGTATGAGCCTCCAATCCCTGTAAATCCTGAGACTATCAATGCAATGCTCCCTAAACTTGGTGAGTGTTTTTTTTTCCTTTTTTTGTAAGTCATAATAGTTTTCACATATTCCTTGTTGCATGTAACATGTTGGCTTTTAGTTTGGCCATGGTGTTCAAGGCTGCATCTTGTTGTGCAGGTGACTTACACATGCTTTTGAATGTATCATCCGATGAGAAGATTTTGCCTACCACGTATGGAGAATTAAGGCCACCTCTAGGGAAGCATCGCCTAAAGGTTCATTTTATATTCTCAAAGGAGTTGTGTGCCAATCAACATGAAATACCCAACTTGACACCTCTTTGATTTATTTGGTGTTTGTAATCAATGCGTGTCTGACTTTTTGCGGGTCTGTATCATAATTTATTTTGTTATTTATGAATTATGTTATTATTATTTTCTTTAGATTGTGGAGTTCATTGCTGTCCTGTTGAGAACCGGAAATGAAGCTGCAGAAAAGGAATTGGTTGGCTCAGGAACCATTCAACGAGTTCTCGATCTCTTCTTTGAGTAAGCTCTTGCTTAAACATGTCATCTTGAATGAAGTGAAAACAACTTATTCGAAGTTTGCATCTAGTGAAATATGCAGGCTAAGATGGATCTTTGAGTGTTGGATCGTTTCTGTCAGCAGGCTAAGATTCATCTCTTTTTTTCAAATTATGCAGGTATCCATACAACAATGCATTACATCATCATGTTGAGAGTATAATATTATCATGTCTGGAGAGCAAGAATGATGCAATACTTGATCATCTTCTTCACAAATGTGATTTAATTGGGAGATTTCTCCAAACTGAAAAACAGCCAATTCTTTCTGGTGACAGTAATCTGGTAGATGTTAATCATATTGCTATTTTCGCATTTTGCTAATGGGAGTTTAACTAATATAATTAGAAGCTGTTATAAATGCTACCTGGTTATGCAGTGAGCTTGCTTAACCCTTTCTCTTGTCAAACAGCCAACTTTACCTGCTGCTGGAAAATGTGCACCACGGGCAGGAAACATTGGACACATTACACGTATCTCAAATAAACTTGTACAGTTGGGAAGCAGCAATAGCTGTATTCAGGCATATCTACAGGTGTGGAATTGGCTGTTTACTGATATCATATTTATTGCTTCTGTCAGGATCTTAAGGGCTGTAGATGCATCTTTATTTTTGCTAACAACTTTTGTCGTGATTAAATTAGGGTATGACTTTTGTGGTTTAGTAAATCCGATTTAATTTCATCAGAATTAGTTGTATTTAGCACATTGGCAACATTCTTCCTTGGCGGTAAATTCATGGCTGAATCAAATTGCTGATTAGGATATTTTGCTGGGATTCTTTATATAAAATTTATTTATTTGTTTATGAATTTTCTGACTCAAGCTCATATGTTTTATATAAGGAAATGCATGGCTGGATCAATATGTTGAATTAGGATATTTTACTGGGATTACTTATATAAAATTTATTTTTTGTAAATTTGCTGACTCAAGTTCATATATTCTATATAGGAAAATAGCGAGTGGAATGAGTGGCAAGCTAATGTCCTGCAAGAACGTAACGCAGTTGAAAATGTTTATCGATGGGCTTGTGGGTATGCTCTTATTTCACTTCTTATATGCACTGCCATCAGGTTAATAGGATATGCAATTGAAGGTCAATTATCTCTAGATTTGTAAAATGACGTAAAATTCGACTTATAGTTCTCTCATATATAATATTTTAAATTTACAGTAATGCATACAGATGGGAAGGTTCTGGTGGTGTACCGATTTTTGAGTCCATGTTCTGTCATGATACATTATTGCTGCTCATAATAACTGCATATTTGTTAGATCTAACAGAAATCATTTAAAGAGTCCTTGTGTATTTTTCTTTCTCACGTCCAGTCGCCCAACATCGTTGCAAGACAGAACAAGGGATAGTGACGAGGATGATATTCATGATAGAGATTATGATGTTGCAGCTTTAGCAAATAACCTAAGCCAAGCTTTCAGATACAAGATCTACGGCAACGATGATAATGAAGAAGTATGTAGTTTGAGCTTTCATAGCATTATCTCGAATTCTACCTGTTTGCTTTACTTATTGTTTTTATTTAACTGGTTTCAGGACCGTGGTGCTCTTGATCGAGATGATGAGGTGAGTGGCTCTAATTTCTTTTAATTAGTTTAAGTTCTTTCTGTGTTTAAAATGCTGTTAGGTTGGTCTTTCAAAGTCTTTATCTATTTACCTAGCAGCACGATTATCGGAGGAACTGAACAAATAGGAAGTTTTTCATTTCTTTTGACATCAAAATTTACAGTAAATTTGTGTTTGAATGTGCAGGATGTAAACATTGATGATGAATCTGCTGAGGTTGTCATATCATCCTTGAGGCTCGGTGATGATCATGGGAGGTGAGTTTTCTTGTTTGTTACTCATTGTTCATGTTGTTCGAACTTTTCATTTTTGTGGATACAAGGACAAACGTCCAAAGATGCTCCGAATGCATAGAAAACCTTTAAAGTTATCTATATCTGTGTCTGACACTCACACTTGAGTCCGAGTCAGAGGTTCACGAACCACCAATTATGTTATTGTATATTGTATATTGTTGTTCATTACACATTGTTCATGTTGCTCCAACTTTTCATTTTTCTGGATATACCCTGTGTTTTTAACAAATGGATATGAGGACTTACCTCCAAAGATGCTCCGATTGCATAGAAAACCTTTAAAGCAAAATGATCCATATCTGTGTTTGACACTCACACTTGAGTCCGAGGTTCACGAACCACCAATTAGTGTAATTTTATTGTTGTTCGTAACACATTGATTGTCATTGTCCATGTTGCTCTGACTTTTCATTTTTGTGGATATACCTATGTTGAACACGATATGAGGACATACCTCCAAAGATGCTCCGAATGCATAGAAAACCTTAAAAAGAATATGATCTCTATCTGTGTCTGACACTCACTTGAGTCCGAGTCAGAGGTTCATGAACCACCAATTAGTGTATTTTTATTGTTGTTCGTTACTCACTGTTCATGTTGCTTCGATTTTTCATTTTTGTGGATATACCTGTGTTCAACACATGCGTATGAGGACATACCTCCAAAGATGCTCTGTATCGTATTTTTATAAGGTAGCTGTATTGATGGCAATTACAACTCATGTTTTTCTAATACAGCAGTCTATTTACAAATTCCAACTGGTTTGCATTCCAAGATGAAGGAACCAGTAATGCACCCATGGCCATATCCCCAACCGAAGTGATGCATGAGATTAACTTGAATGGCACTACAAACAGTAATAAAAGCAGTAGTGATGACGAGGTGGTAGTTGGAGAGGATGACGAGATGAACGAAAACTGCACATCTACTTCCAACCCGATGAATGGGTTCAACAACTCTGTGAGCAGTGTAGACTTGAATCCGCAAGAAAACGAAAACTTGTTTGGAGGTAGGCCTCCACCTTCAGGTTTGCAAGTAGTCTGTTCAAGTAAGAATCCATTTCTCGACGATGACAATCCGGATGTCAACCCACCGAGTCCTATCGACACAGTGATGACTGATGGAGAGTCCCTTCCAAACGGGGAATCCATACTTCCGAATGGTTCCTCAGACTCAATGGATTCAAGTGAGGGATCAATGAGCAGTGACACGAGTCAGAAATCTCCACCACTGGTGCCATCTTTGTTCGAAGAGGACGTTGAATTCGTAGGAGTGGAATTAGAAGGTACGGAGAAGCTAATGGAACAAGCTCTAAAAGAAGGAATAGTTGGCGAAGCCAGACCATTGAAGAGGAACGGTACTGGTATTCCCATGCCGGAAAAGGAGAAATCTGACGAGTCCACCGGGATAAAGGAGTTCAATGATTCAAACTATTGGAGGGTTGATCATGAAGTTACTGTTTTGGAATAGGAATTTGGATTACACAATTTTGGTTTGGGCCACGTCAGCAAAAGCAAAATTTCACCATATGTACAGTAAAATATTTTATTTCCAGACCAGAGGGGTTAAACGGTAAGCTGTGCTAGCTATGGTTATTACTGTTCATTTAAGTTATTTTATTATTTTCTTACTCATCATTATTATTATTATTATTATTATTTATTCCAAGTCTTGTTAGTGATTTGAGGTTGGTCATATTTTTCTCTTTTCTGTTAAAAGATTTTTTAATTAAAATTTAAATATTTATTATTAAATAATAATTTCGAATCGGATGAATTTGTGAAATCCTTATTTAAGATCTATTAAATGTGAAGATATACATATAAAAATAATAAAATGTATTGATTATTTTATAAAGAAACATGTCATGACTGTCCAACCATATTAATAATTAAGACAATGCGACCTAACAAAACACCCAACTACTTTTATGCAATACAATCATACACAACATGTGATGTTCTGTTCTTTTTTGCCTTTTCCTTTAATTACTAACCCAAAAATAACAATAAATACTAATGTTTTATTTTGGTTTATGTTTCGATTCAGATATATTTTGATTTTTAATTTAGTTGTGTTTTGTAATAATTGCTTCTGATTATAGTTATTTAGATTTATTATCTAGGGTTATACCTTAAAACTCTTAAATCGAAGTGAAAATGCGTTTTAAGCTAGTGTTGCAATAGTAAGATAAATGATAAATTTTAAATTATAAAGTGAATAAAGTAAAATATTTTTAAGGTTAATAAAATTCATTCATTGAAGTGGAAGGTATGGTAGTGTATAATTCGCTTGTGTAAAATTGAAGAAGGGCTATTTGATTATTTTATTTTGAATTTTAGAATTTAATTTTCATTTATTTATTTGATAACATAGTTAACTAATTTCGTTCAATTTTGAATATATATTATCAATGATGTTATTGGTTGTATTTTAATTTTAAAAATATTAAAAATACTAAAACTAAATATTTATAAAATATATAGTGAATTCTAAATATACATATTAAGAATTATATTTATCATACTTCAAATATATCCGAGAAAAAGGAAATTGGAATTGAGAGTTGAAAATATCACGATAAGTCAAAATCTCAATATCTTTTACTGACTGTACTTTTTGTTGACTATGAGGAATCAGATTGTTTGGTTTTTCTTTTATTTCTTTTCTTAATGATATATTGACCTTTAAAAGCATCGATGGCGGCGGTAAAAACGGATCAAATCACGGTCGTACATCAGACACGAGTGGAATTAATCTCAACCGTACCGCTTGTTGGAAAAAATAGATGAATGAAGTGACCTTTTATCTGAGAGATCTAAGAAAATCTCACTTTGTGGGTCCCACCGCACGGACGCCGACGTCATGCCGTGTCATCAAATCTCTGTCGTTTTATTACATGCTTGTAAAACAAAAACACATATTTCCCCGCCTTCCTTTTATTTAATTTTTATTTTTTTAGTACACTTAAATGAATTAATACTAATAAATATAAAATCTTTTGGAATTTGAAAAATAAAATTATAACTTCATATAGTTTTTAAACTCAAAAATGTTATTTTTTTCATTTTTAATTAGTTATTGTACCATGTCTAAGCAGTAGATTTAGTCCTATAATTTAGTTTTTTTTTATTCTTTAAATTTTAAAATTCCAATTCTAAAAATATTATAATTATTAAATTCATTAAGTTCTGTTACTCTCGAAATTTAATGTCATGTCAGGTTGTTATTTTAACATATCGCTCACAAAGAACTCGTTAATAGATTACATGACTATCGTTTGTGCCAATATCAAAATTTTAAGATTCAAAATTATACTAATTAAGAATGATTTAATTAGAAAATGCGAACTAAATTGACAACTTTACGTTAATGCAAAATTAATAGAAAAATTTAATCAAATAACTTTAATCGTTATAATTTATATCAATATTGAAATTTCAAAATTAAAAAAATAAAATAAAAATTTACCAATTTAAATAGTGTAAAATTAATTTAAATAAATTTAAATATAATAATTAAATTCACAACTTATATTTTGATAAAGCATAAATAAAATATTTTTAAATTAAAAATCACAACTCATAATTCTTGGATCTTGGGTTTTTATTTATTTATTTAATTATTAATTGTTCACATAAAATTATTTATGTGGATAAATTGTTCAAAGTGATGAAAACTCAATACTTTGGTTCTTACAACATTTAAGACACCATTAATATAACCTTTTTGGATTCAGTGTTCTATGCCTCTCTCTTCTTTTTTTTTTTTTTACCTTTAATCCCCATTATACTTTTATTTTATTTTTTTTAAATTTTAGATTAAACAAATAAAATTTATTTTTAATAAGGGAGCAAAGAAGCTCAACCATCAAAACGGCGACGAAAAAGGAGGGCCACACGTGGGACCGTTGATCTGCTTTGATTGATCACATCTCATCCCGACTTTCAAGGCTTTTGCTGTTTGATGATTGGTCTCATCCTCACGTGTGGCTGTTTCTATTTAATTTATTTATTTATTATTTTTGGGATTTTAAATATTTTTTTTTTTAGTTTTCACAAAATCCAGTAATTTTCAAACCTATTGGGAAAGTAAAGTCTTCCATGTTTTCTGTGTTTATGATCCCAAAACAATCCCATTTTTTCTTATTTTATTTTTTGTTTTTTTTTTCATGGAGATCCAAATATTGTTGACATTTTTTATGGGTTAAATTATGATTTTAGTTTCTCGATTTAATTGTTGTATTTTTAATTTAATATAATTTAATTATAATTCACTTTTGATCATCAAAAACTCTTTGAAATAAGGAACATTGTTAGTTCATTGTATAAAATTATCGACCAAACTCAATTATTTTTCCATTAGGTTGAACTAGTTGCTTTTACAAGTAACCTTAGGCACTCGAGACTCTTTATAGAATCGAGAGATAAAATCTCGACCGAAAATAATATAGTAATGCATTAAGAGGTCCATCAACTCTAAATGAATTACACCAAAAAGAAAAATTGAAGATCCCTCGACAAAATCAAATTTATCGATGTAAACTTTATTGGTTCTTTTTTAATTATGCAAATCAATAGTTCAAAGTTCAAACCGACACTCGAGGGCAAGGCATTTTTCAAATTTAAGTAAAAAAATTTAATGACTATTTTGTAATTTTTTGAAGTTAAGTAATAAAAACGTAAATTTAAAGATAATTTACTAATAACATTCAACAAATTACAAGACATTTAGATGTTCTTTTTGAAGATATTTTACACAAATACTAAGACAAGAAACCTATACAACAGAAGCCATGGTTTTTCTTTTCCTGACATAGGCTCGAAATCATGCAAATATGCTTAAAGGACCTGTCTTGTTTGATCCTCGAAATCCATTTTCCGCAGTTCGGGTTCCGGTGAGCAGTGACCTGAAAAAAGAAGACGGTTTACCGAGTTTAGTATAAACAAGTCAGGTTGTTCAAAATCAGACACATTGCTTTAGATACTAATGTTTTGACATACCTTTCAATAGTGTTGTTGCTTGAATCCATTCTTATTGTTAATCTTTTGGCGATCTTCATAAATGCACTACAATGCCGAAAAGAAGATCGAAAAAATAGCGTAAATATAAGCCGAAAGAAGCTAACCGCAGTTAAAAGTTCGGAAATTTTGATGGTCCGATAAAATGGTTTAAGAAGATACCTGAATGGTTCATCTCCAGTTTGTTTGACGGCACCGGTTGCGTCTCGATACAGCACATGTCCGGACATTTTCGATCTTTCTATTCCGAACATGTTGGCCAATCTCCTGTATAAATCTTCGTAAGAATCGAGAACCGAGAGGTCAAGAGTTCGTCCGACATCCTCCGATTCCATGAATACCTTGCAATGACCGGTATCCATGCAGGGTTCTATGGCTCGATTGTCCCGATCCCACAAAAATTGAGCAGTAGATGACTTCTCCGGAGAGAATTGGTTCCCGATAACAGATCCTGAACCGTCGGATGAATCTTTTGTTTTGCAACTGTTTCCGTTAACAACTTCCGAGACAGCTTCACTTGAAGAGCTCTGAGACAGTTGCTGCTCTGTCAGTATCGGCTGACCAAAGAGTAAAAACCGGCATTTTTTCGGGTTTTTGGATTTATTACAAGATAGATTATTGCGACTGTTTGTGAATGTATCGGGAATTCTATCGCGTAGATCAAACCGCTGGAAACCGGACAGGCACAGTCCCGAGTTCGGGTTATTTTTATGATGGAGATCCAATAAAGGTAACCCGAATTGAACTTGCCTGGCTCCCTGTATCCCTACAGGAGCATTATCAGATAAACGATATAACGGGCTGCTTGGGCTAAGGGGCTTGCTTGGAAAAGACGGCACTAATAGTCCGTCCAGGTGTTGAGGGAGCCGCAATTTCTTCATCGGTCGTAAAAAGGGCAAGAGGTGGATAGCGGGCACGTTCGATGCTAATTCAACTGACCACGGATTCACACGGTTAACGTTTTGCAGCAAATCCGGTTCATCCCATGTCACCTTCAACGGCGAATCGATTATCAAAGTCAGCATTTTATCTCTTACTAAAAAAGGGTAAATTAATTTATATACGTAAATCAAAAAATAAATTTATTCTACCATTAATAATTGCCTTCATACATTTGCACGAGATATATTGTTGGTTTATTTTGTAAATAATAAAATTTTTAACAGAAATAATTAATTTATTTTTTAATTTAAAAATAATTTATCCTCACTTTCACCAAAGAATATGTGAATGAGGATCGAATATTGTACCTCGAGAAGCCGCCACGGCGAGTCCGGCCACCGGACCGGATCGGCAACTTGAACGGACGATATGGTTCCGACGAACCAACTAATTCTAGAAGAATCTTCAGTCTCAAAAGCCATTTTGAACCTCATGCCACAACACCAAGGGACCTTCATTGCTGTATTCACTGCAGATGCCTTAACACAAAACTCCGGCCTGCTTGTTCTCGGATAATAAACAACCTCGAACGGCTTCCGGCCACCGGAAGCCGCCTTCGCCGCCTCCAAAACCTCCTCCGGCTTCACTTTTCCGTTCCCTTTCGAATTCCCACCAAAACCCAAACTTCCATAACAATCACCATCCCCGATCCCAAGCTTGGCTCGCCTGATCCCGACACGAATTCCGCCGTTCTCGGCTCTCAAGAACACGACTGAGTCGCCGGCAACGAGTTTTTTCCGGTTGACGAAAGCACTCCACCCTGTAGTCAACAGATGTCTCCTCGGAGTTCCCCTATAAATATGCCTGAACTTCCATAGCTGACCATGAACATCAACGGCGACGACGGTTTGAACCGGAGGATCGGCACTATAATCCAACGCGGGAAAAATGGTTTCAGCACAGTATCTCGGAACGGAAAACCCACCGCCGTTGTTAGCATCGGATTGAGTCAACGTCTTAGCAAAAGAAGCAGCCTTTTTTTCAATATTATTACAACCGCCATTTGAAACACCATCATCGTCTGCAACATCAGGTTCATTGTTCTGTAATGGCGTAAGCATGATCTTAACATATACTTCATCGTTTTCAACATCGGCCATGAATTTGACTGAGTCAACTCGGCAAAGAACAAGGGGTGGGATTTGACGAGAAAACGGGAAATCCACCGAGTTAGGTGAGTGCTCGGCATGGCCTTGAGGGAAATAATAGACTTTGGAGTTTATTGGTGGGATTTGAACCATGGATCCAGCACACGCATGCCATAGATTTGGGTCTAAGCTTTTTTCAAGCTCCATTCTTTTACAAAAAATTGCAGAAAGTGTTGAAGTTTGAACAAGGGGATTTAAAGAGAGATGATGAAATGAAAAACCAGTTCATTAAATTTTAAGACAATTAATTGTAAATCTCTTACTCTTTTTTTTTTTTCCTTAAAAACCTAACATTGAAAAAAGAAGACAGAAAGTAGGTTTGCCCTCACTCTGATATACTCTTAATGATGATGAAGATGATATATATATATGGTAAAAGTAGGATGGATACCTTGCATTTATCTATTTATTTTAAAAATAAATAAATTAATTTCTCAGAAAATTAGTACTTCAATTAAAATTTTATTTCTTTTATTTAAAATTGTAATTATCAATTATTCATAAAAATATTTTATATTATTAAGATTTATTTAGCTGACATCAATATCTCGTACGGGTGATATAAACTGAAACTAAAATATCGTAAAGAAACATAGGCAAAAACTAACTATGGTTGACTTCACCATTAACCGTGGTTGAAAACCATTCATAGCTTTATAAGTTTTTTATAAATGCAAATATAACACACTAAACTATACATGTTCGAGTAATTAAAAATAAAATTAAATCATTAAAAATAATTTAAATTGAAATTTACACTCATTATAAAATTAAAATACTCATAAATTTATAATGTAACTCAACCTTTATTTTTTTAAAATTCTGGAAATTTTTCCTTTTAATATCACTTAATTATTAGAATTTTTATGTGATAATTATATTAGTTGATATAAATAAATATATTAGTTCTATCTTTTTTTAAAATGTAAAATTTTCATCGTAAAATGTATGTGATTTATGATTTTTGCTTAATTTGTATATTCTATAGCATACTATATTTAACTTTATTTACATTTTATAAATTTCAATATGATAATATGTAAAAAAATTAATATGATAATAATTTAAGGGTTTTATATGGTAAATTAGTAATGGAATTAATAAAATTCCCAACCAAATTCAGGAAAAAACATCGTATCATTTATTTATTTTGGCCAAAGTTATTTATCTATTTATTAATTTTAATGTAATTTAAAGATTTTGACATCATCATCATCAATTAAAAAAAAGACACTAAATAAAATTGCGTTGAAGAAGAAGAAATGGATAGGTCTTATCAAGCATGTTAAAAGTACCTAAGCTTTTCACTAAAACCTAATTTGAAACACAAAACATGAATAAGTCAAACAACCTAAATTTATATAACTTGAACTTGAAATGATCAAACAAGTAATTTTAAAATGATTCAAACTCGAATAACCCGACCCAAAAAACTTGAACCCGAATTTAATCTAAACTTGAAATGTGCTGGAAATTTAAAAACTTGAATTGATCCAGTTCAATTTACCGGACTTGAACCAATCGGGCCTTTGAATTGTCAGGTCTACAAGACATAAAGCAAGGACGGAAGCTACCTACTTCAAGCTTTCAGTAAAGTTGGTACCTAAGCGATGTTTCTGTCGGATTAACAACACTGATGTTATTGCTGTCGCCGGCGAATCGGCTTTTTCTTCTCATCTCTACCACCTTCTTATGAGAGTTGGAGTGTAATGATGGAATGAATGTAGGACTTCCAGCAGGACGGTACTCGGGAAAGAGGCGGCCAGACCTGTACCGAATCCCGCATGCATTACAAAGGGTCTTAGGTCCCATTGGACCTTCTCTCCATTGCGGTGTTTCCGTAATTTCACAATGCGCACATTTCCTAATAACAAGCTGTTGGGAGGAGGACTTGTTGCTCTCACTGGACCCCGAAAGCAATTTCAGGTTCTTTTTCTTTAGTCTCTTCCTGGTAGGTTTCTGAGTAAGATGGCTTACGGATTCTGATTTGGAACCAACTGGAAAATAAAATCTTTGGGAGGTACTAAAGGTGGAGAATAAAAGAGGCAATGTGAACAGTGAGTTCAAGGTCGATGCTCGTCTACGATTGGTTCTACATCGCTTCCCTGGAAACTGAGATTAGGATTAATAGGTATTCGGTTTGTACCCGAGGAAGAGCTACGGCTATCAAGAACAGACACTGGACTGGAGGTTTGGAACCAAGATGAACTTTTGACATCCATGGACTCACTGTAGGATGCCTTGGTAGAGCTCGACTGCTGAGAATATCCATCACACTAGATATAAAAGGGAAAAAATCAATTCATTGTTATCATACTTGTACGACAATTCAATTGAAAAATGGTTACAGAGAAGACCACCATCCATTTCAGAGCATAAATCACAAACAAAATTTATCATAAGGAGAGGCACTTCAATTAAGTGGGCCTCAATCCATTGGTTGGCAAGGCAAACCAAGCACTGGTCGGGCCTGCTTATTTGGTTGGACCAAACAGCTGCACCACCGTGCTTTTAACAGCATCTTCTTGGTTTTTGCAATGTACAACATCAACACCGATTTTCAAAATCACCAAACAAGAAAATAGATCCTGTTACAAACAAATCAATGCCCCCAATATTTTTATAGCTCTTTGCCACACTAAATAACCTGCTTTTACGATGGTCTGTCCCAAGCATGCTTCAAAGCAGAATTCAGTCAATAAAGAATAGAATGTGCAAGTACTCTAAGGAGAGATTGCTTCTAAACCAAAACGAACCAAGGATCACCATATTGCTATAATGGTTTCTCCTAAAAGGATACAATCTAAGACTTGCAACAAAGCATTTAGAATTTAACATGCACATAGTAGAATGTACCCTCGAAAGACTAATCCATTAAGGCACGGACGGTGTGTTAAGCATCGTACCGTTTTAGTCCGTGGCACAAATGATATATAATATGTCTCCTAATATATCCGATTTCGAACCAATATTTCATGCTAAAGCTAAGGAATGCCAATGGTAAATTAGGAACTAAACATGAAACAATCATAAACATTGAAAACAAAGGGAACACTCACTGAAAATGTAAGGCTTTCAACTATACTATCATCAAGAAAATCTCCACCACAAAAGCCACCTAAATGCTGAAAGTTACAATCCCACTCTTCACCACCACTAAAGCCGCCGCCACCATAGCCACCATTGTTGTCATACAAAGGAAAGCCAAAATCTTTTATAACATTACCACTAACACCGCCATCAATCCTTTCAACATCATCCAACGGTAAATCCAAATACTTTATTACGTCATCATCAAACAAATCATCCTTGACTCCATTGAAGGTTTTCTCAAACCAAGGTTTATTCATGGTTTAATTTTTTTTAATTATCTGTTAAAAAGAAACATAAAAAAGTTAATCACTATTATAAATATATATCGTATAAAATATAATTAAACGCGTTTTTATAACATTAAACTCAATCGAAAAAATCAATTAAAACGCGTATAAGAGGGGATTAACAAAGAGTTATTGTCCCATTTGGAAATTACCTAATCTAGATATACTGTCATTTTCCTTTATTATCTTATAAAAATCAAAATTTAAATTATTTAGCAACGAAAAGAAGGTAATAATATAGTAACATTATAAATGGAAATGTCACTTTCTAGGCTGGATAATCAATTAAGTCGTCATTTTAGCATGTAAATTAAGTAAACAAAATAAGAAAGTAGTAAATAACAGCTCAATTTTTTTTTTCTTTTGGTAAAGAGCTTGTTTGGATAGATGGAAAATAAAAAACAGCAAAAGAAAGTTTTAAAATGACAGTAAAAGAGTTAGAATATGCAGAGAGCGAGAGATAGAGAGAGAGGACCTGGTTTCAAAGAGAAGATTGAAGGGAAAAAAACCATTGTTTGGATGAGGGGAAAATGAAAAGAGATTCTCGGAAAAATCTTTTGTGTTTGGGAATTTTCGGGATTTTTTTCTTCTTTTTTTGTGAAAGAGAGAAGAAGCTAATGTAAGAAAGCGCGCATAGAGGTGGCTGCGCGGTTTCCTTTTTAATCACCGTTCATTCGTCATCAAAATTTAAATCTTTTGAAAATATCAGGGTTAATTTCATTGGAAGTCCCCAAATTAACATTAGATTCTAAATTGACCCCTTTTAATTGACGAGTCTGTGTATTAATTAGATCCTTTCCTCTATGTTGTCGTTAGCTTGAGAATCTGGCGGGAAGCAATTTTTAAAGGTCAAATTCTTGAGAAGGTCCCTATATTATGTGTTTTTAGTTAATTTAATCCCTTTACTATAAACTTTTAAAATGTATATTTTAGTCATAATTTAAACTTTTTCTGTTAATTTTATTAAATAATTTAAGGTGACTTTTTCTTAATATATCAATAAAAAATTTCATTTTTAACCAAAAAATAGAAAAGAATATTGATTCGAAGATATGGGTACGAAATGTAAAAAGATGAATTTTTATTTAAAGATGAGAAATAACCGTTTTGTTTAGAGCACAATTATTACTAACCCAATTAAAATCCAAACCCGACCCAAATTTATTTGTCTATAAGAAATCAATAATCCAAAATCATTGAACCCAAACTTAAGTGACCCGAATAAAAAATAATTCAATCTAAAATATTCAAATCTTAATCTCAAACCCAAAACAACACAAACCCGAAATAATCTAAACTTGAATTCACGCTTTTTTTAAGAAAAAAAAAAAAGAGAGTAAAAAACTTAACCCTAACAAACTTCAATTGAGATGACTATAATTTACAAATGAGGAAGATAATGAGTGAAGTGTGAGGAAAAACAAATTTAAAAGGTTTAATTACAAAATTGGTCCTTAGACTATATCATTTTTACAGTACGATACCTAAAGTTTTAGTATCAATGAGATAAAATTGATAGTTTAACCTTAGGCACCTAAGTGAGAAAAGTAGTATAGTTTAGAAGCCGATCTTACATTTAAGCAAAAAACCGAAAACTAAAAATTACCCATTTCCGAACTGAGCATGGTATGCCTTGTCGGCATTGGCGAGACGATCCTGAAAAATCGACCACTCGTTTTTGCACCTTATTCTAACCTGCTAAAAGAAAAAGAAATTCAAATCGTGGAGACTTTATCTATGTTACTCGGATTTGAAAACGAAAGATACATTACATACCTCTTGCCTACGAGATTTCTCAAATTTGGTCACTCCTCGAGAGAAATTTATGTTATTTGAATTCAGAGTCACTCCCTGAAAGGGATTTATGTTATTCGAATTCGGATTTATGAGCATTAATGCACCATAACATAGCCAAATACATACATGGGAAGCTGATAACTTGCCTGATTTACAAGAGAAGGGTTTACTTTATGAAAAATCCACTCTGAATCTACTACTCCAATTTTTTCATGTGCGGGCTGTGGAGAAGAAACATGATTCTTATTGTGTTGATAAATAAAGGGATAACTATCATATTTATACATGAATTTTGGTGCGATGTATAAATCAATACATAAAAAATTACCCATTTCCGAACTGTGCACATTTAAAAAAATTAATACATACATATTTTCATATTGGATTAATATAAGTGCTTGTGTATGCAATATATCGACGTCAAATGGTGCTAATGTTGTTAATGATTCGTGAAAATTGAATCAAATCGAAATTTTATATAATGTACAAAATTAAAGTTCATGTATGACATTGCACATTGAATCAAAGTTCATTTATAGTTTTGATATTTATCTCATAAATAAATAAGTTTAAGTCACTATTCGACATTTGAATTTAGCCCCAAGTGTTTAACTCATTGTCAATTTGGCCCTAACTTTTTTTTTTTTTGGATAAATTTAACTTTAATCTTCAAATTTTAGTTAAATTGCTTCTTTTAAAGAAAAAAATGATCGAATTTTTAAAATTTTAACTACACTAATGTGATCACCTGCATGGTAGTCTACATGTATTTCATTGCTATCATTAACACGTTTTTTTTTATTATAAAAAAGTACACTTATGTACTTTTTTGCATTTTTATAATGCATACATGGACTCTCGTACAGGTTACCACATCAAAACCTTTAAAATTTGGGTAAACTACATTTGTATTCACCCAACTATTGGAAAGTTTCTTTTTTGGTCACCTAACTATGAAAAGTTAAAAAATGTTTATCCAACTATTTAATTTTTTTTCTTTTTTGGTCACCGACCGTTAAATGATTGATGGAAATATGACATGACAGCTTGTAAAATTGGCATAATTATACATTGCGTCAATTTAGTCTTAATTTTTAAAAAATTTATCATCAATATTTACACATTGTGTAATTTGATCTTTTTAAAAAAATTGTGAGGGTTAATTTTTCTAAATCAAGACTAAATTGATACAATGTATAAATGTTAAGGGTTACTGCCAAGTTATCTTCTTGTTAGTAATTTAATGGCTAATGACCGAAAAAGAAAAATTCTAATATTTGGGTGACCAAAAAAGGAAAAATCAAATAGTTGGGTGACTACCAATTAATTTTGCCCTTAAAATTTTAACAATTCAATCAAATGTTTTTATCCTTAAAATTTTTTTGACTAAATTTTAAAGTTTGAGAACCAAAATTAAGGCCAAGGTGACAAAAAGATTAATGGTTAGGGGTTAAATCTACCATTATGTCAAATGAGAAAATGTGTATAATTCAGGGACTAAAGTATAAAAAATTGCCAACCTCAACACATCTTCGGAGAGCAAACTCCAATCCCCATCCGTGCACAAGATCATTCTACAAACAACATGAAAGCATTTTGGTAAGTATCAAGAAAAAGGGAAGGAGCTCAAAGAAATTAAACCAACTTTCAAACGTGCTGGTCTACGTTACTAAGGGTGGGTTTGGATGGACAATTGAGTGCGATGCGGTGCGTTTAGTTTATTTTTTGTCTCACGCTACAGTATCGTTACAGTATCTAATCTCACCGCCACCACTAACTGCAGGTAAACACATCGTCCATCCAAATCTACCCTAAAACTTGGGTGTAAATGTCAAATACGATGTGTTCAATTATTTTTTCAAGCATTTGAAAGGTTGTATATCTGAGTTCATGTTCAAATATGTATCAAATTGTCTTAAATAGTCTCATTTTAAAAAGATCAAAGTACTGTCGAGTATCTGTACTGGGAGCTAGATTGCATTCTATCCACTCTATTCAAAACACGAGTAAATTAGTCCCTTTTGTTAAAAATTAATCCATTTGTATTGTTAAAAACACGCATGGTATGCTACGTGTACATCATGTTGATGTACAAGGACCAGTTTTTAACAGCAAAAATGAATGAAAATTCTAACAGAAAGATCAATTTGCTCTTTAATCTAATATATATAGACTAATTTACCCGTTTTTTAAAACAGAAAAGTAAAATACAATCCAACTATGTTACTTTTTGTAATAACCTTAAACATACATTACCTGAATCATATACCATACACATCGCCAGGCTTCACGAGAAAATACAGGCGCCATAATTTCCACAAAACTGAGTCAAATCATCAAACAATGTTAAATGGCACCAGTTTTTTCATAATCTTCACTTGGTCCGAAAGTATAGTATACGTTATATATCATGTATATATATATATATATATATATATAGAGAGAGAGAGAGAGAGAGAGAGAGAGCATACGCAGCACATGGTGGCAAATGTTGATCGCTACACCAGCCTGGTCTCTCGAGGCTAACCCTGTTTACGACGGCAAAGTCAGGATTAGAGGCTAAAATGAAATTTTAAAAGTTTGGAGAGGTGAGAGTAAAAAATATTGTTTAAAAAAAGGACTTGAATACTTTACAATTAAAAAGGACTAAGCTACTTTTAGAGCTATAAACGAATGATATGTTCATCGATAAATTTAGAATTTAAATTTGATCCAACTCGATTTGAACATAAAAAAGAGAGTTAATAATCATAATAATTCAACTTAAATTAACTTAAACTCAAAACTTGTCCAAAATATGAAACTATCCAAATTCAAGATGAGTCAAACTTGAACCAACCCGAACCCAAAATGATATGAACTTGTAATGATCGAGACCTAAAAAATCTGAATATCAAACTCGAAAGAATCGAAACTTCAAATGACTCGAACACAACTGACCTAAACCAAAATGACTTGAAAATTTTTAAAATCTAAATTGACTTATCTAAAACCAACTTGATTTGATCGAATTAAACTTATAATGTCCTGACCTAAAAATTAAGTCTCAAGCTCAAATGATCCGAACTCAAAATGACTTGATATCGAAATGAGTTAAACTTGAAATTAATCCAAACCCAAGATGACTAGACTCCAAAATTGACTTAGACTAAAATAACTCGAAATTTTTAAAATATAAACTAACTCGATTCAAATGAATCTAACTCAAAACCAATCTGACCCATTTGTTTTAGAGGTATAGAATGTAGAGAAAGAGAGCCTACTTGTGAACCTCTTGGTCCTCTCTCCTCCTTGTCATCTCCCATGTATCTACATCATTGGGCCCCAAACCTGGTTGTGAGATCTCCAAACCATGTTTCTTCACCAGCTCTATGTATCTGGTAACTTGGTCACACAATATTAAAATACATACATACATAGTGGCAAAGCCAGAAATTATTTTAGGAAGGATCGAGATTGAATTATATAATCTTATGAGAGCTAAAATGTAATTTCATCATTGTATAGGCTTATGTTTTTATAGTTTTCAAAAAGACTATATCGAAATTTTAGCATTTGGGAGGAGGCAAACTATAATTTTACCATATATTAACTTAAGATTTTATAAATTTTGAGAGACTAAAAAAACAATTTCTCATTTTAGGGGGACCAGGGCCCTGTCTGCCCCCTCCTTCGCCCCTGCATACATACATGTGCATGCATGCATGCTGAACATTAGGTAAACAAGTAAAAGAAAACATAACACGAACCTGTCTGCATTGAAGTGTTCCACTCCAAGATCTTCATCCCATATGAAAATATATTCATATGCAGCAACAACATCAGGGTGCAAAAACCTTTTTGCATACCACCTAAATGATACGAATATATATTTTTATATCTACATATATGTATATATGTATGTATGTATGTATGTGAACATGTTACATGTATATGTATGTATGTATGGATGCATCGTAACACTGTAGAACACACCATTTTGTTTGTTTGCTGGCAGTAACATGGATTGCTTTCTTTGACCATTCAAATTGTTCCCATTCAGTTGTCTTCCCATCATAATGAAACAGCACAATTTGGAAATCCTCAGAAAACTACCTCAATAAAACATGTAAGAATACAATACTGTTAGAACAACAACAACAACAACAAAACACACAAATGCAAAAAAGATGGAATACTGGGTCCATTGATTGAACCTTTTTAACACATGCATCAATATTATTCATTTGATGAATACCAACTGAAAATGCTGCTAAATACTTTGGTTTCCTCTTCAAATCCTGCAGGTTTTTAATGAACAGTCATTTCAACAAACACCTTATGAGCATATTTGGAGGTGGTATGAAGCTGACAATTATAAAATGATGCAATGATAGTGTTTTATACCAGAGGAGGTAAACCATATAATCTGCGAAGATGAAGGTCAGATTCTGGAACATTGATTCGAGGTGGTAATAATTTTGAACCCCGAGGATTCCTTCGAATATATTTCTGGGGAAAAAACAAAATTGGGTTAAAACCAAGTACTATGACGTAATTGTGAACAAAGAACACTTCACAAAATTTGGGTAAAAATCCCATGAAGACCCTTGTACTAGGAGTCAGATTGTATTTTGCCCCTCATCTCAAAAAATGTACAAATTAGTCCATATACATTAGATAAAAGAGAAAATTAGTCATTTCTATTAAAAGTTTCATCTATTACGGATTAACCAAACAATGGCACGTGATGTGCCACGTGTACGTTATACTAACATATAAAGATCAATTTTTAACTATAGAAATAGATGGAACTTCTAATAGAAGGACTAATTTACTCATTTTTTAAGTAAAGGGACAAAATATAATCTAAATTCTACTACAAAGCCTTCACGATACTTTTACCCAAATACTGTTACCTTGGGTACTATGGGAACATTGACCACATTTGTTTGAGGAGATTTGACTACAAATAAACCTTGGTCAGTAGATGCTGTTGCTACATCAATAGATGATCTATGGCTTGAAGGTAAGTAAACCTGCAGGGATTGAGGAAAAAAGTCTAATTACTGTTTTAGTCCCTAATACTATATTGAAATTTGATATTTGATCGGCCTTACTTTAATTTTTGGCATAATTTAATTCTCTATTTTTCATAATGTTATTAGTAGTTTCAATTCATGACACCATTTATTGTTTTTAAAGTGATAGCATGAATTTTTATTATTATTAAGCAAGTTGACATTTGAATTTATTAGAGTTAAACATAGTTGCAATGGTGAACCCAAAAAATCACTTTAAAAATTAAAGCGTCATTTTATCATTATATTAACATGTAATTTCATAAATTTTGAAAGGACTAAATAGAAATTTTATCATTTGAGAGGGGCAAGGTACTTGCTTGCCCCTTGTCTATGTCCTTGCGTAGTTGACTAAATTTCTACATGGCATTGAATAATAGAAAAAATACAATTTTATCATTATATTAACTTGAAATTTTACGAAAATTTAAAAAAATTAAATCATTTAGGGTTGGGGAGGCAAGGTCCTTGCCTACCCCATCCAAGTCCTATTGTTGACTTTATTTTTACGTGGCCCCCTTAACTACGTGATTGAATAATATAAGATTAAAGGTTCACAATCATCGTATTAGCGATGTTATCAATTTAGATAATTTACTAACATTATAAAAATAAAAGGATTAAATTATACCAAATTAAAGTAGAGTCTCGTTTTTCTAACATAGCAGAAGGACTAAAAACCGAAATTAGACCATTCAAAAAACATCATATGAGTGAACATTATGTAAGACATAGATGAAGGGAAGAAGAAGGTACCTTGTAACGAGAAAAGAATGGAAATGAAGAACCAATGAAGAATCCTAAGGCAAATCCAATAATTGTCGTGATAATGAAACGGACACTGTCTTTTGTTTTCTTAATAACTCCACTGTCAAAGCATTGAAATAGTTTTCAGCAATGAACATAGGGCTAATTGCACCAAAAAGTCCTCAAACTATAGTCCATACTTTAAATTAGTCATCAAATTTCAAGGGATTCTAATTGAGTCTTCAAAGCATTAGTATCCCATCAATCAAGTCCTTTCTTTAATTTACCCATCGGCTTGTGCATTAATTGTTAGCTCGGACATGATGTGGAGCGTATTTAAAATATGTTATCAAAATTTAAACGTGTTTGTACCTATCACATGGATGTAACGTATTAAAAAGAGAGAAATAGAGCTCCCTTTTTCTAATTTTGATATCAGCAAGGACCCTAAGAGGCATTTAAACCAAAAAAATTTGAGTGCTTCAAGGCAATAAAAGTATCATGGTGGCCTCTGTACTAGGATTCAGATTGCATTTTTCTCCCTATACTAAAAAAAGGGACAAATTAGTCCCTATACCTTAAATCAAAGAGAAATCTAGTCCTTCCGTAAAAAAAAATTCATCCATTTCTACAGTTAAAAACTAGTCCTTGTACATCAACATAAGGTACATGTGGCGATATCTGATTATTCTATCAGTCACGCCAATTTTTAATTGTACAAATGAATTAAATTTTTAACAGAAATGACCAATTTGCTCTTTGATGTAACGTACCAAGACTAATTTGCCCATTTTTTTAATAGAGAAGGAAAAATGCAATTTGACCCTTACTACAAGAACCTCCATCATACTTTTACTGCTCGAAAGCTCAATTTTTTAATTTCAATGTTGGGAGGGACCTAAAAGTGGGGCATGCTCCTTCCACTACCCATGTAATTTCGTCTCTAGGTATATACTTGTTTAAACTTTGATTCACATGTTTTAAATATACTTCACATCAGATTTAAGCTAACATTTAACATTCGAGGACCTAATTAATATAATTTTAAAACTTTAAGAACTCAAATAAAGAACCAATTTAAAATCTGAACTACAATTCGGGGACATCTAATGCAAATTAACCCATAAACAAAAAAAAAAAAAATGGTAACCTGCGGTGAATGGTGGCCATAACAGGAATGCTATATCTTGCAGTTTATTTATAAGATAAAATGCTACCTCCTAAGCACCTTGAGGAGCAAATGGAACATTCTTCAATATCTATATTACCAATAAATAAATGAAAATTCAAATTAAATCCAAAAACTTTAAATTGTATTCAAACAAGTACCCTACAATGCAATTTATAAGTTTTTTTTTCAATCTCAGATTAATTTTATCATTTTCTCTGATCCATTACATAAAATAATAAGAAGAAATCTCTGATCAAATTCAACAATTCAAACAAATAATTAAATTTATAAAATTTTAATCTGGTAATTATTTTTAAAATATTTAAAAAAACCCAAAAATAAAATTTCGTAAAGAAAATGTTAGGGTTAGAAACTTACCTGATGATCAGTTTGGCTTTTGTGTTAATGTGAGAGAGAAATGAGAATCAACATAGAAAGTTGTTTTAGTTTTGCAATGAAATTATGTTAAAATTTATTTTAAGTATTTAATATTTTGTATTTTAAATTTATTATTTTTATAATTAAATTATAATTTCTATTTTCATTATAATTTTATGTTAAAAATATTTTTAAAAAAGTTTTGTTTAATAATAAATATAGATGGAGTGGTAATTAATTTATATTTTAATACATTTTTGAATTTATAATTTTATTTTTTTATTTTGAGATTATATAAAAGAATGAAAACACAAAATATCTTCATAATAATATTAATTATAATTTAAAATAAAAGTATTTATATAAATTCATAATTTTAAATACCTTGCCTTGAGACATAATGTAGTGTGTCTTGAGACATACTAACTTCGAAGCTAAAAATCTCAAAATAATTTATGACATGTTTCGAGACACGGGAATCCTTGTCTCGAGACATAAATTTGAAATTTGACATTTAAGTTTGAATTCGAGTCTTATCTTTGAAATTAACCCATAAAACCCCGTAAATTGATGAAATAAAACCAACGATTGTCTAAATGCATGCATATGAAATAAATTGATGATTGAATTGAATTTATTTGTGTTATAGTAGCTTGAGTTGCTTCGGCGGCGTAATGCGACATCACACATTTGGATTCGACGATCAGGTCGAGTGTGGGGTATTACAGCAAAGCTAGGTGATTCACATTGGTAGGTACAAGGTCGAGAGCCACCATAGACGATGTTCTTGGGGGATAAAATTAGAAGAGAAAGATTCATCCTTTTCTGTTGAAGCTAAGTGATTTTATACTCTAAACAACAATCTTGAGGTACCAGATGTCAAGTCTCTATTAGTGGGTCAGGGACAAGTGGTCAAGTGATCCATCAGTACTATAGGACTAGGTAGGGTGACGATTGACCGTATTATCAATCACTTTAGATGAGACGTGATAGATAGATTTAGAGATAACAAATATTAAAAAGTATTCATTCAATCGAATCAATTCGAATAATTAATAATAACAATAACAATAAATAAATACATAATTAAGCTCGAAAAATTTATAAAAATATTCAAATAATTCGTAAAACAGAATCAAAATAATACTATGAATATCTCTCTCTATTAATTCTCTTTATCATCTGGTCTAAAGAGTTGAATCCATCGTTCGTTTATTGGCTGCAATGGTCTTGCATTAGTATCCGAATCCTGCAAATAATTAATTAAAATTATCATATATATATATATATATATATTTATTCATATTTAATTAAATAAATATATGTACAATAACAATATATTCAATTTGTTTTTTTTTATTTTTTTATTTAAGAACTTACGTCATGAACGGCCACACGAAGCAACCTCACTTGCTCTCTTGTAACAGTCCTCACCTGATTTAAAAAAAAAAAAAAAACAGGTTTTAATGATCAGTAAACTGTTTTAAAGATAAATTACAACATCGTAAATTACGAATTAAAGAACGAAAAAAAAAAGATTTATTAGTATTTAATTAATTTTGAAGGGATTAACGAACCTTTTGGACAAAGCTCCAAATAACGTTTTCAGTACAAGGAGGAACAGTTAAAGAGCCGATGTATCTGAAATATTTTCTGCTGACGAATTTTATGCCCCTTGGATTCATTACACCCACTGCTCTTTCTGCTTCGGTTGTGTCTGTAATGGCTGTTAAATGTTCCTCTAACTGCAATAACAGACAAATTCCGGTACCGGAATTGTTATATTTCGTGTGCAGGGAGGAAGCCGGGTGGCAGTAGAGGCTAAATGGTATAATTTCACTTTTAGTCCTTTTTAAGAATAAATGGTTTGATTTGATTTTTTTTTTTGCTTTAGCCATATGTAAATTTTATTTTTTTATTTTTGCCATTTGAAAATTTACTTTTTCAATTTAAAAACTATTTTAAAACAGGATAAAGTACCATTTAGTTCCTGAATTTGACAATTTTTTTCAACTTGATCCTTGAACCTTTTTTTTGTCTATATTGGTCCGGGAACTTGGTAACTTTTCTCAATTTAGTCCCTAAATTTTATCCCTTTTGCCTCCTATGATACTTTAATTTTATCTTGTCATGATTTCATCCCTACAAATATGTTTATCCGTATAGAACATTTACACCCGACAAATAAATGTTTGTACTTACTGATAACAGGAAAGGATCTGGTCTTCCAATCTTGTACATGATCCCTATTACAGCAATCTTACCATCTGCACTTTCATGAACCAAGTGTGCCTCTAAATCAAACCTGAATTTTCAAAGTTAAAAAAAAAAAAAAAAAAATTTAGTTGGTTCTATTACAATGAAATTGTAACAAGGTTATATATATATATATATATAAAACATGAATACATGAACATATCAAAATTATATATATTACTTCCTGCCATTGATGGTATGCTCAGAAGGAGAATGCCAGTGACACTGTTGAAGTGCATACTCAGTACCATTGATTTCTATAGCTCCTGCTTCACCATCAAACCTCAACTGCATACACACAAAGTATGTTGATTCGAGTTTTTTGGTACTAGTAGTCATCTAACTGATAGTAAATTTCTTTTTTTGGTTATCTAATTCTGAAAAGTTATAAAATGGTCCAGTACAGTTAGTGACAAAAAAGATAAAATTGAATAGTTGAGTGATCATTTTGTAACTTTTCATAGTTTGATGACTAAAAAATAAATTTATTAATAATTGGGTGACTACTAGTGCAGTTTACCCTTTTTCTAAAAAAAAAAACCAAAAAGAAGAGCTTTGATTTTAATTATATACCATCATATCATGGCCTCTATTTCTTAGGGTAGCATTGGCTGGCTTGTAGCTTCTTTTAAGTTTCCCCAAATGGGCAACAATTTGAACCCTTTGGTTGAACATATCAATAGGGGATTGCATTGTGCCATTGCTACATGCACCCCATTCTTCATGAATCTCTCCCCATCTTGATGGTCCTCTTCCATTGTTTTCACCATAACTAAACTCACTTTCATCCTCTAAAAAATATTTTAAAAAAACCCAAATTAATTATTTAAATATTAATGGTGAAATACATATATATATATATATATATATATATATATATATATATATATATGGGGTAGTATAGTTTACTTACCCACTTCTTGAGATGTTGTTGGCCTTGAATGTTGCAAGATGATAACAATGAACAAAATGCAAACCAAGGGTTTCATTTGTAGCTTTGCCATTTTTAAAGAGCTTTTGTTATGATACAATTAATGTTGGAGAAGGGAGGCTACTTTATATATCTCAGTTCAACTTTGAAAATTCAATGTATTTGCCTTTGAAAATTTTGGATTATAAAAGGGTTAAAATGTGCCATAGGTCCTTGTACTTTTGTTTCTAGAAATTTAGTTTATCTATTTTTCAAATTTCAAAATTAAATAAAGAGACTAAGTTCTTAGAAATTAAAAAAAAAAAACAAAGACTAAATTCTAAATTTGGGAAGAATATAAAAACTGAGTTTTGTTAAGAAATTTTAACTCTTTTGAAAAATGTTTTTGCAAAGCCAAAGGGGGCTGGCATGGGCCCCGACCCCCTAAAATATAAAATTTTTATTTAGGCTCTTAATTTTTTTAAAAAAATTTTAAATTAATAAAGGTAAAATTGTACTTTGGCCCCCTAAAATTAAAAAAATTCGATTTAATTATTTACAAATTATAAAGATATAAACTATAAAAAATTATTCTAACTTCGCTCCTACATCATTTATCAAGTAACCGATGGAACTTTCTACAATTGTCGGCATTCTCTCGAGTTCTAAGGTTTTTTTTTTTTTTTTGGTGGCAAATATGAACACAAAGAACTCAACAAGTTAATAACTAATTATTTATTTATTTATTTATTTGGATTTATGTGTTTTTCTATAGTATTATTTTTATTGATGTTGATGTTTGGTCAATATAAGCTTAAGACTGAATTAAAATTGTTTGAATGGAGAATGTTTTATAATAATAAATAAATAATTCTAAATTCAATTCCTAGAAATTTAATTCTAAAAGTGACATGATAAAAAAATATGGAAAATTCTTTGAAAGAATTAAAATATAAAATGTTTAAAAAAAAACATATGTTATACTGAGTAGGGTAAATCGAGAAAATATTTTAGGGTCGAAATTAGATTATAATTTTACTAAAGTAAAAATATAATTTCATCATTTTAATAGTCTATATATCTTTATAATTTTAAAGAATTAAATCAAAATTTGTATCATTTTTAAGGAGCTATAATGCAATTTTACCTTTTTTAGTTTAAAATTTTAAACGGCCTACATGAAAAATTTTCTATTTTAAGAGGGTCAAGGCCTTACCAACCTCCTAGTTACGCCCCTGCTAGTGAGTATTTGGAACACTGAAAATGTATTTTTTTATTCCTCAAGATGCTTAAAAAATTGACATGTATCACTTTTTTTAAAATATTTTTAATAGTTTACTAGTATGTTTATAAGACACTTGTCAACGCATTGGCCATTCTTGTAGAGTTTAAAAGCTCAACTGGCAGTGCATCAGATGATTTTTCATGTTAAAATAATATTTTGAAAATTTAAATTAATTATTATAATTATGAAGATAAAAAATTAGTAAATTTTGATCTAAAATGTGAAATTTGTGGTGAAATTTAGATTAGTGGGTCAAATTGGAAAACTGCAGCCCAAACAAAGAACACGTTGACTTCAATGGCTAAATTACTGTTATTATTTGGAATTTAAATGACTTGTATAAGTATTAACACAATTATTATTATTATTATTATTATTATTATTATTATTATTATTATTATTATGTTATGTCGATTAAGTTTTAGCTCGATTAGTATGGGTATTGTTGTCAATGCAAGAGGACGGGCATTATGGTTATTGGTAATTCTAGACACTGTTCATTGTTGTCGGTATTGATATTGACATGTAGAACGGGACTCTATCTTTATTCTCGTCCGATTAATCAGTTTTTTAAAAGATTTATCAGACTATGGAGTTAATGATTTGATTAATGACTATTCTATTCGATTCTTTCTTTAACTTGGAATCGATTCACAACAATTCTTTTATTTTTCCTATTTTCATATAAATATAAATTGATTTTGCAAATAATATAATAGAAAAAAAATACGGGTTCGGTTCTTCTTTTTGAGATAATTTTTCATTAGTATACCTATAAAAAAATAGGTATATCTTCCATCCTTTCTAGAGTTTCGATATAAGGATTCTTTTACAGCTTCCATTGAGTTTCTCTTTAAAAAATTATAAAAATATAAACTATTAAAATAGTGAAATTACATTTTTGCTCTTATAAAAATATACTACTTAATTTCGGCCTTCCAAAAAAAATTCCCACCTTCGCCCTTTCTCACAATGTGAGGGGTTTTATTGATTTTATTCAATAAAAATGCAAAAATACCATTAAAATTATATAACTTATTTTGTAAAAAGAAATAAATTTTTAATATTTTTCAATTAAGTTGGTGATTAAATAATTTTATTATAGGTTCTGATTATATCTACTTGTTTTGACGAAGACTATAATCTCTCCCTAATCTATAAATAGGAGGATAATACATTTCAGCGCATTCGAACACACGCCCTTCTATATTAGCAACAATGCCTATGTCAATCGAAGCTAAGACTCAATTGGCATCAACGATTTTAAATATTATCGATTATTATTATTTTTGTAATTACTGTAATATCTATAATTGTTTCTAAAAATATAATTAAAAAAAAATCGAAACTTTTGTAGGGGTTTGAATTGAAACAAATCCACGTTTTTAATTATCTAGAAATTGTATCAAGTCGGTCCCTCTAGAAATAGTCTCAAATGGCACATTTGAATATCATATGAAATACTACACCCCTATTGTAGATGGCCCAAATTTCACCCGGCCCAATTACAAAAATAAACTTACAACCCAAAACAAAAATAAAAAAAAAAAAAGCAGAACCAAACAGCCCAAATGGCCAGGAACACTTTCACCAAAATAAAGGAGACAAAAACCCTAGCCAAGTCGACTTGACTCTCTTCTCCCTGCCTCCCGCTCCCAGACATGCTCCGTCAGGCCAACTCCACCGCCCAAACACGCAAAACAAAAAGCGAGGGCACGCATACAAGACAAATGAAGGAAAAGCATTTGTTTTTTATATTCACTTTGGCTATAAAAGCCACAGAAGCGATTGTAAATGGGGAGGTTTTTTTTACGGAGAAAAACAAAGAGATAGCAGAAAGGAGTTCCCTTTTTTTTCTTTTTGATTAAATAAAAGAAACAGATCCACTTTTTCAAAGATCCACAGGTTTTTTTTTTGAACATCAATAGAAATCCTTTTTTTAAAACAACAGATCCAAACATACACAAAAAAAAAAAAACAACGCAAAAGCCTCCAAAATCGAAAGAAATCGAAACCAAAAGGTGACCCCTTTTTTTTTATTTTTTCGAAGGCTGTTTCATTTTTTTTTTTTTTTTCTCTTTTTTTAGTAAACTACATCGTTAATATATATACATATATAGTCGAAAAAGAAAAAATAAAATAAAAAAAATATAAATTTTTTACCTTCCTACCACTGTGGTGGTGGTCGAGTCACGGCCACGACGACGGCGAATCTGCATGCCCCTCATGAAAATCTCCATAAATCGACACCCTGCAGAGAAAAGAAAGAGATGAAACCCTTTTTTTTTTCGAAAGTGCAAAATGAAAAAATGGCAAAAAAATTGAATTTATAAATGCTTCAAAACGACGTCGTTTAGGGCACGACTGATGGCCCCAAAAGCGACGCCGTTTAAATCGTGACTCGAAGCCTGACCCGACCCGCTCCAGGAGGATCCGCGTGTTTTCGTTAAGTGGGATAATTGCCCACTTGGTCCTTCCGCTTTCTTTATTATTTTCAATTAAATTTTTATTTTTTAAAATGTGGCCCGAGCATTTGATTTGGCTTCCAATTTGGTCCCCCCTGCTGCTGTAAGCCTCGGCCCGAAGGATTATTTGCGCGCATGGTCCCTCTGTTCCCTCGGCGCGTTCAAATCGATCCCTTTTTGTGATTTTTATTTCAGATTTAACCCTAAAATTTCATTTTAATTTCAATTCAATCCCCTTTAGGTTAATTTGTATTTTTGTTCCTTTATTATTGATACCATTATTATTATATTTTTATTATATTACTATTATCTTTTTTATCATCATTTCTTTGTTGTTATCCATTACTATTATGCCTACTACTGTTATTTTTTGTCATGTTATTATTATTATTATTATTATTATTATTTCTATTATTATTATTTCATTGTCACTCTTGTTTATTTATTTACTATTATATTTGTTATTGTTATTTTTTCATTATTTTATTATCACTATATTATTATTATTAATATTATTGTTATTATTACCAAGATTATTATTATTATTATTAATTATTATTATTATTTTATTCCTCTATTATTAATTATTATTATTACTTACTATTACTATTACTCTATTACTAGTATTATTATTATTTTATTTTATTATTATTACTCTTATTTATTTCACTATTGTTCATTTATTAATACGTTATTATCTTTCATTGTTTAATCTCCATCATTTATGAATCTGTTTTATATTATTTTATTCATTATTTATTTATTTGTTATCTTATTTATTTATTTATCATTTCATTTACTTATTGCTTATTCGTTCATTGCTCTTTACTTTTTCAATTACTTTAAAGCAATTCATTTATTTATATATCATATTCTTTATTTTCTTATTATTGTTATTATTACCATTCTATTTGTTTTTAAAGTTCTATTATCGTCAATCTTATATCATTATTTATTTGCTCATTCGTTCATAAGAATCGATTTATTCATACATTCGCTTAATTCGTTAGTATCCTTACTTCGTCTAATATTAATCAATCAAATTTTCAAAATAAAGACAATGTTCGGTATTTGAAAACTCGGGAAGATCGAGCCCTAACTTACTAGGTTCCGGTTTTACTCGTTTATGTCAGACAACCGGATATCTCTTTTGAAGTTGCAATTTTAAAACAAAATATTTAATCTTGGAAATTCGAAATGTCGTGCCCTAACTTACTGGACTCGACACTTAAATACTTCGGGATAAGTTTCTTTTCCTAAAATAGAGGCAATCTTCCGTATTTGAAATCTCGAAATCGAGCCCTAACTTCTCGGGTTTCGATTTCTCATTTGACGAATAACGGAAGATCCTCTTCAAATAAAACCAAGTTTCAAAAGGCGAGCTTAGTTTGGGAGTTTAAAGTATTGTGCCCTAACTTCTCGGACGTGATGCTTTACCTCTTGAAAATAAGAGAGCCTTAACGTCCTTTTAATTTTGAAAATAAAAGCATTGTATTTTCAAACCCTTTTAAGTTTTCAACAAATAGGACATCAATCAATCGGTTTGGTACCAATTTTGGGCGTGTCGAGGTGCTAATCCTTCCTTGCACGTAATCGACCTCGAATCCGTTTTCTTAAAGTTCGTGGACCAAAAAGTACTGTTTTAGTAAATTAAATATTTTATTAAAACAAAGGTGATCCGATCACACCAAATAAAGATCGGTGGCGACTCCCTTCCTTTTCTTTTTCAAAAAATTGAGTCGACCACGTCGTTTACTGTTTCATCAAAAAAATGGTTACGACAGCTTGGCGACTCCACTTTGGGGACGCGAGGTCAAGCCATGGATTGATTGATTTTGTCTTTTAATTAAAATGGTTTTGAAAAATCATGCTTCTTTTAACGCATCTTCAATATTAGCCTTGTAAATATTTTGGCATTGCATTGCATGACCGTTGTGGTCACACCTTTAAGTGGGAGCGAGAAGCTATGCCTTCGTGAGGTTTTCACCTCCGCATGGGCTAGTGGACTGCTTTCGGAATACATCCGTACCTATGTCTCCGTGAAGTTTTCACTTCCGCATGGCCATAGGGAAATGTATTCCCCTGAACCGAACTCGGTCCGCATGAGCCTATAATGGGTGAGGATCGAGGAATCTGCTGGTTCGAGAACCTCAAACTTTAGAACTAAGCCGCATGTAGCAAACCCTAGGAGCCCACCTTAGGTAGAGCTATGGCAAACCTTAGTGGTCACCCAAATAGGCATTAGTTTATTTTACTTACTTTACATTCCATGGTACTAACTTTTTGCGTTTCTTTCTTTTGTGCATATCATTTCATACTTTAAAGAGACATCGATTCACGGTCCGTTTCTCGAGTTGGGAAGTCGGTTATGGAAAGCGAATTCCTTGATAAAGTAGAAGACAATGCGGCGATCCGCATATGGTCGAGCAATGCCAAATAGAAAAGGAGATAGCTTAGTCGAAGGGTATGTGTCGAACTACTGAAACTTCACCAATATCGATTGTCACGCAGAGCGAGCTCCGGAGTTGAGAGAAGTTTGGACTCAATGGGATGATGAAGCGAAGCGGTTGTTCTATGGTACTTACGGTGACTCGCCTTACCCGCTTGAGGTCAAAATAGACAAGCACCTGTTTCGAGTAATGACCCAGTTCTGGAATGCTGCTTATAGCTGTTTCTCCTTCGAAAAAGTGGATCTGGTTCCCACAGTAGAAGAATATACAACCTTGTTGCGTTCCCCGAGAATTCAAGTTGACAAAGCTTATTCCAAGGCGGTTAATGGCCCAACCTTCACGAAGAAGTTGATGAATATCACCGGAATGAGTGAACAGTGGGTCTCAGCTAGGATGCAAAAGAAGGGCGAGGGTAAATGCATACCCTGGGCATGTTTGAGAGACCTGATTCTGGCGCATCCCGATATGAAGAAAAAGATAGACATCTTGGCCTTGTGTATTTACGGCCTGGTAATCTTCCCCAAAGCTTTAAGGCACATTGATGAAGCGGTTATCGATCTATTCAGCCGATTGGACAAAGGGGTCACACCCGTTCCTGCCATCTTAGCCGAAACATTCGATCCTTGACCGCATGTCGGAGAAGAGGTGAAGGTAGGTTTATTGGGTGTCTTGCAATTGTTATTGGCTTGGTTCCATAGTCACTTTTGGAAAATAGAAAGTGTCTTGCGGTTCATGTCAGAAAAGTACTCCCCGCTAGAAGAGATAGCAACTACGCCTAGAAGAGAGGATGTGTCCGAAGAAAATTGGATCGTGCTCTTTCAAAACCTTCAAGAGAACGACATCGAGTGGAAAGCTCCCTGGATGATTCCCGATAGGATCCTTTATTGTTCGCGAAGCTTTGATGGGTTCCCTATTGGGAATTTGGGGTGCCACGCCTCGCCCTTTCTTGGTCCTAGGATAGTATGGTTCAAGGCGGTTTGTACCAACGACATACTGAGCTAGCTCAATGCGAATTTTCATATGAAGGGGGAAGCTATAAGAAAAGGGTTAAAGAGATTTCTAGTGCACGGAATCGAGTTCACGAATGAGAAGATTATCTACGTGCCCGAGGGCGACCGGAATACCTTGAATGGAGGCTAGGAGAGTCAACGATAACATTCCCGAGCCAAATCCGAGCGCCCGATCAAAAGAAGAATGCATGCGAGTGGTCCCATCAGAATTAGAGGTTGTAAAGCAAGATTTTGAACGGATGAGCTCGGAACTCGGAAAAGGATAGAAAGGTTGGAGGAAGAAAAGATGCTCCTCCGGTTAGAAGTGGACGGTCAAAATCGAGGTGAGAAACTTCGAAAAGGAAAAGCGAAAAGTAGAGGAAGACCGAGATGACTTGAAGACGGAGTACAAGAGGATGCGCTTAACGATGAAAAGCGCAGATTAGGGAAAACTTGAGCGAAGGCAACAAGAGGTCCGAGAGGAAAGAGCCAAAGTTAGCAGTTGGGAGAAAAAGTTTCATGAAATCTGGCCTTGAAGGAAGACTTAGAGAAGGGCAGGACAGAAGACCAAAAAGAGAAAAAGGGATTAGAAGCTAGAATAGCCGAGCTTGGGCGATCTCTGCACCACTACCGAAGTCGAGACTCGGAAAGCCAACTAAAGTCAAGCCTAAACAGAATAGAGGAACTAAAAGGTAGGGTTGAAGAGTTAGAATCGGCATTACATAGTAGTGAGCTCCGAATTGAGCTCCTGGAAACAAGAGAAAGACGTTGGGAGGAAGAGCTTCACCATTCTTGCGAGCAAGTTCGAAGCCGGGACTACCTCATGGGAGAAGCAATAATCTAGATTCGAGAAGTAGTTGATCACCTCTGGGACCTTGGTGAGGAGGTGACATAGTGGGCATGAGATATGGGCTACCACCGGGTCGTGATGAAGAGCTAATCTCTCTGCTTGGAAAAATCAAAACCTTAGGTCTTAGGGTTAGAACGTATTTGTAATCTACTTTATGTAAAGGGTTTTGCCTTCTAATAAAGTTTTCTAAAATGAAGTTGATCAGAATCGACGTCTTCTTCCTGCATTCATGCATTTGCATTACATCATATTACATGCATTAAAGTTTATAAAAAGAAGCCTAATTGGTTAAGATTAACAGAGAAACAAAAGAGAAACAAGAGAGAAGAAAAAGAAATCTGGGAACCAGACATCACTACGGGACTCGTGCTAAGAAAATGGGTCAAAGATTTGAACAATTTCAGAAGGAGATGCAAGAACAGATGCAGGAGCAAATAACGAAACTCCAGCAAGATATGATAGAACGGATGCAAGAGTCCCAAAACAACATGATGAGCCAGTTGGCGCAACTATTAGCCAATGAACGAGGAAAAGGCGTCGCAACTAGTTCAGGGAATAATGACGACCCTGCTTACCCTCCGGGATTTACCCCACCAAATATCCAAGCACCACCAGAAATAGGTCCCCAAAGGATGCCTTTTGTTATCGAGCCACGATGCGAGTTGAGACCGCAATGCCGGTACACTTTCATTGGTTCAGCAATAATCCGGAGAAGGTCCGCTAACCCTATAGTCCCGACTTTGATGAAATGGTGAAATGGATAAGGCAAAACGAACCTTCCCAAACAACTTGAGGATCGTTGCAAATGGTTAGAAAAAATTTAAGGAAATAGAGATCACGACCATCGCTACGGAGTGGACGCTAAAGACTTGAGCCTAGTCCCAGACCTCATACTTCCGCCAAAGTTCAAGACCCCGAATTTTGAAAAATACAATGGGACCAGTTGTTCTCAAGCACATCACGATGTTACGTCGGCGGATGGCGGGATATGTTAACAATGATCAACGCTTATCTATTGTTTCAGGATAGTTTGGTAGGGCCGGGCAGACCAAGTGGTACAATCACTCGGTCGTACCGGATCAAGTCATGGAATGACCTAGCACGAACCTTCCGAAACAATACGGGCATGTAGCCGATATAGCTCTGATTGAATCACTCTCCAAAATATGGAGAAAAAGCCAAACGAAAGTTTCAGCAAGATGCCCGTGTGGAGGAAGTAGCCACACAAGTTCACCACCGCTCCTAGAAAAAGAGACAACCATCTTTGTTTGTCAATACTGAAAGCTCCTTCATTAATCACATGCTTGGAAGTGCCACAAAAGTTTTTTCGATATTGTCTTTGTCGGAAATGATCGAGAATGCAATCGAAGCGGTAAAATAGAGGTTGGAGAAAGTACTAGAAAGACGGTCCCAAAGAAGAGGAGAGTGATATAAACAACATAGGTAAAGGTTATACAAAACCTATTATCGTGAGCGACCAAGGACTATGACCCCGATCATCGAGTCCCTTTAGACAGAGTCCAAAGACAAGGCAAAATACGGAGAAAATCTAATTTACGCCTATCCCGATCCCATACAAGGAAATGTACCGAAATTATTTGACGACACGTTGTCTCCCCATTACTTAAAACCCTTGCAACCCCTACCTTAAGTGGTATGATGCGAACGCATACGGTCACGAATACCATGCGAGAATCGTGGGGCATTCTATAAACACCGTCTCGCTTTTAAGAAACTAGTGGAAAGACCGATCCGGATGGGAGTTATAGAAGTCGATGACACCTCGGCAAGGGCACCCGCTACCTAATCACGGGTCAACATGATAGGCGAAGATGTGAGGAGAAGAGTAAAAGGGATATTTCGATATGAAACCCCAATGAAACAGGTCTGGAAGGAAATGATAAAAAGGGGATTGGTTGTGGCACGTCCAAGAGGAGAACATGAAGAAACACGGAAGGGCTGTGAATTTCATAACTCGGAAGGGCACGAAATCCAAAGTTGCACTGAGTTTAGAATGCTGGTACAGGCGTTGATGGACAATAAAGAGCTAGAATTCTTTGAAAGCAATGAAGGCCGGAAAGAGGGAAACATCTGCACGTTGGAGGATGAGTCAGAAGCCTCGGAGGCAAGCTATCCTCTAGTCACCATCTCCCGATCACAAGGTGACGGAGTAAAAATCGTGATTCGAAAGCCTACTACTTTTTCATCTGAAGACAACCAAAAGACTCTCGGGGGTTATAATTGCAACGTGACGACTCCTGAAAAGGGGGGTCCTTCCACAAAAGAAAGCCAAGAATATCCTAAGATCGTGATCCGAAAACCTGCAGCCTTTCCATATAAGGATGACAAGAAGGTCCCCTGGAACTATAACTGCAATGTGACGATTCCTGAGAATAGAGGTTCGCCCAACATTACAGAAGAAAACCAAGAGGAAGGTTCCTAGACGCGCAGTGGGAAGCGCTATGACCTGTCAAACACAAGAACGGAGCACTCAAAAGGAAAAAATTTGATGGGCGAACAAAAGAAAGAAAAGGGGACCAAGCAAGAAACACGTATAAATGAGCCAAGAAGGAGGAAGAAGCTAGGGATTCTTAAAGTTTCAAGCATAGAGAATACGGTGTTGTAGAAGCGACTACATAAATAGTAAACTCGATATCGGTGCTAGATTTGCTATTAAGTTCTCAAGCACACCGTAACGCTACCGATGAAGGTATTGAATGAAACTTATGTTGCAAATGATATAACAGTTAACAAAATTTGGATCGCTGGTTAGCAACATAAGTCCGATAACTTCATTTTCTTTAACGATGATGAGATTCTCCGGAGGTACGGGTTCCATCAAGGCTCTCCACATTACCACGCGATGCAAAGGATATACATTACCGGGGTACTAGTCGACAATGGATCGGTGCTCAATGTTCTACCACTATCGACACTTTGAATCGATTACACGTTGATAGTTCTCACATGAAGGCCTGTCACAACGTGGTAAGGACATTCGATGGAACTGAGAGAAAAGTCATGGGAAGGATCGAAGTACCTCTTTTAATTGGACTGGGCACATTTGAGGTGGACTTTATCGTGATGGATATCCGGCCGTCCTATAACTGCTTGCTGGGGAGACCTTGGATACACTCGGCAGGGGCAGTGCCCTCCTCGTTGCACCAAAAGGTGAAATTAATCTCAGAGGGCCGTCTAGTAACCATAAATGCTGAAGAGGACATCATCGCAACTGTAACAAACAATGCACCCTATTTAGAAGCCAACGATGAAGCGGTGAGTGTTCCTTCCGTTCTTTGGAATTTGTCAACGCAATATTAAATCGTCGGGGAATAAGGTCCCAGTACCTTAATTATCTAAAACCACGAAAATGGGTCTACAAATGATGGTCGGGAATGGAGCTGTGCTAAGGAAAGGACTTGGAAGGTACCTCCAAGGAGAAATCGAGGTCCCAAGACTGAAAAAAAGCAAGACTTCTTCGGTCTAGGATTTAAGCCAAACGCCAAGCAAAAAAGAGAGGAGTCAGAAAAGAAGCAAGAAAGAAGGAAGGCACGTTTGAGGGAGATGAGATGAAATGGCAACCGATGATAATTCCCCATATTCGTGAGATCTTTATATCAGGAGGGGTTATCCATCCGGGACGAGAAACACAAAATGAAGAAGTCGAGCATGTCAACGCTATATCTGAGGGGGAAATTGAGGAAGAAAATCGAATGGCATCCGCCCCTATGGTAGGGTAGCGTTCTAGACAATTGATCATGGAGGAGATTCCTATAGCCTTTAGAACTTATTCGAGTAATACTGGAACACACTTATTGCTTTAAGTCTAGAAGCAATAAGAACCCCTTTTGTGAAACATGAATTTGTATGAGCCATCGTTATTTTCAATGAAATACATCTCCGCTATCTTTTGAACAAATTTTCTTTTATGTTTATTTCATTCATTCATTATTCTTTCTTTAAATATTCTTCTAAACATTTCTATTCTTCATTTATCATACCAATAAACATGCCAAGATTCTATGATCCTATAAGCCTTTATTCATTTCCATAACAGGTCTCCAGATATCAATGATTTGAGTAACGCTACCGATGACTCAGAATGTCCTTTTGAGTAAGATATGGGTGCGGAAGATTTTCAGGATTTTGGAGATGACCAAGGCTGTGATTTAGCTCCTGAACTGTTAAGGATGGTAGAACAAAAGGAGAAACAAATCATACCTCACAAAGAATCGATGGAAATAGTGAATCTAGGAAATGAACAAGAAAAGAAAGAAGTGAAGATTGGGCCAGTATCACCGCAGAGACAAAGCAAGACCTTATTGAGTTACTCCAAGAATTCAAGGATGTCTTCGCATGGTCATATCAAGACATGCCCGGGTTAAGCACTGATATCGTGGTACACCATTTGCCCATAAAAGAAGAATACAAGCCACCCAATGAAAACTTGAGGATGAGGCCGACGTTTTACTAAAAATAAAAGAAGAGGTCAAGAAGCAGTTTGACGCAGGGTTCTTGCAAGTGGTTAAGTACTCAGAATGGGTAGCCAATATCGTCCCCGTCCCTAAGAAAGATGGGAAAGTACGAATGTGTGTGGACTACAGAGATCTAAACAAGGCTAGCCCGAAGGACAACTTTCCGTTACCTCATATCGACACCTTGGTGGACAATACGGCGGGTTATTCCTTATTCTCGTTCATGGATGGGTTCTCAGGATACAACCAGATAAAGATGCTTCCTGAAGACATGAATAAAACCACATTCATAACCATGTGGGGAACCTTTTGCTATAAGGTAATGCCATTTGGGTTGAAGAATGCGGGAGCAACATATCAGAGAGCCATGGTGACCCTATTCCATGACATGATGCACAAAGAAATTGAGGTTTAAGTTGACGATATGATTGCTAAATCTCGGACAGAAAAGGAGCATATCCAAGTCTTAAGGAAATTATTTTGAGGTTGAGGAAAGTCCAATCAAGCTTAACCCGGCAAAGTGTACCTTTGGAGCCAGGTCAGGGAAACTGCTAGGATTTATAGTCAGCGAAAAAGGGATTGAGGTCGACCCAGACAAAGTCAAGGCTATACAAGAATTGCCTCGCCTCATCGCAAAAAAGAAGTTCGAGGTTTCTTAGGAAGGTTAAATTACATTGCTCGGTTCATTTCTGGCCGATCGAGAAATGTGATCCCATATTCGTCTTCTTAAAAACACAACCCAGTGTGTGGGACGAGGAATGTCGAAGACCTTCGACAAAGTAAAGCGATACTGTCCAATCCTCCAAAGATTGACACCGCCTAATCCGGAGAAGCCTTTAATCCTCTATTTGACGGTGCTTGATAATTCAATGGGATGTGTGCTCGGCAAAGATGATGAGTCGGAAAGAAAGAAAAAGTAATATACTACCTTAGCAAAAGTTCATCGAGTGTGAAACAAGGTACTCACCGATTGAGAAAATATGTTGTGCCTTGGTATGGACAACTAGGAGACCGAGGCGAGACATGTTGTATCATACGACTGGCTCATCTCAAGCTAGACCCACTGAAATACCTAATGGAGTCAACTACTCTTAATGAACGAATGGCCCGATGGCAAATTTTACTTTCTGAGTTTGACATAGTTTATGTAAACCAGAAAGCGATAAAAGGGAGTGCAATAGCGGATTTTCCGCTAGTAGAGCTTTGGCGATTATGAGCCTCGGACTTTGATTTCCTAATGAAGACCTAATGTACGTAGCAACCATCAAGAAGATACCACGGAAAGCCATCCTTGGAAACTGAACTTCGACGGAGCATCGAACGCTATGGGCAATGGAATTGGGGCAGTTCTGGTGTCCCCAAACGGAGATCATTACCCATTTACTTGTAAGCTGGATTTTGATTGTACAAACAATATGGCAGAGTATGAAGCTTGTATTATGGGCATCCGTGCTGCTATTGAACGCAAAATTAAGGTGCTGGAAGTATACGGAAACTCCGCGTTGGTAATTTATCAACTTAAAGGAGAATGGGAGACGAGAGATCCCAAATTGGTCGAATAAAAAAGATTGGTCCAAGAACTAATCAAAGAGTTCGATGACATCACTTTCAGTTATTTACCAAGGGACGAAAATCAGATGGCTGATGCTCTAGCCACATTGGCTTCTATGGTATGAGCAAACAACAAGGAGGATATAAGACCTATACAAATGAGCATTTATGAGGCCCCAGCCCATTGCTACAATATTGAAGAAGAAAGGAAAATTGGCCCACCATGGTACCACGATATATTGCGGTATGTGAAGAATCGTGAGTACCCTGATCAAGCCACAGAGGATGAAAAAAAGGCGTTGAGGAGATTAGCATGTGATTACGTCTTGGATGGAGAAGTCTTATACAAGAAAAGGAAAGATCAAGTCTTCTTAAGGTGTGTGGACGCCGGCAAGCTAAGTTAATCCTAGAAGAAGTCCACGAAGGTGTCTGTGGAACTCACGCTAATGGTTTCACAATGGCGGACAAATAATGAGGTTCGGATATTATTGGTCCATCATGGAGGGAGACTGTATCAACTATGCCAAAAAATGTCATAAATGCCAGATTTATGGAGACAAGATTCATGTACCCCCGTCACCTTTGCATGTTATGACTTCTCCATGGCCATTTTCCATGTGGGGCATGGACGTCATTGGGCCAATATCTCCGAAGGCATCGAACGGGCATCGATTCATCTTTGTGGTCATCGACTACTTCACGAAATGGGTAGAGGCTGCCTCATATGCCAACGTCACTAAATCAGCGGTTAGCCGATTCTTGAAGAAGAAAATCATTTGTCGATATGGAATGCCCGAGAGGATCATATCAGACAACGCATTGAATTTAAACAATAGCACGATAGCAGGGGTTTGTAGCCAATTCAACATCAAACACCACAATTCATCACCGTATCGCCCAAAAATGAATGGGCGAAGGAAGCGACCAACAAAAACATCAAAAGATAGTGGGAAAGATGGTGAGACTTACAAGGATTGGCATGAAAAATTACCGTTCAGCTCTATGCTTATCGAACGTCCGTCCAACCTCTTCGGGCAACACCTTTCTCATTGGTCTATGGGATGGAGGCGGTTCTACCTATCGAAGTGAAAATACCTTCTCTTGAGTATTGTCGAAGTGAAGGTGGATGAAGTGAATGGATCCGAGCTCGATATGATCAGTTGAACTTAATTGAAGAAAAGAGATTGAGGGCTATCCGTCATGGCGGATGTACCAAAAGCGAATGATGCGAGCTTACAACAAAAAAGTTCGCCAGGAATTCCACGAAGGGATCTCGTCTTTGAAAAGATCCTTCCCATACAAAAGGATTTTAGAGGAAATGGATGCGAATTGGGAAGGACCATATGTGGTGAAAAAGGCTTTCTCGAGGGGCACTAATCTTGGTGAGATGGATGGGAAAAATCTACCCAATCCCATAAATTGATTCGAGTTAAAAGTATTACGCTTAAAGAAGGAAAGGCTAAAGTGAAAACCATGAAAGGGCGCTTTTACTGACCAAAAAAAAAAACGGAGAGGTCAAGTGAAAACCCGTAAAGGCGCTTTGAGACCAAAGGGCTTTGAGTCGAAAACCCGATAAGGCGGCTCAAATTAAAAAGGAGGTATGTGACAATCTTTTTCCCCGAATTGGCAAAAGGAGGAATGTTACACCTCGGAACATCTACAAAGCAATCGCAGTCTCCCAACGCCTTTTCAACTCAAATGATCTTGAAAGGATTCGATTGGCGAAGCCAGTGCGATATCTGGGGCACCTACTTTTTCTTTTTACCCATTTTTTGTACTTCAATAATGTTTACTTTTGTTGAATTAATCCAATTCCATTCTTTATAAATTCCATTGTTATTTTAAATCTCTGAGTTGTTTGCAATTGAAATAACGACCCATTGACCCATAATGCTTCCAAGAAACGAGTCTCGCCTATTACTCTGGAAGCTTCTAAACAACGTAGGAACCTAAAACAAGACTGTTGTTTAGGAACCACCGCACTTAGGGGTTGGAAACGTTCAAGGAAGAGGAGCCTAAAATCATGACCGTCTCCCCAGACTCTCTGACATAGGTATCAGATGAAAAATTGCGTCTGTGTCGTGACCCCGACGAGCGAACGAGCAATTACAGCCCTAAACTTTTAAAAGAGATCATTATCATGACATCCCTCATTCATGCAAATGTCCTCCATAATATCATTTAGCTAGGAGCATTCGATTTATTACAATCATTGCATCTTGATGGAAAATCATCATTCTCATGACATTCCGCATTCATGTAAATGTCATCCATATCACACGTAGTTAGGAGCATTTGAGTCATTCCGACCATAGCATCCGCATCCTTTGGCATAAACACAAACATATAAAATCGAGTCTATAAGATGTGTCCCTAAAGGACGGTGTAGCAACACTATTGAAGATTATCCTGTTACCATCAACCAGTGATGGAATAGGTCGAAGATTGTCCTATTACCATCAACTAGTGGTGGAATAGGTTGAAGATTATCCTATTACCATCAACCAGTGGTGGAATAGGTTGAAGATTGTCCTATTACCATCAACCAGTGATGGAATAGGTTGAAGATTGTCCTATTACCATCAACGGTGGTGGAATAGGTTGAAGATTGTCTATTACCATCAACCGGTGATGGAATAGGTTGAAGATTGTCCTATTACCATCAACCGGTGATGGAATAGGTTGAAGATTGTCCTATTGCCATCGACCGGTGATGGAATAGGTTGAAGATTGTCCTATTGCCACTGACCAGCAGTGGAATAGGCCAAAATTGTAGATCTTGTCGCCCCTAACCAAAGTGGGGCAAGATCGAAGGCTAATCGTGGCTCCTTAACCATGAGGGAACATGATTTAAGCCACCAATCCTATTACCACCGACCAAGGGAATAGGTCAAAATTGTAGATCTCGTCGCCCTAACCATCAACCGAGTGGGGCAAGATCGAAGCGAATCTTGGCTCCCTAACCATGGGAACACGATTTAAGCCACCGTCCTCTGACCATACCGACCAAGCAGTGGAATGGGTCAAAGAAAGTTGTAGATCTTGTCGCCTAACGATGGCGGAGCAAGATCGAAGGCGAATCTTGGCTCTCAACCAATGAGAACATGATTTTGGCCACCCTCCTATTGCCACCGACCAGCGGTGGAATAGGTCAAAATTACAATTCTGTCCCTAACCAGTGGGGAGCATGGTTAAGCTTTAGTCCTATGACCTTAACTAGAAGTGGGATAGGCTGAAGACCAAAGACCTCATCTCTCGAAGATGCATCGGATCGAAAATAAACAAGTCACATCCTATTAAAATCGCACAAAAGCAGTTGAAGCCACATATCGGTGAAGTGGATCAGAGCAACAAGGTGTGAAGGATCAGGATGAGGCTATTTGATGAAAAGCACCTGAGAGGCCAAGACTCAGCAAGAAGCCGGCAAATTTGGTCCCTCTTTATGTCTTTGCTCTATTCCGTTGCGACAATGAGCAAAGAGGGCAATATAGATGGCCCAAATTTACCTGACCTAATTACAAAAATAAACTTACAACCCAAAACAAAAAAAAAAAAAACAAAAGAACCAAAAGCAGCCCAAATGGCCCAGAACACTTTCACCAAAAGAAGGAGACAAAAAAAAACCTAGCCAAGTCGACTTACGACTCGCCCCTCTGCTGCCTCCTGCTCCCCGACATGCTCCGTCAGACCAACTCCATTGCCCAAACCTACAAAACAAAAAAGCGAGGGCATAGCAACAAAGACAATGAAGGAAAAGCATTTGTTTTTTATATTCACTTTGGCTATAAAAAGCCACAGAAGCGATTGTAAATGGGGAGGTTTTTTTACGGAGAAAAACAAAGAGATAGCGAAAGGAGTTCCATTTTTTCTTTTGATTAAATAAAAAGCAGATCCACTTTTTGACATCCCCAGGTTTTCTTTTTTTTAACATCAATAGAAATCCTTTTTAAAACAACAGATCCAAACATACACAAAAAAAACAACATAAAAGCCTCCAAAATCGAAAGAAATCGAAACCAAAAGGTGACCCTTTTTTTATTTTTTTTTTTCAAGGTCATTTCATTTTTTTTTCTTTTTTTCTCTTTTTTTTAGTAAACTACATCGTTAATATATATACATATATAGTCGAAAAATAAAAAAATAAAAATAAAAAATATAAATTTTTACCTTCCGCCCACAGGTGGGCGTGGTGAAACTCGGCACGGCTGACGACGGCGAACGGCGGCAGCCCTCGTCGGAAATCTCCACCGACCGACACCCCTGCAGAGAAAAGAAAGAGATGAAACCCTTTTTTTTTTGAAAGCTACAAAATGAAAAAATGGCAAAAAAATTGAATTTATAAAGGCTTCAAAACGACGTCGTTTAGGGCCTCGACATGATGGCCCCAAACGACGCCTGCTTTAAATCGTGACCCGAGCGCGACCCGACCCGCTCCAGGAGGATCCGCGTGTTTTCGTTAAGTGGGATAATTGCCCACTTGGTCCTTCCGCTTTCTTTATTATTTTCAATTAAATTTTTATTTTTTAAAATGTGGCCCGAGCATTTGATTTGGCTTCCAATTTGGTCCCCTCTGCTGCTGTAAGCCTCGGCCCGAAGGATTATTTGCGCGCATGGTCCCTCTGTTCCCTCGGCGCGTTCAAATCGATCCCTTTTTGTGATTTTTATTTCAGATTTAACCCTAAAATTTCATTTTAATTTCAATTCAATCCCCTTTAGGTTAATTTGTATTTTGTTCCTTTATTATTGATACCATTATTATTATATTTTTATTATATTACTATTATCTTTTTTATCATCATTCCTTTGTTGTTATCCATTACTATTATGCCTACTACTTTTATTTTTGTCATGTTATTATTATTATTATTATTATTATTTCTATTATTATTATTTCATTGTCACTCTTGTTTATTTATTTACTATTATATTTGTTATTGTTATTTTTTCATTATTTTATTATCACTATATTATTATTATTAATATTATTGTTATTATTACCAGATTATTATTATTATTAATTATTATTATTATTTTATTCCTCTATTATTAATTATTATTATTACTTACTATTACTATTACTCTATTACTAGTATTATTATTATTTTATTTTATTATTATTACTCTTATTTATTTCACTATTGTTCATTTATTAATACGTTATTATCTTTCATTGTTTATTCTCCATCATTTATGAATCTGTTTTATATTATTTTATTCATTATTTATTTATTTGTTATCTTATTTATTTATTTATCATTTTATTTACTTATTGCTTATTAGTTCATTGCTCTTTACTTTTTCAAGATTTTAAAGCAATTCATTTATTTATATATCATATTCTTTATTTTCTTATTATTGTTATTATTACCATTCTATTTGTTTTAAAGTTCTATTATCGTCAATCTTATATCATTATTTATTTGCTCATTCGTTTATAAGAATCGATTTATTCATACATTCGTTTAATTCGTTAGTATCCTTACTTCGTCTAATATTAATCAATCAAATTTTCAAAATAAAGACAATGTTCGGTATTTGAAAACTCGGGAAGATCGAGCCCTAACTTACTGGGTTTCGGTTTTACTCGTTTATGTCAGACAACCGGATATCTCTTTTGAAGTTGCAATTTTAAAACAAAATATTTAATCTTGGAAATTCGAAATGTCGTGCCCTAACTTACTGGACTCGACACTTAGATACTTCGGGATAAGTTTCTTTTCCTAAAATAGAGGCAATCTTCCGTATTTGAAATCTCGAGAAATCGAGCCCTAACTTACTGGGTTTCGATTTCTCATTTGACGAATAACGGAAGATCCTCTTCAAATAAAAACCAAGTTTCAAAAGGCGAGCTTAGTTTCGGGAGTTTAAAGTATTGTGCCCTAACTTACTGGACGTGATGCTTTACCTCTTCGAAAATAAGAGAGCCTTAACGTCCCTTTTAATTTTGAAAATAAAAAGCATTGTATTTTCGAACCCCTTTTAAGTTTTCAACAAATAGGACATCAATCAATCAGTTTGGTACCAATTTTGGGCGTGTCGAGGGTGCTAATCCTTCCTCGCACGTAATCGACCTCCGAATCCGTTTTCTTAAAGTTCGTGGACCAAAAAGTACTGTTTTAGTAAATTAAATATTTTATTAAAACAAAGGTGATCCGATCACACCAAATAAAGATCGGTGGCGACTCCTTTCCTTTTCGTTTTCAAAAAACGAGTCGACCACGTCGTTTCACGTTTTCATCAAAAAAATGGTTACGACACCTATGAAGATGTAAAAAGGGTAAATTGCATTAGTAGTCATTCAATTATTTTTTTTTTTTGTTATTCAACTAAGAAAAGTTACAAAATAGTCACCTGATTGTATAAGGTAAAAATGGAAACACCTAAAAACTCAAGATTGGTAGGTGACCAAAAAAGATATAATTAAATAATTGAGTGACCATTTTGTAACTTTTATAGTTGGGTAATTAAATAATTGAGTGACCATTTTGTAACTTTTCATAGTTGGGTGACTACTAATGTAGTTTACCCTAATAAAAACTTGATTTCGAACTTAATCCAATGGACAATATTTATACATTGTTTATCAAATTATTATTTTTAAAATATACAGATTAATCCTTGTACTTTGATAGAATTTACGACTTAATATCTTTACTTTAAAAGTTAAAAATAAGTCCGGGTAAAATCATTAATATCTTTAGTATTTTCCATCAAAATTTACTAATATAATTTGTTTATTATCATCATATGAGGCGGGGCGGCGAGGAGCTAGCATGAGCCGGTCCCTCCTAAAATGTAAAAATACTATTTAGGCTCTTAAATTTTTTTTTAAAATTTTAAATTAGTAAAAGTAAAATTGTACTTTGGCCCCGTTAAAATTATAAAAATTTGATTTAATCATTTACAAATTATAAAGATATAAACTATAAAAAATTAAAATTTCATCTGCCCCTCTTAAAATTATTCTGCTTCACTGCTTATTATCATCATATGATGTGGAGTATGAATGACGGAAAAAAGCATGCTAAGTTAACAATTTTTTTATGAAAAATACTAACAATGTTAATGATTAGACTGTAAATTTTAAATAAAAAAAGAGTAAAATATTTAACTTATAATTTTCAAAGTATGTGGATTAAATTCAAATTATGTAAAAGTATAGGTGGTAACAACATATTTTGACTTTTTTTTTTGCTAGTCAATATGCTTATGCATCCCTTCATGTACATGTATTATACGTCAAATTCACTCTCAATCCTTTGTATTTTTCATACATTTAAAATTAATCCCTTTACTCTTTTGATTTAATAATTAAAGTTCAATTGAGAACACCATGGAAGAATATTCAAAGTTGTCATTCAATTTTATTTATGAAATTAAATTCCAGATTAATTGGAATGTGTTTGAAGATACGAAATGGGGTTTCCTGGAAAAAGAAGTTTAGAATATAGGTGGCTGCCATATTGGAACCACGTGCATCTTTGGAAACTTCAAAAAGAGGCTAAAATTGAAAATTATTTTTTAGTCAAAGTGAAGTTTTATTATTATATTAAATTGTCAATTTATAAGAATTTAAGGGATTATAAGTTAATTTACAATTTTTGAGGTTCAATTCTCGCTATAAGTTCTGATTTTAAAATTATTAACTCATAAATAGGAAGATAATGCGCTTCAACGCACTTGAACCCACATATGCCTACATTGACAACAATACCCATGCCAATCGAGTTAAGACTCAATTGATATGTTGGTTACAGTTTCTTAATTTCTTTTAATAACAAATTAATATAACATAAAGGATAAATAGAATTTTAAGGCAAAACCGGAGCTGAAATACCAAATAAAATTAGGTTTTTAGACACATTTATTCTCGTTATAATGTTGATGTGAATTTTTAAAATTATTGACACTCGTAAAATTTTATGTTAAATTCAAGTTTATTAAAATGTCATTTTTTATTATATGGCTATCAAATGAATATTTTTTTATTATTTCAATATGTTATATTAGAAAATTTAACAAAAGAATTTTAACGAGGTTAATAATTAGATCTAAATTTTATATCCGAAAAGGTAAAAGACTAAATTCCTAAATTTTTTTGAGTTAATCTAAGCTAGAGGTGCTCATGAGTCAGGTCAAACGGGCTCGGGTCGAGCTCATGCAAGGTATCTAAACTAATTTTTTGAGCTCAAACCTAGCCCAACTCAAAAAATGGGCTTATTTTTTGTGCCCAAGCCCAAGCCAATTTAAGAAAGGTAAACCCATGCTCGATCCAGCTCACCCGCTATTTTGATTTTTTTAAGATTAATATTTATTTAAAAAATAATTTTTTAAAAATATAATACACTAAATGCACTATAAAATGCTAGAATAAAAGTTTTCTAACAAATTAAAAAGTATTTATATTAAAAACACAAATAAATATAATAAATATTTTATTGTATTAAATATAATTTTAAAATTTTATATTTTAGGTTAGGTAAATTTTTTTTAGGTTTTGGATAATGAGTTTAATTATTACTGAGTTGGTGATTTAATATAAACATATATAATTAATATAATATTTTTATAACATAATATATTCGGGCCGGGCCATGCTGAGCTAGAGGTAAAAAAATCTTGCCCAAAGCCCAACCCATATAGAAATGAGCCTTAAATTTTTTGAACCTCGCTTTTTTGTCAAACCTCCCATTTTTCTGGCGGGCCTGAACGGGTGACCTGACCAATAAGCAGGTCTAATCTAGGCTTGGCTACTTAAGTAAGTATGAAATGTGTTAGTACCATATACAGACTTGACTCAAACATAACCGATCTATAGATACCTCTAGTGTTAATTATTTGGATTCACTAATGACATTATAAAATTAAGAAACTCAAATTATACCAAATTAAAGCACTAACAATCAAAGACAAAATCTCAAATTAAACATAATAAAAGAACTAAAAGCTTCCCTAAAAAAAAAGAAAGGGACTAAGACCGCAATTTGACCCTTTTCTTCTAATGGGATTGATTAAAAACTTACCATTTTAAACACGATATCTTTTGGATGCTTTTGATGTCTTTTTAAGCTAATAATATAATAATATCAATAATTGCTAGTAAGAATTCAAATTTGAATATTAGAGATATTGTTGCAAGAAGGGGCAAACCAGAAGAATTTTTTAAGGGGGATCGGATGGAATTTTAATTTTTTATAGTTTATATCTTTATAATTTATAAATAATTAAATTAAATTTTTATAATTTTAGGGAGGCCAAAGTGTAATTTTACCTTTATTAATTTAAAATTTTTAAAAAAATTTAAAGGTCTAAATAGTAATTTTACATTTATGCCAACCCCTAACTTCGCTCCTGAAAGAAACAATCATAAACCCCTAAACCATAAAATTAAAATTAAAAATAAGGGTAAAGTGTATCCAATAAGGTTCAATATTGGTGTGAATCAAATCCTCCAAATTAAGTTCTACGATGCCATTGATGAAGAAGCTGACTAGCTGCGGCATTGCAATTAGCTTCAACAATAGTTCACCCCATTAATGCCAAGGGAACCTTTTATATATTGATAGTGATTCTTTTTCATCTGCTATGTTTGGATGTATGGTTTGGTCCGACTCGATTTGAGTTGAGCTTAAATAAGAAAAAAAAATTATGTCGATCTGGTTCGGTTTGAATTCAATTTAAATAATATAAAATATATAAATATTAATATAAAGTATATTTTTAATGTTTTATTAATTTTTGAATAATGAAACAGACTGACGGATAATATCGACCTAACTCGAAAACAAACCTAAGGTTAAAAACTTTTAAAGCCTGGTTACAATTTGATTCAACCCGTCCCTTGTATATCATATGAATAATTTGACATCACTAGGCAACTTAAATAGAATATCCCACTCCCTCATATATATATATAGTAAGAGAGAGTTAATTGCACTAGGCATCTTTAACCTTTGGTCTTTAAACTTTAAAATATTCTAATTACATCCTTAGATTATCAGTGTTATATCAATCAGATCCTTTTATTATTAAAACATTTAATTTAACCGTTAAATAACACCTAAAATCTTATGTAGCTAAAATTAAAATGAAAATTCAAAGAGAAATAGAACGTCGTTGTATAACGTTTAAAAGTAAAAACTGAACAAAAGAATAAAGAGTGAATTATAAAACTTATGTATAATCTCTGTTTTCGTCCCTCAACACCGCTCCACGCCCGCAACCTCATCCACAACTACTCCAGCCACGTTAGATTTCAACCAACCTATAGGAGGAGGATCCCAAACACAATCCCTATCCCTCCCCAATTTTCTACTCGACCTGCAATTTAACAGTTAAATTAACAATTTTAATAACGAAACAACCTACTTGACATAACATATGATAATTTAACATCACTAGGCAACTTAAATAGAATACCCCACTCCCTTATATATATATGCTTCATTGACTTTTGCATCGACTATACAAATCCACTATTTGGTGTGGAACTTCCTAATTATAGCTAATACTAATATCTCTTTCAATTTCATCATTTTCTAACTTTCCAAATCAAAATTTTCATGATATAATACGATGATCCCACTAAACCTTGCCTCATTTGGTGGGGTTCCATCCCATCATCAAATAATAAAATATTATATCGATACAAGTTAATACATATCGGTATAAATCGATATTGATCGAAACGGATCAAAATGTATTGATATAATTGATACCGATCAAAATTTACATCGAAACGGAAACTATAATTTATTGTTCCGATTTACTATCGAAACACGTTTCGGTTAATATAAAATTGACTTTCTCGATAAATTCTCTTTAATTTTCGATCTCACATAAACCCTTCCCTAATCCCTTGTATATATAAGACTTAAGTACTCTTCACAAGATCATTAACCAGATCCTTAAATTTCATTCTCTCAACTATAGGGTAAGTAATTTTGATTAAATTTCTAAATAACTTTGATATTTTTTTGTTCCAAAGTTTTGATTAATTTGATTTATTGTAGATATAGAATGGGTGAAAAAATGAGGTTTCTGGTCCTTGTTTTGGCAATATCAATGATGGCGGCGAGATCTTGCTCGGCTGCAAATAAGCTGAAGCTCGAAGATGCCGCCATCGTTAATGGCCGTCGGTTGCTTGATGACAGTTCAGAAAAACCCGACTATCCGCCGAGCAGTACTGTCAACAACCACCATTACATTCCAAGGAAGGAATTCGGCAAATATGAGAATGGGGGCGATGGACGCGGGTAAATTAATTAATGACATCATGAATAATTATCGATTGTTAATAAATAATAATTTTACTCTGTGTTTAATATATTATAAATAATCAGCTTATGTATTGCAGTGTGTTCCTTTGTACGATTGTTTCTGGTTTTAGTGTGTTATATATATATATATGTTGTTGTTATGTGTATGAACGATATAAAGATGATTTGCATGCATGCATGGCCAGCTCCATTGCATGAGAAAAATTATTTTATGGCAAAACTCCATTAAACCCCGCCTTGCAGGGCAGAGCAAAGAAACTGAGAAGCTAAATAAAATTCGGTTTGGTTCGATACAAATTTTATATTTTTAATTTAATTCGGGTCAGTGTTATCATCAAAACTGTACAATTTAATTTGGGTTTAATTTTTTACATAAAACCCGTTTTATCTAAATCAAACTAAATGAAAAAAATATATATTTAAAAGAATAGTCCTAATAGAATTATATATAGACCATTAATATCTATATGGACTAATTCATATTAATCCTATTATTATTATTATTATTATTATTATTATTATTAAAAATATTTCTTAAAAAAAGCTATAAAAGTGTAGTTTTATATTAGAGTAAGAGTGAACCATTTCTCAAATATAATAATTGTTATACTATATGTCGACAATGACAGTAAGAATGATTGCAGAGTAATAATAAAAAAAAAGATCACATAAATTTTACGTGAAAACTGTTATCGGGAAAATTCACGGGCAGAGGAGGAGAAATTCACTAATGTTGAAAAAACAACAATACAATAGGTTTTCGACTACATACATTTTAAGGATTAAACAACCCTATTTTGCCTCTCTGTTTTATTTTTTTAATAAGTGAGTTGCACATCGAACTTTTCAGGCCGGATCAAACGGGACTCGAGCCAGACATATCTAATAATAATTATAATTTTAAGAAAATAGTTTATTAAACTCTATAATATTTTATTTATAAAAGAAACAACTTTTCACAATTATTATATTTGATAATTATGAATTAAATCAATTATATGACATATTGTAATAACATTAGGTATACTGATGATTTATGTATTAGCTTTCTTTTTAATAACTTTGAATTATTTATCAACTTAATAGCCAGGCCCGGCCCTGGGCAGGGCAGGTGGGGCCCCTATCGAGGGCCCAACAGAAAATTTATTAAATTTCATTAAAAAAATATCTTTTTATATGACTTAGTATTTCAAAGAAGAAGTGCGTTAGGGGCCCATTTTTTTCAGTTCGCCCCGGGTCAAAGAAAATTCAGGAACGGCCCTGTTAATAGCTTAACTTAAAATGACTTTTGAAATAATCTTATTGATGATTATGGTATTAATTTTAATTATTTAATTCACTTTATAAATGTATAATACCTTTGGTTGTTGAGGAACAAGTCGACTACCCAATAGATGACACTTCAAAGACTTCTCCCGATAAAGTCAACCTCCATTAACAATAAAAGTGTTACCATAGTTGCTTGTAAGTGGGCTATAAACCTCAAGTGGTTCGAGTCCTCCCTCATGCACTGGTCAGATTATTTACATAAATACTCTTACACCCTATATTAATATTTATCCTATGAGTCTTGCAGGTACCACCAACTAAGGCACTCCCAACTTTGTGAACGAAGCCCTCTAGTCAGCTACTCATGATACTGACTTTTAACAAAGTACGAGAGATAAAACCTTCACTAAAGGACAATACCTTCAATTGTTAGGGAATTGGTCAATTACCCTGCGAACAATGCTTCAAAAATTATCTTTTAAAATAATTAATTAAGATTTAAATAATTTTTATAGTATATATTTATAATAATATTCATCCCAATTAATAATTTTTATAATGGAAAAAAACATTAATATTATTATTTGCATCTATAATATAAATAAGTACTATTACTTACAAAATGATATTTATATTAAGTATTATTTACATTAAATATAGTTTCTTTTTACTTTTCTTAATTTAATAAATAAACGTGTTTATCCACGTGTGGTCAGAAAAACTAGTCTAAAAGAAAAGAGAGGAGATTATTAAATTAGTTAATGGAAATTAAATTTTAACTACAGACTATTAATTAGTTACCAAAAACTTAAATACGTTTCCTTGTTAGGGGCAAGGGAACAACTTATAATGTAGGCACTTAGGTGGGGACTAAACTGTAATTCATTTCTTTCTTTTATTAATTATTACTAGAATTTGTTGCACATTTAAAAATATATATTAACGTTGAACCCCATGTGAGGATCTGATGGTCGGGTGTTCATCACCTCAGGTGTGGTCAGGGGTGAAGCTAGAAGAATTTTTAGGGGGGGCCGGATAAAATTTTAATTTTTATAGTTTATATTTTTATAATTTGTAAAAGATTAAATCGAGTTTTTATAATTTTAGGGGGGCAAAGTGTAATTTTACCTTTACTAATTTAAAATTTTTAAAAAATTCTAAAAGTCAAAATTATAATTTTACATTTTAGGGGTCGGGGCCCATGCCACTTCTAACTACGCCTGGTGTGGTGCAGGTTCAATCGTGATGATAAAAAATTATTATGGTCCAAAAGTTTCGACGATAAAAAATTATTTTCAATGTGATGCTTATAGATACTATCCATAATGGGTTCACATCAATTAGTAACATTGCAAAAGTCCGGTTAATCCATGAGTGGTGTAACAAAGATTGGAAGGTAAAGTTTAGACATGTCTTACGAGGAAGCAACAAGGTAGCTGATTGTTTGGCAAATACAACAATAGGAACGGTAAACCAAGTAGTTCTCTTCCCAATTCCACCGGTATATGTTATATGACTAGTAGAAGAGGATGCTCATAATTCTTTATATATGAAGGGACCACTGTTTTTAGGAGTGTTATTTTTCTCTACTTAAAAATAATAATAGATTTTTAAGTTAGTAGTTTGAGATCATGTAAATGCTTTATCATTATTAAATAAAATAATATTTTTTTCTCATTTTATTAAAAATATAAATAAAATTTTCAATCATTATATTTATTAGCAAAATTCAAAATATATAAATATATTTTTAAAATTGTTATTTAAGCCCTTAAATTTTTTAAAACTTTTAAATTAGTAAAAGTAAAATTGTACTTTGGCCCCTAAAATTATAAAATTTAATTTAATCATTTAAAAATTAAAATTTCATTCGCCCCTAAAAAATTATTCTGCGAAATTATTCAAATTATATCATCAAAATGACTATTTGTGACCGTTAAACTTATTATGTCACAATCAATATTATCTTCTAGTGATGCATTTTGTCACTAAAAAACTTTCAAAATATATTATAATAATTACAACTATAATATTCAAACTAATATAAAAGGATGTTTGGGTTTGATCTCAAGTAGCTTCATCCGTAATTATAAAAAAAAAAAACATAAAAGGATGTGCAAAATTAATTTCCAAATATTTCATATGTATTAGCATGACATGACATCAAGAAGTGCAACAAATATTAATAGTTGACTTGCTTTAACAAGCCATTGTTAAAATATATTAGCATGCTTTTGATTTGGTCACCCAATTCCAAAAATTTTCTGACTTTGTTACTAACATTAACGACATTTGATATTTTAGTCATTCCTTCGTTAATGATTTAATTAAAACATTTATTTGACGCTTAAATTTGACTAAATTGAAAGTTTTTAGAGTTGGATGACTAAAATAGAAATATACTAATAGTCGAGTGACTACCGATGTAGTTTACCCAAAATAATATTCACACATGCATGGGACGCAAATGATAGTTTGTGGTTATTGGTGTGGAAATTCAAAGGGCCCCAAAGGGTTAGGCAATTTTTATCATTAGTGACTAAAGCGTTATCTAAAGAAATGAATATTTACCCGGTGTCTAGAGGAATACAAGAGTTGATCCGTTGAAGGTTGTACCACCTCAACTTCAACAAAAGGTTCTTTTCTATTGCCTTTATTCCTTAACTAATTAGCAAAATTAAAAATGTGCTAAACATTCTAACTGATGGTGTGAAATGGGGTAATTTGTTTGGGATGTCATGTTGGATTATGCGGAAAACAAAATTGGTTTGTCTTTAGGTAGATAGATTACTCTTTGGAGAGCGTCATTTCTCAAAGCTTGAGCTCGACTAGGCATTGGTCTACTACAGAAGAGTTAGGGGTTCACGATTTCTTCATTTTATATCAGAAGTGGCTTGGATAAAGATTAATACAGATAGAGCCCCAAACACTGGCTACCACCATAAAGGAATTAGTTGGATATGTTAAGAGATTCACAAGGAGCATTGGCATTAGTATGCTTGTACAAGTAGAACTATGGGCAATACTCATTCTACAAAAAGCATTAGTATGGTTCCACCATGGCTATTGAATGGGGTTTGTAATTTGGTGCTATTTTCTATTCATTGTGATGTGTTGTTATCTTTGTTTTTAGTTGGATCCTTGGTTTATTTTATGGCATTGTAAAATTTTAAATAAAATTTTATTTTGGCATAGAAAAAAAGTCTTGAGAACAATGATCCATGCAAGTATGTTTTTATTTATTTGTTAGTTGCCATATATTTTTATTTTTAAGCAAATGCTTTTTTAGTATTTTCCATTTTTAAACTCTATTATCTAAAACCAAACACATTGCAATATTGTGATGGGATAAATACTTCTCCATTATATAAATTTAAATTTAAAAAGACATAAAACTCACATTTATAGCATTTACTTATTATTAGTATGTAGAAGCTTACATATGAGATTGTTACATAAGCTAGAAACTTAAATTCCATTGTCCAAATCTCTTAGTTTTTCATATGTTGAGGTTTTCTTAAAACTATTTTAAGCATGTTTAAGGATTTTTATTAATGCCATGAATACATCATGGTTTATATTGCTGTGAACTTTAGATATCGTGAAACTTTATTAGGTTATAGATTAAGTGACACTCATGAAGTGATTTTCAACTTTAGCTAGTTTAAGCAGTTTGTGGTGGCCATTTTGGTGGTAGAGGTGGTGGTCTCTTTGGTAACGGATGTGGATGTGGTCGTCTCCTAGGTGGCGGAGGTGGAGGTGGCCGTCTCCTAGGCCATAGAGGTGGAGGTGGTCGTCTCCTAGGCCACAGAGGTGGAGGAGGTGGTGTTCTCCTTGGTGACGGAGGTGGAGGTGGAGGTGGTCGTCTCCTAGGTGACGGAGATGGAGGTGGAGGTGGTCGTCCCCATGGTGATGGAGGTGGAGGTGGTGGTCCCCATGGTGACGGAGGTGAAGGTGGTGGTCCCCTTAGTGACGGAGCTGGAGGTGGTGGTGTCCCAGGTGATGGAGGTGGAGGTGGTGGTGTCTTAGGTGACGGAGCTGGAGGTGGTGGTCCCCGTGGTAACGGAGGTAGAGGTGGTGTTGTCCCAGGTGACGGAGCTAGAGGTGGTGTTTCTCGTGGTGACGGAGCTGGAGGTGGTGGTCCCCGTGGTGACGAAGCTAGAGGTGGCGGTGTCCTAGGTGACGGAGCTGGGGGTGGTGGTCCCCGTGGTGACGGAGCTAGAGGTGGTGGTCCCCTTGGTGACGGAGCTGGAGGTGGTGGTCCCCTTGGTGACGGAGTTGGAGGAGGTGGTGTCCTAGGTGACGGAGCTGGAGGTGGTGGTCCCCGTGGTGACGGAGGTAGAGGTGATAGTGTCCCAGGTGATGGAGCTAGAGGTGGTGTTCCCCGTGGTGACGGAGCTGGAGGTGGTGGTCCCCGTGGTGACAAAACTAGAGGTGGCGGTGTCCTAGATGACGGAGCTGAGGGTGGTGGTCCCCGTGGTGACGGAGCTAGAGGTGGTGGTCCCCTTGGTGACGGAGGTAGAGGTGGTGGTGTCCTAGGTGACGAAGCTGGAGGTGGCGGTGTCCTAGGTGACGGAGCTAGAGGTGGTGGTCCCCGTGGTGACGGAGCTAGAGGTGATGGTCCCCTTGGTGACGGAGCTGGAGGTGGTGGTGTCCTAGGTGACGGAGCTGGAGGTGGTGGCCCCCGTGGTGACGGAGCTGGAGGTGATGGTCCCCTTGGTGACGGAGTTGGAGGTGGTGGTCCCCTTGGTGACAGAGGTAGAGGTGGTGGTGTCCTAGGTGACGGAGCTGGGGGTGGTGGTCCCCGTGGTGACGGAGCTGGAGGTGGTGGTGTCCTAGGTGACGGAGCTGGGGGTAGTGGTCCCCGTGGTGACGGAGCTGGAAGTGGTGGTCCCCTTGGTGACGGAGCTGGAGGTGGTGGTGTCTTAGGTGATGAAGCTAGAGGTGGCGGTGTCTTAGGTGACGGAGCTGGAGGTGGTGGTCCCCGTGGTGACGGAGCTGGAGGTGATGGTCCCCTTGGTGACGAAGCTGGAGGTAGTGGTGTCCTAGGTGACGGAGCTGGAGGTGGTGGCCCCCGTGGTGACGGAGCTGGAGGTGGTGGTCCCCGTGGTGACGGAGTTGGAGGTGGTGGTCCCCTTGGTGACAGAGGTAGAGGTGGTGGTGTCCTAGGTGATGGAGCTGGAGGTGGTGTTTCCCGTGGTGACGGAACTGGAGGTGGTGGTCCCCGTGGTGACGGAGCTGGAGGTGGTGGTCCCCTTTGTGATGGAGGTGGAGGTGATGGTGTCCTAGGTGACGGAGATGGAGGTGGTGGTGTCTTAGGTGACGGAGGTGGAGGTGGTGGTCTCCGTGGTGACGTAGGTGGAGGTGGTGGTGTCTTAGGTGACGGAGGTGGAGGTGGTGGTCTCCGTGGTGACGGTGGTAGAGGTGGTGGTCTCCGTGGTGACGGAGGTGGAGGTGGTGGTTTCCTAGGTGACAGAGGTGGAGGTGGTGGTTTCCTAGGTGACGGAGGTGGAGGTGGTGGTCTCCGTGGTGACGGAGGTGGAGGTGGTGGTCTCCGTGGTGACGGAGGTGGAGGTTGTGGTGTCCTATGTAACGGAGGTGGAGGTGGTCGTCCCCGTGGTGACGGAGGTGGAGGTGGTGGTCTCCTTGGTGGCGGAGGTGGAGGTGGTCGTCCCCTTGGTGGCGGAGGTGGATGTCTTCCTATCGAAATACATATTTTGATTTTAGCATAAGGGTTATCAACACATTGTCCATTTAAACAAAAGAGTTGACCCCTGCATTCCTGCTGTCTTTGACATGGCTCAAAGCAACCAAAGAGAGCATTAGTAGGTAATGAAGAAAATATGATTGAGAACAAAACAACAAGGATACTAATCACCAATGCTTTTGCCATGGTGAAAACATAAGTTTATACCATCTAGATTGTTAATGGTATGCATCACACAAAAACTTGTGCTGCTATTTATAGACAACATCTCTCCATTAACTTAATTTACTTACCATTCAACTTCTTTTTCCTTTAATATATATTAGCTTTTTTTTTATGTATTGTGAAAATAATTTATTTTAATAAAACTAAATGACATGATTAATAATATAATTCATAAAATATTAATAAAAAATAATGTCAAAAGTCAACTTTTCTTAATAACATTTTATTCAAATACCATTAATTTCATTTTTCTATTATGACTTAAGTTTTATATTTATGTATTTTTTTAAATTGAGTTTATGTAATTTTAAGTTTTTTTTAAGTAAAATTTTAATATATTTTAGTCCGTTTGATCAATACTAGTATATGTATTGGCTCATATTAGTCAATACAAAATTTTAATATTTGAAATCGATTTTAATATTTTTTATGTTAAGTGTTTTAATTTTATAACTACATTTAAAAATAAATTTTCACCCACATGTTAAATTCTAGTATTATTATTATTATTATTATTATTATTATTATTATTATTATTATTTAAACATTAATCACATCATAGGTTCTTATTATATCTGCTCTTTTTTTATACAATACCTAGAACTATCCATAGCCCTCTCTTCAACCTTTAAATAGAAGGATGATGCTTTTCAGTGCAGTCGAATCCACATCCTCCTGCATTGACAACACTGTTGATGCCAATCAAGTTAAGACTCAATCTTTGATTTAGTTAATGTTATGAGAAAACTGAACATCAATTTAATTCAGAAATTTTTAAAAATTATTATTTTTACAAATTTATATTATTATAAAATTAAATATTTTATCTTTTCATAACACAATTGTAAGATTTCAACCTTAGACATCAACTTTACTCTTTTAATCAAAACTTTATTTAATTTTTGTATAAATTTTTCCATAAAATTTTATATAAATATTTAATAAATATATTTTTATATATAATTTTGAAAAAAATATTTTGTAGTTTTTAGTTGACATTAATAATATGGGTTTGGTTTGGGCTTAAATCAATTTAAGACCTTTTTAAATTTTAATTAAGCCTCAAATTAAAGGCTTTGTACGGCCATGAATAGTTAGGTTGGGCGGATATTAACGACGATTAATTAAAGCACATAACTCGTATTGCATGCATGCAAAATTAGGGCTATAATGATAGAATTTAATTTTAATGTTTATATTTTTATTAATTTGATTTTTAATTTTTAAAGTTAAATTTAGTCATTAGCATTTTAGTCCGTATATTTATTTTTAATTTTTTAAATTAATGATCAAATTTGACTCTTTTTAAAAGTTGAAAATCAAATTTAATTTTAAAAATAAAAATTAAATTGATAAAAATATAAATCTTAAAAATTAAAATTTTCATTATTTCCTAATCAAATTCGTCAATTAATAAATCTAAATCAACATTTAAAATTTAAATGAGAAAATGGCGAAACTAGAAATATTAAAATATACCAAATTAGGCCAATTACAATTGAACATACGTGTCATAGTACATTTGCCTAACTTGCATTAACCAGAATCCATAAAACCCATTCATTTATTATTATTATTAGGGTTATTTTGATTTTCTCCAATTTTATATATGATATATTGAGGGGCGAAAATTTTTAGGGGAGCCGGATGAAATTTTAATTTTTTATAGTTTATATATTTATAATTCGTAAGGGATTAAATCGAATTTTTATAATTTTAAGGGGCCAAAGTGTAATTTTACTTTTATTAATTTAAAATTTTAAAAAATTTTAAGGGCCTAAACAAAAATATTACATTTTAGGGGGGCCGGGCCCATGCCAGCCCCCCTGACTTCGCCTCTGGATATATTAATTTAAGTTAATTTTCACAAATAATCAATACAAATTTTTCGATATGGTACTATTTTAAGTATACATATTGCAATGCAAATAACTATATATAAAATAAATTGATGTATTTATTCCTTCAAATATGCATAATTGAATCAGAATTAAAATTTCATGTACGCATTTGTACCACAACCAAAGTTCCATGCATATAATTACATAAAATCAAAGTTTTTGTATTAAAATGCATATAGAATCAAAGTTCATGTGTAGTTTTGAGTTTTATCCCTTATTATTAACTTACAATGCCGGATTGAGTTAGTTTCCTAAGTTAACTGTCGCCAATTTACTTGGAAAATATCCAAAAATACCCTTTCGTTTAAAAAGTAACAAATATTATTACGAGGGTGCCTCTAACCTTAAATTAAAAAATAAGAAATATATTTATATATGGTTGGTTGAACTAGAGGTGTGCATTGGTCGGTGGCCGGACACCTTAAAGCCCGCTCAAATGTGGGAGGTTTGGACAAAATATAGGCCGAAAAATGGGCTTGGGCAAAAAGAGGCCCGTTTAGAAAGCGGGTCGGGCCTCTGTATGATTTTTTGGCTTGCCCGCCCGACCGAAATATTTTTATTTGTTATATTTTAATTGTATTTGATTTATTTTAAATGTTTTTTATTTGTATTTGATTTATTATATTTTAAATGTATTTGACTTATTATATTTTTTATTTATTATTTGTTTTAATATTTATTTTATTTTTAAAATGTATTGAATTTATTATATTTTATTTTTAATAAAATAAAAAAATTTATACTAGTTAGGCCGGCTTGGGCTGGACTCGGCCTACTAATTTTAAAGCGGGCGAGCCTGGACAAATTTTAGGCCCATATATATTTTTATAAATTCACTTTAAGGTTTGTTTATTGTTTATAAATTCACTTTTATATATTTTAATTTTAATTTTACTTTTGATTTATTATAAATTATAAAATTTTGAATTATTTGTTAACGCGACATACAAGACATGATGGCATACGAGTTTCCACGCCAACAACATTAAAAATTAATATTTTAGTCATTATTTTCATTAAAAATTTATTTAACTCTTTTTTAAAAAATTAAAATTAAAATTAACTAATAATAATAATCATCAAATTGATATAAAATATAATTAGGGACAGTCAACGTTAATTAGGGACTAAGCCAGCTTCACACCACCTTCATCCTAACCCTAACATTTTATGATTCAAATTCAGTTTCTGGCAGCTAGTCACTAACGGCGCCAGCATCCATTATCAGCCTCCGCCATGGCCTCTACATGTTTTCCGGTAAGTTTTAGCTCTTTTTGCCATTCACTGTCACTGTGATTTTTGCTAAGTGTTTCATCTTCATGTCGTCGTCTTCCTCAGTTCCTCTATTTATCTGTACCTGGCAAAATAAAGTAAAATAAAATTCTGGGCAAGAAAGCTTCGTCCATTCATTCTTTTACTTCTTCTGTTCTTCAACAAATATTCCTTCTCTGTCTCTATTCTTCTCTGCCATTTTCAAGACACCATTGATTTCATCTTGGCTCGCATCAGTGTTTTATTTTTCATTTTTTGGCGGAAAGGAAACTAATAAAAATGGAAAAAACAAAGTGATTTTATAGTTGACTATCCGTGTTAGGGATGAAAAAGCTTCAACCATTAGATTTTAAATATTTATTTTACTTTAAAAAATAAAAAATATTATAAATGACTAGCAAAAATTAAATAGTAATGGACGGGCGAAGTCAGGATAATTTTTAGGGACAAGATGAAATTTTAATTTTTTATAGTTTATATATTTATAATTTGTAAAGGACTAAATCAAATTTTTATAATTTTAGAGGGGGCCAAAGTGTAATTTTACTTTTATTAATTTAAAATTTTTAAAAAATTTTAAAGCCCTAAACAGAAATATTACATTTTAAGGGAGCCGAGCCCATGCCAGCCCCCCTGACTTCGCCTTTGGTAATGGAACAAGTAAAGTGAATGGATAAATTTAAAATCCATGAAAAACAGTTTTCAAAAATTATATATTCATAATGAAATCAGATCGATAAAAAAAGTTAAACATGTCAACTTTAAAATAGTGGTGATAGAATTCGCAACGTCCACCTTTGCCTCGTTCCATCATCATCTCTAATCTACAAACTGTAGTTACCATTTTATTTTTTGATTTTTATTTTTAAAATTTGATATGATAAATTTATTATCGTATTTATAATATTATGTCGGTTTATTATTATTACACATTATCTATAAAAGAACTAATTAAAAGATTTAACGACGATTGTTTACATTAAAATTGAAATTTCGAAATTAGAAAAATATGGCAACGAAAGAACATTGACTAAATATATAATTTTACGCATAGTATAGGACTAATAACAAAATTTAACCAATCAGATTTAATTGCTACCGTTTAGTTAGGACTAGAATTTCAAATTTTAAAATTATCCAATTCAAAAGGTAGCGGAACTAAAATTGGTCAAATTAAACTATTGAGACAAAATCTACAACTTATGCATATTATAAGGACTAAAAGGTAAATTCGACACGTACGGAACACTGACGACACAATTTCAACGGCTTCTTCTTCAAACTTTGTTTGACTTTGACTTTGATTTTGAGTTGTAAATTTTATTTTTCTTTATTTTTAACAACAATAATTGTAAGGCCCAATTTTTTAACTGAGAGCCCAATAACAAAAGCAGACCCGGAGCCCAACATCCTAAGGTTTGCTTAAGGGTTTCAGAAACCCTAACAGAAACCCTAACGCCAAGACGTCGTTCACAATACCTCTTCGCGCCGCATCGTGCGCCACCAGTCACCAAGCCACCACGCCACGCCTCAGATCCAGTAGCTAGCACGTCTCTGCAAAGGGAAAACAATAAACAATAAGGCTATAAAGCCATAACAAATCAGAAACAGGGGAGACTAGGGTTTTTGAGAGAAAACGAGAGAAAACAAACATTTGTAAAGAGGAGAGTTCGGAGAAATTCAAAAAAGAAAGCAAAGGTTTCTTTTTTTTCTCTTTTCTGCTTTTATTTTTTTTTTTTATTTATTTATTTATTTTTTATATTATTTTTTGAATCTGTTTTCTTTCTTTTAAAAAAATATACAATGCTTTTAAAAAAAAAAAACTTACATTTCAGATTCCTACCATCAGGGACGGTGGCTGGCTGACAATGGCCGATGACGGCAGACGTGCGTTTCTACCGAGTCCAGCCGGAGGAGAGGGAGAGAGAGAAGTTGAGAGGAAATTTTGGTTTTATTTTTTGGGAAAAGAAGGAAATGGATATTTTTTTAGAAAATATAGCTTATATAGAAAATGTAAAACGGCGCCGTTTTGGTTTTGGGGTCAGAGGCCAAAACGACGTCGTTTTGGTCCTCTGACCCGCGACCCGACCCGCACCAAGGATAGGATCCGCGCGTTTTTGTTGGAGGGGCTAATTCCACGTTTAGCCCCTCCGCTTTTTGACCGGTTTCATAATCAGTTTTCTTAATTCCTGATTTGGCCCAAAAGTTTACCTCTTCTTTCAATTTAATCCGCGCCCAGATGCTGCGTTTCAGGGGAGGGGTTATTTTCGGTTTTGGACCCTCCTAGTTGTGCGCGCATGACGATTTGCACCTTCCATCTTTGTTTTGTTTTAAAATTGGCCCCAGAGTTTTTGTTTTGATTCGATTTAGTCTATTTTCGTTTATCTTGGTTATTTTACCATTAAATTCATTATTTTTAAATATTTGGTTACTCTTTTATGTAGATTATCATCATTATAGTCATATTATTTCTGTTATTTTAATTGTCATAATTATTATTGTAATTTTCCCATACTATTAAAGCTTTATTTTAGTGGGTTTTATTAATCTTGCTTTATATATATCATAGTTATTATTATTGTTTTATTTTACTACTATTATTTTTAACATGACTACTATCATTTTATCACTAATATTGTTGTTTACCATTTTTTATTTATTTTTCCATTTAATATTCTTCAAAATATTACTATTACTGCTTTTTTTTAGGTATTTCATCTTCAATTTTTTTGCCACCATTATATATAGTATTATTATTACATTTTTTACTATTTTTATTCTAGTACTATTACTAGTATTTTCTCATTGATATATGTTTTTCGCCAAATTGTTGTTACTATTTTATTATATTATTTATATTTTAGTTTTATATTACCCTTTTCCACATCCATTAGTTTCATTAATAATATTATCATTCTTTCTGCTTTTATTTATTACACGTTATTTGGGTTATGATAGTATTTTTTTATTCTTTTCTTTTGTGTTCATTATTATTAGTCCCTATTAATCGTGTCCACATTTTCACATTTTGTCCGCTCTTTTCAAAATTATTAAAGGATTTCGCAAAGGCAATTTTGTGTGTTTGAAGTCCGAAAAATCGTGCTCAATCGTCTTGGGCTTCGATTTCTCGTCGTCTTGATCACTAAATGTCCTTTAAAGATTTCGATTGTTTTGAAAAAGAGGCAATGATTCGTGTTTGGGGTTCAAGAAATTGCATACCAATCGTCTTTGGTTTCGATTTTCTCATCTAAACAACGAGATATCCTTCACCAATTTTGTTTTATCGTATTTCTTAAAAAGCGATATTTCGTGTTTGAAATCCAAAGAATCATACCCAATCGTCTTTGGGTTTCGGTTTAGTTTAGCCAAATAGTGAAATACCCTTTTCGCTTGCACTCCACGTATTTTGGAAATCATAAAATGATCTTGGGATCGAGAGTTTGAAGCATCGTGTCCAATCGTGCTGGACATGATATTTCAGCTTTTCGGAACGAGAAAGTTTTGATATCCAATACGAGTCATTTGAATATTTTTTTTCCTACTCCAAAATATTTTTTAACTTTCGATATTAAGGACATTAATCAATCAATGCGGTACCAATTTTGGGCGTTGCGAGGGTGCTAACCCTTCCTCGTGCGTAACCGACTCCCGAGCCCGTTTTCTAAAAACTCGTAGACCAAAATGTTTTATAAGTGGCCCAATCACACTTCAAAAAAGATTGGTGGCGACTCCCGTTTTTTCTTTTTAAAGTCGGCCCGTTTTCCAACAAAAATGGTTTCGATGACTTGGCGACTCCAGGGGACCAATAAGAGAGTCAAGCCAGTAAAATTGGTTGATTAATGTTCTTTTATCGAAAATATTTTTTTCTTTTCCGCTTTTTCCATTTGCATGAGTTTGTGTCGCGTCATATATTTGTTTTGGTTTGAGACACATGGGATATCTCTGCATTCATATTGCATGACCGTTGTGGTCACACCCTTAAGTGGGAGCAAAATCTATGCCTTCGTGAGGTTTTCACCTCGCATGGGCTGGGGATCGGAATACATCCGTATTTATGGTTCCGTGAGGTTTTCACCTCCGCATGGCCATAGGGAAATGTATTCCCTGCATCAACTCAATCAGATGAGCCTATAATGGGTGAGGATTGAGGAATCACTTTGTTCAGTACCTTCTCTTTCTTTAGAACTGAACCACATATAGTGAACCTTAGGAGCCCACCCTAGGTAGAGCCATGCTAAACCTTAGTAGCTACCGATGTAGTGGTTAGACATTTTTGTTTACTTGCTTTGGTTACTTTTATGTGGTACTAACTTGTTTCATTTTTGATCATATTTGCATGTCATTTCATACTTAAAAGGCGTCGATTCCTGTTTTAATTACTAAGTTAGAATACTTGTTATGGGGGACGGATTCCTTGATAAAGTAGAGGATAATGCGGCCGTGCGTATATGGTCAGAGAAGACACAGCTTGAGAAGGGGGATAGCCTAACTGAAGGCTACACATCAGAATTATTGGACTTCACTCGTATTAGCGTGACACAAAATGAGCTACAAGAACTAAGAGATATATGGGCTGGTTGGGATGAAGCAACTAGGCAACTGTTCTACACTAATTATGGTGATCTACCTTACTTACTCGACATCAGAGTAGACAAGCACTTGTTTCGGGCTATGACTCAATATTGGAATCCCGCTTATAGCTGTTTTACGTTTGGGGAAGTAGACTTGGTACCTACCGTGGAGGAATATACAGCTTTGCTTCGCAGTCAAAGGGCTCAGGTCGACAAAATTTACTTCAGGGCCGCTAATGCACCTTCTTTTGTAAAGAAGTGATGAGCATCACCGGGATGAGCGAACAATGGGTCATGGCACGAATTCAAATAGAAGGGAAGGAAATGCATCCCTGGGTAAGCTTGAGGGACTGATGACAGCACACCCGGATATGAAGAGGAAAGTCGACATTTTGCCTTAGGTATCTATGGTTTGGTGATTTTCCCAAGGCTTTGAGGCATGTAGATGAGGCGTTATTGATTTGTTCGACCGTCTTGACAAAGGGTTACGCCTGGTACAGCAATTCTCGCCAAACATTTAGATCTTTGAGCTCGTGTCGAAGAGCCGGTGAGGAAGATTCATGGGATGCGCATAACCGCTTTGGGGTGGTTCCATGGCCATTTTGGAAGGTAGATAGAAATCCTTGCTCGGTCTTTTTAAGTAATTATTCCCATTAAAGGAGTTACGCGCGCCAGGAGGGATGACATATCGAAGAGAACGGATCGCTTTCTTCGTAATCTTCGGAAAAAGATGTAGAATGGAAAGCTCCTTGGTTTGCTCTCGATGAAATCTCTACCGGTGTGGGAGTTATGACCGGGTTCCTCTGTTAGGGATCTGGGAGTCATTGGGTATGCCCTTTGCTCGTGCTAAGGCAATACCAATCGAGACAGTTCATACCGCAGACGCATGGGTTAGCTCACCAATTCTCGTATAGTGGGAATAATTATAAGAAAAGAGTTCGAGAAGTTTCGATGCGTGGAAGCAGATTCACCGAATGAAAAGAGTTGCGATAAATCCAATGGTAACCTCGAATATAACACATGGCGGGTAGGAGAGTGAACGACAATATCCCCATGCCGGCACGAGATGCCGCTTCGCTCGATAGAAGAATATCCGCAAGTAGTCCTTCGAGTTGGAGATCATAAAGCAAGACTTTGAAAGTAAAATTCGAGTTAGGAAAAAGATAGAACAACCGGAAGGAGAGAAAATGGATCGATGTTAGATATTGATATCCGTAAATCGTGAGGTCGAGAAGGAAAGGAAAGGAAAACGGAAGGTCAAGAAGATTTGGATAGCTTGAAAACCGACTACAAGAAGTTGCATCTATCGATGAGGATCACTGGCCGGGTAAGACCTCGAACAATGGCGCCAAGAACTTCGGGAGGAGAAGACCAAGGTTGACCAAAGGAAGAAGAGATTTGGGGTTCAAGCACAAAAGGATGCCTGAAAAGAGGCGGGGAGAGCCAAAGCGAAAATAAGATGCTAAGGGCTCGAGTAGCGAATTGGAGAAGGCATTGAGTCAAAGTCACAACTCTACTGGCGAAGTTGGAATCAAGCTGAGCAGATTGAAGAATTGAAGGAAAGGTGGTGCAACTCAAACAATGCTGCAAAACAGTGAGCTCCGGATCCAACTATTAGAGGTAGATAACCAATGAGGAAAGAACAACTCAACAATCTCGTAACCAGTCGTCGAAAGAGACTACCTTATGGGCGGGTCGTGGTTCGAGATCGAGAAGTGGTCGATCATCTACGAACCCTAGGAGTTCAGTGATCGTTAAGTATATTTTATGAGTCAAAGTCGATCGTGGTCGAGAGCTAGCCTCTCTTCTTGAGAAAGTCAAAACTTTGGGCATAAGGGCTAGGTCGATATGTGACTCTTTTATGTAAAGGATTTTGTCTTTTTCAATGAGTATTTTAAAAGAAATTAAATCGAAATCGACTCTTTTATTTTTGCATTCATTCATTTGCATTACATTTCATGCATTGGCACCGCATCACTACATTTGCATTAAATATTATAAGACAACCCTATTAACTAAAGGTCATACTATAGTTATCCTGAACACCGCTATCACACTCGGAAAAAGACGAGGCAATGGATCAAAGGATAGAAAAGTTAGAACGAGATGCAAAAGGAGATGCAAGACCAACTGCGAGCTCGAGATGCAAGAACAATTAGCCAAGATCCAGCAGGATATGAGGAGCAAATCTTGGAATCCCAAAGAAGCATGATGAGCCAACTAACACAGTTGTTGACTGGGGGCACGAAATGGAAAAAGGCCTATGGTCGATCTCGAGAGGATAATGAAGATTTCATTTGCCCTCCTGCCTGGCCCCACAAGTTCTCGTGCAACCGCCAAGAGTGTCGGTCAATATCAAGCTCAAAGACCAATCCGGTGCTCGGCCTCGTAAATTTCCCATGGCTCGAGCTCCAACCCCGAGGTCAATCTGGTAAAACCAATGGTCCCAGACTTGATGAGGCGGCGAAGGGGAGAAAGTAAAAGCGTAACTCCCAAAGGGTTCGAGGATCGATGCAAGTGGTCGGAAGAGAAGTTTGAGCATTGGAAAGTCTTGATCACCAATGCGAAGTGGATGCTAAGAAGTCGAGTCTAGTCCCATTTAGTACTTCCTCCAAAATTCAAGATGCGAGTTCGAAAAGTACAACGGACCAAATGCCTCGAGGCCCATATTACGATGTTCGCGGAGAATGACAGGATATGTCAACAATGATCGCTTGTTGATCCATTGCTTTCAAGATAGTCCGATTGAAATTGCAGCAAAATGGTACAACCAATTGAGTTGTACCCAAATCAAATCGTGGAGAGATTTGGCTCAGCTTTCATCAAGCATTACTACCATGTGACCGATATAGCACTGATAGGATCACATTGCAAAACATGGAGAAAAGCCAAGTGAAAGCTTCAAGAAGTACCAAAGATGGAGGGAGGTCGCTACGCAGTCCAATACACCGATGCTAGAAAAGGAAATGACCATGCTCTTCATCAATACCTCAAGGCACCATTCATTAACCACATGTTGGGAAGCACGACTAAGAGTTTCATGGACATGGTGATGTCAAAGAGATGATAGAGAACGAATCAGTGTGGGAAGATAGAGGCCGAGAGAGCACAAGAAGAGTCGCTACCAAGAAAAGGGAAGTGAAGTAGGAATATAAGCTCGGTTATCCTAAACCCGTTACTATCACACAACCGAAAGTCAGAATGGCATGGGCCGCCAGGCTGACCAAGACAAGAGCCCAACACGAGACAAAGGGCTGAGAGATTCCAATTTACTCCTATACCGGTGACGTATAAGGAGTTGTACAAGACTTTATTCGATGCGCATGTCGTGTCCCCATTTTACTTGAAGCCACTGCAACCCCCATATCCTAAGTGGTACGACACAAACGCCGATGTAGTACCATGCGGATGTAATAGGTCACTCGACAGAGAATTGCACTTCATTCAAGAGACTAGTCGAGCGACTTATCAAGGCGGGGTCGTGAACTTCAAAGACCCACTGGTGGGAACTGCTACCGATCATGCCGATAATGGGGTAAACGCGATAGTTGAAAAACAGGGGAGGAGATTCAAACAGAGATTGTCGAGGTCGAACCCGTTGAGAAGGGTTTGGAAAGAAATGCGAAGATGGGACTAGTTCTGCAAGAGAATGTGAGCAAGTCTTGAGATACAAGGAACTCATCGTGAGTTCCATGACAAGGAAGGTCATGAAATCCAAAGAATGTAACAATTTAGAGCCCTAGTACAAGGGCTAATGGATAATAAAGAACTGGAGTTCTTTGACTTGGTGGAAGGAGAGAATGTATGTTCCACGTAAGAGGGTCGCAGAAGGATCCTTGAAGTCAATCACCCACGCAGTGATTATCACGCCGACCGTGGGTCGACGAGGCCAAAGAAGGTGGCACCGAGGGTCATAATCGAAAACCTATAATTTCGCTCCTAAGAATGCATCAAGATCGTAATTGAAACCCGTGACTTTTCTTATAAAGATGACAAGAGGTACCTTGGAATTACGATTGTACTATGACGCTTTTGGGAAAAAGAATTGCCAAAGATACCCGACCCGTGAGTCTTCTATGACGAGAAGGGGAGACGAGAAGATGGATCACCGGTTAATAAACCAAGAATGAGAGGATGAGGTTTGGAGTTCTTGAAGTTCCCAAGCACAGATGAGTACAAGATGTGGTGGAACAGTTACACAAACAGCCAACACGCACATCGGTATTGACTTTACTGCTAAACTCAGAGGGGCACCGTAGTGCGTTAATGAAAGCATTAAACCAGATTTATGTTGCTGATGATATTTCAGTAAATAAGCTGGACCGTCTTGTAAATAACATGAGCGCAGATAATTTTATCTCGCTCGATGATGATGAAATACCGCGCAAGGGGGATCTACCAAGGCCTTGCACATCACTACCCGATGCAAAGGGTATACACCGCCAGAGTATTAATTGACAATGGCTCGGATCGAATGTTTTGCCCTCGCTCTACATTGGACAAAGTTACGTAAACGACTCTCACATGAAAACGTGCAAAATATAGTGAGAGCATTTGATGGCACCGAGAGAGGTAATGGGAGGATTGAGATACCCTCCTAATTGGGCCAAATACGTCGAGGTAGATTTCCTTGTGATGAGCATCAAGCCTCTTATAATTGCTTATCGGGGAGGCCGTGGATCCACTCGGTGAGGCTATACCATCGTCATTACACCGTGTGAAATTAGTAACAGAGGGTTGATAACTATAAATGCAGAGGAAGATATCATCGCTGTCTCATTACTAGTGATGCACCATACATAGAGAACGATCACGGAGGCCATAGAGTGCTCCTTCGTGTCGTTAGAATTTGTAAACGCGACTTTTATAAATGAGGAAGCAAGATCCGGTGCCCAAACTCTACGAGGCAACGAAGATGGGCCTACTGATTGACAATAGGGAAAGGAGCAATGCACGGAGGGACTTGGAAAATATCTCCAAGGTCCGGTCGGGTGCCAAGGTTGGTTGAAAAGCAGATCGCTTTGGTCTAGGGTATAGACCAGATACCGAATGCAGGAAAGAGGAGTTAGAGAGGCGTGAAAGGCGTAGGCACGATTGAATGGTGCCGAGATTGAGTGGGGTTCAATGACCTTTCCCATATATCTAATTCATTCGTGTCAGGAGGGATTATTCATTCAGGACATAGGAGGTCATGAATGAGGAGACAGCTGAAGACATGATGCGAAGTTTGAACATCAACGCTGTGTCTGAAGAAAGTTCGAGGAGAAGGAACTTGGCGGGTATTCGCCCTTACAAGCCTGGAAGTGTTCTGGACAACTGGACTGCGGAAGAAATTCCTGTAGTTTTTAGGAATAAAACAGAGTAATGTTCAAAACACACTTATTGTTTCAAGCCTAGGAACAATAAGAATTTTTTGTGAAATAGGCATGTTCACGCATCATTATTTTTAATAAGAAGTGCATTTTTCTTTCCATTTCGTGCAATAATTCTTCTACTTTTGTTCTACTCCATTCATAATCATAACGCATAAATAAGTCGTCCTTAAATCCATTTTCATTGAATATTCTTTTATACCTACCATAGGTCCCCAGATATCGACGTCATGAGTGACACTGCTATGAACTCAGAATTCCCTTATGAGCAAGACACGTGCCTGAGGATCTCGGACTTTGCGATGACGAAGATTATGATTTATCTCCGGATTTGTTAAGGATGGTAGAGCGGGAGGAGAAGCTGATTCTACCTCACGAAGAGATAATTGAAAATGTGCTTCTAGAGGAGGGGAAAGAAGTGAAAATCGGTACCTGCATAACCCATGAAACAAGGCAGGACCTCATTAGACTTCTCTGGAGTTCAAAGATGTCTTCGCATGGTCGTATCAAGACATGCCGAGGTTGAGTCTTGATATTGCGGTACAATCGTATCCCCATAAAAAGAGAATGCAAGTCGGTCAATGAAGCTTCAAGGATGAGACCCGATGTCACAGTAAAGATAAGGGAAGAAGTCAAGAAGCAATTTGATGCTGGGTTCTTACGAGTAGTAAACTACTCAGAATGGGTAGCCAATGTAGTTCCTGTCCCCAAAAAGGATGGAAAGGTCCGAATGTGTGTCGATTATGGGGACCTAAATAAGGCCAAATTTAAAGACAACTTCCCGCTACCTCACATTGACACTTTGGTGGATAACACGGCGGATTTTCATTTTCTCCTTCATGGACGGTTTCTTCGGATACAATCAAATAAAGATGCATCCCAAGACATGGTGAAGACTACCTTCATAACCTTATGGGGAACCTTTTGTTACCAAGTGATGCCATTTGGGTTAAAGAATGCGGAGCAACATACCAAAGGGCTATGGTAACCTTGTTTCATGACATGATGCATAAGGAGATTGAGGTCTACGTCGACGACATGATCGCAAAGTCTCGAACGGAAGGGGAGCATGTGCAAGTATTGAGGAAGCTGTTCCTGAGATTGAGGAAATTTCAATCAAGCTCAATCCGAACCAAATGTACCTTCGGCTCGATCGGGAAGCTATTGGGTTTCGTGGTCGTCTGAAAAGGAATCAAGTAGATCCGGATAAAGTCAAGGCCGTACAAAAATTGCCTCCGCCGCGCACTCAGAAGGAAGTTCGAGGTTTTCTAGGGAGATTGAATTACATCGCTCGGTTTATTTCACAACTGACTGAGAAATGTGATCCAATATTCCGCCTTCTTAAAGCACAATCCGGCATTTGGGATGATGAATGCGGAGGCGTTTGACAAGATTAAACAATATCATCCAACACCCCAGTGTTAATGCCTCCTATCTGATAGACCCTTGATTTTGTATCGGCGATGTTGTTCGATAACTCAATGGGATGTGTGCTAGCCAACACGATGAGACAGGGGAGGAAAGAAAGGCGATATATTACCTCAGTAAGAAATTCACTGAGTGTGAAATGAGATACTCGCCAATTGAGAAATTGTGTTGTGCATTGGTCTGGACAACTCGGAGGTTGAGGCAGTACATGTTGTACCACACGACTTGGTTAATCTCGAAATTGGACCCTCTGAAGTACATGATGGAGTCGATGGCCCTGAATGGAAGAATGGCCCGATGGCAAATTTTGCTCTCGGAGTTCGACATTGTCTATGTGAACCAAAAAGCGGTGAAGGGGAGTGCAATAGCAGATTTCTTGGCCAGCAGGGCGCTAGATGATTATGAGCCCCTTAATTTCGATTTTCCTAATGAAGATCGATGTTTGTAGTCGCAATTGAAGAAGATATCTTAGAAGATCGTCCTTGGAGGATGAACTTTGACGAGCATCAAATGCCGCTGGTAATGGAATTGAGGCGATCCGGTATCCCCAAATGGAGATCACTATCCATTCACTTGCAAGTTGGACTTGATTGCACAAACAACATGGCGAATCGAAGCATGTATAATGGGGATTCGACGACCATAGACCACAAAGTTAAGGTGCTAGAGGTATACGGAGACTCTTTCTTTGTCATATATCACCAAAGGAGAATGGGAAACAAGAGATCCCAAACCGATCACTATCGAAAGTTAGTCTTGGAACTAATTGAGGAGTTTGATGATATCACATTCTTCTACCTCCATGGATGAAAACCAGATGGTGATGCTTTGGCCACTCTAGCTTCTATGATCAAAGTGAATGAGCGGAGGGTATGAAGCCTATCCAAATGAGTATTTGCGGGTTCACTCATTGTTTCAATATTGACGAAGAGGAAGAGAGATGATCATCCTTGGTACTATGATATTCGCAATATGTGAAGAGCCGTGAATATCCCGATCAAGCGACTGAAAATGATAAGAAGACATTGAGAAGACTTGCCAGTGACTATGTCCTAGATGGAGAGATCCTGTATAAAAAGAGGAGGGATCAAGTGTTGCTCAGATGTGTGGATGCTGTGGAAGCTAAGACAATCCTGGAAGAAGTCCATGAAGGTGTCTGTGGAACACATGCCAATGGGTTTACGATGGCTAGGCAAATCATGAGATTTGGGTATTACTGGTCCACGATGGAAGGAGACTGCATCCGTTACGCCAAGAAGTGCCATAAGTGTCAGGTTTATGGAGACAAGATCCATGTGCCTCCTTCACCTCTTCATGTTATGACTTCTCCATGGCCTTTCTCAATGTGGGGCATGGATGTCATTGGGCCGATCTCACCGAAAGCTTCTAATGGACATCGTTTCATCTTCGTGGTCATTGATTACTTCACCAAATGGGTAGAGGCGACTTCATATGCTAATATCACGAAGACAAAGAAGTTAGCAAGTTTTGAAGAAGGAGATCATATGTCGCTACGGTATGCGAGAAAGGATCGTGGTCCGACAATGCGCTAAACTTGAACAATAAAGCGATAGCGAAGTCTGATCGATTTAACATTAAGCACCATAACTCGCCGCCATATCGCCTCAAGATGAATGGAGCGGTTGAGGTCGCTAATAAAAATATCAAGAAAATTGTGGGAAAATGGTGAGACCTACAAGGATCGGCATGAAAAGTTACCGCTTGCCTCTATGCTATCGAACATCGGTTAGAACCTCTACCGGGCAACTCCTTTCTCGTTAGTTTATGGGATGGAAGCAGTTTGCCTATTGAAGTTGAGATCCTTCACTCCGGTTTTGTCGAGTGAAGTTGAACGACGAATGGGTTCAATCTCGATATGATCAACTGAATCTAATTGAGGAAAAGAGGCTAAGAGCTATTCGCCATGGTCAATTGTACCAGAAGCGGATGATGCGAGCTTACAATAAGAAAGTCCGCCCCAGAGTATTCCATGAGGGAGACTTGGTGTTGAAACAGATCCTCCCTATGCAAAAGGACTTCAGGGGAAAGTGGATGCCTAATTGGGAAGGACCCTACGTTGTAAAGAAGGCCTTTTCTGGAGGAGCTTTGATACTAGCCGAGATGGATGGCAAAAGTCTGCCAAATCCAATTAACGCGGACTCAGTCAAGAAGTACTTAACTGAAAGTGGACCAAGATGAAAAACCACAAAGGGCATCTTGCAAAAAAAAAAAAAAAAAAACGAGAGGCCAAAGCGAAACCCACAAAGGGCTTTGAGACCAAAGGGCTCGAGTCGAAAACCCAAAAAGGGCGGCTCAAGGTATGTGAGGGGGCATACAGTAATTTCGCTATACTTGCATTAACAATGAGGAGATATGTTACGTCTTGGGGCATCTACAAGGTACCATGGATCTTCTAGACACATGTTGAACTCAGAGTGGTCTACAAAAGTACATACAGAAAAGCTCAGACTGTGACATCTGGGGGCATCAATACCATTCTTACTCATGTTGTACCTTAATGGAATTTATTTTCCTTGTTCAACCTATTTTTCACGGGTTTCTATCTCGAATAAATTTCAGTTTTATTCATTTCTGCAGTCTTGTTTCAAGCATTTTTCTTTGAAATAATGATTATTGAACCAATAATACTTTCACAAAAGAAGTTTTATGCACTACTCCTAAGTTTCTAAAAATACAAGAATCAAAGCAGACAATTGTTTAGAACTAACTGTGTTTAAAAGGGCTCAGAGACTTGAGATAAGGGTTTAAGCGGTGACGACATCTTCAGATTAGTTGTTAAAAGTATCAGCTGAACAGAGAAGACGTACGGCAGGGGTCACCTTAATAAACAGCGTTTAGCGATAATTTCAAATGTTAAAAATGGATCATTCTCATGACATTTTGCATCCATTCATAACATTCATGATACATATGGTTAGGAGCATCTTTCATGACATCCTAATCATTTGACATACGCATAGATCCCATGAAATCACTTCTACAGGTAGGTTCCCCAGAGAACAATGTAGCAAAGTTGATGGAGTTCTGAGAAGAATCTGATCTTATCTCTACCGAAAGGAGAGTAAGCGGATCGAAGATACAAGTCTTATCTCCACCGAAAGCAGAGTGGAGCGAGGCTAAGATAGTAGATCCTATCTCCACCGAAAGCGAGTGGAGCGGATTGAAGACCATAGATCTTATCTCTCTGGCGAGGAGTAGAGCGGATCGAAGATTCCACCTTATCTTCACCGAAAGGGGAGGCGAAGCTAAAGATAGTAGATCCTATCTCCAATGGCGAGGTGAGGAGCGGATTGAAGACCATGATCTTATCTCTCTGGCGGTGAGTAGAGCGGATCGAAGATTCCAAATTTATCTTCACCGGCGGGGTGAAGCGGGCTAAAGATAGTAGATCCTATCTCCACCGGCGGTGAGTGGAGCGGATTGAAGACCACGATCTTATCTCTGAAAGGGCGAGGTAGAGCGGATCGAAGATTCCGACCTTATCTTCACCGGCGTGAGTGAAGCAAAGCTAAAGATAGTAGATCCTATCTCCACCGGCGAGTGGAGCGGATTGAAGACCACGATCTTATCTCTACCGGCGGGAGTGTAGCAGATCGAAGATTCCACCTTATCTTCACTGGCGAGGTGAAGCGAGCTAAAGATAGTAGATCCTATCTCCACCGAAAGCGGTGGAGCGGATTGAAGACCATAGATCTTATCTCTACGGCGAGTAGAGCGGCATCGAAGATTCCACCTTATCTTCACCGGCGAGGAGTGAAGAAAGAAGATAGTAGATCCTATCTCCACCGGCGCAGAGTGGAGCGGATCAAAGACCATAGATCTTATCTCTACCGAAAGGTGAGTAGCGGATCGAAGAAGCCTTATCTTCACCGAAAGGAGGTGAAGCGAGCTAAAGATAGTAGATCCTATCTCCACCGAAAGGAGAGGGAGCGGATTGAAGATAGCAGATCTTATCTCTACCGAAAGGCGAGTAGAGCGGATCGAAGATTGAAGCCTTATCTCCACCGGCGAGTGGAGCGGGGCAAAGAAGTCAAGATAGAACAAGCTAGGACAAAATTGGTCCTTTAAAGTCTTTGCTCTATTCTCGTTGCGACAATGAGCAAGAGAGGGCAAACTGTAAGGCCCAATTTTTAACCGAGAGCCCAATAACAAAAGCGGACCGAGCCCAACATCCTAAGGTTTGCTTAAGGTTTCGAAACCCTAACAGAAACCCTAACGCCAGACGTCGTTCACAAGGCCTCTGCGCAAGATCGTGCGCCACCAGTCACCAAGCCACCACGCCACGCCTCAGATCCAGTATTAGCACGTCTCTGCAAAGGGAAAAGCAGTTGTAAACAATAAGGCTATAAAGCCATAACAAATCTGTAAACAGGGGGAGACTAGGGTTTTTTTGAGAGAGAAAACGAGAGAAAAACAAACATTTGTAAAGAGGAGAGTTCGGAGAAATTCAAAAAAAAGAAAGCAAAGGTTTCCTTTTTTTTCTCTTTTCGGTTTTATATTTTTTTTTATTTATTTATTTATTTATTTTTTTTATATTATTTTTTTCGGAATCTGTTTTCTTTCTTTTAAAAAAAATATACAACAGTTTTTAAAAAAAAAAAAAAAACTTACATTTCAGATTCGCCACCACTGGATTCGGTTGGCTGACGACGGCCGACGGCAATGCCCTATGACGGTTTCTACGAGTCCAGCCGAGGAGAGGAGAGAGAGAAGTTGAGAGGAAATTTTGGTTTTATTTTTGGGAAAAGAAGGAAATGGATATTTTTTAGAAAATATAGCTTATATAGAAAATGTAAAACTACGCTTTTTGTTTTGGGTCGAGGCCAAAACGACGTCGTTTTGGTCCTCGACCATGACCCGACCCGCACCAAGGATAGGATCCGTTTTTGTTGGAGGGCTAATTCACGTTTAGCCCTCCGCTTTTGACCGGTTTCATAATCGCTTAATTCTGATTTGGCCCAAAAGTTTACCTCTTCTTTCAATTTAATCCGCCCAGATCTTGCGTTTGAGGAGGGGTTATTTTCGGTTTTGGACCCTCCTAGTTGTGCTGCATGACGATTTGCACCTTCCATCTTTGTTTTGTTTTAAAATTGGCCCCAGTTTTTGTTTTGATTCGATTTAGTCTATTTTCGCTTATCTTGGTTATTTTACCATTAAATTCATTATTTTAAATATTTGGTTACTCTTTATGTAGATTATCATCATTATAGTCATATTATTTCTGTTATTTTAATTGTCATAATTATTATTGTAATTTTCCCATACTATTAAAGCTTTATTTTAGTGGGTTTTATTAATACCGCTTTATATATATCATAGTTATTATTATTGTTTTATTTTACTACTATTATTTTTAACATGACTACTATCATTTTATCACTAATATTGTTGTTTACCATTTTTTATTTATTTTTCCATTTAATATTCTTCAAAATATTACTATTACTGCTTTTTGTTAGGTATTTCATCTTCAATTTTTTTGCCACCATTATATATAGTATTATTATTACATTTTTTTACTATTTTTATTCTAGTACTATTACTAGTATTTTCTCATTGATATAATGTTTTTCGCCAAATTGTTGTTACTATTTTATTATATTATTTATATTTTAGTTTTATATTACCCTTTTCCACATCCATTAGTTTCATTAATAATATTATCATTATCTTCTGCTTTTATTTATTACACGTTATTTGGGTTATGATAGTATTTTTTTTATTCTTTTTCTTTTTGTGTTCATTATTATTAGTCCCTATTAATCGTGTCCACATTTTCACATTTTGTCTGCTCTTTTCAAAATTATTAAAAGGATTTCGCAAAGGCAATTTTGTGTGTTTGGAAGTCCGAAAAATCGTGCCCAATCGTGCTGGGCTTCGATTTCTCGTTCGTCTTGATCACTAAATGTCCTTTAAAGATTTCGATTGTTTTGAAAAAGAGGCAATGATTCGTGTTTGGGGGTTCAAGAAATTCGTACCCAATCGTGCTGGGTTTCGATTTTCTGTTCATCTAAACAACGAGATATCCTTCACCAATTTTGTTTTATCGTATTTCTTAAAAAAGGCGATATTTCGTGTTTGGAAATCCAAAGAATCATACCCAATCGTCTTGGGTTTGGTTTTAGTTTAGCCAAATAGTGAAATACCCTTTTCAGCTTGCACTCCACGTATTTTGGAAATCATAAAATGATCTTGGGATCGAGTTTGAAGCATCGTGTCCAATCGTCTTTGGACATGATATTTCGACTTTCGAACGAGAAAGTTTTGATATCCAATACGAGTCATTTGAATATTTTTTCCTACTCCAAAATATTTTTAACTTTCGATATTAAGGACATTAATCAATCAATGCGGTACCAATTTTGGGCGCTATGAGGTGCTAACCCTTCCTCGTATGTGAATCGACTCCGAGCCCGTTTTCTAAAAACTCGTAGACCAAAATGTTTTATAAGTGGCCCAATCACACTTCAAAAAGATTGGTGGCGACTCCCGTTTTTTTCTTTTTAAAGTCGGCCCGTTTTCCAACAAAAAATGGTTTCGACAATAATTATTATATTTAAAAAATCGTTGGTGAAATGCTTCCTGTTTTAACGGTTTTAACGGTTTCATCCCACTATTTTCTCCCTACCATTTCTTCCCCTTGAAAAAATTCCAAACAAAACATATTTTCCATCTTCCCCATCTTGCTTTCATCTCAAAAATGATTGTTTATTTTTATTTTTTCAATTCATCTCATGTAAATAAATAAATATTTTCTTTTTCTTTTCCTTTTTTTTTTCTGCAAAATAAGTCATTGAAATGACCAAAAATAAGATCCAAACATGGAAATTTCTTTACGTTTTAATATTGATATCTAGCTTTTTGGATCATGTTGTATGTCAAGAAGAAGATGAAGCTAGCAGTGATAAGTTCGGAAAAAGCGCCGCCGCTACTGAAATGTTCTCTCAATACGCTTCTAGTCGATTTACTAATCTTTCATCTAGCTTGAAAGACGATATAAAGGCCAAATTCAGCTTTTGCATTACTGATGTGTACGCTCTAATTTCTCATATTTTTTGAAAAGTTTTCTTGTCCAGTCGATATTGTTGTCTTTTGAATGCTTGCCGGCTCTTCAGATTTGAATAATATCGATTTGTGCTCACGAAGCTGCGCTTAGAAAAGTAGTAGCTTATATTTAGTTGTAAATTCAGCTTTTGAATTACTAATGTCTACGTTCTAATTTCTCTAAATTTTTTTGAATTTTTTCCTTTTTTTCAATGATCCGTCACCGCAAGACGATATTGTTCTCTTTTGAATGCTTGCCGGCTCTTCAGATTCGAACAATATCGACTTGTGCTCACGAAGGTTCGCTTAGAAAAATTTGTAGTTTATTTTTAGTTGTAAATTCAGCTTTTGAATTACTGATGTGTACGTTTTGATTTCTCTGTTTTTTTCCTTCTTTTGAATGATGATCCGTCACCGCAAGTCGATATTGTTGTCTTTTGAATACTTACCGGCTCTTCAGATTCGAAGAATATCGATTTGTGCTCACGAAGCTGCGCTTAGAAATATTGTAGTTTATTTTTACTTGTAAATTCAGCTTTTGCATTACTGATGTGTACGTTCTAATTTCTCTTCTTTTTTTTTTTTTTGAAAATATTTTTTCTTTTTTCTTTTTTAATGATCCGTCACCGCAAGTCGATATTGTTGTCTTTTGAATGCTTGCCGGCTCTTCAGATTCGAACAATACCGATTTGTGCTCACGAAACTGCGCCTCGACAAGTTGTAGTTTATTTTAGTTGTAAAATTCAGCTTTTGAATTACTGATGCGTACGTTGTAATTTCTCAGTTTTTTATTTTTATTTTTTAATGATCCGTTGCCATATTGTGCTCTTTGAATGCTCGCTGCCTCCTACATTCGAACTTAGAATATCATTTGATTACTTATGAGAGAGTATTTGAGTAGTTGCTGAGAATTAAAAAGAACAATTTGTGCTCACGATAGTTATTTTTAGTTTTGAATTCTTATTTCATTGTTTTTCTTGGATTGCAGGGAAACTGATTGGAATGCAGCATTTAATTTCTCAAAAAACCCGAAATTCTTGTCCGAATGTGCCAGATCAACTAAAGGTTGAGATCAGTAATTTAAGGGTTTTTTTTTAAATGTTAAATCAATAAGATGAGATTATTGGATTTAATGAATTTTGTTTTGGGGTTCTTTTTTTTCAATAGGAGACATGATGAAACGCGTATGTACAGCAGCAGAAGTCAAATTCTACTTTAGTAGTTTCTATCAGAGTGGAGGTGAAGCAAAGAAGTCCAGTTTTTTGAAGCCTAATAAGAACTGTAATTTAACATCTTGGGTTTCTGGGTGTGAGCCTGGATGGGCTTGTAGTGCTGGTAAACAACAGAAAATTAATCTAAAAAACTCCACTGAGATACCTTACAGGGTTCAAAATTGTTCAGCTTGTTGTGAAGGATTCTTCTGCCCTCGTGGAATTACTTGTATGATACGTAAGCGTTCGTTGTTTTGCTGCTAAGAAACCAAGGAACATGATTTTTTTTTTTTTAATGCCTGCCAATATCTAAATAAAGATAGCCGATTTTGTTTTGTTTTTCATCACTGAAGCTTGTCCATTGGGTGCTTACTGTCCACTTGCGAACCTGAATACGAGTACCGGCGTATGTGACCCGTAAGTTCATTCTTGTTTTAAACATTGATCCGTTTTGATCCGTGGCTTTGTTCTGCTTTAGCATAGACTAATATCAGTAGCAGAACTCCTTTGCAGATACCGTTATCAACTACCTCCTGATAATCCAGAACATACATGTGGAGGAGCTGATACTTGGGCCGATGTTATGAGTAGCAGTGAGGTGTTCTGTTCAGGTGGATCATACTGTCCGTCTACCATCCAAAAAATTCCTTGCAGCAAGGGGTATTGATATTATCCCACAACTTTTCATACTTATTTGTTTTTCCTTGAATGCATCAATACCATCTGCTTCATACTTTCTGAAAAACCATTATTTGTTTGTTTGATTGTTTGTTCCTTCCAGGCATTACTGCAGGACAGGTTCTACATCTGAACTCTGTAAGTTTTTCCTCAAATAGTTTACTGCTAAATTGAGTCTTGTTCCTTCAAAAATAACAATGCTTTGGAGTGAAATTTACTCGATTTTCACGAGCATGGTCAATACAAAGAAACTATACCCTCTGATATATGTTCCTATGACAGTCTGACTCGTGTTACGGTTTTATCTGTCATATTCATCTGTTGTTTTCTTTTGTGTCATTTCACAAAGTGTGAAAGAGGTAACCAACCTTTTTACCAACTGAACTTTGCAGTGTGCTTCCGTTTTGCAACTTGTAATCCAAAGTCAGCAAATCAAAACATCACTGCATATGGCATCATGCTTTTTGTGAGTGAGAAGCTTACATTTTGATTATAAACAATATGGCATAACATTCATTGGAACATGTCATTCTTTTTAAAATTAAATTTTCAAAGTTCATTTGCTCTTTCTGAATGCTATCTTTATTAGTGGCTAATTTCTTCAGTGAAGTATTAACCAAAATTCAAGCCAGACACAATGGTGAAGAATTTCTGAATCTTGAATTTGCCAATGTAGGCTGGACTAGTATTCCTAATTGTCATTATATACAACTGTTCTGATCAAGTTATTGCAACTCGAGAGAAGAAAAAAGAGCTATCCAGGGAGAAGGCAGTTCAAAGTGTGAGAGAAACTGCCCAAGCACGTGAAAAATGGACTTCGGCGAAAGAAATTGCTAAGAAGCATGCAATTGGGCTGCAAACATCGTTTTCACGTACATTTTCCAGAAGAAAATCTCAAAAGCATCCAGCAAGCCACGCTAAACCTGCAGCAGCAGATGCTGCTGGATTACCACCCACTGTATCTACGGGTACATCTCAGCAGCCAAAAAAGAAGGAAAAAGGGAATCTCACAAAGATGTTACATGAAATAGAAGATAACCCTGAAAGTCATGAAGGGTTTAATATAGAAATTGAAGATAAACAAGGGAAGAAGAATCCACCAAAGGGCAAACAGTTGCATACCCAGAGCCAAATGTTCAGATATGCTTATGGTCAAATCGAGAAGGAGAAAGCTCTCCAGGAGCAGAACAAGAACTTGACCTTCTCAGGTGTGATTTCAATGGCTAATGAGGTTGATGAACTTATTAGGAAGAGGTTTACAATTGAAATTGTCTTCAAAGATTTAACCATCACTTTGAAAGGAAAAAACATACATCTAATGAGGAGCGTATCTGGGAAATTATCTCCCGGTCGGGTTTCAGCTGTTATGGGTCCATCTGGAGCTGGAAAAACAACTTTTCTTTCAGCTTTAACTGGAAAAGCTCCAGGTTGTGTCATGACTGGTTCGGTTCAAATAAATGGGAAGGATGAGCCTATCCAAGCTTATAAGAAAATAATTGGTTTTGTTCCACAAGATGATATTGTGCATGGAAACTTGACAGTGGCAGAAAATTTATGGTTCAGTGCTAGGTGCAGGTATGCCACACTTATTTCAGCCATGTAGGAGACCTTTACTTTTTCATTCATTGATGGTGTTACTTTTTTTGGTGTGGTATTTTCCACTTGCGAATTGTTGCATTACATTACATAGCATTCTACACTAAAGCAGTTTCTTGGTTTCCCCTCGTCACTAACTGGATTCCTAATTATTTTAGACTCCCTGCCGATCTGGCAAAACCAGAAAAGGTTCTAGTTGTTGAAAGAGTCATTGAGTCCTTGGGCCTGCAGGCTGTGAGGGATTCTTTAGTAGGGACAGTGGAGAAGAGAGGAATCTCAGGGGGTCAAAGGAAACGAGTAAACGTTGGGCTGGAAATGGTCATGGAACCTTCTCTTTTAATATTAGATGAACCAACATCTGGTTTAGACAGTTCATCTTCCCAATTACTACTTCGAGCTCTTCGGCGTGAAGCTCTTGAAGGTGTAAACATTTGCATGGTCGTTCACCAGCCAAGGTAAGTTTATTATCATGGCAATTATGTTAGTACGCCAATATAACTCAGTGGCTGAAATTGATGGATGCCAATTTTCTTTTGTTGCATTTCAGCTATACCTTGTACAGGATGTTTGATGATTTGATACTTCTAGCAAAGGGTGGACTTACTGTATATCATGGGCCAGTGAAGAAAGCTGAAGAGTATTTTGCTGGCCTTGGTATTAATCTACCTGATCGTGCTAATCCTCCAGACTACTTCATTGACATTTTGGAAGGTATTACAAAGCTAAACACAGGCACAGGTTTAACGGTTAAACAGCTGCCGGTAAGATGGATGCTTCATAATGGCTATTCTGTTCCCATGGATATGCTGAATTCTATTGAGGGAATGTCCGGAAAATCTGGTGAAAATTCATCACATGGGGGCAGTAGTGCTCATGCCACCGGATCGGAACAAAATTCCTTCGCTGGCGAGTTGTGGCAGGACGTGAAATGTTCTGTTGAGACAAAGAAGGACCGCTTGCAACATAATATCTTCAAGTCAGATGACTTGTCAGAAAGGACAACACCTGGTGTATTCACACAGTACAGATACTATCTTGGAAGGTAGATGTTCAAGTTCTTATGTGATATGTACCTGGATGCTTCTTTTTTCCTAAGAGATTCATGTCCGACACCTGTGTCCAACACATATCAGGACATTGGTCTCAAGGTATGGTCGTCCAAGTTTATGGCTTAAGGAAAAAAAGAAGAAAAAAGAGCATAACCATGTCGGTACATACCTTTATCCGACACACACCCTAAGTCTGGGTTACATAGCATATATATACTCATATCTCTTTCAAATTTGATTAAATAGTGAATACTCATGTTTTTTTTTAACCTGTTATAATGTCTGGATTCTTTGCAGGCTCCTAAAGCAACGGTTACGAGAAGTTAGGACACAAGTGGTAGATTATTTAATTTTATTGCTTGCTGGAATTTGCTTAGGAACACTAGCTGAAGTAAGCGATGAAACATTTGGTGCAATGGGTTATACATACACAGTTATTGGAGTTTGTAAGTTAAATTTCCCCTTTAATTCACCTTCTTAATGATTTAAACCATTTCTCACCGATCCGAAACTCGATCGCTTTCAGCTCTCCTATGCAAGATTGCAGCTTTGAGAAGCTTTGGTTTAGATAAGCTACACTACTGGAGAGAACGTTCATCCGGTATGAGCAGCCTAGCTTACTTTCTAGCTAAGGATACGATCGACCATTTCAATACTGTTATCAAGCCTTTAGTGTATCTCTCCATGTTCTACTTCTTCAACAATCCAAGATCATCCGTTTACGACAATTACTTCGTTTTAATCTGTCTGGTATATTGCGTAACCGGTATAGCCTATATACTCTCCATCCTTTTCGATCCAGGTCAAGCTCAACTGGTAAGAACTATGAATTATAATGTTAACATTACTACAAAGTATATGAATTCACCTCTCACATTTCTTTCAATACAGTGGTCGGTGCTTCTTCCAGTTGTTTTGACTCTAATAGCAACTCAAGGTGGTGACAGCAAGACTGTTGATTTTATAGGCGACTTATGCTACACTAAGTGGGCATTAGAAGCCTTTGTGGTCTCGAACGCTAAAATGTTAGTTTTACTCATTGAGAATGTTGCTCCGACCCCTTCATTTTTCTCCAAAGTTGATCAAACATTTCATTTCGGGTTTCAGGTATTCTGGAGTGTGGGTGATAACACGATGCGGTTCGCTTTTGCAATACGGATACGCTCTGAAGAATTTCGGTCGTTGTTTGGTCTTGCTTGTCCTAACCGGTATACTTACCCGTATTGTTGCTTTCTTTTGTATGGTAACCTTCCAAAAACGATAAACTCCATCATCAAGCTAACCTTACTTTCATACTGTATTTATCATTATTCCTTAGTTCATACATACGTACATACATACATACATACACACATACATATATACATTATACATATAGTAGCTTTGTGTTTTCTTTTCTCTCTTTTGTTAAAGAAACTACAGTGAGAACAGCTGAGTGGAAGCTATAGATCAGTTTTGTTTAGCTTTTTTTTAATAATAATTAAAAAAAAGAAGAAACTGCTGAGATGTGCAAAATGATTGCAGTTAGATCTTCCTTTTCTTAAAAAAAAAAAAAAATTCATTGCTTGTTTATATATGTATGATTCAATTACAATGAAAATATACTCACCACCAATTTTTGGGGGACTTGGATCAATCCCTTTTACTTTGTTTTATTTTGTTTCTGTTGTGCATTTAAGCTGAGTTTCTGCTGCTATTTCTTTGGATAATAAATAATAAATGATTTAAGATAAAACATATCTATATATATTTGTTATACTTGGGTTAATTCGCAATCCGAAGAACTAGAGCTCATTCTATGGCGCTTGCGAGTTATGGACCCGTGAGAACGAGATTCTCTAACAATCTCTTACCTCACACGCCCAACAGTGAGGTGAGCACCCACTATGAGAACCACTTCTTTGATAGGCGTATAACGGCTGTCATATGCATGTTGTATCCATCTATTATTTTAGTATGACAACTCATATCTACGAGAAAAGGACATCAGTAAATCAACAAAGGTCTCGGAGCTAATAATGAGACGATGCATGGTACCTAGGATAAGAATGAAACAAAAGAGGACAGCTAGTGACATTGGCCTTCCTCCAAAACTGTTAGTATAATAGTAAAAATTTGTACTTTTAACATCAATAGTTTATGATTCATTTCTAACTTTCCTAAAGTTATTTTCTAATTTCGTCCTTGCCTAAAAAGAATTGATTATGACCTATATAAGACTCCTACGGTTTAGAAATAAAGATCTTCTTTTTCTCTTTTCTTTAATTCTTGTTATACATCTTATGACTCTCTACCCATCAAATAATTTGTTTTCCGAATTTAGTATACCACCAATATTTAACTTCATTACAATTATTATCATTAAATAACATTAAAAAGTTACGAAAAACTAATCTTTTCTTCAAAAAGAAAAAGGTTATTGCTGCATTATTTTTCATGCATTATGTCATTAAATGTTTTTATTTCAAGAAACAAGCTTTCTTTATTATTTTCTTTTACGATTTTCGCAGATAAAATTTAAAAACTTCACCATTAATATACTAAATGATTATCTTATTTTTTTATAAAAATAATTTATTTTTCAAATACATTTTAATGGCACTTTAAAATATAATTTTCACAAAAATGTATGATATCTTCATGAGAATATTTAATCCAGCTCCATGCATAAATTTAATGCATTGTCAATCAATAATAATATAATATTTCATTGCTGGAAAATAAAAATTTATAAACAAATACTAATAAATTTATTTAAGATAAATCTAAATTTAAAATTTAAGACTCAATACAAACCCTAAACTCAAAATCCAATATAAATTTTAAGTCTAAAATCCCCAATAGTGAATGGTAGAAAATTTTTATTTCTAACAAAAAAAATCACTTAAATTTTAAGCCAACAATTAAAGCAAAATGGATTAGAATGATAGCTTTGCATGAATTTATATAAAAATTATGGAAATTAACATATCTCAAATAGTAATTTGTATAACCTCAAAGTAATCCTTAAATAGATCCCAATATTGTAAGCAACGTTAATGGCTTCTTTTTGCATGATGTCCCATTCACATACCAACAGACGGTTAGTCCTCCCCAATACCTTTAAACCAACCTTCACCCATTGAAAGCTCCTCACCATCTTCAATTCTTCATATTAATATGTTGTCAAATATATACAGCAACAACAAAAGAACCCAACAACCTCAACACTCTTCCTTTAGTTTTAAGCTTTGGGGGTCTCTTCTTTTTTTTTTTAAATGTTTCAACCATGGCATTTGATGGTGGGGTGGGTTTCAAGTTATTCATGGACAGCCAAGCTGATTTGTCATTGGAGATTGTAAGTTCTGAAAAACCATATAATGTCTATGGTGCCTTCTGGTTTTTGGCTATGGGGTTCTTTTTTTATATATGTCAATTTTTTTTTTTTATTATAAATTCTAGAGGAAGAAGAAGCCTAGTGGATTGCAAAAGAGAGAGGCACTTGAAAAAGAGGTATATATCCTTTTATTACGAGTACCGTGCATTTGTAAGAATGAAGATGTGTATATATATGTTTTTTAACCATTGATGTTAGAAGTAATTGATGTGTATATGTGTATATATACTCTTTATATATTAAATCAAAAAGCAAATTAGTTCTTTCTGTTAAAAAATTCATCAGATAATTACATGTGATGTGTCACGTGTACTTCATGCTGATGTAAAGGGACCGATTTTAAAAATAGAAATGAATATATAAAATTTTTAATGCAAGGACCGATTTGCCTTCTGATATTACGTAAAAGGATTAATTTATCTTTTTTTTTTAATAGAGAACAAAATGTAATATGATTCGTAATAAAAATGGTATTTTCATTATCTATAGGTTTAAAGATGATTATATGTTATATTTTTTGAATTCATTATTATATATAGGTTTCCATGCTTCAAAATATGCTAAATCAAGAAGAAAAAATGCATGAGATTCTCACACAATTTCAGCTTCAAGAGGATGGCTCTTCTATCTCTATCCCAGATTTCCTCCCTCCAAAAGTAAGCCTTTTCTCTCTCATTTTATTCTCTATACATACATACATACAGCAAGCATATGCATATATATATATATATATATATATGGAACCAGCATATCTTAGGATCACTAGAAGATATTGGGTTTCTACCCCAAATTCCTTGTCACATTATTCGGATTCTTTATTTTCTTTAATTTATTCTCAGTTTAAAGATCAAACATACTCGTGTACGATACATATTCAACAGTGTTATGGACAAAAAATAACAGTGACTAACCATGCACTTGTGTTATATATCCATATTGTTTGAATATTGTAGATGAAGGAGCTATTAACAGAGCTGGCTATGGTAGAAAGTGAGATAGCTCATTTAGAAACCCAAATAAGCCAACTTAAACATGGTCTAAACCAAGAACATGAAGTCATCATCACAAAGGAAAAGACACCATCAAAGCAAAAGAATCCCATAATGCAAGATAAACAAGAAAATATGGTTTTTGAGACCAAGGCTTTGCATTTCATTAGTAAAGCTATTAAAGGTGATTATACTCTTAGTGACTTCATGAGCCTAAATGAGACAATGGGGAATTCAGGAGCACTATTCCAAGAGAAGAGCCCGAAGAAAAGTGGTTACTTCAAGGTAAGGCTTCTTACACATGAAGGTGTTTTAATGGAGTTTTGTATATAATCATGAATCCTTTTTGTTTGAGTTAACTCCACCAAACATTCAAATTATGTAACATAAGATTTTACATGTCACTTAATGGTTAAATTAACTGTTTCAATAATGGAAAGATCTAATTGATATAACATCGATAGTTTGGAGATATAATCATAACGTTCAAAAGTTAAGGGACCAATTTAGAATTAAGCCATAATTGGAAGATATCTTATGCAATTAACCTTTTTGTTCATTTTTCAGACAAGGGACAGTATTGTAGAGGCCAACTTGAACCTACCACCAAAATCACCATCTAGCGCACTGATTGTAGAAAAGAATAGCCATAATTGGCATCCCAACAAGTTATCAGAGAACATCATGAAATGTTTGCACTTCATTTTTGTGAGGTTACTTAGAACATCAAGAGCAATGGAGCTAGAGAAGTCAAGCAATGTTACTAGGTCTATGAACACTCCATTGAGCTCAAGAAGCTTAAGGGTAGAAAATACCTTGAATCCCATATCAAATCCACAAAAGAAATTAAGGCAACAAGATCCCTATGGTATTTTCAATATGGAAGGGTCTATTCCAAGGGACATTGGTCCTTATAAGAACCTTGCCATATTCACATCAAGCTCTATGGACCCGAAATGTATTTCGAGTTCGAGTTCTATTTCTTTGCTTAAAAAGCTAAGGTAATATTACTTGGACTCGAGTCTGAGTGTTTAAATGTGTGTTTTTGTTTACACAAATTCTGATATTGTTTTTTCATCTCCAGGGTCTTGATGAGCAATCTTCAGAAAGTGGATTTAAGGACATTAACTTACCAGCAGAAATTAGCATTTTGGATCAACATGTACAATGCCTGTATTATGCATGTATAGTATGGAAATGAAGCTTCCTTTTATTTATCAGTAAAAGTATCATAGAGACCCTTGTGAGATTGTATTTTACCCCTTTTACGTGCCATGTGTACCTCCAATATAGGAACTAATAAAGGAACTAATTTGCCTATAGGGATATCTCCAATATGGTCTACCTGATACTTCTGAAGATCTTCTGGCTATGACGAACAAGGTACATCTTCCAATTTAGTTTCCTGGGGTGTTAAAAGTAGTGTTATCCCACATCGGTTAAGTAATAATGTCTTATCGAATTTCAGGCAACTCTCGATGTCGGAGGCAACAAAATAAGTGCTCAAGCAATGGAACATCACATTTTGAGGAAACAATCAACAGGTTCAAAGATACAAGAGGTAATTTTTTTAGTACTGTCCCTATACATATGTAAGTTCTGGTTTTTGGCTATATCCTAAAACAAGTCATATCCAAAGGGTAGTGACAAAGAAGACGACCGAGATGCCACCATTCGGAAGCTTTATGGACTTGAATTAACCGACCGAAACGTCACGTTCGCTCTATGTTGCGGAGCTCGATCTTCACCGGCAGTAAGTTCCATAGCAAAAATCTACCTATAACCTTAAGCAAACTATATATGAAAATAAATTACTAAATCCTAGTATTAGGACTCAACCTTTAAGGGCCTAATTTTTAAAAAAAATCTCAAATAAAATTTTTTATGCACTTTAACCCAATTTTGTAATAAAAATTAGGTGAATACTGACGTTTAAGAGTCCCTTATTTGAGCAATACTTCAGAAAAAGTTTGAGCAACCCTAAAAGGTAAGGCCCCAATTCGAGGATTTAGCCAAAATAAATCAATGAGTTACCCTTTTTTTTCAGGTGAGAATATACACCGGTGATGGAGTTTCAACTGAGTTAGAGAAATCAAAACAGGAGTACTTGCAAGCATCAATAATGGTGAGCAATACAAAAAAGATTGCATTCCCAGAACTGTTGCTGAACAACATGTTTGATTTTGCTGTGGATATGAACTCATTGGTTCAATGGGTTTGCCAACAATTACCCACTTCTGGCTCGCTAAGGAAATCAATGGTGGATTGTTATAGGAACCATAATGCTGGCAAAACATCATCATCCATTAGTGTTGAGAAAATACCATATGACTTTGAATTCCAATATCTGCTAGCTATGTAAACAAAATTTTCTTTTCGTTTGTTTGGCATTAAAGAAAATATGAGATTATTTATTTGAGAAAATTTAAGCTTCTTGTTGACGCCATTGTTATGGTGACCATAGCTTTTTGGCCTCTGCTTCTTTTTCTTTCCCTTTATCTCGCAATTTAAGACATTAAACGAAGCCCCCCACGTGTGTAAAGTCTTTAGACTTTGAAATAGCCAAGCCCTTTTAAGTCTCCCTTTTGATTAGTTCTTAACTTCTACGATTCCTACCTAATTATAAAAAATTATAAAATAATCCTTAAACTATTAATAAATAATTTTTTTAGTCACTCAACTATTTAATTTTATTAGAATATGTATTACTTATTTAGATATTTAAATATTTAAAAATATTAAAAATCTTGAAATTAATTTTTATGGATATAAATACTTAACATATAGTAATATTTAATTCGAATACCAATTAAATAATAATAATAATAAACCTCAAATAAATTATTTGATAATAAAGGAATTCATATTTTGATTCCCCTACACAATTATTGAAGCCCTCGTTTCACACGTAATGCACGAGACTATTTCAATAGCTACGACAAGTCTACAGCAGCCAGCATATGCCGAAATGTAATATAAATATATGAATATCTTAATATTTATAAAATAAATTATTGATCTAAATATAAACTAATTCATAAAAAATTTGATTGCTTTCATTTTTTTGGTATTGAGAAAAGAAAATTACGGTAAAAGTATCATGGAGTTTTTGTATATTAGATTGTATTTTGTGTTATTTATTCGAAAAATTAGTAAATTAATTCATATATATTAGATCAAATAATAAACTGATCATTCTGTTAAAAATTATGTCTATACTATTAAAAATTGGCCCCTATATTTCAGTACACTATGTGTAATTATTTGATTATTTCGTCCGCTATTCTAATTTTTAACAGTGAAAATGAATAAAAATTTTAATAGAAAAGATCGATGTACTCTTTGATTTGATGTACGTAGATTAATTTGTCATTTTTTGAGTAAAAGAAGATAAAATGTAATTTAATCCTTAATAATAATAAAATTTATTAAAATTTTAAAAATTAACTGAAATTACGTATTTCCAATAAATTAATCACAAAAATTACAGTAATTATGTTAAGACTTTTTGTTGTTGTTGTTGAATACAGGAAAAAATAATTTAAAAAATGGTAATTTTGCACTTGTGTCAAAATCAACAAAGAAATACAAATTAGAATTAAACTAATAAAGCCGCCATTTTACCAGCTCATCTCATCTGGGCGCCAATGAGACAGAAATGCCTGTCGGAATATTTACATTATCCGACCACTTTTTAGATTCCAAGTAAAGTTTCGAAATTTTCCCTGCCACGCGTCCCATATCTGGCCGTTTATCTGGATCCACGTGTACGCAATCCAACGCTAGACGTATCAACCTCTGCGCCACGTCGACCGGAAATGAATCGTTCAACCGTCTATCAATCCACCTCCTCAGCCCATCACTTCCCTCCGCCGTCGCTGCCTCCGCAGTATCAATCAAAGACGTTCGTACGAAATTACCTGTCTTTTTATCGAACCTGTATTTTAACGCCTCCTCACCTGAAAACAGCTCCAAAATCACCACTCCGAAGGAGAAGACATCGGATTTCTGCGTCGCGACGCCGCTAGATCTGAACTCCGGTGACATGTAACCTCTTACGCCTTCGAATTGTCTATCTCCGCTATCAGATCTCTTCAATTCCTTAAACTCGTGGCGTTAGCTTCTTCCGTTATTTCTTCGATTTCCGTTTCGCGTTTCGAGGTATCAGTTTCCACCGCTACTTCCTCTTCCGTTTCGCCGCAAAGCTGTGCGGTTCCAAAATGGCAAATCTTTGCGTTGTAAGAGGGCTCCGTAACGATAATGCTGCTGCTTTTAATGTGATTATGAACTATACTGAGATTCAATCCGGTTTTGTTATGAACATAATCAATGCCGTGAGCGAGATCAGTAGCAATCTGCATTCTTGACATCCAATTCGAAAGAACAGTAAAGCTTGGATTTCTAGGGTTTCTCAAACAATCAACAAGATTCGATCCTTCGACGAACTCATAAACAAGGTAAATATGATCTCCGGAAACGGAAGCACCAAGGAGTTTAATTATGCTCATGTGATGGCTTCTACAAATGACGGATAATCGTTCTTTTAGCTGAGACGTTTGAATTTTGTGGCGGAACTTGCGCTGGAAAACAACGGTGTCACGGCCGCGGAGGTTGCAACGCCAACAAGCGGCGGTGGAGGCGGAAGAGGAGGAAGAGGAGGAAGAGTACCGTTTGGCTAGGAAATTGTTAGTGGCAGCTCTGATTTCACTTATGTGATAGATGTGAGGGTTTTCAGGGAGGGATTCACGGAGGCTTGAAAGTGAAGTACGGCTTGAAATTGATGTTCCGGTCCCAGATGACGTCGCTTTGGTGTATGATTGAGAGGAAGTGTAAATGTCGCTGGTGGGATTAGAAGAGGAAGGAATCGCGGAATGACTCAGGCTACTTGACTGAGTTCCACGGGAGTGACTCGGGGAGTTCGTTCAGATCTGGACAAAACAGGTCGAGGTTCCGACGCGTCGGTTGCCTTTTTGGTTTTGCACATAGAATTGAAGGAAGAGGACCAAATTGAAAAAAAAATGAAAAAATGGATGAGTTTGGGGTTAATTAGTCGGAAATATGAACAAAGAAAACGTAGCGAAACAGGCGATAATTATTTGTTATAGAGGGGCGCCGACCTGAACCTGCGCAAGTGGGAACACCCTCTGTTTCTCCCCTGTAGGAAACTTGTGGAAAATTCTTGGTTTAGTCCTTTTAAATATGATTTTTTTAAAACAATTATTTAAAAGTTTAGAAATTGATGTAACATGAAGACGAAATACAACGCGTTTGTCCTGTTACGCCGAAAGAAAGGGACTGACCTAAGCATGTTGGACCTTTTCTTCTTCGGGAGATTAAAACAGTTATCATTAGACTGAAAAATAATTATTTATTTCATATATTATTTTAATATTGAAATTTCAGTTAAATTTTATTATTTTTAAAATATTATATAAAATATCATCTCATTTTATTATTTCTGCATGATACTCGACGAAACATCGTGTTATTTTAATTAATAAATTTAATAATTATTATTTTGAATTAAGATTAAAATTTAAATTTAAAAATATAAAAATTAAAAATGATTGAATTGAAAATATATGTTAAACTTATAATTTACGCATAGTATCAGATTAACAGTAGAATTTTGACTTAATAGATTTAATTGGTACCATTTGAGTCATGTTTAAAATTGATAGAGTTTAAAATATATGGGACTAAACTCACAATTTAGCATAGATTTGAACAAAATTATTGATTACTATTTAATGGAAATAATTATTAAAATATTAAAATTTTAAGTATAACTGCGCACATGATAATTTTTGTGTACGTTATGCTATTTTTTTAATTTTATGAAAATTTTATATTATATATATTATTTTATAAATTTTAAATTATTTATTAATGTAACATAAAAGATAAATAATGTTGTATCATTGTGAAGTGCATGTGGATTATCATTTAAATTTCCACAACAATGTCGATTATGCCTTTATAAATGTAATATTAAGAGATTAGAAGAAATAATAATAAAATTTAAATTCATATCGTTTAACCACTCCTCATTTTCTATGTAAGCTCACACAGTAGAGTGAACTCACAGATTGGGATATTTTCAGAACATATAACTTGAACACACTTTTTACAGTATCTGCAAAAACTGTTAGAATGTGTTAATTTAAATATGGGTGTGGAATGATGACTTGTTAGAAAGTCAAAAATTTGGACAAAAACAAGAAAGCTTGTTCTTTGCGGCTGCCATTTTTGATGTCTTTCCATAATTTTGCTCTTAATCTAAGCAACAATTGTGGTATAAAACAACCTAGTTGACATTATTTTACGACTTTCTTTGAGTGGAAAAGGAAAAAAAAAAAAAACATGTATGCACAATTGGCTAAATTATACTTAAGTTCTTTAAACATATATATGCATTAATTAGTATTCTTGAATTGTAAATTTCAAACTCCACCTCCGGCAGCAGCCCCAACAGCCTCCACCACTAGCGCTGCCCTCAACTCCCCGTGCAAAACTCGAAGTTCATCTCATCCTCCCCCAAATGCCCCATGGCTGAAACCTTCTATCAGATAATCGGAGTCCAGCACCACGTGAAGTGCCATTCGCCGAGGTGAATGCTTGTAGCTTACTCGCAATTTGGTCAGAAATTTTCACTCAGTTATATATAAAAATGATTCAAATACTCATTTTAATTGATTTTTTCAAGAAATCTACATCAATGAGGCAATAAAATTAATGACCTAAATCGAAGTATGTTCATACTCTTAATAAAATAAACCATACGGATGAATATTCCTACATTTTCATGGGTGTTTTAAAAAAGGTTTAATGTTTTATTTCGGTATCTATTGACCATAATTAAATGAAGCCTTTGACCCTGGACCAGGTGACATTAACGATCCCTAGATATTTTTATTCAACCTTAAAAGACAGCTATACCCTAATTTCCTACTGCAATATCGGAACCCTAGCTCCATCAACTATATTGTTCTTATAAGGTGTCTTTAATACATGCATCAGTATCATATGGAAGAGGTGCTGTTGGTGGTGGTGGCCGAAAGATTGGAGCCCTAAACGATGGAGGAGCCGGTCATCGAAACATCTACCTCGTAAGACAGATAAGCCGACCAGAGCAGTCATTTGGGTTCTGGCATGGTTCATTGCAGTTGGAGACAGCGTTTGAGAACAAAACATGAGACAAGACAATTATGGTAATGAACATTAAAGAAAAGAAACTACGAAATAGGTTTGCCATGTTTCTTTGTTTAATGTTACTTCTCTTGTTATATCCATCTGTTTCCAAGTGCTGCTATTTTTATTGTAAATTAATTGCAATTTGCAGTCAACTATAACAGGGTTGGCAAAAATATATAGGGTTGGCAAATCTGATAAGGTTTCTTTAATACATACAAGGAGTAACTCACTTACACAGGTTTACACTTATTTCTATCTTTTCGTATGATTAATATTTTAACATTGTATGGATGCTGTAGAGACGTGTGATCACATTTTCTTTTAGTGCAATTTTTCAAAGAAGGTGTGTTAGTCAATTTTACGCGTTTGCTCTATTTATAGGGCTCAGGGTAGCGAAGCTAGAAGAATTTTTAGGGGGGCGGATAAAATTTTAATTTTTTATAGTTTATATTTTTATAATTTTAGGGGCCAAAGTGTAATTTTAACTTTACTAATTTAAAATTTTTAAAAAATTTTAAGGGCTAAAATTATAATTTTACATTTTAGGGGGCCGAGGCCCATGCTAGCCCCTCTAGCTACGCCCCTGATAGGGCTGTGAGAACTTGAAGACAAGCGATATCGAAACTTCTATACTCAAGCTTGCTTGGAGTGCATATTTGTATGTGATATAGAGACAAAAGAACAAGATGTATTTTGGTACCTCTTTCCTGACTAAAGATGCTATTTTGGTGCAGATTAAAGAGCTTGTGCGAGCTCGTTTAAGAGGAAAACCACCTACTAAAACTTATCCTGTTAATGCTTCACTTTGTGTTTGTATAGCATAAAGTTATCGTATAGTGTTTTTTTTATTCTTTTGTAGCAATTAATTGTATTATTGGATTAATGGATTTCATAAAAATATTTAACAATCGAATTTATCGATGTGATTATATTTTTCATACATGTAATTTTTCAACCTGATGGGATATTTACATTATATTGATTTAAAATACTATATACATTAATATTTCCATTATATTGCAATTTTACAAATAAAAAAAGTCAATTATAATGGAATTTGCATAAACTAGACCTTTTACTTTAAAATTTTATTTAATTATGAGTTTTTTTTTTTTTACAAAACTTGAAGACTTAGTACTTTTACTTTAAAATGTTATCATTTGTTCCGTAATTTATAAAAATTAAAGAGTTAGTTAAATTAAGTAACATTGTTAAACTTTATCATTAATAATTATGAAAATATAGATGTTTTAAGTAAATTTATACCACACATTCTAATGTTTGTATGATTGTACATATTATAGTTTTCTCGAGATTCCCAAAATATTAAGGATAAATTTATCGAAATAGTCACTTTTGTTTGTCTCAGGTTACATTTTAGTCACTTACGTTTGAAATGTTACGTTTTACTCACTTATATTATCGTGTTGCAACATTCTAGTCAATAAACGTTAATTATCGTTAACGGTGTAACAGTAAGCTGATGTGGTATGTTAAATTATCATTTCAAACAAAAATTTTAGGTTAAATTATATAATTGGTCCCTATATTTTTTTTTATTTTGAGCAATTTTTTCTTTTATGTTCTGTGAACTTTCCTTTCTTTTTTTTTCTATTCTCTTCTCCTTCTCCTTCTCCTTCTGTTTTCCTCGCTCCCTTCTCCATTTCTTATAACATAGTTTTTCTATGTTTTCCATTTGTTAAAACTAGTCCCTATACTTTTATTTTTTTGAACAATTTAAATTGAGAAGATCAATCAAACAGAGGGAGAATGATCGTTGTTTTGTCGAGTTTTAAAATTTATAAAGAGAATGATAGAACCTAGAAACTAACTCTGACAACGACTTAAGGCAAGTGTACCTATCGAATAGTAGTATAGCTTAGGCAAGACCGGATTGTCGAACCCAAAGGAACTAAAAGTACTAATACTAACTTTCTTTTTATTATTTAGCCTAAAATAAGTGAAGTTGCTTTAATCTAAATTAACGACTACTTAAACTAAAGATGCAAAAGCAGAAAGAATGAATTGGGAAATAACTTGAAGAGAAACTTAGTTGATCACGACGATACCCTTAGGAAGAATCCACCTAGACTTCGCTTGTTATTTAACATTGAACCATACGATTTATTCACTTAGTTTGATCCGTAAGACTCCCTAACGTATATTAAACCATCTCTCGAGGCAAATAACGTCTAACCTTAGGTTAATTAACGGAAATCTCTTTCTCGAATAATAACCCCCTAGAATAGCAGTAAATCGATCTATGGACTCCCATATTAAGTTTCACCCTAATCCGGCAAAATCTCGTCACCCTATCTCTAGGCATGCGACCAACTCCGCTTAATTATGCTAGATCTACTCTTAAGCAGGGTCTATTCTTCCTCCACCTAAGCACATCAGATTTGGATTAAGCATGCATAATTAAGAACAAACTAAGTATTTATCATATAATTTAGAAATCAATAACAAGATTCATCTAGGTTTCATCCACTTCAGGTATCTGAAGGGTTTAGTTCATAACGAATAAAGAAAGGTATCTGAAGGGTTTAGTTCATAACGAATAACGAATAAAGAAAACATCTCAAGAGAAAAGATAAAATAAAACATAAGAAATCCCTAAAACCCTCTGAAGGAATTGAAGGAGAAATCCGCCGTCTTGAGTAGAATTCCGGCTCCTTGAGATGGATCAACTGGCTATCTTCGAGTAACTCCCACAATTACGCTTCTAGCTCGGCTTTAGCCTCACTAACCGCCCCACAAAAGCCTCGCGGAAGGCTTCGCTTAACTCGAACGCCCCCAAAGGTTGGCCTCTGGGTATTTATATAGGCTTTGAGATGCCTTACTTGGCCTCTAAGTATCTTAATTCAAGTATAATTCCTACTCGGGTGTTTGAATAGGCTTTGGAATGTTTCTTTGCCTTCAAGTATCCAAATCCGAGTGAAATTCCTCTTGGCTACGGCAGGGACACTCCCATGGCACACGCCCGTGTAAATCTTTTTAGGCCGTGTCTCGATTCTGTCGATTGGGGCACGGCCGTGTAAATGTGGCATGGCCGTGTCTTAGTTAATTGTCGAGGCACGATCGTGTGGCTTGAAGTCCAGGCCGTGTCGATTTCCACTTTGGTCCAAATTGGCCCGTTTTAAGTCTGTTTCTTGTTCTTTTCGTACTCGGGTGCTTTCCTGAGTAAAAACATGAAAAGAAAGGATTAAGAGCACCTTTTTACATAAATTAAGGGCTAAATCATCTAAAAGCATACTAAATGTGGGCCTAAAATATGTTACTTTTACGGTTTATCATAGAAGCAGAAGAGAATGGAAAATAAATAAGAAAAAAAAGTTAAAAAAACATAAAAGAAAAAAAATTAAATTGCTCAAAACAAAAAAAAATATGGGGACCAATTATATAATTCAACCTAAATTTTTTGTTTGAAATGATGATTTAACATGCCATGTCAGCTTACCTTTAACGGCAATTAACGGCTCAGGTTTTGAGAAAATTTTGGACTCATATTTCAAGTAGAATGACACTTGAGCAAGAATAAAATATGTAAATAATTTATATTTTAAAAATTATTTTATACAAGAATAATAGTATTTTAATTTTAGAATATATATATATATATATCTTTTTAAAATATACTTATATGTTATTTTGGTGATATCATTTAAATAATCTAAAAAATTTATTGACGAGTAATAATTTTCTTATACATTTTAACTACTAAACAATTAACTAAATTACATAGTATATATTATAAAGGGACAAATTTCAATACTATACATAAACTTTGGTTTAATGTGTAATTTTGTCCATGAACTTTGATTTTGTGCAATTTTATACATGAAATTTTGATTAAATTCAATTCTCATAAATTATTAACACAATTATTGATATAGCTAGCATCATTTTAAGTTTATATATTGCATACACAAATAATTATATTTATCCAATATTATAAAAAATTTGATATATATAATTGAATGAAAATTAAAGTTTCATATATATATTTGAACCACAATCAAAGTTTATGTAACAAATTGCATATTGAATCGAATTTTATGTATAATTTTGAGATTTGTTCCAAAATTATTTATACTAAATTTAACTAAATTACATAGTATTTATTATTAACTAATGAGAACAAAAAAATATTTACACAAGGGTGTAATTATTTCCCTAGTAATTACACTTTTATTCAATTACTCTATAATGTCCAAATGCATCCAAGGGCAGCAGCAAGGGCTAGCAGCGGCCCTGGCCCTTTAAAATGAGAAATTCAAAATTCTCCCTTTAAAATTTATAAAATTGTAAATTAGTAATTGATAAAATTATACTTTGGCCAGGGGGCTGGGAATGGAAAATTTTCCATTTAGGCCATTTGTGATTTATAAAATTTTAAATTAGTAATGGTAAATTTACACTTATTTAAAAAATAAAAATTTAATTTAATTTTTAAAAATTATAAAAATATAGACTATTAAAATGGTGAAATTGAATTTTTACTTTTGTAAAAATATACAATTTAATTTCATTTCAAAAAAAAAATTAAAGCTTCACTTCGACTTTGGCACCCCAAAAATGATAAAATTTTGATTTAATTCTTTAAAAACTATAAAAATATAAACTTATACGACTTAATTCTACCCAAAAGAAATCTAACTTTTCCCTAAGGCACCACTAATGCAAGTTAGGCAAAATGTTGTTTGAAACATATGTAATTGGTAGAATTTGGTAATTTTTTTTAATTTCAATTTGTGGGAAATTTTAATTTTTGTCGTTTTATACCGTGATATGAGCCACAAGTAGATTTATAGACCTCTAATTACATGCATAAAAGTTGATTATAATTTATGTTAAGCTCTTAAACACCCTAAAATGTACCTTAATTAATGGTTGTTAATATCCACCCAACTCAAAACCTAGCTATGCATAGCCCACTATAAAAGCCTCTAATTTGAGGCTTAACTAAAATTTAAGAGTCTTAAGACCAACCTATTTTAATAAGTTTGATTAGCAAGCTCCAAGCAACAAATCGGCAATCAATACGATGGATCAATATCCATTGACAAGTAGAAGAACATACCTTAGATCCAAGTCAATCTGACGAACAGTGCTAGAGATCAAAAAAGAAGGCTATTTAGATTTTGGTTCGTAGATTTGTGACATTCAAACATGTTTTATGAAAAAACTGAATTGTACAAGAGAAGAGGAATGGGAAATTTTGATTGGTTCAGGCAATGCAAACAGAGAAGGCTATACAATAGCGATTTTAACAACCTAATGACTTGAATGAAAACTTTTGAATAGTTCAATAACCATTTTGTAACTTTTTAAGTTTAATGATCAAAATGTAAATTTACTAATAGTACTAGTTTAGTAACCTTGGGTGTAGTTTATATATATAATAGGTTGAATGCTCAAATTAGGGCACAACTTTTAAGGGGTTACAATAATAAGGGAAGAGGTGGAGCTAAGAAATTTGGGTTGTGGGGTTAAATTTTGAAAAATTAAAACGTTTATAAAAATCATATAATCTAATGTATAATATTAATCATTGATGGACCAATGCATACTATCATTAAACGTAAGACTATTACAAAACTATAAAAGTTATTTACAAAGTTGTAATTGTTAGGTTGATAATGTCCTTTTTGCAAGTATGTCCTTCCTATATTATCTCTATCATTTGGATAAAATATGTAATCTTAGTTCTCAATCCCAAATTGGTTGTAAGATTTTCAAGGCTAAACTCTATTTTTTGAGTTGGATTCTCGATAATCATACTAGCAACAAAAATTTATAAATAAAAATGTTAAACTTCTAATCCACATTCACAAATTTAAGATTATAGAGACAATTAATCCCAATTTCTTTAAGGATTTGTATTAATCAATTAGAAAAAATTATTAACCATCAAAATATTAAAAATCTCATAAAAAATTTCTCTTTTTTGAGGAGAAGAATTTCTAGGTTGCAGAGACAAAGATGTTGTAACACCCCTAACCCATATTCGTCGTCGGAACAGGGTTACGGAGTATTACCAGAGTTTACAGTTCAATTACAATTAATTTATGTCATTTACTATTCATTTACAAAAATCAATGACAATCAATCATAACATCCCATATATGGGTCATCGAGTCCCAAAATACATATTAGAATCGAGTCGGGACTAAACTGGAATCACATAAAATTTTTCACAAAATCTCAAAATTTTTCTTAGGTGCAGAGGACACACACCCATGTGGCCAGGCCGTGTGGCTCACACGGTCAATGACACGTCTGTGTTTCAGGTCGTGTTCAAATTAAGGTAGCTACTGACTTGGGTCACATGGCCAGTCACACGCCCGTGTCTCTGCCCGTATGACCAATTCTAAGCATTCTGTTTCTAAATTTTTAAGATACAGGGGACACACGGGGCCAAACCACATGCCCGTGCGTATGGCCATGTGTCACACACAGTTGAGACACATGCCCATGTGTCTGCCTGTGTGGACAAAATAAGGTTATTTTCCAAGCCTTATTTCTCACCATTTTTACCTTGCACCTACATCAACACTTCAATATATTCAACAATCAATTCAAAGGATATAAATCAAACTAATATTCAAGTTTTATACATGACATGTTTGCCCACACTTTCAAGTACGTATTCATCTTAATCTTTCCTAATCATATATTTACCCAAGTGTGATTATATCTAAGTTACTTGTAACAGACAGAATTTGACCCTAATCGAAACGGTGGTTTCGGGACCACGAATCCGAGTCTCGAGAAATATTTAAATACTATATTTCGTGTTTATTATAAGTGAATTAATGTCTGTGAAAGTTTCATAGAAAAATTCAATCGCTTGTGTGTTCAATTTAACAAAAGGACTAAATCGCGTAAAGCGTAAAAGTTGCATGCTATAGTGAAAAGTACCTATTTGATGATGGCTTTTAAAGTGGGGCATTAAAAGGAAATTAGCCCATTTTAAGTTAGTGGGTGGCATTTGTCATAACTAACCTTAGGATATATGTTAAGAAATTATATGTTAAAAGGTTAAATAAGTAATTAGTTAAATAACTTATTATATGTTAAAATAACATAAAACAAAGCCATCATCTTTTCACTTTTCATAGCTGAATGTTGAAGGAAGAAATAAGCTTTGGAGTTCTTTGATTTTCGGCACTTCTAGGCTAAAATTCAAGGTTAGTTTGATTTGATTTTTGTTAATTTTTATGTTTTGAGATCGTTGCTTGATCAAGAGTTGACCCATGTTAGAATTTTTAGATTTGAGCATGTTTAATATTTGGATCTGGTTAAATGTTGATGTTTTATGATGTTTGATGGAAAAATATTAAAGTTATGTTAGAAATCTACAAGTTTTGAAATGAAAATTTTAGTTATTTTGAATGAATTGGGCTAAATTGCAAAAATAAAAATTTAGAGGGACTTATTTGCAAAATAAATGAAATAAATGGACTTGTATAGTCCCTAGGAGTATTCGGCCCTGAACTATTATTGTGAAATTTGGTATATTTTGTGTTTTATGTAAATAGGACTAAATAGTAAAAATGTGAAATATTGGGGGTAAAATGGTAAATTGTCCATTGATGTGTTTTGGGATTAAATTGTAATGAAATGCACTTGAATGAGGTTATTTTGATATGTCTAGATCAAGAACAAAGAAAATCGATTTGAATCGGGGAAAGACGAAGGTTTCGAATAGCGGTTTAAGTTAAGTCATCCGTTGTTAATCGAGGTAAGTCCTTAAGCAAATATCTATTAAAGAGTTAATTGTGAATATATTAAATAATGATATTTGATAATCTTGAGTATAAAACTATGAGTTAGCCGAACGTAAAAGTGTTGAATTGGATTGAATATACATTTTGTAAATGTGATATGAATAATTGTATTTGATATGATATGAGAAAGTAATATGAGATATATAATGTGTTGGTGAAATTAGTATTTAAATATGTGTATTGAAAGATTGGATTAATTATGTGGTTATTTCGGGCTTTAAGCCTAGTAGGCCTCGTGCCGGTGTTATTTATCGGGATAAATGCCTAGCAGGCTTAGTGCCGATGACATATTCAGGCTTCGTGCCTAGCAGGCTTAGTGCCGGTGATATATTCAGGCTTCGTGCCTAGCAGGCTTAGTGCCGGTGATATATTCAGGCTTCGTGCCTAGTAGGCTTAGTGCCGGTGATATATTCGGGCTTCGTGCCTAGCAGGCTTAATGCCGGTGATACTTTAAAACGAAGAAACCATAAATTGATCGAGGTGTAACATAGTGAATCTATTGAGTTAAAAACTCAGGTAAGCTTAAGTCTCATTGAATTAATCAGAAATAAGGTAAGTTGTGATTAATGTTACTTGAGTTGAAATATTATGTTAAGAATGGTGTTATATGTGATTGAGCTTATTGATCGATGTGTATGAATGGTATAAGATAGAATTTGAGCTTAAATGTACTATTTTGGGAGGTTCTACATAAGTAGAAATGCTAAGAGTGAAAAGACTTTGAATGTGATAATATAGTTGATATGAATGTTGTACCTATGTGACTTGGAGCATGTGATTCATGTAATATATGTTTATACTATGGTTCGATGAGTTACGTAATTATGGTAATGAAGTGTAAATGCTTAGGTTAATGAACTGTTAGTATTCTACCTCGCATAAATTTATTTATGGAAATATTTATATTCAATGTCATAAGTTTAAAGAATAAAATGTTTAAGGGTTTAAGTGTTACATTATTATTTGCTTGAGACTTACTAAGCTAGTAAGCTTATTCTGTGGTTCAATGTTCTGCTTTATAGATTTTGGTCTCGCTACGGCCTCGGAAATCGTCAAGAAAGTCAACCACACTATCGACTCATATTGGTACTTTTAAAGTTTGGACGTAAAACTTAAGGCATGTATAGGCTAGTTTAATGCTTAAATGATAATTTGAATTGTATAAATAAGCCATGCGAAAATGGCTTGGATTTATTGCAAATGATCTAATGTTTGAGTAATTTTAGTTATAGAATGTGTGCATGTTCTACTTAGTCATAAGTTTGATAGTGATATAAAGTCATGTTAGGTTTATATATATTGTAATTAGTCTTTTGGTAAGATGATAGTTGTAGTGTTTGAATATGCTTGAGTTATGGTTGATAAATACTTATTAATGAAATGCATAATGTAAGATACAAATCAACTTAGAAATTATTTTAAATCTTGGATGGTATATTCTGCTAAGTGATGAAATTATAGGTATAGTATTTTGATTGACACTTTCGAACATGGTTTACATATGTGTATGTATATTAAGTTTAAATTTAGATGTTTTGGTCTATAGAAGGCATAATTTGTATATAGGTTTGATTATGTTCTTCTAATTGATTTGTTCTATATTATGTTTGGAATGTATAATATTGGTATATTATGAATTAATAAGCAAAACTCTTAATAAATATGTATAAATATATATATATTTTGGCTTTTGATAATTGCTAAATTGCTGAGTAGGTTAATAAAGAACATGTGTATATTCGGTCAATGTGATTTAATGACCAATTGAATAGTAACATTCATTATTGGTTATGTAATGCTTATAAATGAATTTGGATAATGTTTTTTTAAGATATGTACGATGTTGTTTAAACATGCCATGGAAGTGTATTAATCATGTTGTATTCAAATAGGACTGTATGAATAGAAAATAATTGTTATGACCTGTGCTATGTTTGGTAATGCCTTGTAACCCTAATCCGGCGACGGTTACGGGTTAGAGGTGTTACATTTGATTGGTATCAGAGCTTACGGTTTAGTCGATTCTAGGACTACCGTAGCGCTTGTGAGTCTAGCTATACATGCCTTAATTGTATATATTTGATAGTGTGGTGACTTCTGACATTTCGAACTGTGTTTTATATTGTAAATGGATCTTGATCCCGATAGAGCCGTAGCGGATGATGTAGAGAGTGTAGCGCCTGACCGTACACGCGGATCAGTGCCAGTAGACTCTCGACCAGTTTCGGGTAGCCACGAGGGGGAGGCTAAACAAGCCTTCTACCAAATGATAAATGAATGGTTTACCCAGTTTGTTCAGAATAATCCGGCTGTACAACAACCTCCACCCCAGAATAATCCAACTCTGATACCTTCAGCACCCCGACGATAGATCCGATGAGATCTAGTAGGCCTCCTGTTGATAAAGTCGAAAATATAGGATAAGAATTTAAAGCTAATGATGATGATGACGAAGCGAAAGTGAAATGTGGTTTGATAATACCATTTGGGTACTTGATGAGTTATCTTGTACTTCAGAGGAATGCCTAAAGTGTGCTATATCTCTATTTCGGGACTCTGCCTACCATTGGAGGAAAACACTAGTATCAGTAGTTCCGAAAGAAAAAGTGACTTGGGACTTCTTTCAGATTGAGTTCTGAAAGAAATATATCAATCAGAGATTCATTGATAAAAAAAGTAAAGAATTTCTTAAATTGAAACAAGGGCGAATGACCGTGACAGAATATGAGCGGAAATTTGTCAGACTTAGCAGATATGCTAGAGAGTGTGTTTCTTCTGAAGCTATTATGTACAGAAGATTTGAAGACGGTCTGAATGAAGACATAAAGTTATTTGTGGGCATTCTTGAGATTAAAGAGTTTGTAGTATCGGTCGAGCGAGCTTGCAAAGTCAAGAGCTCAAAAGAGAAAAGAAAGGCTAGATGAAGCTAAAGATACTCGTAAAAGATTATTGAGTAAAACTTTCCATTCAACATCTAAGAAGCTCTGAGATGACTTTAACCGACATAAGACTACTCCTGACCTGTCTAGATGAGATCGACCTCCAGTGAGTTCTCGAGCCACTTCGATGGCTAGTGTTGGCAATGTTCAACAGGATCGGATTGAGTGCAAGCATTGTGGAAAATGGCATTCTAGGAGTTGTAGATTCTGTGATCGGTCTTGTTTTAAATGTGGATCGTTAGATCATTTTATTTTAGAGTGCTCGATGTTAGCCGAGTAAAATACGGCTCAGAACACTAAACCGAACAACGCGTTAGCATGAGGTAGACCACCCAGACATTCTGGAAATGTAGGTGGTAGTCAGGGAGGAGCGAAAGATACTGCAGTTCGATCAGAGGCTCGAGCACCAGCTAGAGCTTGTGCTATAAGGACCAGAGAGGATGCTTCTTCCCCAGACGTTATTATTGGTACTTTTACACTTTATGATGCTAATGTGATTGCATTGATTGACCCTGGTTTGACTCATTCATATGTGCGTGAAATTCTAGTATCCAGTAAGACTCTAACTAATGAGTCTACTGAGTTTGTGATCCGTGTGTCTAACCCCTTGGGTCGATGTGTACTTGTCGATAAATTGTGTAAAGGTTGCCCGTTGATGATTCAGGATTCCTGTTTTCCAGTAGACTTAATGTTGTTGCCTTTCGACGAGTTCGATATAATTTTGGGAATGGATTGGTTAACTTTGCATGATGCAATAGTGAATTGCAAAAGAAAGATTATTGATTTGAGATGTCAGAATGATGAGAGCATTCGAGTTGAATCTAATGATTTAAATGGGTTACCTACAGTAATATCATCGATGCTAGCCCGAAAGTATGTGAGAAAAGGATGCAAAGCTTATTTGGCCTATGTACTGGATAATAAAGTATCTGAAAAATAGATTGAATCTGTACCGGTTGTGGGTGAATACCTAAATGTGTTTCTTGAAGAATTATCGGGTTTACCACCAAGACGAGAGATTGAGTTTGGCATTGAATTAATACCGGGACGACTCGATCTCGATAGCTCCATATCGAATGGCACCTCATCGAGTTGAAAGAGTTGAAAGCTCTTTTGACTAAAGCTCTAGTGTTAATTCAAATTTAATCGGTAAAGAATTCATTGTGTATAGTGATGCTTCTTTGAATGATTTGGGTTGCATTTAATGCAAGAAGGTAAGGTAGTAGCTTATGCTTCGAGACGCTTAAAGCCTCATGAAAGAAATTATTCGACTCATGATCTGGAATTAGCAGCCATTGTTTTCACATTGAAAATTTGGCGTTATTACTTATTCGGCAGGAAATGTCACGTTTATTCGGATCATAAAAGTCTAAAGTATTTGATGACTCAGAAAGATCTGAACTTGAGACAACGCAGATGGTTAGAATTGTTGAAAGACTATGAGTTGGTGATTGACTACCATCCGGGAAAAGCCAATGTTGTTGCAGATGCGTTAAGTCAAAAATCATTATTTGCTCTTCGTGCGATGAACGCACAGATGGTTATGTCAAGTGATGGTTCGATCATAGCCGAGTTACAAGCAATACCGATGTTTATTCAACAAATTTGTGATGCACAGAAAGTTGACAAAGATTTGATTGCTAGACAAATTCAGTGCGAAAAAGATACGGAATCAGAGTTTCAAATTGATGCGAATGACTGTTTGAACTTAAAAAAAAAGTCGAATGTGTGTTCCGAAGAACTCAGATTTGATTCAGATGATTCTGAGTGAGGTTCATAGTGGTTGATTATCGATACATCCGGGTAGCATGAAAATGTATAATGATTTGAAATAGTTTTATTGGTGGCCTGGCATGAAACGCGATATATCTAAATTTGTGTCAAAGTGCTTAATTTGTCAGTAAGTAAAAGCCGAGCATCAAATGCCTTCTGGGTTGCTTCAACCGATCATGATACCTGAATGGAAATGGGATAGAATCACTATGGATTTTGTATCTGGGTTGCCTATGACATCGAGCAAGAAAGATGCAGTCTGGGTTTTAGTGGATAGACTGACCAAATCCGCTCATTTTGTGCCAGCTCGTACATACTATTCACTTGATAAACTTGTTGAGTTGTATGTATCACAGATTGTGAGATTGCATGGTGTGTCGAGTTCCATTATTTCAGATAGAGATCCGAGGTTCATATCGCAGTTTTGGAAGAAGTCGCAAGATGCTTTAGGTACTAAACTTCACTTTAGCACGACCTTTCATCCGCAGATGACATATACCGAGCGAACTATTCGATACTTGAGGACATGATGAGATGTTGTGTCCTCGAGTTTGAAGCTCTTTATGGCCGCAAGTGTCGTACAACCGTTGTATTGGAATGAGCTTAGTGAAAGCAAGATACACGGGTTGATTTGATTAAAGAGACCGAATGAAAGTGGTTGTGATCGAGATACTTTGAAAGTCGCCTCGGATCGGCAAAAGTCTTATGTTGATTTGAAACGTAAAGATATTGAGTTTCAAGTTGGAGATCAAGTGTTTTGAAAGTTTCCGTGGAAGAAAGTACTTGGTTTGGTCGAAAAGGCAAACTAAGTCCGAGATTCATCGACCGCATTTAAATCATCGAACGATAAGGCCTATTGCTTATAGATTGAAGTTGCCATCCAATTAGAAAAGATACATGACGATTTCACGTTTTGATGCTTCATAAGTACTGATCGATCCGTCACATGTGATCACTCCGTCGAGGTTGAAATTGATCCGATATGACGACGAGGAACAACCAACTCGTATTCTAGCTCGAGAAATGAAAGAATTGAGAAGCAAGAGAATTCCATTAGTGAAAGTTTTATGGAATCGCACGAGTTGAAGAAGCTACATGGAGCCCGAGGATTCAATGAGGCAACAATACCCAACTTTGTTTAAAGGTAAGATTTTCGGGACGAAAATCCCTAAGGGGAGAGTTGTAATGCAATCGAATTTGACCCTAATCGAAATGGTGGTTTCGGGACCACGAATCCTAGTCCGAGAAATATTTAAATACTATATTTCATGTTTATTATAAGTGAATTAATGTCTGTGAAAGTTTCAGAGAAAATTCAATCGCTTGTGTGTTCAATTTAACAAAAGGACTAAATCGCGTAAAGTGTAAAAGTTGCATGCTATAGTGAAAAGTACCTATTTGATGATGGCTTTTAAAGTGGGGCATTAAAAGGGCAATTAGCCCATTTTAAGTTAGTGGGTGGCATTTGTCATAACTAACCTTAGGATATATGTTAAGAAATTATATGTTAAAAGGTTAAATAAGTAATTAGTTAAATAACTTATTATATGTTAAAATAACATAAAACAAAGCCATCATCTTTTTCACTTTTCATAGCCGAATGTTGAAGGAAGAAATAAGCTTTGGAGTTCTTTGATTTTCGGCACTTCTAGGCTAAAATTCAAGGTTAGTTTGATTTCGCTTTTGTTAATTTTATGTTTTGAGATCGTTGCTTGATCAAGAGTGACCCATGTTAGAATTTTTAGATTTGAGCATGTTTAATATTTGGCTATGGTTAAATGTTGATGTTTTATGATGTTTGATGGAAAAATATTAAAGTTATGTTAGAAATCTACAAGTTTTGAAATGAAAATTTTAGTAATTTTGAATGAATTGGGCTAAATTACAAAATAAAATTTAGAGGGACTTATTTTCAAAATATATGAAATAAATGGACTTGTATAGTCCCTAGGAGTATTCGGCCCTTAAGTGTTATTGTGAAATTTGGTATATTTTGTGTTTTATGTAAATAGGACTAAATAGTAAAAATGTGAAATATTGGGGGTAAAATGGTAAATTGTCCATTGATGTGTTTTGGGATTAAATTGTAATGAAATGTACTTGAATGAGGTTATTTTTGATATGTCTAGATCAAGAACAAAGAAAATCAGATTTGAATCGGGGAAAGACGAAGGTTTCGGAATAGCCAGTTTAAGTCGTCTGTTGTCAATCGAGGTAAGTCCTTAAGCAAATATCTATTAAAGAGTTAATTATGAATATATTAAATAATGATATTTGATAATCTTGAGTATAAAACTATGAGTTAGCCGAACGTAAAAGTGTTGAATTGGATTGAATATACATTTTGTAAATGCGATATGAATAATTGTATTTGATATGATATGAGAAAGTAATATGAGATATATAATGTGTTGGTGAAATTAGTATTTAAATATGTGTATTGAAAGATTGGATTAATTATGTGGTTATTTCGGGCTTTAAGCCTAGTAGGCCTCGTGCCGGTGTTATTTATCGGGCTAAATGCCTAGCAGGCTTAGTGTCGGTGACATATTCAGGCTTCGTGCCTAGCAGGCTTAGTGTCGGTGATATATTCAAGCTTCGTGCCTAGCAGGCTTAGTGCCTTGATATCTTAGTGCCGTGATATATTCAGCTTCGTGCTTAGTGCTTAGTGATATATTCAAAGCTTCGTGCCTAGTAGGCTTAATGCCGGTGATATATTCAAAGCTTCGTGCCTAGCAGTGCTTAATGCCCGTGATACTTTAAAACGAAGAAACCATAAATTGATCGAGGTGTAACATAGTGAATCTATTGAGTTAAAAACTCAGGTAAGCTTAAGTCTCATTGAATTAATCAGAAATAAGGTAAGTTGTGATTAATGTTACTTGAGTTGAAATATTATGTTAAGAATGGTGTTATATGTGATTGAGCTTATTGATCGATGTGTATGAATGGTATAAGATAGAATTTGAGCTTAAATGTACTATTTTGGGAGGTTCTACAAGTAGAAATGCTAAGAGTGAAAAGACTTTGAATGTGATAATATAGTTGATATGAATGTTGTACCTATGTGACTTGGAGCATGTGATTCATGTAATATATGTTTATACTATGGTTCGATGAGTTACAGAATTATGGTAATGAAGTGTAAATGCTTAGGTTAATGAACTGTTAGTATTCGGCCCTGCATAAATTTATTTATGGAAATATTTATATTCAATGTCATAAGTTTAAAGAATAAAATGTTTAAGGGTTTAAGTGTTACATTATTATTTGCTTGAGACTTACTAAGCTAGTAAGCTTATTCTGTGTGGTTCAATGTTCTGTTTTATAGATTTTGGTCTCGCTACGGCTCGGAAATCGTCAAAAAGTCAACCACACTATCGACTCATATTGGTACTTTTAAAGTTTGGACGTAAAAACTTAAGGCATGTATAGGCTAGTTTAATGCTTGAATGATAATTTGAATTGTATAAATAAGCCATGCGAAAATGGCTTGGATTTATTGCAAATGATCTAATGTTTGAGTAATTTTAGTTATAGAATGTGTGTATGTTCTACTTAGTCGTGAGTTTGATAGTGATATAAAGTCATGTTAGGTTTATATATATTGTAATTAGTCTTTTGGTAAGATGATAGTTGTAGTGTTTGAATATGCTTGAGTTATGGTTGATAAATACTTATTAATGAAATGCATAATGTAAGATACAAATCAACTTAGAAATTATTTTAAATCTTGGATGGTATATTCGCTAAGTGATGAAATTATAGGTATAGTATTTTGATTGACACTTTCGAACATGGTTTACATATGTGTATGTATATTAAGTTTAAATTTAGATGTTTCGGTCTATAGAAGGCATAATTGATATATAGGTTTGATTATGTTCTTCTAATTGATTTGTTCTATATTATGTTTGGAATGTATAATATTGGTATATTATGAATTGAATAAGCAAAACTCTTAATAAATAAATATATATATATATATATATATATATATTTGCTTTTGATAATTGCTAAATTGTTGAGTAGGTTAATAAAGAACATGTGTATATTCTATCAATGTGATTTAATGACCAATTGAATAGTAACATTCATTATTGGTTATGTAATGCTTATAAATGAATTTGGATAATGTTTTTTAAGATATGTACGATGTTGTTTAAACATGCCATGGAAGTGTATTAATCATGTTGTATTCAAATAGGACTGTATGAATAGAAAATAATTGTTATGACCTGTGCTATGTTTGGTAATGCCTTGTAACCCTAATCCGACGACGGTTATGGGTTAAGGGTGTTACATTACTCATCCAAGCATACTCACATACCAAACATGATATAACTCCATGTATAAATATATTAAATATGTCATCACTAACCATTTCAAATGGCTAATTATAATCAAAACATTTATATACCCTTAATTGTCACCATTAGCTTATACATGCCATTATCCCAAAGTAAGTTTCCAAATTATACCAAACAAGCTGGAGGATAGTGTGATAATACTCCGACCGATCTCCAACCTTTACGAGCTTTCGAGTACTATAAAACAGAGGAAAATAAAACAGGGTAAACATTTAATGCTTAGTAAGTTTGTATAATAGAAATTTAACTTACCATGTAAATACATTTAAGATTAACATACAAAACATACATCCAATCATTTTGGCCAATTGCATAATCATATATACTCATCAAAACAGTTAGTCATGTAATTCAAATGAATTTCAAGTAAACAGAGATGAGTTCATCAAACATAGAATTACAAATATTTCAGAATTTTGAGATATAATCCATTTAGTTCTTATATTTTTCTCACATAAGAAATTTTGTCCATTGAATTATTGAAATGTCGATGGATACCCAGGTAGTATACTCGAGGTATACAAATCAATGATCCGTTAACTCATGTTCAGGGGTACCCATAAGGGCACATAATCAGGAAAAACACTATCGAACCATATATTAGGATGCTCATATGAGCCATGTAACAGGAAGCTTATCCGGGCTAAATCAAGAAACTTATAAGAGTTTTAATCAAGAAGCCCATTGAGCTTAACATGTGACTCCATAGAGTTATTAACAGGGAGTTCTAGATAGCATAACAGAGAGTTCAAGCGAGTCATGTCAGGAAGCTTATAAGAGCTTATATCAGGATGCTCATGAAGAGCTGCGTTTGTGTCCGCAATAAATGATGGATCACAACCGATCGAATCATGTAACAGGATGCTGACAAAAAGCTTTGGTAGTGTATAACACATGCAGGATCACTACCAATCAGCATGCTCGCAGGAACTTATAACAGGACGCTCGAGAGAGCTTATAACAGGATTGCTTATTTGAGTTATAATGTCCACAACATATGCAGGGCTATAATCAATACGGGAAAATACTGTATCCATCGCATTTCATTATTCAAATGGAACTTATCATTTATAGAGCAATATCGGACATGTGATTAATTTCATACATTAAGCATTTATGTAATTCACACAAATACAACATTTGATTCAAACATATTAATATACATAATTAAGTTACACGAACTTACCTCGACACTTGTTCGTGTATGCAAATCTATTAATTCGATACTTTTTATTTTCCTCGATCTAACTTCGTATTTGAGTTTTCCAGATCTATATAAATGAGTTTAACATCAATTTAATCCATTTCATACTTAATTGAACTCAATTAACTTCTTAGGCAAAATTGCTATTTTGCCTCTATACTTTTCATAAATGACAATTTTGTACTAGGCTCGAAAAATAAAATTCATGCAATTTAATCTTAATTCCAAGCCTAACTAATTTTTGCATGTCTTAATAACAGCCCATGAATTTCACAAAAATCAAAATTTTTCAATGGGTTTTACAATTTTTCAATTTAGTCTCTAAATCACAATTTCATGAAAATTCTCTTTGTAAAAGTTGTTTATATATCAACAACCTTTCATTTTCTACCATAAATTTCAAATTTTCAGTATAATCATCCATGGCAAAATTTTCATACTTTGATAACTTTGTAAATTAATCCCCAAAATAGATAATTTAAGTTATTACGAACTCGAAAATATAAAAATTACTAAAAAACGGGACAAGAAAACATACCTAATCAAGCCAAGAAATTTTGCTTTCTCTTTCCTAGGGTTTCCATGTATTTGGGGATAAAGATGATATATAATGATGATATTAAACATTTATTTAATTTATCATCTTTTAATTTTTTCACTTTCCAATTTAGTCCTTTTCTTTTCTAATTTTCCATGGATGATTCACCAAAAATATCTACTAACTTTTCTTTAATGGTCTAATTACCATATAAGGACCTCAAATTTTGAATTCCATAGCTATTTGATACTTATAGCTACTAGAATTCAACTTTTGCATTTTATGCAATTCGATCCTTTCCACAATTAAACATGAAATCGATAAAAATTTTCTTATCAAAATTATCATACGCCTTTCCTATCATAATGCCAACCATGCAATAATATTAAAATAAATTTCTTTGTAACTCAGATTTGTGGTCCCGAAACCATTGTTCCGATTTAACTGAAAATGGGCTATTACAGATGTTATAAATTGGGAGAAAAATAATAATTATATTTTATTTAATATTTTTACCTTTAAAAAAGAAAAGGAAAATTTTTATACAAGTCTCTATTTTCTAACCATTTAGTTTTTCCATCTGGTCCACAGTGCCACGTGGCACTTTTTTAGTGGTCCATGTGTTAATATGTGTTTAGACCAGAGTACTAAAGGTTGGATAGAACAAAAATAAAAGTACCAAATTAAATAAATTGAAAGTATAAATACACATGGACAATTTTATTAAAGTACATGGGTAAGTTTTGCATTGAATAGGTATTTTTCACTAATATTACAAAAGATATAAATATTTATAAAGATATAAATACATAAGTTGATTGATAGAAATGGAAATTAAGAAAATTATATATAGCCATAAAATTTAAGTAAAAATAATAAAATGAAATTAAGGGTATTAATAGATAAACATAAAAGTTGACTAAATTGATATGTTTGATTTGTAATTAATGTTGTATGAATTGCAGTGTTAATATTGTCATTCAATTATATCAATAAGCTTCATTTTAACGATACCCTAAATCTAGGTTAAAGGAAAAAAGAAATGGTAATGATGTGAATGTTATGTATAAATAGTAGCATAAGTTTTAGTTTGTAATGCATTCCATTCTGAATCTAAACACCTTTCGTATTCCTTAGAGTTTCATTTCTCTATGGCCAAGGCATTGGTGTTTAGTTCTTTTATTGTTTTATTAGCATTTACAATTATATCTTCTTCATTACCTACTGATGCTCTCTTGGGTTGTTTTCAACGATGTCAAAGACGACAAGATTGCATTATCGAACTCATTTGTTTAAATGGCATCTGTCTTGATAGTCCTTCAAGTATCATAAAAACTTGCTTAGTAATAAAGAGTCCTCCACCACCACTACCACGACGTCCAAACACACCTCCTCCAGTCTCACTTCCACCTTTGAGGGTGCCTCCACCACCTCCAATTCCCCCACCTCCAATGAACCAACCATTAGCTCCACCTATGTCACCTCCAACGAACCAACCTTCACCTCTACCTCTGTCACCTCCAATGAACCAACCTTCACCTCCACCTCTGCCACCTCCAATGAACCAACCTTTACCTCCACCTATGTCACCTCCAATGAACCAACCGTCTCTTCCACCTAATTCAATAACACCTCCGCCTTTCTCACCTCCAATGAACCAACCTTCACCTCCACCTCTGCCACCTCTAATGAATGAACCTTTACCTCCACCTATGTCACCTCCAATGAACCAACCGTCTCTTCCACCTAATTCAATAACATCTCCACCTTTCTCAACTCCAATGAACCAACCTTCACCTCCACCTCTGCCACCTCCGATGAACCAACCGTCACCTCCACCTGATTCAATAACACCTTCACCTTTCTCACCTCCAATGAACCAACCTTCACCTCCACCCCTGCCACCTCCAATGAACCAACCTTCACCTCCACCTTTCTCACCACCAATGAACCAACATTCACCTCCAATGAATCAACCTTCACCTCCACCTTTCTCACCGCCAATGAATGAACCATCACCTCCATTAAACCAACCTTCATCTCCACCTTTCTCACCTCCAATGAACCAACCTTCACCTCCACCTTTCTCACCTCCAATGAATGAACCATCACCTCCACCTTTGTCACCTCCAATGAACCAACCTTCACCTCCACCTTGTCACCTCCAATGAACCAACCTTCACCTCCACCTCCACCTTCATCTCCATCACCAAGGAGGACACCGCCACTACGCCGCCTCCTCCACCTTCAGCTCCATCACCAAGAAGGACACCACCATCTCCACCACCAAGGACGCATTAACTAAGATTCATTAAAAGAAAAGTTGTTATGTATTCATGACCTTTAGTAAAAATCCATAAATATGTCAAAAATGGTTAAAAATCTATTTTGATTAAAAATAAAGATATTCTCACTAAAGAAGTTAAGTTGGTAACAATCTCTTATGTAACCCTCTACCAAATAATAATAAATACATTTTATGAATGCGAGTTTGATATAATTCATTAGTTCTTGAATTTAAAATAGAGAAGTATTCCTCCTATCACAATGTTAATCTTCTACGGTATGTTGAATAATGCATTCAATTTCAATAGTTTCTACCTTTTATAATGTGATAAATCTCAAATTTATACATTAACTTTGATTTAATGTACAATTGTATATATGAACTTTAATTTGGTGTGATTATACCGTGAAACTCTAATTGTGATTCAAATGTATACTTGAAACTTTAATTTTGATTTAAATATACAAATTTAAAGAAATAAATACATCAATTTATTTTTATATTAGATAAATATGATTATTTATGTATGCAATATATAAACATAAAATGATGTTATATCAACAATTGTGTTAATAATTTACAAGAATCGGATTAAATCAAAATTTCATGTATAAAATTGCACAAAATCAAAGTTCATGTATACAATTACACGTTAAACCATAATTCATGTATAGCTTTGAGATTTATCCCCTGTCACAATGTTGTTATGACTTAATTCTTGCAATGAATTATAAGGTAGTTTAATCCAATTTTTAATAAATAAGTTTTCACAATTACAATAAGGTATAACGTCAATTTAACTTTTAACGTTTATATTTATTGTCAATTTGACTTTTATTCTTTTAAATTAATTTTAACTTTCAACTTTTTAAAAAAAGGTTACGTTTGCCTATCAACCTTTAAAAAATAGTTGAATTGTTGTTTATTTAACGAAAATATTGACTAAATTTTTAAATTTTTAAACATAGTTGTCTGCGTAACAATCTACATGTACTCCGTACTATTTTTAAAAAAATTTGTATGAACTTTTTATATATATTTTTAACTTTGAATTCTTCATAAGTTTTTTGAATACTCTTATAATTTTTAAATTAATATTTGGCATGACATATAAGATAATTAGTGTCATGTGAGCAATAAGTACACGTGGACTGTCATACGGGTTGTCACGCCAACATTGTTAAAAAAGTTAATATTTTAGTCAATATTTTCGTTAAAAAATGATTTGACTCTTTTTTAAAAGGTTGAGAGTCAAATTTAGTTAAAATAATAATAAAGGCCAAATTAATAAAAGATGTAAACATTAATGGTTAAATTTAATATTATGCCTAATTTTATTTATTATTTTTAATAATTCGAGAAATGTTGTTTTAAAGAAGATTAAATTATACCAACAGTCACTCAACTTTAGGGTGACTAACAAAATAGTCACCTAAATTTTATTTCAGTCACCCAACTTTTGAAAAATAATAAAATAGTCACTAATCACTGACTAACAATTTCTGTTAGTATCTTAACAGAACCACTGACGTGACAAATTAGCTTGCCACGTTGGATGAAGAAATTGAAAAAAAAAATCTAAAAATTACCCTTTAACAGAGAAGAAGAAGCAGCAGCAGCAGCAAAATAAGAATAGACTGTAAAAAAAAAAAAAGTCTTATTTGCCTAATTTGGCAGGATCTGGTTGTTTGCCATTGAAACTGTATGTCTTTGCTATTCTTCTTCTTCTTGGCTCTCTTCTTCTGTAACTCCATAACCTTCCGCCATTCTAATGGAAGGATAGTCATGCATCTTTTTGTTGCGAATTAGAAGGAACCATATATTGTAATCTTTGCCGCTGTTGAGAGAGCTATCATGAAATGATAAAAGAAAGAGAATTGGTTTTTTTTTCTCAGCAACCAAACAAGCTAAGAAATTTGAAAGGAAAGTGAAAAAGATATAACCTTGAATTGAAACTAGTGTTTGGCTTTTGAGTCAAAGCAGTCATATGAAATTACTCAAATTCACCCTGCGACACGTCATATAACACCCATTACTCTGTTTTTTACCTTCAAGTTAGATCTTGCATCTGTTTTTTTCCTTGGGGTTATCCGCTTACTTATTTAAACAGTGTTTAATGGTTAACAAAGACCTCCATGGCAGCAACAAAGAAGCTTTCATCTCTTTTCCCTTTGTTGTCTTTCATTTGCTCAAGTAAACGGCTCTATAGTTGGAAGAAGAGGCTACACTCTCGTCCTGGTAAAGATGTACTTTTGAAAACTGTGGCTCAGTCTCTTCCTATTTTCTGCATGAGTGTTATTCTTTTGCCTTTTAACATTTGTGATGAGCTGCAGAAAATGAACTCCTTCTGGTGAGGTTCTGGCACCGACGGTCAACATGGAGTTCGGTGAGCGACATGGGACAAGTTGTGTGTCCCTAAGAAGTATGGGGGTTTAGGGTTCCATAATCTAAGGTGTTTCAATTTGGCTATGCTTGGTAAACAAGTTGTGAGGTTGATCTTGCGACCAGATAGCTTGGTGAGCCGCATTTTCAAAGCTACATATTATCATGACACTAGCTTCTTTGAGGCACCTAATGGTACTAATATGTTTGGAAAAGCTTGCTCGCTGCCTGCTCTTTATTTGCTAGAGGGTCTTGTTGGTGTCTTGGGATGGTGCTTCCATTGGGGTATTTAACGATCCCTGGTTGTGTGATGACAGTTGTTTTTATGCCTCCTCTGCTCCTTTGTCAGGGATGGAAGAGATGAAAGTCCGGAATTTGTTCGGTTCAGTTATTGACTAGCTATGGTCATGTATTCGAATTTAGAGTCTTACTTTGTTGAGGGACCATGGTTGAAACTTTGGGGCTGTCAAGTGCCGCCTAAGGTTAAGGACTTCATTTGGCGATATTTGCGGCGCTTTGTTTCTACTAAAGTTAGATTGGTTGGAAAAGGGATGATGTTGACTATCACTTGCACACGTTGTTCATCAGCAGAGGATTTGGAACATGTTTTGTTGGGGTACGAGTATGCGCAGTCTGTTTGGTCGCTGGCCAGGTATCAACTTACGGGGCTTACTGTTGCAGACTTTGTTGGAAATTTGCTTGATTTGCCTAGTGGGCGGCAATAGTATAGGGGCCTCATGTTGCTTTGGTCCCTTTGGTTCCATCGCAATCTTCTTTACTGGCAGTAGGTGCAGGCTCAAGCGGAGTGTATTGTTGCTTTTGCTCATGATTTTTTACGGGCTTGGGTGGATGCCGGAACTGTTTTTGCTGCTGTTGGGACACGGCATCATGGGGTGTGGGGTGGTTCTGTTACGACTTGATCGGCCCCTCCTTCGGGGTGGCTCAAGTGTAATGTTGATGTGGTACAATTGGTTGGAGGGAAGATTGGGTACGCAATTGTTATTCGAGATTCACACGGCCTAATATGTGTCGCTTTTTCTGCATCTTAAATACATGATTACATGATATAATTTAATATATATATATATATATGTAAATTAGTAAAGTGTAGTCAAATTCAAAGGAATAAGGACTTGTACTTTCTTCATACAACATTCATAATACCATGCAAATGATTAAAATGTTGTTAAGATGAATGGATGTATTTCAAATCTCTATACTATAAATCAATACATTATATAATGATTTAACAAAAATATCGATTTATCAATATTTATAAAATTTTATCAATATTTTCAAAATTTCTAAACTCAATGCCAAGTCTTAACAATTATCAAAATTTTACTCAAAATTTTTAAGGATTTATCAAAATATTTAACGAGTTACTAATATTTACGAGACTTTATCAATTTTTCAAATTTTCTAAACCCTGAACTAAATCTAAACAATTACCAAGTTCAATGACCTTATCAAAATATCTAACGATTTACCAAAATTTCTAATATTTTATCAAAATTTTCAAAATTTCTAAATCATATATCAAGTCTTAGTAATTACTAAAATTTTAAAAGTTTACTAATATTTCTAAGAATTCTCCAAAATATCTAACGAATTATCGAAATTTTTAAAAATTTACCAAAATATCTAACAATTTATCAATTTTTGTATGGTTTTTTCAATATATCTAAGAGTGAGTCTGGATAGGCGGTTGAATACGATGCGGTGCGTTTATTTTACTTTTTATCTCACGCTACAATATTATTATAATATCTAATCTCACCATCATCATTATTTTTACAATAACCATAAACTCACCGCCTATCTAAACCCAGTTTACCAAAATTCTTAAAATTAAACATTTTAAGCAGGAGCGTATAGTATAGTAGAAGTGCCGAAAATTCTGCCCATTAACTCACGGAAGAAAAGCGTAGGCTATAAACCTCGTGACTTCCATCTTTTCCCTCCCTTATTTATTATATTTTATCTATTTTTAATTAAACATTTTCTTTTAAATAAAAATTGCTTCCCACACTACACTGCACTATTCTCATTTTTGTTTTTGCGGCAATTTTTTTTCTTTTCTCTATATTTGTTACTGTTAATTTCATGGATAATTATCTATCTTAGTTTTCCTCTTTTTTTATTCAGCTTGTCTGGTAAGTTTGAAAATCAGTCCTTTTTTTTCTTTTTCTTTTTTAGTTATTGTTTAATGTTGTATAATGCCATTGTTTGATCTGACATTTTAGTTTTTATGATCTCAATTTTCTTTTCTGTTTATTCATTCTTTATTTTGATGCCATTGCAATTTTATTTGATTTGTTGGGTGTAAAATCTTTGCTAATCTACTTCACCTTTTAGCTGCAAATCCAGTAATGAATCTGGGTTTTGCATTTTGTTGTTAAACAATCTATAATTGTTCATTTTCAGGAGGAAGCACATTTTGGGGGTTTTGGAGATTTTTCTTATATCTACAGATAATGATTACATATGAACAAGAACATGATTTTGTTAATTGGGGATTGCAACTATTCAATAGTGATCCTTATGCTAATTGTGGATATGATGGTGTGGTAACTCAAGAAGATGAGGAGCGTTACCCTGTAAATTATTTCGAGGATCATTACGGTGCCGGAGAATGTTGCAATGTTGAAAATGATGAGGCTATTGCTCATACTCTTCAATTGCAAGAACTGTCACAACTTGCGATTATTGAATCTTCGAACAAAGTGTCTGGTTATCCACAAGATTGTGTTGATCAGTCCATTGGAGACTTTGGTTCTGGTATAACCGAAATTCTGATATTCAAGTTTAATGTTCGATATTGCTTGTGTGTTTTTTAATGTGTTGCATTGTTGTGTTTATATTTTTTGATTTGTAGGACAGAATTGTGGTCAGGAAGATACAGGTCCTTCGAGTTCGTGTTCTAGCCCTGAACAAAAATTGGTATCGGAGGTGGATTGGTTATATTCATTGGAGCTAGCAGATGAGTATGCACTTGACGGTGAAGTCGGGAAAAGGCTTAATCAGATGGTTCCTGTTCCTGTAAGTGTGACTAAGCTTTGGATCCCTGATTATGACAATTCAAAAAAGGCTATAGTTTATTATTTTCGGTTTCTTCTTGTTGTGTATAGCATGTTCCGAGAATCAATGGTGATATACCCTCGGTTGATGAAGCAACTTTAGATCATCAAAGGCTACTAGAAAGGTTCTATGGTTCTATTGTTTCTGCTTATATGATTCTATTGTTTTCATTTTCCACTTTGGCTGACTTATTTTTCGAATATATTGGAAATTCTTTTGCTATAACAGATTACAGGTCTATAATTTGGTGGAGCTTAAAGTTGAAGGAGATGGTAATTGTCAGGTTAGTTCTTATAGTTGAAAGTACGAAGCTAAAATTGTTAATGCGATTACATTATGGAAGTTTAATGTGTAGACAGAATAATGCATGTTAGGAAAGTACTAGTAAGAGATGGTAAAGTAAATACTTTATGATTTCTTCGTTTACATCTGACTTTTCCCCTCATATAATGTAGTTTATTGTAAATACACTTGCATGATGTCTTACGTGGCTTTAGGCTCATGGAAGCTCATTAATTGTTAGTGCACTGCTTAATACAAATTACACATCTAATGTCTCATTCATTTCATGATGTTTCCAGTTCCGTGCTCTATCTGATCAATTTTATCGATCTCCTGAGCATCATGAATTTTTGAGACAGCAAGTCGTAAATCAGGTTGGCCTTTCAGGCTTCTTATTTTTGTTGAGCTTTTGTTATAGTCTTTGATTGAAACCATTGTGCATTGCTTTTGAATTTCAATGTTTAATGTTTCTTGTCTTGCAATATCATGCACAAATAGCTTAAGTCATATCCAGATATATATGAGGGTTACGTTCTCATGGCATATGCTGACTATCTGGAGAAGATGTCCAAGTATTTTTCTATTCCTTCACTTGAACATTATTTCTTTTGATTTCTGTGAACCTTATTTCTTCATTATGCGGATGCTTATAGGAGTGGTGAATGGGGTGATCATGTAACTTTGCAAGCTGCCGCGGATTTGGTATGCTCCAGCTATGTCTATTTCATTTTGGTTTACATTGTTTAATTGCCTGACCTGCATATCAAAATCATCCAGCTAGTTTGTCCTTCTAAGCAGTATTAATTTATAGATTTGAAAGACTAATCGATGCCAATATCTCCGTTCTCTGCTTTGAAGTATACACTCGTTGTTTTAGTCTGAAAAACTAGAATTAGCTATCTTAAAAATATATGATGCAAATATTGGGTGTCTAATACTTGCTAGTGACGTGTTGCAGTATGGCGTTAAAATATTTGTCATAACGTCTTTCAAGGACACTTGCTACATTGAGATTCTCCCGAATATCAAAAAGTCGAAACGAGGTACAATTGCTCTCACTTCTGCTTCAATTAGTTTCATTTGTAGAATCTACGAATAAATTCTTTTTGTTGGACTTAAATCAATATGTTGAACGCCATTTTAAACCTTCCTTCTAGCAATTTGTTGTGTGGGTTTAAATATTTTGCTCAGATTCTTTATTTTTCTTGAAGTATCCGTGTCCCACATATAGATATGGGGTTGTGACCTTCAAGCATACTCCTTACACATGGAAAACTTACTGATCATATCCGTGTGGAATACATACCTTTATCTAACACTCATACCCGTGTCCAAGTAGCATTGGGTTTGACCCTTTAGGTTATGTTATTCACTTGAATTTTTTATCTGTCATTTCTGCCTTGTTGTTCTCAAGAGAAGAAAGACAAGAGTTCAATCATTACGACACTCGGTGGACATTTTGCATTGAATTACTTGGCTTAATTTGTCGTGTGCAGTTATTTTTTTGAGCTTTTGGGCAGAGGTGCATTACAACTCAATCTATCCATTTGGAGGTAAATATCCGTCCTTGGAAGTTACTTCTTTTGTATAACTTTTCAGGACAGTGGACTGGTGGCGGGTTTGAGTTGGCCAGTTACTGTCTCGGGAACTTTTTCACTCATTATGTATTAAATGCGTCGCTAGTCGACAACTTGATAAAAGACATGGAAATATATTCCGTATTGCTCGAATATGGCATCATAGTTCGCATGCTTTGAACTCTTTCTTGCCAAAGAGATTCGATGTAGTCGTTTTGCTAATGGTGAAACACAGTTTCTTTTGCAACACTGATGAACTGACATAGGTTGTCAATGTCATTACATTGAGATAATTTATCAGACAGGTTATCTTTAAGTTTTGGGTTTGAGAGGATTTTAGGTGCATATCTTGATTTGTTGACTTGCTGCATAAGTGGCACTGTTCCGATGGGGATACTAGTCAACGCAGGAAGGTCACTGGAACGGAACTAACATTTCGTAAGTAGCAAAATGCACGTGTCACGGGCCGAGAATGAGCACGTATGCAGAAATGGAGAAACAGTCATCAAACATATCCTTTTTTATATCTCTATTCATGTTGTTGCAAATTGATAAATAATGTTGCCTTCGTTCTCAGATGTGCCGGGATTTAGGATGACGAAGAAGAAGAAGAAAAAAGGGCGAATGTTTCAGAACAAGCATTTCGAGTCACCTGATGAATATCAATGAATATCTCAGAAAAAACGTTTGGAGTGCGTATTTTCTACCATATTTGATTCAATGTTTGATTTTTAAGAGCAAAGACATTATCATCTTGATTTGTAAATTTCTTGAATCCCAAATCTTGAAATAATAAAGACATATTTTCCCAATGCAAGCTAGTCCGTTGGTTATGCCGATGATGTTTCCGGTCACTGTAGCGATAAAATTAAATAATAATAAAGTAGTGAATTTGTACACATATTCCGACATTCAGTTAAAAAAAAAAAAATCCATTAACATACACATTCAAAGCCCCATCGCACATAAAACTTTACAGCATATCTAATGTATTTATTTAATACAACAAGCAAGTCCTTTTTTTTCTTCTCTTACAATTTAGTAACTAAAAATACACTCAAATTTTCCCTTCTTTATCATGATTTGCAGCTGCTGCCACCGATTGAAGCATAGCCATCTCATGGGCAGAAAATTCCAAATCAAAATCAAACTCCAAAGGTGGTAAACTTGGTTCACCCCTTGAAACATCTCCACTGTTCTTCAGCAACATTCGATCAGGTTCCTGAAGAAAGGTCAAACAAGGCGTATAATCCGAGGTAGCCAAAGGGGAATCTGAACCAGTTGAGAAAGGAACCAAACCAGTGTTGGTGCTGTTGTTGTTGGTCGGACCAGGTGTTGTTGATGTTTCACTTACACCAGTACCAGTAGCAGCAATAATCGATGGTTCAGCTTGACGCAACAGCCATGCAATGGTCTCACCATCAGTTTTCAACCCAAGTTCTCCTGTGAGCTGAAAAATCCTAGCCGCGCAAACAGTTGGTAACCTGATCCGTCTGTCCCTACCATCAACCTTTGCATGGCGGTCTTTGGTGGTTGTCTTTTTGTTTTTTGAAGTACTTGCCTTGTTTGCAGAACTAGTCCTCGGTTTCTTCGTTGAAGGGTTGGTTGATAAAGCCATCTCTAACCCCATGTTCTTCGATGACGCCATTGATTCTCACACTAACACACACTCGTACACTTATGAACATGTATGTATATATAGGCAGATATATGTATGCTTTTGATGAAAAGTGAGAAACAAGATGACTTTGAAAAAAAATTTCAACTGACAAAACATGCAACTTGTCTGGTTCTTTTACAAATGTAAACCAAAAACCATAAGTTCCTTCTTCGTAACGTGCCAATGGTGATGTAAGGGTAGCAACAAGAAAACCAGTATATGATTAACAGATATATGTACATATTTAAGGATATTTACTGTAGTGTACTGTCTTAGGAAGGTGTTTTATATATATATATAAAATAATTATTTACTTACTGTAAATGGATTTTGGGGAATGTATAAAATGGATTTTGAGGAATGTATATAATATATAAATAATTATATTATTTTGAGTAATTCTTTTACCGGAGTTTGGCTTTGTCTTGCATGAAGATGACATCATCTGTTGAACACCAATATTATTGAGACAAATATGAAAATATGTTGTTTAGTTGTGAAATTAAATATGTATAATTATAAAAAATGATTTAATTGGTTTAGAAATAAATGTCATGTAGTAATTATTACAAAACCTGTCATTTGTTTGTTTTGTTTTCATGAGAGAAAATATTGTTAAAAGTAAAATGTCTTATTTACAGTGATGAAGGTGAGTTTTATTAATCATCCTATGAATTATATAATTAAGGATAAAATATTTAGCAAAAGTGTAAAACAAAAATCAAATTAATTACATAATTAGTAAATATAGAGTTAATTTTTTAGAATTGAAAATAATTTACAGAAAATACATAAATTTAGAGGTTAAATTTTATGTATAATTTATTTTATATTCAAATTAACTTGAATCAAGCTTAATATTATTATGAAATTTTAATTTTAAATTTAAAAATACTTAAAATATTAAAATATCAATAGTTTTAATATTATTAAACATAAATATTTAATTATTTATATCTAATCATATAATTTATCATTTTAATAAATTATTTAATATTACAATTTTATTTTAATAATAAAATTAAAAATAAAATTTTAAATTTTAAATTATATTCTTCATATACTATTGAAAATACTACTTAATTATTCGACGTAATCTTTGACGTGAACATAGTAAGTGGTTTTATAATAATTGTAAAATGAATGGCCGATTAATTATTTTCACCACCAAAGTGAACAAATGGAGATAAATATGAGAACAACAATTCCCAAGAGAACCCTTTAAGGAGTGAAGATAACTTAGGTTATCAATGTCGTATTAAAGATCAACGTGATAATTGAACATGTTAATCTTTCATAGTATCTATTATATTGGGTAAGAATTTGAGACGTTATGTGATATTGCCGTAAGGTGGAGCAAATACAAGCAGAGCCGTCCCTGATTTTTTTTTAAAAAAATGGGCCCCTAACGCACTTCTTTTCTTCAAAAAATAGCCCCAAACTGAATTTTTTTAGTAAAATTTAATAATTTTTCTGTTGAGCCCTCGACAAGGGCCCCATTACCCTGTACCACGAATACAAGCTATACTCTTTTTCCTTAACGATTCCTAGTAAGGTTTTAATAATACAGACATGTTATGGTATTACAGATATGTGTACCTTTTTTCCTTCACTAAATTTTTTTTCCACAGGGTTTTTTCTTAGTAGTGTTATGAATATTTTATTATTAAGTGAATGTTCATTAAGATTAAGATAAATTTATGTACTTTAGGACTCGATAGTCATTAGAAATAGAGTTTTATATCATGTATATTTTTTATGTCTATAAATATATATTTTGGAGAAATATTATAAATATTGATCAAATTTTGCTATAGTCCCTATACTTTGCATAAATTGTTGATTTATTCTTTTATTTTTTCAAACTTGAAGCTTTAGTCCCAACTTAAAAAGTAGCACCTAAATCCAATTGGTTAATTCTACTATTACTTATACTCTATGCTTAAAATTAAAAATTTAGTCCATTTTCTCCAAACAAATTATTCTTAGTCCTTACACTTTTCAATTTTTAAAATTTTAGACTTGATGCAAACTATTACCTCTTAAATTACAATTTTGACACATATTGACAAATGTTAATCTATTAATGGACTTTTTAAAGTAATAGGTAAAAATAACATGTCATTACACAACTGATAAAATATTTGTCACATCATATTTTAAAATAACATAATTTAATAAATTTATCATTTAATTAAAACTAAAATTTTAAATTTTAAAATTAAAATTAAAAATTATTAAATTAAAATATAATGACTAAATTTACAATTTTACACCTAATTTAAATGTTATATATATATATATATATATAATTATAATTAGAAGGTGGGTTTGTTTGTTTTCTTTTTCACGAGAAAAGATTGTTAAGTAATAATGTCTTTATTTAATGTGATGGTGAGTTTTTATGAATGGTCATATGGATTAAACACAGAAGGAAAATAAATTTAAATTTTTGGATTTTTATTTTTATTTTTAATATTTTTATAATTTTTAAAATTTTTCGATGAATATACGATATAATTTTAAAGTGTTATATCACCAAAGTACAACTTTATAAATTTAGTGGACAACAAAATGTTTGGACCATGTCTTTGTTTGGACCAAAATGTTGAACCATTTGGCTCCCACCATTTTCGACATAAATCTCCAGGCCTGTGTTCGAGAAGATTGACCCAGTCGACATCTTCTATGCAACAAGTATCCAAGCTAGAAAAAGGATCGACATCCACCCATACACCTTCACAGGAGATGAAGTTTGTCTGCAACATCTTGCCACTAATTGCAGTCCAACAGATATTGTCTCGTAACATACCGTGCCTGGGTTTCTTTTCTTCAGTCACTTTCATAGATAAATCAATGTTCACTAAGTCGAGTAAGCTTTGGTACTCATCTTGAGACCATCGACCTATATTCACATTGGGTAGTCTTCTTTTACGTGATGCCTATGCTTGCCAAGTGAATCACCCAACAATCTCCAATTCTGTCCGTGTTTTTCGACTAACTTCATCATCATCTCTAACTCTTTAGGAGTCCACGGATGTTTCTAATCCCTTCCGAAAAGAACATGAGCTCGATGGTATACGCTCCCAACTGGCCTCCAAGGAATGCTGCTTGAATTTCCTTCCAACACTTCCTCACTTCTTGGTGAGCTCCACAGTTCAGAACCGTTTTTAGACCTTCGTCACCTAAATTGTGGGACTCAACGTATTCAGCAACAGCATTCATAGCAATCTCATCTTCTTCTTTTGAGTAACGCTTACCATACACGAGGCCTTCTTTGCGATCCTTCTTTGCCTCATCTGTAACTCCAGTAGAAGGAAAACCCTTAACCTGATCAACGAAACTCACTTTCTTATATTTCTCTTTAGGTGTAGCAGCATATGACATTAGGACCCTTTATTTTTCTTTTTTATGTATATGACATTAGGACCCACGAAATACACGTAAAACCTTCAAAAAGAACAGCATCCGGCATTCACCCCAAGTTGGAGTAACTTTTAGGATAGATAAAGAGAGGTTCAAGCACATCGAATCAACAATAAACACACCAGTAGTAATGAGATCGCCCAACTTGAACTTGAACCTAAACAATCAAATGGTTAAAGGAGGAGGCATGTTAAAATTCTAGGACAGTCTTTTTTACTCTGTTACTGGGGGGCTTACGCCATTGATCTTGATTTGCATTACATAAATCAAAGAAGGCAAGGTAATGACAACCAATTTAAGATTTTTTGGTCAAAATTGTGGTCTCTTAAAATGCCATTCAAACTGGTTATGTCCCTTTGAAAATTAATGAACCCATGCCTCTCATGTAAAGTGGAAATTCAAAGAAGAATTGGATCAACTGAGACAAACTGTGTCATCTGTCACAAGGAAGATGAAAGTGGAGATAATCTATTTTTATCATGTCCTTTTGCTAAAGCAGTCTGGTTAGGATCACTGTGTGCAATTCGGGGTGATGCTATAAGAAATAACTCGGTGAAGAATAAGATCCATGATGCAGTCATGAGCATGAGATCAAATACATGGGATGAACACAAACAAGAGAACCGATCCCAATGGCATATGTGATGTGGGGAATTTGGGCTTACAGAAATAAGATTGTCTTCGAAGGACAAGATCCAAACCCGGTTGCAGTGAAAAAACAAGTGATAGATCAACTACAACTGGTCAAGCAAGCTTGTCTGCCAAAAGAAGAACAAAGAAAAAGTACCAGAACTGTCCCAAGTGGAACAATCACCATCTCATATTGGAACGGAAATAATTGGAAAGTATGATTGGTGCAGTTTTTACTATTAAATCCATTACTAATGAAATGTTGTGGTTGCAGGCTGTTAATTTCGCATTAGAAGACCGTTAATTAAGAAAACTAATCATTATACGGTTAGCACTTGCAAAGTTACTGGAAATGAACATCACGTCATGCACTGTATAGACCAGGAACAGAACAGTAAGGAGATTATTGACAAATGACAAAGCTGTATAATCCATTCGAAGCTTGAGTCTATAATGCATGATATAAAGGCCATGAAGACACAATTTCAACAGATACAAAGCTCGGATCAGAAGCATCAAGGGAGTGAATTAGCTAAAATTATGACGAGAAAAGCTTTAAATCAAGCCCACATTAACCACACTTCGAACTGAACTTCAAAAAATGTTGTTTTGTGTATTGTGACTCAGAAACAGTACCTTAAAAGATACAACATCCAAAGATACTGATAGCAGCCCAGCTAAGGCAGATCAACTGGTTGTTTGCTATCGAAGGTCTCTCTTGCCTCAATCATGTCTGGACGATACCGTTCAGCAAGAATATCAACTTGTTCAGCAAAAGACAAGTTTTTGTTTGAACCTAAATGTTGAACCATCTGGCTCCACCGTTTTCGACATAAATCTCCAGACCTGTGCTCGAGAATATTGTCCCAGTTGACATCTTCCATGCAACAAGCATCCAAGCTAGAAAGAGCATCCAACATGCGATAATCATCAACATCTGCCCATAAGCCTTCTGCTACCATAGAAGACGTTAAGTTTCGATACCATTTGTTGCAACACGAGACAAAGGCCCTGGTTTCCATCTTGTCACCAATTGCAGTCCAACAGATATTGTCTCGCAACATTCCATACTTTGATTTTCTTTCTTGGGTAGCTTTCATACATAAATCCAAGTTCACTAAGTCGAACAATTTCTGGTACTCATCTTGAGACCATTGACCTTTCTTAGCATTGGCACTTATTCTACGCCACGTATCTTTTACGTGATGCCTATGCTTGCCAAGTGTATCACCCAACAATCTCCAATTGCGTCCATGTTTTTCAACAAACTTCTTGACCATCTCGTACTCTTCAGGAGTCCATGGACGCTTCTCGTCCCTTTCGAAAAGAACATGAGCTCGATTGTACACGCTCTCAACTGGCCTCCAAGGAATGGCTGCTTGAATTTCGTTCCAACACCTTCTCACTTCTTTGTGAGATCCACAGTTTAGAACCATGTTTAAACCTTCATCGCCTAGATTATGAGACTCGATGTATTCAGCAACAGCGTTCATAACAATCTCATCTTCTTCTTTTGAGAAACGCTTACCTTTCACTAAGCCTTCTTTGTCCTTCTTTGCATCATCCATAGAAGGAAAAACCTCAACCTGATCACTGAAACTCACTTTCTTAGAGTTATCTTTGAGTGTAGCATTTTCGACCTGATCGGTATCATTTTCCACTGATTTTGATTTCTTCTTCTTGCGTTTATTTCCATCTTCATCATCACCACCAATATGTCGCAACTTTTTGCATTCTAGCTCATTGCCAGATGAATTCTCTTTACCAGCACCCTTTTTATCAGTTGTACTGCTCGTTGCTGCAATATCATCAGCAACATTACCATTCACTTTCTCCAGCTTTTGTTTCTTCTTCTGCTTCTTGCACACCTCAGTTTCAACAGGTTCTTGCATTTTACCGTGTTCAATGGTTTCAGTCACAGTCGCAACTGCATCAATTCCGTCCTTATTCCTCCTCTTGTGTTTATCTTCCCCAACCTTTTCTGCTTCCCCATTGTTCCCCAAATTCACCACCTTGCTACTTTCTTTTTCTGCATTCTCTTTTCCACCTAAACAAGTTTCCATTGAAATCTCTTCAACTACATCTTTACTTTTCTTATGAACCTTTGGAGATTCCTTTTTACTATGTTCAAGGGTTCCGGTCACAGTACCAACTGCATTAATCCCATCCTTGTCCTTCTTGTGTTTATCTTTCCCGGCCCTTTTTGCTTCCCCGTTGTTCTCCAAGTTCATTGCCTTGCTACTTTCTTGTTCTGTGTTCTTTTCTCCACCTAAACAACTTTCCACTGAAATCTCTTTAACCTCATCTTTACTTTTCTTATGCTTTTTATGAGCCTTCTCAGATTCCTTTTTACTATGTTTGAGGGTTTCAGCCACAGTAGCAACTGCATCGATCTCACCCCTGTTCTTCTTATGTTTGTCTTTCTTAACCCTTTTTGCTTCCCCATTGTTCTCCAAGTTCATCACCTTGCTACTTTCTTGTTCTGTGTTCTCTTTTCCACCCAAACAAGTTTCCATTGGAATCTCTTCAACTGCATCTTTACTTGTCTTATGCTTTTTATGAGTGTTCTGAGATTCCTTCTTATCTGTATCAAACTCTGTTTTCCTCTTTTTTGTTCGATCCTTTATCTTATTCTTGTCATCATCTCTGTTACTTGATTTGGGAACACCATTCAAAACACCAATTTCCTTTTCAATGTAGTTAACCTCTTCAGTCTGTTTGTTCTCACTCTTATGCCCCTCCTTTTCACGCATCTTCTTACCCATTTTCACAAAAGCTTCCCCTGAATATTGTTTCTAGACTATCCCGAATCTTCAAGCAAAGCTGAGAGCAAGAAACATGCATAGAAATATGTTAAGAAGGCAATACTTTAGTAAAATCCTAACTTTCATTCCAAATCTTGAAGCAAATTAACATTTACACATATATTAATAAACAAGAAAATCAGCTACAACACTTCCAAAAGATTTATATAGTCATGAATTACACCAATTTCATATGTTGGTTTGACCCTTTATTTTCTTAAAGTTAACGTGTCTGACATTAGTACACCCACCAAATACACCTAAAAACTTCAGAAAGAACAGAAACACTCCAACATCCAACACTCTCACACCAAGTTCGAGTAACATAGCCCATCTAAACAAATAAACTTTTGGGATTAGAAAAAGGGTGTTCAAGAAGTCAACTTCTTTGGTCCCCTCCACATATCATATCAACACTAAACATACCGATGAGGTTACAGATACAACAATGAAGGCGCTGAACTTGAATCCAAACAAATCAAAGAAACATCAAAGTTTTACGGGAGGAGGCATCTTAAAATTCTAGGATAGCTTTCTTTACTCTGTTATTGAAGGGCAGGAAAAAAACACTGTTAGTTGCCAGGATTCTGTTAAAATGTGAGACTCCCATTGAAAGAACTGTGATGATACTAATATCAGCTCCCAAGTCCCAATATAAAAGAACTGAGATAAAAAAATCTGTTCTTTCTAACTATGAACAGTCAAATAAAGCTACGGATCCAGCTACTATTCTGGCGATTCCTCATATAATCATTCGTTCAGTAATTTCTTCCTAAATAGCACAATAAAGGCGTTCACTATTCCAATTCTAGATCCGACTCATCACTAATTTTATCAATATTTCGGCAATACTAAACAATTAACGAGGATCCAAAGCGTTTTGCTCAATAATATTTAACTCAGCAATAAATTAGCAGCAGATCCTTACCGATCAAAAACTCTGGATCGGTTCTAAAACCTTTTTGTAACGATTCAGATTTTAGCGCGTAAATTATAATAGCTTCACGGTCACTGCAAAAAAGAAGATGATGATTTTGATTTAAAATACTCGAAAAATATTATATTATTATCGCATAAAATTCATGAATCGAAAGGGATGAAAGAGCAGCACCGTCAGTGGTGACAGCAAGCGGCGGCGGCGGTAAGCAGAGAGAGAAGTGAGAATAGAGAGTAGAGGGGGAAAACGAAGAGCATTAGGTTTTAGCCTGCTTTGCTACCTCTGGTCCCACGTGTATAAAATTAAAATGGCGCTTGATTTTTTAAGTTTAATTAAATATAAAAAATTTATTTATTTTGGTAAAGGTCAATTTTGTTGCTGGTCCTTGTGTTTTGATAAATTTTGAGATTTAGACTGAAAAGTTAAAAATCTAATTCAATCATTAATACTATTAGTATTTTTATTTTCATCAAAATTTTTACATTATATAAGAAAATCAACGTACCAAATTAGAAAATTTTGACAGGAAATACTATCCATATCCATTATTAGATTAAGATCTCTTTAAGTATATGGACTAGATTTTAAATTTTACCAAAGTATAAGATGGGATGACATATTTTAACTTTATTAAAAATATTTAGGTAAATTGCACTTGATGTTAGTAAACTATTAGTAAATTTACATCTTGATCATTTAACTTCAAAAAGTTACAAAATAGTCACTAAAGTATTCAAATATTTTCATTTAAATCATTAGACTATTAAGTCTTTTTTTTTAAAGTCCAATTGGCAAGCTCAAGCAATGTTTCGACGATCGATATGATAGAACAATACCTATTGATGAGTAGAATATATCTCAAATTTAAGTTATTCTGATATCAATGTCAGAGACCAAAGAAGAAAGGTATTCAGATTTTGGTTCGCAAAATTGTAACGCTGAATGTTGTTTCATAAAAAAAAAAAAAAACTAGACTATAGAAGGGTGAAGTTTACCCTTTCAATTGATGCTAGAGGTGAGGACAGAGAAGGCCATATTGTGGCGATTTTAATAGTTCAGTAACTTAAATAAAAGCTTTCAATGGTTTAGTGATCGTTTTATAACTTTTTGAAGTCAATGGTCAAAACATAAATTTACCAATAGTTCAATAACCTTAGATGTAATTAACCCAATATATTATTATATATTAAATTTTAGGGCCCTTTTGGATAGGTGTTTACTTTCAATGTATTATTTTTTGTCTCATGCTACACTATCTAATTTCATCACCGCCGTTATTTTATACTAACTACAGGTAAACGCATTGCCGATAAATAAAAAAGGTAAATTACATCCAATATCACTAAACTAATAGTAAATTAATGTTTTGGTCACTCAACTTTAAAAAGTTATAAAATGGTTATCGAATTATTCAAATATTTTTATTTTAGTTATTGAACTATTTGAAAGTTTTTATTCAAGTCACTGGTTATTAAGGTTTTTCCTTTTTAAAGCTCGACTAGCGAGTTCCAAGCAACGATTCGATTGATATGGTGGATCAATACCCATCGACGAGTAAAAAAATATACCTTGATCCAAGTTATTTTGACAGTCGATATCGAAGACCAGAGAAGAAAGGTATTTAAATTTTGGTTTATATATTCATAACATTCAAAACTATTTCATGAAAAAAAAAAATTGAATTATAGAAGAAAAGGGGAAGGAGAACTTTTGTTGGTGCAGGCAGTCTGAACATATAAGGCCGTGTAACAATAATTTTAACGGTCTAATGACTTAAATAAAAATTTTCAAATAATTTAATAACATTTTTTATAATATTTTAAAATTAAATAACTAAAATATAAATATACTAATAATTTAATTGCTTTGAGTGTAATTTTCTATAGATAGCATGATCCTCAATAAGCTTAAATTAAATCCGTGGTGTGGTGTGACCAAACCAACAAAGAGCCAAACAAAAGGGTTCTACGAAATGGAAGAACGTTCTGGAAGCAATTTACTCTTTATATTAAAAGAACAAAAAAACTAGCCCTAAAGCCCTCAACGCCTTTGCTTTAGTTCTTTCTACACACACTCTCTGCCTGCCTCCCCTTATCCACTCTTTCCCAAAAACCCAGAAACCAAAACAAAGCCTTTACCTTCTTTATTGTTTTACTTATCCTTTTTGTTCATCAAACTACAACAAAAAGAAATGGCCTCTGCAAATGCTCTTTCTTCAGCTTCTATTCTTTGCTCTCCCAACAAGGTACTTTCCTTCAATGCCTTCATTTCATCCCCCTTCTTTTTTGCAAATTTGGTTTTTTTAGAGTTTTTATGGTTGATGATGATTGCAGGGGAGTTTAAGGAGGAAGGGAAATCAGAGACAGAACCAAAGGGTAAATTATAGACAAGGAAACAACCGGTTTGGTGTGAAGGCTTGTGCTAAAGAAATTGCTTTTGACCAGAGTTCAAGAGCTGCAATGCAGGCTGGCATTGATAAGTTAGCTGATGCTGTTGGCCTTACACTTGGTCCTAGGGGTAACTTTAATTTTTAATTTTCTCCTTTTATCACCTTATTTTTTTGTTTCTTCATTTATGTTTTTAATTTTTGAAAATATTATCTTGGCTTTATTTTGCAATGCTTTGTAATGTATGATTTGTTTTAGAGTTTAGAAATGATGCTAGTTGCCAACACAGTGGCTTATCTTGGCGTTAAGCTTGGTGGGTCTAGCTCAAATTTTGGAGGACTTAATGAAATTGTTTGATATTTTGGCAAGTCTAATTAAAACTTTAGAAATTTTTAAATAACCAAAAATTTTGAAAAATTTAATTAGAAATTCCAAATTTTAGGGGGGTTTCTTAAATTTTTAAAATTTAAGGGTCTAAAGCAAATTTTCAAAAATTGTTCGCCTCTGAGTCTGAAAGAACATTTACGGCCTTTTTTACCATTGATGTTGAAAAGTGCGGTGGAGCTGTTTACTTGAGGTGGAAAAGTGTATTTGGAAATTTTGAATGTATTTATCATTACTTTTGAGAAGATAAAAAAGGTAATTTTAAGCTAAAAATTTTGGCTTTCTGGATTGGGTTAAAATCCCGGTTAAGAAGTCAAGCTTTGGTTTGAAAAGTTACGTGTTTTTGGTTTACAAAGCCGTAGTGTATTTGTACTTGTTTTGATGGATGATCTACGAGTATGTTAATTGCTATATGTTTTTGCTGTTCTAAAAGGGAGGAATGTTGTGTTGGATGAATTTGGAAGTCCGAAAGTAGTCAACGATGGGGTGACAATAGCTAGAGCTATTGAGCTTCCTAATGCCATGGAAAATGCTGGTGCTGCTCTTATCAGAGAGGTTGGTCCGTGCTTTAATCTTGTTTGTTGTTGTTTTTGGTTTGATAAGCCTTTAATCTTGCTGTGATATGTTCCCTTATGCTGACGTTGTTAGTTTGTTCTTTGGCTGTTGATGATGAAGGTTGCGAGTAAAACTAATGACTCTGCAGGTGATGGGACGACTACGGCATCGGTACTTGCACGGGAAATCATCAAACTAGGACTTTTGACTGTTACTTCGGGTGCAAATCCGGTCTCAGTGAAAAGGGGTATCGATAAAACCGTACAAAGTTTAGTAGAAGAGTTGGAAAAGAAGGCTAGGCCTGTTAAAGGCCGTGATGATATCAAAGGTACTCTGCGGAAAAATAATAGATCGAATTTGGCAAGTCGAATTATCCTTTAATCACAATACTTACGGTTTTACTTTGCAGCTGTGGCTTCAATTTCTGCTGGAAATGATGACCTTATTGGAACAATGGTAGCTGATGCTATTGACAAAGTCGGTCCCGATGGTGTTTTGTCAATCGAGTCATCTTCTTCATTTGAGACCACCGTTGATGTTGAGGAAGGAATGGAGGTATATGATGCTTCATTTTTTACCGTTGTTTTTTTTTTCAACACTTAAAACCTTTGTTGTTCTTATGGTTGTTTCTTTTGCAGATTGACAGAGGTTACATCTCACCGCAATTCGTAACAAATCCCGAGAAATTAATTTGTGAATTCGAGAATGCGAGGGTGCTAGTAACCGATCAAAAGATTACAGCTATTAAGGACATAATTCCCCTCTTGGAGAAGACTACTCAGTTAAGAGCTCCATTGCTTATAATTGCCGAGGATGTTACCGGAGAGGCTCTTGCTACGCTTGTAGTGAACAAACTCCGAGGTATCCTTAATGTTGCAGCCATTAAAGCTCCGAGTTTCGGCGAAAGAAGAAAAGCTGTCCTTCAAGATATTGCCATTCTTACTGGTATGTAAATTGTTGTCGGTTTCTTATAATTATTATTAGAACATTCCATTATGGTTTTTTAATGATTGTTTCATTATCAAAACCATAGGTGCTGAGTTCCAAGCAAATGATCTGGGTTTGTTAATCGAGAACACCTCTGTTGAGCAGCTGGGTATAGCCAGGAAAGTTACCATCACCAAGGATTCAACCCAAATAATTGCTGATGCCGCTTCGAAGGATGAAATACAAGCTAGGGTGCAACAATTAAAGAAAGAACTAGCCGAGACAGATTCTGTTTACGACACAGAAAAATTGGCAGAAAGGATTGCTAAACTATCTGGTGGTGTTGCAGTCATTAAGGTTGGGGCTGCAACTGAGACTGAACTTGAGGATCGCAAGCTACGTATTGAAGATGCCAAGAATGCTACCTTTGCTGCCATAGAGGAAGGTATTGTACCTGGTGGTGGTGCTGCATTAGTTCATCTCTCAACTTGCGTCCCTGCAATTAAGGATGAGCTTGAAGACCCTGAAGAGCGCATAGGAGCCGACATTGTGCAGAAGGTAACTCTCCCGAACAACAATTAACCCTCAGTTCAACTATTTGTAAACTGCTGTAAACGTGATTCTTTATGTTTCCATGCAGGCTTTGGTAGCACCGGCCTCGTTGATAGCCCAAAATGCAGGAATGGAAGGTGAGGTAGTGGTGGAGAAGGTAAAGAGCAGCGAATGGGAGATCGGTTACAATGCAATGACAGACACGTATGAGAACTTGCTGGGAGCTGGAGTTATTGACCCGGCAAAGGTGACAAGATGTGCGTTGCAGAACGCAGCTTCGGTTGCGGGAATGGTGCTTACGACTCAAGCTATTGTCGTTGAGAAAGCCAAGCCAAAGGCTCCTGCAGTTGCTGCTCCTGAAGGTCTTACCATTTAATCCCTAGGAATTTAAGAAATTTCAGGGATTGAATGAGCAATTATGTAGGTTTGGTGCCCTATTTTTGTATTGGATTTAATAAAAGAATGGTTTGTGGATGCAATGTAAGGTTAGGGATGTTGAACAATGTTTGATTAGACATTGCAGTAAAAAAAAAATTTCTTGCCACTATGACTACCATGTCTAATCTTCAGTTTAAGTTAATAATAGGGTAAATTATATTCAAAATCCATTAAACTATTAGAAATTTTTAAATTATAAAATAATTGTTAATCTATTCTTGAAAGTTTTATTTTAATTATTGGGTTATTAAGATTTTGAGCTATTGATCATTTTATAATCTTTTAAAAGATTTAAAATGTTAAAGTAGATTACCATCTTTTCCTTATTTGTAGTGAGCTATGTCATAAATTTTGTTGTTATGTAAGTTTTCAGCATCTATCCTCTTATTTATGGATTAAGAAAGAGTTATTATTTTAAATATAAAAAAAAATAAATATTAAGGATTAAATTTGATATTATACCTTTTCTTTTTCCTTATTTGAAGGAAGCCAGTCCATCTCATTAGTTTCTATTCAGGCTAGCAATAAATTTGAAGCCGCGTATGTAGTTAAGCAACAACGATTCTCCACCGTTGGTGCTTTTCCTTTTGCCATCCAATTTAAGTGAAGGAAATTTTACATGCTTGTATGTATATTTATGGATGTTGTCCTTCAACTTGTAATTTTCTTCTATCTTTCAACTTTTTCTCCTTTTGCTAACAAATGATAAACACTCTTGTCTAGTCATAAAATGAAATTTTGGATGCATTAAATTGTTTTACATTTATATTTTATTTACAGATCGGAAATTATCTTAAACCCGAATTAATATTGTTATATCTTCACCTTAAATATTTTCGTTAGGATAATCAACTATCCCGAATACTATGTTCTTCAGATCTATAATGTAAAAAAGAAGAAGAATATGTTACAAACTTGAATTACCCATAGGTTTAATACCGGCACTCTAGAATGGTTGCCAAAAAACGTTGTCTTTGACAATGTAATGTGCCTTACATTGTATCCAACACTTTTTTTATATAATTTTATAATTATTCATAACTCCTCGCAATATTTAAAAGGACAAATGCGCTTTACCGCGCTTAAATTCACGTCCTTTTGCATTGATAATAATGTTAATACCAATCAAATTAAAATTCAATCGACCACCTAGCACTTATTTAGTATATAATATATTCTAAAACTATTGATTAGTTAAGTTAATGAATTCTTAAAGCATTGGACCACATCTTAAAAAGAAAATAAAAATGGCCATAAAGCTATATTATCCTTCCACTCTTTTGAGATTTTATGCAAAATTATTTTATATTTTATTTATTAAAATATTAAAAATTATTATTTAATATATTAGTCATCGTATATTTTAATTTCACAAACGAATTAAAAAACTACTATATATTTCATTTATTTATTTTTAAATATTAATTTTAATCCCCATGTAAATTTTAAAATAATATTAATAAATATATCAAATTATTTTTAAAAATATACTCAATAATTAATAAAAATGAAATTAACTTGTATATTTTATTTTAAATTATTTATATTTAAATTCAAGCTGTAATTAAGCTTGACCCCATTTCTGTAAACTTCAAAAAAAAAAAAAAAAAAGAGAGGAGCTAATTAGGTAATTTCATTTATATAAAGTTTAAATTAAATTGAAAATTATAAACTTCGGATTTACTTCCCAAATTATGACCATTACTTGTTTCAACATTTTCAAGAAAAATAATAAAAAAGTTAATTGTACTAGATATCCTTCAACAATGATCCTCATTTTAAATTGATCCATAAATTTTACATTATTCTAATTCCATCCCTAAACTATTAAGATTTAATCAATTAAATAAATTAGTTACTAAAATAATTAATTTAATTGTTAAATGACATATCAATATTAAGTAGCTAATTTTAAAATGAAAATTTTAACGAAAATTGAACGTTATCGCATACATTTTAAATATATGACTATAAAACTTCTACAAAAACTTTGAAAACCTTAAAACTAAATTTTTTTCTTAAAATTTTTATTTAAATTATGTCATGTTATAAATTCTTTAAAAGTTAAAGGGTAAATTACATTAGTAATCATCTAATTATATTTTTATTTTTTTGGTCACTCAACTATTTTAAATTTTTGGGTGTTTTCATTTTTATGTTATCTAACTGGTGATAAAAAGATAAATTTAAATAGTTGTGTGATCATTTTGTAACTTTTTTATAATTAAGTGACAAAAGAAAAAAAACATATTTAAGTGACTACTAATATATTTTATCCTTTAATATTCATTTTTATAATTTTTATTTTAAATTATTTCACATTATAAATTCTTCAAAATTTAAAATTACTTATAAGACAAACTTTATTATGAATAAAAGTATTATAAAGACTCATGTGTTAAGAATCAAATTATATTTTACTTATTTTTGTAAATTAAATTAAAAATAAATTAATTATTTTATTAAAAATTTTATTTATTTATATTATTAAAATTAATCTTTATATATTAACATAAAGGACATATAATACACCCCTCTTACTATCAGATTATTCTAGAATCAAGTAAAATTTTAATAATAAAAGTACATAAAAATTTAACACAAAGATGGAGAATCTATGTTACTTTTTACCGGTTTTATGATTATTACGGTTATTCCTTCGCCAACACAAGGCAATATATGTCTTCTTCTATATAATATTTTCCCCGCGATTCGTCCCTCGAGCGGTATTTCCGTAGAATTAGAAGAAAAAAAGAAAAGAAGAAAAGACTCGTGGAAGCTCTGCCCGTGTGATGCGTGGTATGGTGCTGACACCGCCAAGCAAAATGGTGGCTACCAATTCATTCTCTCTTCTTCTTTTTCAGAAAAAAATGGCGTTTTATACGATAGGCAAACCCTAACGATCTTTCTCCGCTTTTACTCTTTATAGTTTCTTTTGTTTTTTTTCCCTCTCTTTTTGGCTGATTTTCGCTGTAAATATATGCAGGTAGAATTTCTCATATCTTCTTCATTGATTCTTTTCTACATTGCCTTATTGCATGACTTCTTTTTTTTTTTAACGTTTTGATTTCTGGTTTTGTTGGCGCGAAAAGGATGGGGGAGTCAGCGAAGGTGTTGTATATAGTTGTGGTGGATGAAGGTGAGAAAGGAGATGAAACGCTATCGTTTCGATACACTCGTCCTGTTCTTCAAGGCACTCTTCAACTCATGGGATGTAAAGCTCGTCATGCCTTTAAGGTTTTTTTTAAAAAAAAAAATTCATTTTTTTTTTTTTTTTTGCTTAGATGAATTTTGGTTTGATTTTTGCTTAATTATGAATTTGTGATTTAATCTCGATTTCTGTTTGGTTGAAGCATTGATAGATCTGGACTGTTTCTAACGTGTTTTCTAAATCCTTTTTCGATATAACATCATTTTCTGCTTTAATTGCTGAGTCAATAGAATATTAGTTTTAAGCAATTGATAGTGACATTTTTTTAAAAATTCTTTATTGTGTCGTTGTCATAGAATTTTCATTTTCTCAGTTTACCTTTAGAACGAGATGCTTGATGCTTAGTTTTTTGGACTATAGCTTCCAGATCAATTGAAATTATCGAAATCAATCAAGATGAAATTAGTTTTGATCCATTTCCATTTTCCGTTGGCACCTTCGCATTGTAAATTTTGTTCTAGCGTATGGTGATTTTATTGCCTAATAATGTTCAGTTTATCGGTTTAACTGATTAAGTTTCAGTTTGGAAACCTTTCTGTTTCTTATCGGCTTATGGAGATATTAATAATTTTATTTAGGAAGAGGCTTAAGGTTAAATTAAGTGCCTTGTTTAAGAATGCATTTCGAGTTTGGGACTTGGTTTCTTTCCTCAATTAGATGCCTAATAAGAATTCATGGTACTGTCCATGGTCATGGCCATGATATGCCATTTTATATTTACTCTCATGTTCCTTTAATTGTTATGGCAATTGGATCCTTTTCCTTAATGTCCTCTCTGTATTTCTTACCAGATTAGCCAGAGGACTTTTGAATTGATTACAAGAAAATCCTCCTACAACTCTCTATTTCAAGAGGGAAGTAAGACATTGAATTCTGACGGTTTGAAAGGAAACACCAAGAAGGACGACATCCATCCTACTAACTTTTATAGAGCTGAGGCAGGCAGTTGTTTAGTTTCTGGGGAAGATAATAGAGATAAGAGTATACCTTTTGAGTTGTACAAAAGGCGCACATCAATTGTTGTTAAAAGGAAATGTTTCTTAGATGTTGTTTGTCAGGCTCTTTATGAATATAAATATGTGGGTCCAAGCGAGAGGGCTGACTTGATTTTGGCATGCAGGTATCGTGCGACATCTTATACCTGCCAAAAAGTTTGCAATGTACATGGCATATAATTAATTGCTTGCATCTAGAATCAACACACATTCCTTTTATTTTCATCATTTCTTGGCAATTTCTTGCTGTATTACTGGTAGCTTGGAGAAAGGTAATTCACACATAGTTATTTATCTTATTTCACATGACAAATTTTCTTTTAATATTTCTAGAGATAGGCTATTCGAGTATTATTTTCTCCATGGAGGATTGTTCAATTGTCTGCCTCTTTTTTTTTTTTTCACTAACTTGTTGGTGCCTTTTCCAACAAAAGGACGGTTATTGTCACAAGTACCCATAAAGTTTTAATGTAACATGTATAGACTTTCATGCTTACTTTTAACAAAGTACGTATATGATTTGTTTTGGGATCTTGATAGTGGGTTTTAGAATAGTATTTAATCCTGTTCAATATCCTCTGCTTTGGGTTCTTCAAATCAGATGGAAGTACCAACTTGTCTTCTCTTGTAATTGTACTTGATCTTCACTGCAGAATCCGGGAGAGGAAGGAATCTATAACCGTGCTGTTGTGTGGCACTAGTGGTTGTGGCAAATCTACTTTGTCTGCTTTGCTGGTATTTTTGTTTTGCTTTGCATATTAATGTGTGTGGCAGTAATGGTTGTAACTGCATTTCCCATAATAGCTAATCCTAGTGCTTTTGATAATGTCAGGCTAGCAGGTTGGGAATTACTACTGTAATTTCAACTGACTCTATTCGTCACATGATGAGGAGTTTTGTAGATGAAAAGGAAAATCCTTTACTTTGGGCTTCAACCTACCATGCTGGGGAGTGTTTGGATCCTGTTGCAGTTGCAGAAGCGAAGGCTAAAAAGAAGGCTAAAAAATTGGCAGGCACTGCACAATCATTTCCTAAGGGTGAGCGAGCTGATGGTTCTTCAGCTAGCAAGTGTGATGCCCAACCAATGGAGAGTAGTTCTATTTGTACTGAATTGATTGGTCCCAAACAGATAGCAGTTGAAGGATTTAAGGCACAAAGTGAGATGGTCATTGACAGTCTAGATAGATTGATTACCGCATGGGAAGAGAGAAAAGAGTCTGTAATTATTGAGGGTGTTCACTTAAGCCTTACTTTTGTTGTAAGTAGACTTTTGGTTTGTTCATTTCCCGAAGTTGACATCTTTTATTATTACACCGATTTACTTTTTCTTTGTGTGCAGATGGGGCTTATGAGGAAACACCCCTCAATTATACCATTCATGATATACATTTCCAATGAAGACAAACACTTGGAAAGATTTGCAGTTCGTGCAAAGTACATGACATTGGACCCTGCAAAAAACAAGTATGTGAAATACATAAAGAATATCAGGGCGATACAAGATTATCTATGTAAACGAGCTGACAAGCATCTGGTTCCCAAAATAAACAACACAAATGTCGACAGAAGTGTGGCAGCCATACATGCTACAGTTTTCAGTTGTTTCCGCAGGCATGAAGCTGGGGAGCCACTTTATGATCCTGTAGCAAATACAGTTGGTGTTATTTACGATGAATACAAGAAGTGTGCTGCCAATTCACTGAGCTCCAAGGGAATGTTTCAGTTGATCCAGAGGCAAGGTTCTTCTAGGCAATTGATGGCTCTTCTCAACACTGATGGGTCTGTGGCAAAAGCTTGGCCGGTTAAATCAGTTGATAGTAATGGAAGGCCCATCTCTGGCCATATGTGTCCGGGTGGAGTAGGCCTTCCGTTGTATGGACCTTTACAAATTGGCAAGGCTGAACCTGTTAATCTTCAATTTGGTAACTTCGGAATCAGTGCCTGGCCTAGTGATGGTGGCACTAGTCGTGCTGGAAGCGTAGATGACTTGAGATTCGATGCAGCTGATATAGGCAGTAGACATCATTCTTCTTGTGGCAGTTCACCAAGGATGTCCGATGGTCCTGCAAAGGAGGTAGCATCTTTCTATGATTTTTTTTTATGAGTGTGGAAATGCTGTGCCTATTTTGGTCTTATTAGTTCTCTTTCTGTCTCACAGCTAAAAGAAGAAACTTCAGAGTTTGGCAGTGACGATGAAGAAGTTGATGATCCACCCGAGGTGGACAGTGATGAAGATTTTGCCGACAGTCACAAACAGTTCCACGAAGAGGTATGAACACGTCTTAGATTCTACAAGAGGTGAAAATATGCATCATTGTCACATTGACTTTAGAGATCAATTTGCAACCGGCAGCTCAACCTGCCATGCAATTGGGCCCAAACAAGTTACCAGTTTTTATTATTTGTGTTGTCGTGCTTGATGTTTATGACATGGGCTTATCCATTTATGGGTGAATGTATCTGAGAGGTCCCTCTATTATAGGGACTTCATCAAATTACTCCCTCTACTATTAAATGGATCGATTTAGCTTTTGTACAATTAAAAAGAATCAAATAAGGCCAAATTGAAATAGAGTTTACATTTACTCTTTATATAAAGGAATCATTCCTGTTTGTTGTAGGTAATTGATCCAATATCGCAAGCCAAGTGATAATAACAGAGGGACTAATTTGATCCAGTCCCTATAATACAGGGACCTCCTAAATAGTTTAACTTCCATTTATCCATATTGTTAGCTTGGTTCAGTGAGATGTTGGATGATTGAAGTGGCAATAGGTTCTGCTTTCTAGTACGCATACCTTTTCATGCTTCATGCTAATTGGACTTCAGTCTAATTTTTCTCCGTTTCTGTTTTATAGGTAGGCTCCGTTGATGAAGGCTCAACAAAGTCGGATGAAGAGTACGATGATCTGGCAATGGAGGATATGGTGGAGAATGATGACCGGTTAGAGGATGAAGACCGCCGTGGTAAGGTAATGGCAAGTTCCGAGGACCAAGCAACTCCCACAAAGGGGATAATAGGGTGAAAAGCGAGAAGGGGTTTGCTAGAATGAGGAAACGCTCCCTTAGCAATCCGGACATGAAGAAGCACGTACCAATAATCAACGATTGCATACTTTCCAGAACCCCCGAGCGATAGCAATACAGTTTTTTTTTCTTGACGGTGGTAAACTAATACAAGTTGCTAACCAACCCTTTCCATCCTCTCTTCTCATGTATAGTGATGGTTTGGTATGGTTGGCAATACCATTATGAGCAAAATATAGTGTTCTTAATCGGTCGTGTCTGAATGACCGAATTAGGGAAGTAATAAGTTATGTTTGGTCGATGAAGTCACGATTATGTCTACTTCGACCCGGATACTATCATGCTCCATACAAATTTATGGGATATGTGTTTAAAATTTTAAAGATTATGTTAACATTTATATTTTAGTATATAGTTTTATTAATTGGTAGATTACATTTCAGGACCTCGAGAACCGAAGGGGTTGTACTCTATAGCTCGATAGAGCCGGGTGGGCGTCTAAAAATGTTTGATGATACGACATATGTTATTAGGAGTTTGATCTAATTTGTTATTTTTTTAAAATGAAAAAAGATAAAATATAATTTTGCTTATTTAAAAATATTTTGATGCATTGTGATTTATTTTGATTTTGGTACAAATTGGTAAACAGGAGAAGAAAGAAAGAGAGATACATCATTCCCTTAAAAATTGATAAATTTTGTTTAATATAATTATTCATTTGTTTATAAATTGATAAAATTAGTTCTGAAAATTTATTTTATTTTATGTTATTAGTATATTTTTCACATATATTTAAATTATATAAAACATACATTTTACGAAGAAAGAGAGTAAATTTTAATAAATAAAAACAATTCAACATCGACAAAGGCATTATTTTATTTTGAAAATAAACGAATTGAAATATCAAAGAAAACGGAATGAGGGGGAAAAGGAGGTCCAAAGGAAAAAAAAAAAAAAAGGGGGAGTCAAACGTCAATTTCAAAAAAGACAGGGGCATTATTCACAAAAAAGGACATGGGCAATTACAAAGCAAGGACAAAAAAAGGTAACATTTAAAACATAGTAGAAAATAGCTGTGCATGGTCATGTCTTCTTTTTGCAATTTTGAATTCCGCCTGAAATTTGTCTCTGCCTCAATATTTCTCTTTTAAATTCTTATTAGGAAATTTTTTCCCTTTTAAATTCCTATAAATATAATTCTTTTGAAGATCTCATTAACCCTTGAGAATCTCCCAAATTTTAACTCTTTTGATTTTCTTTGAGAGTTCTCAAAGTACAAAAAAGGTAAATTAATCATTATTCTTCTGTTTCTCTTCTTCTTCTTATGATTATTTATTTTAATTGCTTTGTTATCATCGATTCTTATGTTTAAATTGTTGGGTTCTTTCTTGGCCAAGTTTTTAATGGGTTTCGTTTGAATTAATCTGGGTTTCCTTTAGTTTTTGAAGTCATTAAAAAAAATTTAAACTATTTTAGTGTTTTTTGTTTTTGTTTTTTGTAATGATAGAACTGGAATTGAAAAGCTGGGGTTTTTGGTGAGTGAATCTTTTTTTTTTTTCATTTAACAGATTAATTTCTTTGGTTTTAATGTTGCTCTACAATTAGCTTGTATTTTATGTTGTGTTCTGCTGTTTCATTGAATGTTCTAATCTAGTTTAATTCTTTGGGTTCTAATAAGTGGGGATTATGATGCTTTGAATTGTATGCTTTAAAGCTCATTTATGTTTTTTAATGTTATGGTCACTCTTGTTATAAAGATGGGATTAATGTAGTGAATTCTAAAAAGATGCTGTATTAGTGAGTGTTAATTGGGGGGATTTTGTTGTTCATCATGCTATATAAACTGAATTTTATAAATCCCATTCTGGGTTTTGCTTGTTGATGCAAATAGCTTCTTTGTTGCTCATATATAATATCTTTCAAATGAATTATGAACTTTGATATCAATGAACATACAAGGGTATATACATGTTTAAAAATGGGGGCATTTTAGTTCAATGGTGATCTATTTTTTTTGTACAGTTACCTTGGTCGAAGCATGCTTGATCCATGTTCTGTATATTGCAATGGTTGTTGATGCTAAAGTTGAATAGCTTTTGCTTATGGTTGTGGGATCGAGGCCCCTTCTAATTCTACTATCTACACCATCACGAATGATTCGTCCTCATTAGAAAGTTGGGACATGGTGTTAAGCTTTTTACTGCGTTTTTTGCTGGTGTTACTGATATTGTGCCTCGTTTTTGTTTTTCCGTTTTCTCAACAATTTGTTTTGCAACGTGCACCATTATTTTCACGCTTGCCCTATAATGGCACCATTCTTTGTTGCTCGTATATTCGTTCTTGACCCGAGGTTTAGTTGGCTGTGGCAAACTTTCATTCATATGATAATGTTTTAGTACCGTTCTCTATTAGAAAGTCGGGACATAGTCTTGAGCTTTTTACTGCATTTTTTGCTGACATTTTTTATATTATGCCTCATTTTTTGTTTTCCATTTTCTCAACAACCTGTTTTTCAGCATGCACCATTCTTTCCAAGCTTGCCCCATATTCCATACTTCAAAGGATCAAAATGGCACCATTCTTTGTTGCATATATTTTTGTTCTTGACCAAGGTTTAGTGGCTGTGGCAAACTTCAGTTCATACGATAATGTTTTAGTACCACTCACCATCGCTAATGATTCGTCCTCTGCTCTCTATTAGAAAATCAGGACATATCCTTGAGCTTTTTACCGCGTTTTTGCCGATGTTTTGCAACAGTCTGTTTTGCAACATGCACCATTTTTTCGAGCTTGCCCTATAATGGCACCATTCTTTGTTGCTCATATATTTGTTTTTGACCTAGGTTTAGTTGGCTGTGGCAAACTTTTGTTCATACAATAATGTTTTAGGATGCTCATTTGCGTTTAAATTCAATCTTTCTTGGTTGTTTTTCTTTGTAGCATCAAAAGTGTTTGTTAATAATTTACATGTTTTGTTAAGGTTTCAAATGCTTACTTACAATATGAATAATTGTTTTATTTCAGGCTCCCTGTGTATTCTTTCAGTTATGATTTAGCTCTGTTAGCCTTGAGTATCACTTCTCATTATGAACAACCAATATGGTGAAGATGGAGTAAGTTACAGAATTTGGGGGCTATTCCGACCGCTAAAGTTTTACCGAGTTTAAAACATTTGATCTTCCTTTCTTTCTCGTGTAGGATGAAGCCACTGTTATGGGGTTTGAAGTGCCGAGATCACCTGATTCAAGTTATAATAATGTGTACCCCGGATATGAAGACGATGCACGTGACCCGCCTGTTGTCCCTCCGCACCTACATCGTACCATGCTTAGCTGCCCTGCAAGCATAACTGCTTCCGGGAGTCTTCCTTTACCCGGGAATGTGATTTTAAACCATCTTTACATTGAAAACCGAGAGGCACCAAGATCGGTAGTGGCACTTGGATTCACTCAACGATTCCGTTCGAAGTATGTTACCGTCATACTATACAAACCGGTTCCAAGAAGAGGGAGTACTGGTACTTAAAACATACGGGAACCGGTAACAGAGCTCCCTGTCGGGTCACTCGGTTTGCCGTAGTGATGAAATTAGTTTGCAATAGACTCAAATACTGAATTTAGCTGAAAGAGTATTTATTGTTTTTTCACAGCCATTGTTGAACCTGAAAGTTATGACATTTGACATGAAATTTCAGTTATGCTTTGAGGGTAGAGTTTGCTATATACATATAAACCTTTCACTTTTACTCTGTTAATCTGTATTTGTGGTGTTTTGAATATGGGTGAAATCGAGCTCGAGCCATAGAAAGTTTGAGCTCGACTCAAAATGTGAGCTTCAAAGCTCGGTCTAAAATTTAAATTTATTTTCCATAAATTTAAAATTTATACTTTTATTTTTAGAATTTAGTCTCTTTATTTTTCAAATTTAAAAATTTAAGTCTAAATATTAACATTGTTAATTTTATTGGTGTGATATTTAAAAAAAATACTCATTTGATAGTAACCTAAGTAAAAAGATGTGTATTAATGAACTTGATTTTAACAAAATTAGAATTAAATTTTAAATTTATGAAAAATATGAGGATTTATTTATGCACCTATCGATGTATTAAATGAGAAGGATTAATGGTATAATACAAACATCAAATAAGAAAATCAATTAAATTACTGAAATTAATCTAAAAGGATATAGAGTAAAATACATTAGTAGTTATTTAATTATTAATAAATTTTTTTTTAGTCATTTAATTATGAAAAGTTATAAATTGGTCATCCAATTATTAGTAAATTTCTTTTTGGTCACCCAACTATGAAAATTTATAAAGTGGTCATCCAACTATTCAACTTTAACTAATGTATAGGGATTAATTTGCCTAATTTTCAAGTAAAGGGTGCAAATGTGAATTACCTCCTAATATAGGGATATCTATGGCACTTTTACCATTTGTTACTTTTTCTAAATACAAAAAACTGCCGACTGCCATATTTTTAAAACACTCTCTTTTCACGTTCGTATTTAATTGTTTTTATTTTATCTAATATAAAATAATTAAAAAATGCATAGATAACAGATAAACTATATATAAATTTTATTTTTCTATATTTATTTTATATTCATTTCATTCATGCGTAAAGCCATAAAACGTGTGGAAGAAGTAAAATAAACACAAAAGAATATTCTAAGAACGCCCACACCTAACTAACTTCCGACCAAAATTGGGCTTTTAGTTTTTCAAAGCTCTTTTTTTATATATAAGGAAAAAAAATTAAAAGTTGAAAACCTTTCCTATTTGGTCAAATCCTTCCCGCGTAAATCACCCTCTTTTCCCCGTTATCCATGGTGGCCTCGCCATTGACGGCGATGAACGGCGAGAGAGCCGTGGTTTTCTTCTTCGTCTTCCGTGTTCTCTCTTCTCTCCCCCTTTCTCTCCTCCCTCATGCCCTTTCCCTCTCTCTCCTCTCCGTTTTTTCTCTCTTTGTCGAGATCCGCGCCGATGGTTGCCTCTCCCTCTTCAAAACCAGGTAAGTTATTCTCTCTGTTTTTTTTTTTTCATTTTCAGTGTGAGAATTAGGGTTTTAGAGAATCTTAATTCATTAAATTAAAGAATTTTGATATGAAAGTTCGATGAACCTTTGTTTGTTTTAATAGGCCAGGTGCTTCATCAGGAATTATGTTAGGTGTAGTTACGTTGCCTACTGTGATGCTGTCGAAGTTGATTCAGCTTTCAAGAGCTTTCTCTTTGCAACAAATTGAGATTGGAGGTACCTCGTTTTCGCCTTGAGGAATGTTGTATTAGTTGGGTTTAGCAAAGCAATTTATTATTTTTTTTTTGTTTGTTTTAAATTTTGTTTTTTAGAGCTTGAACATATGACGATGCAATTTTGGGCTGCATCGGCTTGTTGCTGCTGTGTGCTTATATTTCTCTCCATTCTTATGTGGTGCGCTGCCTACAATAAGAATCCACATTTCTCCTGTAGTGTTTGGGATGCAAAGTTTAGCTTAAGCTGTGTCATTTTATTTTCGGTGGTTTGCTGTATATCGCTTGCTACAATATCTCATACTGGTAAGTTGGTTGTTTTGTTATTATGGTTTTGCTTTTTTTTCTGTCTCGTGCATTGAGTAAGCTGTGAAGATGAAAATTTGACATATTTTTTCTTGCATTTAGTAACCTTGTTTTTTCCCCTCTGCATATAGGTTTTAACACAGCATTAAAGTTACTGTGGTTGCTATGTCATGGATTTGCTGCAGTGAAATTAATTCAACATCTTCTCAATACGTTCCCTTGTTGTGCTTCAATTGGTTTGTTTCGTGCTGCAATTTCTATCTGACAATGTCTCTTACCCAACTCACTGAAAAGATTAAATTTTTTAATACCCCTCAAATTGCAGGAGAAGCACTTTTGTTGACTTCAGGCCTTGTACTCTATTTCGGTGACATGTTGGCATGTACCATTTCAAAGGTTAGTTAGGGTTGCTTTATCACACCGGACTCAGGCTGCTTTGGCTGAAAAGGTCAGCAGTTTAGCCTTTTAGTGTTAACTATATTGTTTGAACAGGTTTGTAGATTGTTGGTTTCACCAGAGTTGGTGTCCATACGTTATGGAATTAAAAGAAGTGAGATAGGTATTATCATCCAGGTATGAATCCTCAAGTGATGAAATTCTTTGTAAAATGATCTAGCTTGATTGTAAAAGTTGCTTTCTTCTATGTAGGGTGTGCTGCTTGGACTTCTTATTTTTTCAGCAGTCTTTAAATTTGTCATCCACTTATGGGAATACTTCTGGCGTGCTGACAACTCTGAGTCAAGGCAAAACAAAGAAATCAGGAGATCTCTTATATTCTTTGCTTCACTTGGATTTACCATGATTGTGGTTGCCCCATCTTGGATGATGATTGTCCTAGATTTTGATGTACATCCTATACTATGGTATATCTTTGAACAAACACTTTTTTCAATTTGATATTTATTATAATGTTGTTTATCAATACCTTGTTTTGTCGACTCTTTTATCTATCCTCTTTACATCTTGCAAGTGTCTTATCTTTACATCATTCATTTTTAACAGGATATTCCAGTTTGTTTTATCGGAACCATTAAAACGATTGTCACTATGTATCTATTGGTTGGGTTTGATATATGCATCTGTCTTGAGGTTCTACAACATTTCTAAGAATAGTAAGATCGAGAGGATTCTTCTTCGGAAATATTACCATCTGCTGGCTGTTTCAATGTTTCTGCCTGCTCTTATTTACCAGGTGATCTAAGTATTGCTTGAGTATCATGTATCAGTTATTTAACAATTTTTTTTCTTTTTCACCTTTCATTCTAGCAATGGCTTGCTTGGATATTATATTGACTTTGTAGTTTCCTTGTCCAGCCAAAATTTCTTGATCTAGCATTTGGTGCAGCTTTGGCAGTTTTTTTGATATTAGAAATTATTCGAGTAAGTTCACCAAACTTGCAAATATTTGATAGATGTTGACAATTAATCAAGTAATCATGTTATATGAAGTTTTATTTTCTGTCTAAATGTTCACTAGTTAAGGTTTTTGAAGGATGACATTTTTGCAAGTGTCACAAATTAATATTTCATATCCTTGATTTATGATTTATAAGCAAGGTCTATGTTTTCTCACATGCCGGAAAACTGATTATTTATTTTAAATTTCTTGGTTGATTTTGCATAACCTTTCCTTTGTAGCCAGGTTTGGAGAATTTGGCCTTTAGGACAACTAGTGCATCAATTCATGAGTGCCTTTACAGATCATCGTGACTCAGATATCCTTATTGTAAGGTATGGCATGTTACCATTATGTAAACTAAAATGCTTATACTTGTTGCAAGAACTTTGAAGTGAGATCCCTTTTTATTTATGTAGCCATTTTTCACTTTTATTGGGATGTGCACTTCCTATCTGGATGTCCTCTGGGTTCAATGATCGGCCTCTTATCCCTTTTGCTGGAATTTTAAGCCTTGGCATTGGAGATACGATGGTAAGTGCACCTTTTGTTTCTATTTGGGCCTTCAATTTCTTTCCATTTCAAATTTCTCACATTTGCGCTTGCCTTAATTTCTAGATATTTTGAAATTGACGTTCATATATTACTAGAACATCTGTTCTCTAAAAGATTATTACCCCACTCCTTCCTGGTCCCCCTTCCCACAATTTTGCGGGCAGGCTCTTTACTTTTTCCTTTAATAAAGAAAAAAGTGTTATTACACAATTATCATGCTTGTTTATATTGTTCGACATATCACTATGCTTACGATGTTGTCACTGGTTGCTCTTTCCTTTTTTTTGTTTGATGTCAAATTCGCTTTTGAACTAAACTAAAAATTTATGCAATTTTATACTTGGGTTTAGTTACTATCAAATAAATAGTTTTGACAGCCCATGTGAACATGGCCAAAGTTCTCAAACCTAGACAAGCATTCTACCCCAAGCCAATCCAGAAAGAGAGAGAAGAGAAAACCTTAGCCATCTTTATTTAGGATTAAAAAGGCCATAATGACCCCACCACCACCACTACTTACGAAGTAACCACAGGGAGTCCTCCTTATTTTGACTATATTACCATGTAATTTACTAATTTATTAACAATAATTTGAAACCTTATGATTATCAACCAGTACTAGAGGTTAACTATGAAAAGGTCTACAAAGTAATCAAATCGCTGCCTGCCTTAGGTATTAACAATAATTTACTAATTTATTAACAATAATTTGCTTTTATGCTTAGGCATCTATGGTTGGCCACAAGTATGGTGTCCTTAGGTGGAGCAAAACTGGCAGTAAGAGTTTTCATTCTTTCTCATTTATTCTTTTTATTAATTTTTAATGCTCAAGCTTTTTTGAGGAACTTTACCTGCTAACAATAACAAACTTCTTACGATTCAGAGAAAACCATTGAAGGTACTGCAGCTGGTATAATATCTGTCCTTGCTGCTTGCTCGGTTCTGCTTCCACTTCTGGCATCCACCGGATACATTCTAACTCAGGTCTCTCTGTCTCTCTCTCTCACTCTCTCACTCTCTCTCACTCACACACACGTGCGCCTGTGCACACTGATACTCCAAGATGTTGACTGATGCTCATCACAAGCACAATTGTGGTAACTTAGCTGAGACTGATTTTTGCTGAAACGTTCAATCTGGCTAAGTTGGTTTCTTTATTGAAAAAAAAGTGCTAAAGTGTTTTTGAATTGGCATCATAAATGTATACTTGACTCTCTAGGATGAGTCAGTTCAGCCAGGGACCTAATTTTTTGTTCTGGTTATCAATACATCTATATATAATGATATCTTAAATTCCAATTTCCACAGCATTGGTTCTCTCTTCTCATTGCCGTGACCACAAGTGGTTTATTGGAGGCTTACACAGCACAACTCGATAATGCTTTTATACCACTCGTCTTCTACAGCCTTCTCTGTTTGTAAATGCATACGTCAACCTTTCCGAAAAAGATATAGTTTCTACACTGATATTTTCAAACAAAATCCTTCACAAATGCTTCCATTCATGGAGCCGAAAGAGCCTGTAACGTACCATAACGTTTGTTTGGTTGTACTTGGTAGAATTAGTTTTACACATTGTTAGGTGAGGTGAACCACAGAACATGAAGGAATTGGCTACTTGAGAGATAGTGATTGTTTGGTGTAGTTTTTATTACATGATGGTTAACCTGCAGAAGCCCAACCTAATGGGGTTTGGGCTTTTCTTAGGTTTATATTTGTCTGTACCATTTTTTTTTTCAATGTTATGTCATACACAAATTATTGGTTGAAATGATCGGGTTTTCAAAAATTGAAGGGAGGGGGGGCCTGAGCTTCCATTGTCTTCTGGCTAGCTCTTTTTGGCTCAATGGGTCTTGGCAGCATATGCATAATGGTAATTTCCAAGAAACCCCCAAATTCTCACTCATATACGTGTCTGTGCTTCATATAGAATTTTCTTTTCAAATTCATTAAATGTATGTTGCCATTGCCGACATATTAATATATAGAAAGAATATTGATAGTACTTAATTTTTAATCCAATGCTTAGTTTTTTTAATGGATGTTTAGCAAAACAAAAACAAAAGGATTAAACATAAACTAAATTAATTGAAGCTAACTGAAGTTTGTCTAATTAAGTCCAACATTAAATTCAAAATCTAAAAATAAGTTTATAAAACCTTTTCATATGCTTTTTACACGACTGGTATATTAACAATATAAGTGTATCCATAGTAAACCTTGAAATTTCTATTGTGATTGATACTAGTTTTTATCTGGTTAAGATTTTTTATGAAAAAGAAAATGATGGTAAAATGTTTTTGTATATGGAACAAATGAGTGAATCCATATTTACCCATTGACAAGCTTCGTGGGGGTAGAAAAAAGTTTCAGGAACAACTTGAAGAAAGGTTGGGGCTTGGTGGTGTGGTAGGCAAAGGCAATGTTTGTTGCATATGCAACATTAAGTGTCGGGTGGACCATCAAACAGAGAAAAAGGGGTCAAATTAATTTCAAATCGCCTCCAAAAATATCTGATGACAGCTATACCTAAATCCCCCCTATCAAATGTAATGTAATATTATTAATTAATCCAAATTCCCAAAGTGGGGATGCTTAAAGCCCTGTTCCCTCCTACTGTTGGGATAGCTTTGGTCAAAGGTTGGGTTTTAAAAACTTAAAAAATAAACCCTAAACCCTAATTTTTATTTTGAGTCTTCAACATGTACATGTGAATAGGTTGATAACTAAGGTTCTTCATCTTCATAGAAAGACAAGGTAAAAATGCTAGTTAATAGTGCAGGTTTTGAACTCATTATGCAGCCAACAAACTTACACATATATAGTATTAGATATGATGCTGAATGCCATAAGACTAAGAAGTAGCAAGGGGTCTAAATGATATATTTTCAAATTATTTAAGTTCAACTCGAAAAGAATTTAAATTTGATTCGATAGTTATCGAATCAAATTTAAGTTTAGTAATTCTCATCTTAATCTACTCGTTTAATATATAGTTTAAATATTTTTATATTATTAACCTTTAATGTATATTATTAATATTAGGCTTAATTATCAAGTCGAGCTCTAACTTGAATATGTATGAGCTTAATTGAGCTCGAGCTTGAGTAGTTCAATATATCTTGAACCAAGCTCAAGTTTATAATTAAGTGTTCGATCAAGCTCAAGCCAAGTATCTTTTGCAAATTTCAAGTTGAGCTCGAGTTTGAACTTGAATATATACGAGCTTAAATAGCTTAATTATATTTTGAACTAAACTCAAATTTAAAATTAAATATTGAATTAAGCTCAAACCAAATATTTTTTATAAATTTCAAATCGAGTTTGAGTTTAAGCTCCAACTTAACTCGACTATCTTCCTTACCCTAAGCACCAGCATGTCTTGCAAAATTATATGTATTTGCTAACTGTTGACAGTCCTTGAGGGCCTATTTAAAAACAGTACTAGAGATACATAAACATGGTTTATTGAGCCTTGAAATATGCTGGAAGCAAAGACTAACAGACAATGTTTGCCCCATCAAAATATCTAAATCAGATATTGATACTCGGTGGATCCCATCCCATCCCATGCATTTTCTTTTTATAAAAATGGACATGAACTTTTTCACTTTTTCCATTCCAGCTCATTTCTATGTGGGGATCCAAAAGCAAAAAAATTCAAAATCTAAATCTGACCAAGTCATAATAAACAATTTCATGTGCAAAATTCTGTCATGTGGACCTTTGCTTGTAATAGTCTGTTCATTTAGTAGGAGGACCCCCCCTCAGGGTTTCAGTCGCATTCTGCTATCAAATTATAACACCCTAGAAAGCTACCTATCCTACAGAAGATGCTAGAAATGTAATTTGAAATTTATGCAGGAATTAAAATAAACAGGGTTTTCATTTAGATTGACACTTCATAGGTCTTGTTCCATCATCAATATGCTTCAACATATAATCTCTTTTTGCCTTTTTGGCTATATGTTCTTGCAAGAGAAGAATGTCGGCTTTAGTGTTTTTGGAAGATTAGGGTAAAGTATTTTTTTTTTTTTAGAATTTTTATGTCGGGTTTTACTGTTCATATTCATAGTTTAAAGTTACCTTTTCAATCCCATTTTATAACGCAATTAATAGCTATAATTTTGATCGTTTTAGATCAGGAAGTTGTTCTTTTAAAGCATATATATATATGACAACTAAGGATTAGTTTACATAACATGCATGGCAGACAAATTAAGGAGGTGACAGGTTTGAGGGAATTTAAAAGCTTAATATTTCCTCTTCCAGTGATTTAAGTAAAATAAGGGTATGAATTTATATATATATATATATATATATTATAATTCTTTTATTTTTATTATTGAATGGATGATTGATTTGATTGATTCAAAGTCAATTTAATTTTTATTCGTGATATGCACATCATGCTCGAAAGAAATATTTAACTAAAAAATTGAAGTGCAATATCAATTTGGAGACTTTGGGAGTAAAGAATGATGAACTTCTCCTCTTTTGCATATTTCATTAAATGCAACCCTTTTCTAAAGTGATTATATTAAGAGAGCCAATGTTATTGAGGGATTTTTCATTTTTTTTAGGAGAAATTTGTAATGAATCTCTCAACAAGTTTGATATTGCTTTTAATGGGGTAACTTTGTTCTTTCTTCAATCACTTGAAATGGTGATAAGATTAAAAACAAAACTTTTATCAAAGATAATATCAAACTTGTTAAGAGATTCGTCGACCCTATCGTTTTAACATAGTAATTAGTAGTTACAAATTAGTAAAAATACAAAGACATACATATCTGCTTAGTTAATAACATTTTTCCATTTCCAACAAGTGCTAGTAACAATTAACCCCTTCATGAAAGAATGCATATAAATAATTTCAACTAGGGTTTTTTTTTTTATTCATTTTATTGAAATTAGTAGAAAACATGTATTCAAAAAAAAAAAACATTTCATTTAGACTACTAACTAGAGAGCTTCACTAACTACATCCACCTTTAAATTCCTAAACATAATATATATATATATATATATATATAACAGTTCTAAGTGTTTCAATAGCTTTGGATCATAGCTTCATAAGAAGTAGCCCAAGTGACATTAGCATTAGGATCCTCCCTTTCTTGCCCTTGCTGCTGCTGCTCATCAGCTAATATCCTCTCGAGTTCGCTTGGGCAGCAAGGAATCGTAAGCGCTCCCTTGTGGTCGAAGCCATACTCTTCGGCCGCTTGTTCCAACAACATTAAGAACCTCGGGTGCGTCAAGTAACTCAACGGAACCACAAATCTCCTCGGTTCTTCACCGTGCTCAGCAACCACAGCGAAGTGACCTTCTTTCACATCATCAGGCACGCTGTTTGAACCATGGCGAGCTTCGTTGTGTTTCCATTTCTTCTTTAAAGAAAGACTCTTGTGTAACATCTCTGCAACTACCTTCAGCTTCACGATCCCATTCTTCTTGTAGTTGAGTTTAGCCATTCCTGCTAGTGTTATTGCTTTACTCAAGTGTTGATAATACGGTTTCGTAATTGAGACAGTATCTATTTATACAAGTTTAGACACGATGGTGTAGGACAGTAGGGTGAGAGATAAAGATTGGATGGTTGCTGAGTTTCGCATTTCCATTCCAAGACCTCAAGCTAATATGGATAATAAAAAGAGATAAAGCAGAATTGAAAAGGACATGGTCGCTTGCTTGCTTGCTTTCTGGACTTACTTGGAAAGACCAGTCATGTGAAAATGTGACTTCTTACCTTCAAGTAAACAGTCGTTTTCAGTTACCACACCATGTCTGCCTTCAAATTATGGAGTGCTTCCCCCTATTTAACTGCCTTCTTTTCAGGTGGTGACTAATCTTTGGGGTTTGAACCCCAGCTTTTCCCTATAAGTGTAATCTGTATTATCCTTATCTCTACTACTTAATTGCTCTTACATAGTTTGAGAGCCTAACGAAGATATTGCTATACAAAATCCCTTGATGAAATATATTCATATAATTAGTAAATAAATTAATAGAAAGCCTATTATGATGAAATGGGAAGCAAGAATAGGAATTAAAAACCACAGTGTATGTACCTAATTTGGCGCAAAATCAGCAGCAGGCAAGTACATTTCTAGTCCTTATACTATATCTGTAGTGGCAGCTACAATTATGAACTCATCATGTGATATTTGGATAGGATGTGATAATGACATTTGACATGCAATAAATGTATTAATTTTTGCGAAAATTTTAATTTTTATCGGTTAAAATTATGCGTTAGTCAATTCATCATGTATTTAGAGAAAATAATAAAGAGATCGATAATCTAATTAAAAATAACGGTTGATAATAAAGATGATCCAAAAATGCCCCCAAGAAGATTTCAACCTAACTAAAACAAGTATACTTATTTTGAATTCAGGGGCGAAGCCAGAACAATATTTTACAGGGGCCGGATGAAATTTTAATTTTTTATAGTTTATATCTTTATAATTTGTAAAGGATTAAATCGAATTTTTATAATTTTAGGGGGGCCAAAGTGAAATTTTACCTTTACTAATTTAAAATTTTTAAAAAATTTAAAGGCCTAAATAATAATTTTATATTTTAAAAAGTGTACGATTATTTACACTTATTTGTCAACTAGCATCACAATAATATAGTGTTTTTTTTAGTAATGTATAATTATTGATTATTTTCTTATTACAGCAATATGAATTATACAGCTCTAATCAAGGGTGGCACTAAAGGAGGCATAGTCACCTTTGCCTTTTTATCTTGTAATATTATGAATTAGTTGCATTTTAATATGAACAAATTAATTTTTATACATTAGATTATTATTAAAATTTCATATAATTTTATTGTTAAAAATTGAGATAGATGATAAAATAATTAAATAATTACATATAATATATCATGTATATCTTATTTTAGTATACGTAAAATAATTTTTAATAGAGAAAAGAAGTTGTAATACTACGTTTAAGGCAGCTCTAATATACTATGAAATGGAGATGGGTGAGGTTGAGTTTTGAGTTATGAAATTTGATGTTGGCTGAAAACAGGGATCAGTCATTCATGGAACATTTTTGGATGTCGACTAAACATACTTTCTTTTATAAATAATAAGTTCCGAAGACAAAATGGGATTTTAGGGTTTCAGTATCTGACAATTCATATACATATATATGTATGTGGTATCTACGAATGACTTGTTCCATCGCCTTATACTAAATGCTTTGATGAGACGCATCAGTGCAAACATTAACCTTTTCTTCTCTTCTCTTAATTCCAGGGTGCAGGGAATAGTTTTGGAACAAGACAACATAGACCCTATGATATGTCCGGTAGTAATTTGTAGTTGTCCCCGTCCAATTTATTTATTATTTTTCACATGCTTTATGCATTTGGAATTTTTATATTTTAAAAAAATGGAATGAGAAAGTGCAGAAGGATAAGGAGAAAATGGATGTTAATGTGCAATAAAAATCATGATATTTTCTTTGTCCCCTCCACATGTTGTTTAGTTTTTGCTAAAAATTTTAATATCCCGTTGCTTAAATTGTACAAACACATGCCAAAGTGTTTTTATGTTTTAACGTAAGGTTGGCTTTATCCTTCTTTCATATCAATTTTAAATAATAATTTGATGATCGATATGATAAATTAGTATTTATTAACGAGTAAAAAAATACATTAATTTAAGTCGATCTGATAATCAATATCGAAATTAGAAAAGAAAATTGTTTAATTTTTTATTAGTAGATACGTGATGTTCAAAATTATTTTATTAAAAGTAACTTTTAAAATTAAATGACCAAACTTAAACTTATGACATGAGTGTATAAGGGTGAACACATTGGTCAGTGAGCAGGCAAGCCTTACAACTTCATGTTGTTTTGATTTTCTTTATGAGCTGGTGTTGCGACACTACAATTATAGCTTTGTTGGCTATGAGTTGCGTTATTCAACCCAAAAGAAAAAGCTGTCTAAGTGAAGAGAAGACTAATAGGGCTTGAGTGTAGCAGAATATGCCAGTTTCATTCCAATCACTTGCATCATTTCAAAACATTATGGAAGCCAAGATTCTAAGTACAACATAGTTTCATTTCATATATACATATATGATAGGGTGAATTCAAGCCTAAAACAAAATTATGGTTGAATAACCATCGGAGGATAATCAAAACCGATGGCTTCAAGCAATAACAAAGCCGTCATTCCCTCCGGGTTAAGTGCAAGTCATGGTAATTAATGGCGTTTCAACCTGACAAACCAGCTTTACTCTTGAGATGTTGCTTGGAGTCCATAATGTCACCTTCCCACCGTGTTACGGTTTGATTCTCACATACCCAAATCTCTGCTACCTGGTTTGTGAGCCTGAAATCATGACTAACAAGTACCAATCCACCATCCCACTCATTCAATGCTTCCGTCAGTGAATCGATGGTCTCGATATCCAAATAGTTTGTTGGTTCATCCAACAGCAGTAAGTGAGGTTGTCTATATGCTAACCATGCAAGGATGACACGACTCCGTTGTCCATCAGATAGATTCTTCATTGGCATTACTTGTGCTTTACCTGACAATCCAAACTTCCCAATTGCAGCTCTCATTCGCTCTTCCTCATTTCCAGGGTATTCCTTTTATCATATAATGGAGGGCAGACATCTCCAAGTCGAGTTTCTCAGCCAAGTGCTGGTGGAATTGAGCAATTCAGAGATGATTATGCCGTCGTACCATACCATCGATAGGAACTAGGTCTCCTGTCATTAGCTTCAACAGTGTACTCTTCCCTGCACCGTTAGGTACTACCAGTGCTATCCTCGAGTCCAAGTCTACTCCAAACTCCAGGTTCTTGTATATGAGATTATCGGGTTTATATCCAAATGTAACTTCTACAAACTGCAGTACCGATGGAGGAAGTTTTCTGACATCAACAAAACGAAAGACCAGAACCTTGTCTCTCACTACCTTCTCTGTGAGACCACCTCGCTCCATCTTTGCCAATGTCTTTTCTTTACTCTGGGCCTGCCGGGTTAGTTTAGCTGATCCATGATAGCAATGTCTTCCTTCATTGACAATTGTACCTTACATTTCGCATTTACTCGGTCGTATTCCGTTCTTACTAAGTGAACTATAGAAGGCTAGCCCTATCAAACCCTATTTTGGGTTAGCAGTGATCTACATCCCTGTTCTCAATCCTTAATTGAATCACTCGGCATGCTACGTAACTTAACCAGATTTGATAATATAAACAAAAATAACCAATAAAGACGTACCTAAATGATTGGCAGGCTCATCAAGTAACAGAATGGTGGGATTCATGAATAGAGCCCGAGCTAATGCAATCCTCATTCTCCAGCCACCAGAGAATCTCGGGTTTTCTTTTCCTGCATCTTCTTGTTAAAATCGAGACCAAATAAAATTTCCTCAGCAAGATTCTCAGCAGTTGATGCATCCACGGCATCCAACCTCTCATAGATACGTTCGAGTTGCTCCTCACCACCATCATCCTAAAAAAGTGTTACAATGTATGTTATTGAAGAACATCCTCTAGCATATGTATAATACTCGGTTAGCTGAATAAACCTATGCTGCCAATATTTCTGCTTCTTTCTCCAATTTTAACCTCTCCTCGTCACAACTTATGACAGCCTCCAATGCGGACATGTCAGAAGCTTCAATCTCCCTTGTGAGACGATAGATATCCATGTGCTCTGGAACCGGAAGTTCACGCAATTCTATAGCAGCAAGCAATGTGGATTCCCACAACCATTTAATCCAAGCAAGCATAGCGTCTGCATATAGATATTATGATGTAAAAAAGGGGTCTCACCATATAAAAACCCAAACGGGGATTATAGATATTCCCACCCCACGCAACATAGGTAAGGTTAACAAACCTGCCATAATTAAGGAAGTTTATCTTTTATCTACTTCTCTTGATTTTGTTTATCTTTTTTCTTTATCTCCTGTTATTTTGATAGATTTTGATAGTAATATTGTTTATCTTTTATGTTTTGAGTATCTAAATACTATCACAATATCAATAATATTTGATGAGTTTTCTATCCCTTCATTAAAACTCTTATATGATATCAGAGCTGCTTTTTTTTCCAGAACAAAATGACATTCAATTAAAATTAAATGTTCAAAGTTCAATGATTAAATAGTTCCTTACAACCCGGTCGAAATAAAATGAACAACAATAAACTAACCAGAGCCTGTGAAAAGAAAGGAGCGGAAAGCTTCATTCTGTTTCTGTTCGTTGAGCCTGAAAACCACGAGTCCATGGTAACACCAGTCAGTGAGCTGATATTGGTAAAAGCTTGTTAGCCTTGGAGGAGTGGGTGGCTGCTATTGTTGTTGCTGTTGAGGTTCAACGGCTGGAGTAATTTCTATATGTCCGGTTCCACCTGAGCTTGATGATGGTTCGGGCTGGGGTCGCTTAGAACCAGCATGCACATCCTTCAATGATAGCTTGTGGTACAAGCCATTGTCGGTGAGCAATAGTGCGATACTCAGCAGCGCCGTAAAAGCGGCGGGGAGTGGCCCTTTCGTAATTTGCGACATTGAGTTGGGCAGGGAGGGCATTGCCTGCAAAGAATTGCCAATCGTCTACGTCACATGGACCAAGTCTTGGAGTGCAGGGAATTCCAAGGATTTGGGCAGAAATGAGGTCCTCTTTGGAGAAGTGACCTTCTTGCGGGAACCAAGCATAAGCCTGATTCAGCCTCCAGTCCAGGAGCCAGAATGGACGCCCGAGTGTCTCGTGGGGTAGCGGGACAGTACGCCATTTGGAGTTCTTCGCATCCATGCAATCAAGTAGACCCTGGACTAAAGCGTCATTCATTATAAATCTAGCGATGCTGAACGGATTAGCAGCATTGTTAAAATTAACATTATTACAAATTAAAGGTATAAATAAAACATCTTCGAGTGAACCAAGAGATGGGTGGGTTTGATGACGGAGAGGAGATGGTGAAGAAAAGGATCGTGGCGATCTTCATAGTAATGTTGCTCAACAGAGTAGTACCGCAAGAGTGCAGTGTGGGAGAGCTTAATCGCTGATTTACGAATCGAAACGTATAAATCCCAGAAGAAGGAGGAGATATAGCATGCTACTGCATACCGTAGCTGAGTGTGTTGGGAAGAAACCGAACAACCGAAACAAAGCGGAAGCAAAACCGGTGTTCTTTCTCTCCCTATAACTCTTGTCAAATATTATGGCAAGCACAATAGCACAAAAATATGTTCTCTAGCAACCTATCAACCACAAATCAACCAATGCAACCACAACAAAAATGATAAATAGAGACACCGATATTTTTACGTGGAAAACCCTCTAAATCAAGGGTAAAAACCACGGACTTTAGAGTCCGATCAAAAGCTCCACTATAATCAAATGTTCAGCTACAAAATTACAATATCAAGCCTACAACAAGCATTCAACTCCAACAAGGCTAACAATATGTAATCTTTAGCAAAAGAGAGAAAATTGGAGAACATCACCAAAATCGAAGCTGCTGTAAACGGGTATTTCTGACGCTACAGGTCTCAGATGAAAAATCCGACCGTACAAAGTCAAGAACACCCTGTCGCCTAGCTGCTGTCAAAAATCAGCTCAATCGAACCACGGATGGACCTCCGATCGAAGAGATGATCACAGCTGCAAATGAGAAAATTCTGCTTCAAAGCTTTCGCTTTTTCTCTTTTTCTCCCTCTTGAAAATCTCTTAAAATCTGATTTTTGCTCTCTCTCTCTCTCATTTAAAATTGGCTGCCCATAAATCACGTAAAAAAAAAGAACAAAAGGAAATAAAAAATGCCATAAAGCATGGCGATTTTGAGGATTCCCACATAGTGGTACCCTCCCAACAAATCTCCCTCCGACTATGTGGGAATGCCTCCATACCGAGATCAAACAACATGCTTCAAATTTTCCTCTTGGTAGAGCCTTCACAACATATCAGCACCATTATCATCAAGATGTATCTTCTCAAGCTCTAACAACTTAGCTTCAAGAACATCTCGTATCCAATGGTACCTTACATCAATATGCTTAGATCTAGCATGAAAAGTTGGATTCTTACCAAGATGAATAGCACTGGCTATCACAATACAGACATACTTTTCCGAGTAAAACCGAGCTCATGCATAAACTTCTTCATCCAAAGCATCTCCTTGCACGCTTCGGTTGTTTGCAATGAACTCGATTCAATGGTAGACAATGCAACACACTTTTGCAATCTTGATTGCCATGCCACGACTCCCCGCATAAGTGATCAAGTAACTCAAGTAGATCTCCTCGAGTCAATATCTCCGCCATGTCCAATCAGATAACCAACAAGAATAGGTTTCTCATTATCAAACAAAGTTTCATGTTGGAAGTGCCACGAAGATATCTCATAATCCACTTCACCGCATTCCAATGCTCTCTCCTGGATTAGAAAGAAAACGATCGACCGTACCAACGGCATAAGCCAAGTCCGGCCTCGTACAAACTATTGCATACATCGACTCCCCACTATGAAGAGTAAGGAATTTTCGCATCTCTTCCTTCTCCTTTTCGTGGAAGGACTATGCTTAATACTCAATCAAGTCGTAGCAAAGGAAGTGCTCACCGCTTTAGCTTTGTCCATCTTGAACCTTTGAAGTACTTTCTCGATGTACCTCTCTTGTGATAACCATAATTTCTTGGCCTTTCTATCACGTGTCAACTTTATGCCAAGAATTTGCTTTACGCCCCAAATCCTTCATTGCAAAGGATTTACTCAACTCTTGCTTCAACTTCTCAATTCTAGAAGCATTCGACCAACAATAAGCATGTCATCAACATAGAGCAAAAGAATTATAAAATCGTTACGGAGAATCTCTTAATAAATACACAATGATCGAAGTAGTCTTCTTGTAGCCTTGCTCCCCATAATGACTCAAACTTCTTGTACCATTGCCTTGGAGCTTGCTTCAAACCATACAAGCTCTTCTTCAATCTGCACACATAGTCTTCTTTCCCTTGTGCAACAAACCCCTCTGGTTGCTCCATGTAAAGCTCTTCTTCTAAGTCACCATGAAGAAAAGCAGTTTTCACATCCATTTGTTCAACTTCTAAGTCATAACAGGCTGCCAAACTCAGTATAGTTCTGATAGAGGACATCTTCACAACCGGAGAAAATATTTCTTCAAAATCAACCCCCTTTTTCTGAGTATAACCCTTGACGACCAATCTAGCCTTGTATCGTGGAGATGAAGACTTCTCTTCTTGCTTCAACCTGTAAACCCACCGATTCTTCAAGGCTCTTTTGCCTTTGGGCAATTTTACCAACTCAAAGGTATGGTTCTCATGCAAGGATTGAAGTTCGTCTTTCATCGCTTCAACCCACTGGATCTTTGCATTCACTCTCCATAGCCTCTTCATAACATTCAGGTTCTCCCCCGTCACTCAAAAGAACATATTCATCAGAAGAATATCTGATAGAAGATCGTCGATCTCTGGAAGACCTTCGAAGTGGAACTGTTGGTGGAGCTACAGGTGCTTGTTGTTGATCATTCACAACATCATCCATGGGAGCATCAAAGTCACCTATATCCCGATGGTCATCAGTAACATCACCATGCACATCATCCTGGATAGGATCTGGTGAAGAGTTTAGGGGAACCGGATTCACATCGATCAAATCACCACTATCTTGTGAATTCGCTTTCTCCGTCTTATCAATGTCATCGATGGTCTGATCCTCAATGAAGACAACATCTTTGCTTCTCACGAGTTTCTTCTGAACGGGATCATAGAGTCTATAACCAAACTCACCATCTAGACCATAACCAATGAAGATGCATTGTCGAGTCTTGGCATCCAACTTGGATCTTTCATCCTTTGGAACATGAACAAATGCTTTACAACCGAACACACGTAGGTGATCATATGACACATCTTTGCCAAACCAAACTCTATCCGCACATCACCGCAAAGGAACACTAGGTGACAAATTTATCACATGTGTCATCAGATTCAAAGCTTCAAATTCAAAATGATCCTGGCGACTTTGAATCGATAACAAACATCCGACTCTCTCAATCAATGTTCGGTTCATTCTTTCACTAACCCATTTAACTGTGGAGTCTTTGGTGGTGTTCTCGATGTCCGATTCCTCGTCAGCAGACAATACTCATGAAATGGCCCTGTACTCGCCACCATTATCGATCGAATGCACTTCAACTTCTTCCCTGCTTCCTTTCAACCGATGCTTGAAACCTGCTTAAACACCTCAAAGACTTGATTTTTAGACTTTAAAGTGTAAACCCATAGCTTTCTCGAACAGTCATCAATGAAAGTCACAAAATAAAGTGCACCGCCAAGTGACCTTACTTTTATCGGACCACAAACATCTGAATGAACCAACTCTAGCAACTCTGATCTTCTATGAGAAGGACGGCTTCTAAAAGAAACTCTTCTCTGTTTACCTGCTAGACAATGAGCACAATCCTTCAGTGTAGCATTCTTCAAACCTGACAGTTGATTCTTCTTCGCTAAACAATTAAGCCCCTTCTCACTCATGTGACTAAGTCGTTTATGCCACAACTCGCTTGAGTGTGATTCATCGTCACATTCACCATCTCTCGAAAGTCAAGCTTGCATCAAATATAAATTTGAGCTCTTCTTTCCTCGAGCCACAACCAAGGAGCCTTTAGTCAGCTTCCACTGCCCTTCACCGAAGGTGTTACAGAATCCCTCATCATCAAGCTTTCCTGCAGAGATCAAATTCAAACGAATATCCGGTGCGTGTCTGACATCCTTGAGAATTAACTTTGTTCCATTGTTACTCACCAAGTGAACATCTCCCATACCAACAACCGGAACCAAACCGTCATTACCCATCTTCAATACCCCAAAATTACCGGAGTATAAGATGTGAAGAAATCCTTCCTCGACGTGACATGAAGTGATGCACCAAGATCAATCACCCAACTAGTCTCGTCACATGCTAGGTTGACCAAATTCTCATCACGAATGACCAATGATCTTCACGAGTAGCAGTAGCAACACGCTCAATTTTTCATCATCATTCGATCGTGTTTATCACCACCTTTGTTATCTTTCTTCCACTTGAAGCAATATTTCTTGATATGGCCTTTCTTACCACAATGATGACACTCAAGATTCTTGTATCTCGATCTTGACTTGCTTGACCTTTATCTCTACTCTTTCCATCTTTGTCTCTGCTCCTTCCCCGTTCTCGGTAACCAACACCTCGGACCGTGATGTAGAACCCCGAGATCGCTCTTCCGACCTCTTCATTCAACACACCACTCTTAGCCAAATCCAAGGTAATAATACCCTTTGGGCGTAATTAATGAGCGAAACCCGAAAAGTCTCCCAAGAGTCCGGTAGAGTAGCAAGCAACCAAAGCCCTAAAATCTCGCCATCAAATTTGACACCCATACCAAGCAACGATTCATCACGCCTGAAATTCACTCACATGGTCACTATAGACGTTCCTTCTTTGTATTTCAACGCCATCATTTTCTTCAAAGAAAATAACTTGTTATTGCCCGATCTCAAGCATACAAGCTTTCAAGCTTCTCCCACAATGTTCGAGCATGTGTCTCCTGATCAATGTGGTTGTAAACATTTTCTTCAACAAATTGCCGAATAAAGCCGCATACTTGTTGATGCTCAAATTCCCATTCTTCATCACTTTTTGAATCGGGTTTTTGAGTAGCAAATACCGGAAGATGCAGAGCCTTCACAAACAACAAGTCCTTCATTTTATTCCGCCAAAGTTGATAATTTGTGCCATTCAACATAATCATCTTGCTTGTATTGATTTCCATAATTATTTGACAGAATAACCGAGCTCTGATACCAGTTTGTTGGGAAGAAACCGAACAATCGAAACAAAGCGGAAGCAAAACCGGTGTTCTTTCTCTCCCTATAACTCTTGTCAAATATTATGGCAAGCACAATAGCACAAAAATATGTTCTCTAGCAACCTATCAACCACAAATCAACCAATGCAACCACAACAAAATGATAAATAGAGACACCGATATTTTTACGTGGAAAACCCTCTAAATCAAGGGTAAAAACCACGGGACTTTAGAGTCCGATCAAAAGCTCCACTATAATCAAATGTTCAGCTACAAAATTACAATATCAAGCCTACAACAAGCATTCAACTCCAACAAGGCTAACAATATGTAATCTTTAGCAAAAGAGAGAAAAATTGGAGAACATCACCAAAATCGAAGCTGCTGTAAAACGGGTATTTCTGACGCTACAGGTCTCAGATGAAAAATCCGACCGTACAAAGTCAAGAACACCCTGTCGCCTAGCTGCTGTCAAAAAATCAGCTCAATCGAACCACGGATGGACCTCCGATCGAAGAGATGATCACAGCTGCAAATGAGAAAATTCGCTTCAAAGCTTTCGCTTTTTTCTGTTTTTCTCCCTCTTGAAAATCTCTTAAAATCTGATTTTTGCTCTCTCTCTCTCATTTAAAATTGGCTGCCCATAAATCACGTAAAAAAAAGGAACAAAAGGAAATAAAAAATGCCATAAAGCATGGCGATTTTGAGGATTCCACATAGTGGTACCCTCCCAACAGAGTGGTGCCTTGGGGAGCTTCGGCTGGCACATCAAATGCTTTAATGGTGCTCTTGAAGCTGCAGTAGGTAGCTCGAAAGTGGTTGAAGTATAATACACACAACCGGTTAAAGAGCTCGTTTGATCGTAAGACGGTGTAGCGTCGGTGGCAGCGTGGCCGGTGGCGCATGAAGCCAATCTGATACTCATCTTCGAGGGAGTCAGCGATGCGCGCTAAGTCCGTTCGATTTGGAGATTGGTTGGGTATGGCAGGAGGTGGCGCAATCTGTATTGAATCAACAATAAGATCACGTCCATGGAAAGTAACTGGTAAGGACTCTATCTGCAACGAAGGCCAATCCACCATTACTATAAATTCTTACTAGATGACTCATCTCTAATAACATGATCCATCGAAGATACTCAACAAGTTCAACAATAACCTAAAACAAGCTTGATACTAACATTTCCAGCAAAAATCACTCAAAAAAAAAATGCAATCACAATGAAGCTCACAAACGAAGAATCATATTCAAACTTACAGAATATCTCTTGAAACCGGATGAGAGCAAAGGTCACCAGTACATGTCCGATCAGATATCTGGAGCGCACTATCTCCATCGGAAATATTATCCACTCTGTTATCCGCCTTCTTCTGTGCTGCTTTCTTTTTTCTGGCGTCCGACACCATCTTCAACCTTAATCGCCACAACAGATCCAAGAAGGAAAAATCATTAATAAATAAATGAAACCTTAGAATATATTATATGACAGGAATTAGGCAATTAGCGTTACATGAGGGAAGATGAGAGAAGGTGAGGGAGGGACTAGGGTTTAGAGGTACGAAGTTGATGTGCAACAGTGTGCTACTCGAGAGAAACTTAAAAACAAAGGAGAAAAGTGACAAAAAAAAAAAGGATTGTGAGATGAAGAGCTTTCGAAATGGTGGGAGAGCGAGCCTCTAAGTAACTATTTATACGAAGGAGAGGAAACGAGGAGGTGAAACGAATATCCCATTCCTACGAGAGAGCAAAATACACAATGAATCAAACGGAGTCGTTTAAGTCATCAATTCCATCACCTTTTCTTTTTCTTTTGGGGGTAGGGCGGGGAGGTGTTCATCCTATATACTGGGCTTCTGCTGTTCAAGGAGTAGCATTAATGCAAAGCCTTTTTTGGGCCAGGCCAGCTATCAGGGTCTCTAATAGAGGTGAGCATGGGTCAAGGGCCCGACCTTACCAAGGCCCACCCAAAATGTGGGAGGGTTTGGGCAAAAATATAGGCCCGAAAAATGGGACAAAAAAATGAGGCCCGTTTAAAAAATGGGCCGGGCTCTGTAAGGATTTTGGCTGGCACTTTACCTACCAAATTCATTAAAGGTAAAAAAGAATTATTTTTAAATATTATTTTCTTATTGTTTTCTCTTTATTTTGCTACAATTTTACTATTATGTTTCTATTATTTTGTTGCTATTGTTTAGATATTATATAAAATTTATTTTATTGTTAATTTTGTTATTATTTTAAAGACATTTGTTAATTTTATTATTATTTTAGAGGCATTTGCTTGTCAAGTTCATCTATTTTAGTGTTATTTAAGTCTACATATTTTTAAAATTTATTTTCAATTTGTTGAAAAATATTTATTTTGATTTTTTAATATTTTGATGTATCATATATATTTAAAATTATATAAAATAATATAAAAATTAATATGGGCGGGGTCGGGCCGGGCCCGGTTTTAGTATTTTTATATGGGCCGGGCTTGGGCAAAATTTTAGGCCTATTTTTGGACCCGCCCGCCCATGCTCACCTCTAGTCTCTAATTGCCGATGCAATCTAGGGATAATTATGAAAGTTTACAACATATTCATTTAATTATTCAATTTTTTTTGTCACTCAATTATTTTAAATTTTTGATTTTTTTTATTTTTACATTAGTCAATTGGTGACAAAAAATAAGAAATTAAATAGTTACTGACCAAAAAATAAATTTACTAATAATTAGATTACTATTTTATAACTTTTCATATAGTTAGGTGATTTTTACTCTAATTTACCCTTAAATTATTATTCATCTCCATAAACGTCAGATACATCTATTTCCATTCCGTCACACCTAATTTTTGCTAATTATTTCTAATATTAAATATTTTTAATATTTTCAACTTAAGCTTTTAGTTTTTGAGTATATGATGGGAGGGAGACATAAGGTCGGAGGCTCAGGTGTTTGGCCCTGTGCCAAGGTATATGTTTTAGGGCTTGCTGTTTCTTCTGTGGTGTGTGGCTAAATCAAAAGAAAATTGCAGCGACCCAAGTTGAAAACATAAGCATAAAGGCCTCATGTTATGATCTGTAATAGGAACAATATAAAGTAACCACAATAGTTGTCTTGTCGAGGGCGGCTACGAAGTTGAACATACAAATTGCATAACAATGTGTCAACTTTTTCAAACTGATGTGGACCAGAAAAAAATATAGCCAGCCTAGCTAAATATATATACTTGGAACTTGATCCAACCTAGGATTCTAACACCATCTATCCGAATCTGATCTTCCCCAAATATCTGAAATATGGTTGGTTTCCAAGATTCAGCCAAGGCCCCATCCAATCTATCATCAATGGAAAATATTAATCCACTATAAAAATAAATTTACGTATTTATTTTTTTAAAAATATATATAATTGAATTAAAATTTAGATTTTATATAATTAATCATATCAAATTAAAATTTAAGTATTAAATTATATATTGAATAACTAAAGTTTATATATAAATACTATTCGTAGATTGATGGAAAATTACAAGAGAGCTAGCTGGAATTATAGGAGGATCAGATTATAGGCCCCATTTTCAACAATTTTCTCCATTATCATCAATTTTCTACTTGTTTTATATACATTTCGAGAGGGGCACTAAGGGACCATAGGTCCCCCTTTGAATTATAAAGTAAACGACAGAATAATGAGTCAGTGTATGCAGCAATATATGCATAACATTGTACAAGTTTAATGCATCACACGTCAAAATATTTACGTTTATTATAATATTTTACACTTGAATTTGATATTTTTTAATATCATGTATTATTATTTTATTAGAATATTTAGATTAATATATATATATTTCAATATCCAAAAATAATAAATTTAATTCAATTAAGTTCTCAAATAACAGCTTAAATTAGATATTAATATATTTAAAATATATAGATGAAACAGGTTTATATTTATTGCATGTGAAGTGATAAAGGTAATTAAGACTATTTACGTTACTCATTTTTCTCGAGCCGACAAGCCCACGAGGGTAGCAGTTGTCACTCAGGTGAACTACAATACGTGTCACACACGTGGCATTTGATGATTAGCAGGGAATCCCAATATCCACGTGCACTCACAGCATGCATCACGTGGCCTTAGAACAACACCCGGCCACCACAGCCACCATCTGATTCGTAGGACAGACAGGACGTATAAACATAATTCACTTCACGTCCTCGACCTTTGTTTAATGGAAGCTTTGGTCTTGAATTTTTCTATATATTAAAACGCTACGACTTGAGTATATAAATGGCAATTTAGAGACCCAAATGAAGGCCTTTGCTAAGATGTAGATTTTATCTGCATTTGCACCTGCACCTTCTTGTTTGTTTCAGCTATGTCAGAAAAACAAAACACTGTTAGGTATGTTTTGTGTGGTGTGGATGGAGACCATACAAAGAGGTGCAGATGCAGTTGCAGGTGAATGCCATTTTAGCTATCTGCCGTTGTAGCTTTAGCTAGTTTGCTTGCTGATATACAGCTTTAACAGTTTTTTTTTTTTTTTTGTGTGAAATCTTGCGAACTCCTAGGTTTCCTGTCTGTATTTCAATATTTAGAATAATTTTTATGTTTGTTATAGGAAAATTATTTTTGGAAGTTTATAATTGCCCTCTTAATCATATTTTTCTAAGATTCGAAATTATGTTTTTTTTTAATTTAAGAATTCAATGTATTTTACCATTGATAATTAGAAGCTATATATGTATGTATGAACCCCAAACTTTTCATGGTTATTTGCATATTGATTCAATTGGTTCTTATACAAATGTTACAGATCCATCTTCTTTGTTGATGTCAATGTTCTTCCATGTCTTGTTAAAAAATATGAAGGAGAAAAGTGTTACCTTATAAACTTTATATTGCTTTTACCTTTTCATTTTTTCTTTTAGATATTAGTATCCAAACATGGTTTTATGAGGATACGATGTATCTTCAAAAAGTTATCTAACTTGAATTCGGAAAGTACACATTTTGGCCAATTCTCCATCATCTTTAGGGGTGCGGTGTTCGTTTTTCCAATTATAAAAAGCATGGCTCAACAGTCCTACTCACATTAGACCTAACGCCTGTGTGGTTTGGCCAATAGTAAGCCAAGAAATCTTAAATGGTAATGTGGGTCCTATTCACATTGGATCTAGCACCCATGTGATTTGGCCAACAGTAGGTCAAGAAATCTTGAATGGCAATGTGGGTGGGAGCTTCCGATTTAAGGAACATCTAAAATAATTACTGAATTACAACTCTATTACCCCACAATGGGTGCTTTGGTACTTGCGGCATTAATGTTATTTTCCCAGTATCCATATTTAACATTATCCCTCGAGGCCAAGTATAATATTGGCTTTTGGTTTCTGCATCGAACTATTCACTACAGTCCAAGTTAGAAGGATTAACCTAAGTGAATGTGATATCTTCAATGTTAATGCTGCTATGATGTGGATATATGATCATGACTGACTTGATGTCACCAGTAGCTAAGGGGGAAAATAATTAAAGCATTGCTATAATGGTGTTTATATGAGATGGTCTTTTTATAATTTCCAGTTTCCAAACGGATTATTCATGTTCAATTTCACTTTTATATATGAAATTTTAGAACAATAAGATTGCTGCAAAAAAAAAAAAGAAAGGAAGAAAGATAAAAGGACAGGTTCTTAACTTAACAATCACTAGTTCATGTTCGTGTTATGCTAAAAAAATAAAACAGAACCATAGAATCTCAGATTTTGGCTCGTACTTTCTCTATAAGTTGTCTTCTCAGGATCTTCCCCGAAGCCGATTTTGGGACACTGTTTATGAATGTCACCCTCCGTAATCTTTTGAAAGGCGCAACCTGCTAGGAAAAATTATGGCAAATGATTAAATAATCACACGAAGATAAACTCAAAAACGGCTATCTTACCTGTTCGGCAATAAATTTTTGAACATCTTCTTCTGTTAACGAACTCTTAGGGGAACGAACTATGTATGCAACTGGCACCTCACCAGCTTCAGCATCAGGGTATCTGTTTTACAAGGCAGAGCTTTGATTACGGGTATTTCCCGGATTTAAGATAATGCGCAAGAGTGGAAATGGGAATTTTTCGGGTATAACTTACGGGATGACAACAGCATCCGATATTTCAGGGTGAGACACTAGAAGTCCTTCAAGCTCTGCTGGTGCAATCTGGTTGGGTGTTGAATGAACAATAATTGTTTAACTTTTTTAGAATAACTGGGGGATTAAAGCCTAAAATCAATAGGTAATAGGCAGATAGGCTTTTGCATTTGCAATGTATACGGGTCAGGAAACCGAAACCTAACCGATATAGCATTTTTACGATCACCACTTTAATGTCATCGAGGAGATTCCATCCCTCGATGTCAACATTTATTGATATAATAAAAAGCATTGAACCTCCTACTAGAGTAGCATGAAAGCATGGACCAGATCATCAACTACATTCTAGGAAATTTTGCCAACATATGTATATTCATGTATGTGTTAACATTACTGTTATTTGAGATCGAGGAACCTGTCTGTAAATTACCTGGAAACCTTTGTACTTGATCAACTCCTTAATTCTGTCGACGACGTAAAGATTCCCGTCCTCGTCAAAGTATCCAAGATCTCCTGTATGCATCCAACCTTTCTTATCTATTGTGAGTTTTGTTGCTTGTGGATTGTTGAAGTAACCTGAAATGGTTATCGAAATTGCAGTGTCACAAAGAACAGCAGAAAATGCAAAGAGGATGCAGTATATAACATACAAAACTCGAGATAATTGACCTATAGAGCTAGTTATTTAACACAATTATATATGGCAGCCAAGAGCTAATTAGATATTTGCTCACTTTAAACACCTTGACTATGCACATTTCTTTCATTTCCTCATGATAAAACAAACATATATGATACTACCTTGCATCATATTAGGACCTCGAACCCAAATTTCGCCTAATTTTTTAGGAGGAAGAGGCTTTAGACTCTCTGTACAGACTATTTGGGCTTCGATGTTTGAAACCAACATCCCCGTTGAACCAGTGTTTCGGACACCGACTGAAGTATTCTCCATCGAGACAATGCCACATGTTTCGGTCATTCCGAAGCCCTGAAAACCAGAGTGTCACATACCCTTTAAACGCCTATTCCTAAAACTCAAAAGCATGAATTGAAACAAGTTCTAAAACTTTAAAAGCCTATTTCACAAATACCAAGTGGTTAATGGATGACCTGCAACATGAATATAGGCCAGACCCAATAATGAATATGGATTAGACAGCACAGTGATTAACAGGAAACTGATATTTGGTGCAAATTTGTGAGCTTATATCGGACCATATATATATAGCAGCAGGCAAAAGTCAACCACAGCAATTGGCTAGGTCAGACCCAAAGATGAATATGGATTGAAGAATATATATCAGCAGGCAAAAGTAAACCACTGTACCTGCATAACCACAGCTTGTGGAAAATTCCTTGCACATTCCTCCATCAATTCCTTACCTAAAGGGGCAGCACCAGAACCAATTTCCCTCACTGAAGAAAGGTCAAATTTCTTAACAATACTCTGTTTAGCCATAGCAAGTACAATAGGAGGCACAACCCATAAATGAGTTGCTTTATACTTCTCTACATTCTTTAAAAGCAACCCAAAATCAAACTTTGACATTGACACCAAAGCATTCCCTTTTTGTAGTTGACTATACACAATAACAGCTAATCCAAACACGTGAAACATAGGCAATACACATAAGAAAACCCGGTGCATATCCCCAGCTAGTTCTTGATCCATAGTGACCATCAAAGCAGCTGCAATGAAATTCCCATGTGTCAAAACGACTCCTTTACTGATCCCCGTCGTGCCTGAAGAGTACAAAAGAGCTGCCGTATCGGTTTGTTTGACAGAAACATGAGGAAACTCTTTTACATCACCAGCTAAATCAAGAAGATCGTGAAAGGACAGGATCTTTGGGACATTTTTAACGTCGAACGGTTGTCGGTTTCGTTTAGGACCAAGCAAGATGACGGGAAGGTTGAAATCCTTGACTTTGTCAAACAATTCAGGGACAGTGACGACAAGCTTGGGGTTTGAATCTTTAACTTGTTTCGAGAGTTCATTAATGGTATAAATTGGGTTAGCGGTTGTAGCAATGGCGCCTATGGATGTAACAGCGAAGAAACAAAGAGGGAACTGGATGGAATTTGGCGCGAAGATCAAGACGCGGTCGTTTTTGTTAATACCCAGATTGAGAAAACCATGGGAGAGCTTGATGACGGTGGATTTGGACTGAGAGAAAGTGAGTGTTTCATTGGAATCGGAATCGATGAGAGCCGGTTTTTCAGGGTAAGAACCGATGTTTCTAAATAGAAATGAAACCATTGATAAGTTTGTTTCTTTGGGAAGAAGCAAAGGTGGCCTTAAAGACCTGAAAATCCCATCCCTTCCATACCCAGATTTCTCCATTAAAGCTTTTTGCTTTTGATGATGGTCTCTTTGAGATGGTTGAAAAGGTTGGGAGTGTCAAAGAGGTGAAGGCAAGGACAAAAAAAAGGTGATGGGAGAGGGGACTCCGAAGTTTTTTATTTGTAATCGTAGTGCGACTTAGATTTAATCAGACGGTTTTGTTCATGATTGGGTAGTGCTGCCACTTGCCAGTATAATTGGAAGGATAGGATGACGATCAGCGGTGGTTTTTGTTCATACTCCTGTTAATATTTCATTCGGTACCCATATTTTGTTTCAATGTTCAATTTGATACTTAGATTTTTTTTTCAATTTAGTATCTAAGTTTGGTTTCAATGTTCAATTTGATACCCAAACTAAACAATATTATGTGGCCTAATAAATATTTGACATGTGTACTCTACTAAAATATATAAAAGTGCTTAACGAGACAAAAGCAAAACTTAAGTACCAAATTAAATATTAAAGTTAAACTTATGTACTTGTATGGGATAAAAGAAAACTTAAGTATGAATTTGAAAAAAAAAAACTCAAGTATCAAACTCCACGTAGTAAGTTGGAACAAAAATACTCAAGTACTAAATTAAACATTTAAACTAACTATAGGTACTAAATAGTATATTAACCCTTTTATTATTATTCTTTTGATAATTATAGAGTCAGATTTTATTTTATTTTCTTTATTAAAAATAGATAAATAAATTATTTTATTTTACTATGACTCAACCCGCATAATTTCATTTTTAAATATTATGTGAAATATAAAAATTGTATATGCAACATATGTGTATTATTTATATTGGTGTTGATAATAATCCAAATATCCATGATTTCTTCTGCCTAGCCATTGCTTCACTGCCATCTCTTAAAAATTCCGAAGGTAAAGATAAAATTTTCCTATTTATTTATCGAAAAAATGGCTTCATTTTCAATCTCCGCCGCTTTATCACGTCTCTCTCTCTCTCACCTCTCTAGAAAACCCTGGATTTCACCTTCTTCACTCCCATTTTCTTATATCTCGAAACCCCATAAAACAAAGGTTTATCCATTAATGTTAAGACCCAATTCTCACATCATTTTCCTTTGAGGAATTTAACCGAAAAGTTTGGATTTCTTTTTTGTAGGATCGAACCCATTTCAGGTTGTATTCAATGGCATCATCGGACTTGAAAGAATCAGCTGCCAATAACCCTGGGCTTCATACTACCCCTGATGAAGCTACCAAAGACTACTTCATGCAGCAAACTGTAATTTCTTTTGTTCTTTTTTAAATTTGGGTTTATGTTTATTTTAAAGGAATTTATGTTAATAATTTTCTTTCTTTCTTTTTCTGTAGATGTATCGAATTAAGGATCCGAAAGCCAGTCTTGATTTTTACTCTCGTGTATTGGGCATGTCGTAAGTTAATTATGTAATTTATTGGTTATTTTTTTCTTATTTGGTTATCTATTTTGATTAATTAGCTGTTTATTTATTAAGTGAATCAAAGCTTTCTTCTAGCATTTTCCAATTGAAGTTAAAGCTTACTGCTACTAATTTTACTGTTCTTTAGGCTGCTTAAGAGAGTGGATGTTCCAGAATTGAAGTTTACCTTGTACTTTATGGGCTATGAGGTAAAATCCTTATAATTACATTGCTTCAAGTAATTTTGTAGTATTAGTCATTGGCTTGTTGCTTGTAACGGAGTATTGTAGCATCTCGGTGTTCGGTTCTCGGTTTTACGGGTCACCCTTTAGCTGATATGTTCATTCTAGATGTATATTTGGTTTGATGTAGGATGTTTCCAAAGCTCCAAGTGATCCATACGGTAGAACAGCTTGGACCTTTGGAAGGGCAGCTACCATTGAATTAACACAGTAAGAATTCATTATTATTTTTATTAAATCCAACCCTTCTTTTGTGTTTACCGAGTCATTGGTCTTGTCTCCGAGCATGTCTAACAGTTTAACGTTTGTTACAGTAATTGGGGTACTGAAAGTGACCCTGAGTTCAAAGGATATCACACCGGGAATTCAGAACCTCGTGGCTTTGGTACAAATACGTTTGTCTCATTTTTGTTGAACTTTATAAACGCCGAAATGCTTTTATTTACCTTGATGTTGGTGTCCATCCAATGTTGCTGTTATTGCGATAGTGGTTTATTGTATTTACTGAATTTATTCACTAATGATAGTGGGAAAGGCTTGGTTTCATTTTTGTTATTCCGTAGTTTAGCTTGAATTTTCACTGTTTCTTTTTTATTAACCTTCTAGTTTATCTTGAAAACTATGCTGTAATTGATCAAACCAATAGCTACTTTGGGGTGGATTCATATCCACATTGAAGTTCATAGAAGAAAACCGGTTAAAAAAGTACCATGGAGGCTCATGTACTAAGTATCAGGCTGCATTTTGCCCTCTGTACTCAAAAAAAGAGCAAATTAGTTGTTATACATTAAATCAAAGAGCAAAATAGTCATTTTAGTTAAAATTTTCATCCACCATTAAAAACTGACCTGGCTGGCGGTATAACCAGGCAGTTACGCATAGCATGCCACTGTACCTCATGTCAACATACAGGGACTTGTTTTTAACAGTAGAAATGGATAAATTTGTTAACAAAAGGATCGGTTTGCTCTTTGATCTAACGTACAAGAACTAATTTGCTTATTTTTTTTTAGTAAAGAATGCAATCCAACTTCTAATACAATGATAATTTTGTTTATGTGAACTTTTGAAATGCCAACTTTCCCTTTTTTGTGCTTTTAAGGTCATATTGGCGTCACAGTTGATGATGTAAATAAGGCATGTGAGAGATTTGAACGCCTGGGAGTAGAATTTGTCAAGAAATTAGATGCAGGTTAGCTAATCTCACTTAGAATATTTATCATGAATGATATGATGCTTGAGTGGATGGTTTGATTTCCGTTTATGTATGGGAATATTCGTAATCTATCGAATCGTATTTGCAGGCAAGATGAAAGGGATTGCATTCATTAAGGATCCCGATGGTTACTGGATTGAAATCTTTGATTTGAAAACCATTGGAGATGTTGTTAGCCGTTGTTCCTGAGTTAATCACATCTTGAAGCTTGCCCAGGTAGTTTTTTGAGCTTATATTTTGCTAATCTTGTATCGGAACTAGGTTCTTTTGTGATTGAATTTTTTATCTCAATGAAAGTTTTATGTCTGAATCCTGTAAAAGTACCATGGAGGCCCCTGTACTAGGAATGGATTGCATTCTTCGCTCTTTACTCAAAAAATAGCAAATTAGTCCCTGGATGTTAAATTAAATTGAAAACTGATCCTTCTGTTAAGAATTGGTCCTTGTACAACCATTTTGCTTTTTGATCTAACTACAGAGACAAACTTGCTCATTTTTTGAGTAAAGGGCAAAATGCAATCTGACTCTTAGTGCAAGAGCCTTCTTTTACTGTTTGAATCCTTAGTATCAGATTACATTTTCAGATCCAGAGAGTTCTTCGATATGCTGGAATACGTGTTTCAGCAACTTGTAGACATAGATTTATGTTAAAAGAGGACTATAGGATCTCACACCGGGAAATCAACAGTCATGGCCTCGTGACAAATCACCTTACTATCTCCCCTGTCCACCGTTGTTTCCATTTCTTGAAAAAGTTTGTAGTCTCTGTAAATGTAAGTAGAGGAATCGGGGATGGTGAGCGGTAATGAAGGGTAGTTCTAATTTCTTCCCTTCCTCGATTTGGATCATTGCAAACCAAACTGATAGATGTTTGGTGTTTTGGAACAGGAAACAAGGATGGCATGTGAAGGTTTTATCTCATTGTCTTGGTTTCAGAGTATGGTCTATATTGGTCGTATTCAAGACAGAAATTAGGCACATGGAGTTTTAGACCAAAGAAAAAAAAGGCCTGTGGAGTTTTTGTTAAAGCATATTGTATTGTTGTGTTTCTTATGATATTTCAAACAGAGTCATGCGGATTGTTATCATGGTAATGGACATTATCATTTATCTCTGCTCCATTTTCTCCAGGCTTTTTAATTAACTTGAATCTGTCTGAGGTTGAAGTGAAATTCCGAGTTGTAAAATATGAAATAATTAGAAATTAAAATAATTTAAACTACATGAAATGATTAGAACTTCAAATATTGAGTTGAGCAATGATGATACCGGATGTCGGTAGTTTTAGATGGGTTATGCGATTATTTTTATAAGATAAAAAATGACACTGGTAAAAAAATAGTGACATGACACTTGGTGAAAGAAAAAAGATGTAAAAATGTTGTCCAAGAGTAAGTGAGTGGGGCACCAAACTCTTTTGACCTTCACAAGAAAAGACAGTCCTAGAAATGCTTTCCATTACCTTAAATTTTTTGGGTTAAAGAGGATTTACATCTTCCTGAGATTAATTTAATTATACAAGATTTTAACTTTTGTTTAAACAGGGTTTCAAAGAAGTGTTAATCAAACTGTTTTGTTTTGATGAATATATTAAAAAGAAAGTTGAGTATCGGAAAACAAGGGTGGATCTCTGACAGAGATATTGTGATCATGCAATTTTTGGAGGAGAGAAGCTGTTTCCCTTTTCCCAATGGGGATTCCCTCTCTGTTCTCACCTTACAATCTCTAAACATACAGTTTTTTTAATATAAACTTCATTCTTTCTTCATTTCATTTTCCATCGCAATTTATTTTTAACAAAATATGTGTTACCAGTGAAGCACATGGGTTTTTTTTTTTTTTTTCATGCATAGAAGAATGTGTGTTTCCACAGGCAAATCCTGCATAATATATTTGGATTTAAACTATACTTGTATGTGTAGGTCACTGACAACAAATCCACCAAAATGATTAATGTATACACACAATGGCTGGAAAAGTATGTTGTTGTCTCTCTTATTATCCATCAAAATTGACCAAATTTAGTCAACAAAACATGCTAAATTATGTCATTGTTAACAGGACTTGAGTATTAATTAATGGTTTAATTATTACTTTTCGATTGATGCAACATGGGAAAAGTAGATGAGAGTTTGGGAGTAGAGACAGAAAGAGTTCTTATTCTTTGGATTAGAAGGGTTTTACAAAAAGTGATATTAATCCTTTCAGAGACATCGTATGTTATTCTTTTATTAGTTTTTTATTTTTTTTTTGGGATTCAGTTGATCTATTTGCATTATTTCCTCTTAAATATGAGTTGTCATGTTAGAACAATAAGTGTAATATATAACTTGTAAGTATTTTGTTCCCACAAAAAATGTAGCTCTTGATGTGTGCTTGCCATTGCATAGGCTTATACAAGGTAACACCATGGCCAAAAGTATTGGTATCGTAGTTCATGGGACACCTCACAATTTGATCAGCATGTAGGTGAACAGGATATAAATTCATGAAATCAAATAAAAACACTATTTGATAGTTAAAAACAATCAAAAAGATTTGATCAAACAAAACATTTTTGAATTGTTTACTGTGATAATGATGAACACATATACATACAGAGTTGTTGACCTTCAATGACAAACAGTACAATCAGAGAGACTACAAGGGGCTATAATTGGCTTTTTTTTCAAGTTGTTTCTTGAATCCCATTAAATGACTGCCAATTGTCTTCAAATTTCATTAAAAAAAAAAGATTGAACTACAGTGCAAGCTTGGTTTAGGTTGACATTTGTTCATTTAATGATGATTAAATTCTTGTTTTCATGAAAACATTGATTTCTTGCAGTGGAAGATCCGTACAAACAAGAATTATCATCATTTCCCAAAAAGAAATGCATTAAATACATATAAAAAAGGCAAATTTTAAAATATGTTTCATTTCATCTGACTCAGTACAGATTACCCCAGAAACTGAAAGTCTTTTTTCTTTTTTTTTTCTTTCCAATCCCTCAGCTTTGGGCCTTACTCCATCAAATCTTTCCTGCAAGCAGTTCCATCAGCAGTACATAGCTTTAGCTTGTGTGTCATTTTCATCTATGAAGAAGCTGTTATTATTAGAGCTAATCAGTCTCTTAACATCTTCAAGGTTATAGACTAATGGACATTCTCCATTATACCCACTTTGTTTGTCAATCCATTGGTTAACTCCATTGTTGGTACCATAGTCTAATGAAGCACCAAAACCCTGAAAACCCATATGATCTTCTTGTTTCATCTCTTTGCCATAGCTACCATCAGATGAACTGCAGCTTGGTTCACCCCCATACATGAGGAAATTGTCTCTCATTGGATGATATTGCATGTGACTGAACAAGCTTTCTGGTGTTTGAATGAGACAAGAATTGTTGGTCAAGTTAGTGTTGTTCAAAAGATCAGATTGGGCTGATGACATAATGGGTTCAAAAGGTGTGTAATAATAAGCAGTGCTGTCTTCGTATAGTGATGAAACAGGTTGAGGTTGATGAGAAAATGGTGGTGGTGGTGGTGGTGGTGGTGGTGGTTTTCTTTGTGGTTGAGAAGGAATACCATTCATGGCCATGAGCTTCTTCTTAAGCTTGGTGTTCCAATAGTTCTTGATATCATTATCAGTCCTTCCTGGTAAATGAGCAGCTATTATTGACCATCTGCAATAAAAAAGAAAGTTTCATCAGATACTACTGCAAGTCTGATCTTTGCTTGAAGAGGCTTAAGCAGACATATGTATGCACGCAACAAATACTATCAGATTCCTGAATCTAGACAAGTTTATAAGAAGAAGAAAGTGTAGATGAACCTGCTTCCAATGCTAGCAAAGAGGGTACAGATAATCCTATCTTCATCATCAGTGAATTCACCATGTTTAATGTTTGGCCTCAGATAATTAAGCCATCTCAATCTGCAACTCTTCCCACATCTTCTCAGACCTGATATTCCACAGACAAAACAACAAATTAGACAAGAAGATTGACATTTAAGTGTATGTATGTATGTATGTGATGCATACCAGCTTTTTGAGGGAGAGCAATCCAATTACCACCAGTTCCATATTTCTCTATATAATCTTTCAGCTTAGAGTCTTCCTCAGGAGACCATGGCCCTTTCTTCACATTTGCTTTGTCACAACAAGGAGCTCTCCCCATTTTCTCTATATTTTCTTTCTTCTTTGCTGACTTTTATGAAACCATAGGCTCACCCTTTTTATAAACTTTGATGGATGGATGTGGTGCCTGGTTTTTGTTTCTCTTTTAAAATAAGAACAAATACTTTATGTAATGGAAAAAGTAAATAAATAACAATTTTTTTTTATTTTTTATTTTACTTTGTAATGAATTTATTCAAAGGTAGACTTAAAAGTCAAAATGATAGGCACATTATATCCCTCTATTTCTAACTCCTATATAGCTCTAGTTAGCTTAGCTAATAGAACTTTCCATCTCAATTTCCTACTTCCTCTCTCAATGTTTAAACTCCTACACCTTTATGTTTTCCTCCCCAAGGAATCCAATGTGCATTAACTCAAATACCAATGTTTTTGATAGATAATGAAAAAAGTAACAATAAAATAAAATAATGGGTTAATGCAATTTTCGATCCCTAAACTTAGCAATTATATTTATTTTAGTATCTATATTTTTTAATTAGTTCACTTTGATATTAAAATCTAACAATTACGTCTATTTTAATTGGTAAAAGTATCATAAAGGTCTTTACATTAAAAGTTGTATTGTATTTTATCTCCATTATATGTTAGATCAAAAGTAAATTGGTCTTTTATTAAAAATTTCACATATTTTTACTGTTAAAATTAATTCTTGCATGTCAAAACAAGATATACTTGATGCCATATCAATTTTTACAAAAAAAAATCAGTTTCCTCTTTAAGCTAACATAAATTAACTAATTTGTTCATTTTCTAAATCGATAAGGCAAAATATAATCTAACTGACAGTAAAAGTGACATAATTTTAAAGTACCGCATCATAAAACTTTTACATTTATCTAAATTTAAAAACCCAAAATGGGTTTAATTACCAAAATTAAGGGCAGAAATTATAGTAACCCAACAATAAAATAGCCATCAGCATCAGCACCACAAATGCAGACTGTTTCCCATGTAAAACAAAACAACAAACTGGCCTCCACTTTAGTAGAGGTTTGGTTACCGAAAAATAAACAATGAAGACATCTGAATTATTAACAGTTGCCTTAATAGCGTAAACATTGACTCTATCTATACATGTAGAGGTCATCATAGTTACTGATTCAGGTGTTTTTTCCATCCTGTTGATGCATCATCGCAGTTGCAGAAAATTATACAGCAAAACAAGATTTGGGTTAATTTGCAAGTGAATAGAACCCTAACCCTAAGCTCTGCTACTGGATGGATACTGTGGGTTCATAATCATATTTCAACTGCTCATTTCTAAAAACAGAAAGATTTGGTCTTTTTTTATGTACTGATATGTATTATGCTTTCGAGGATTATTCCTTGTTTCCATAAGCGTACAGGACGTCGTAGCAAAATCCGGAGATGAGTTGCCATCAGGGTTGGAATTGGAATACTAACTACCAATTATTATTGCCATATAAGGAAGGTATTAGAGTGAGCTTGTATATAAGTTAGGGGTCTGCATGGCTCAAAACCCAATTACTTGTACGATTAATATTGTCGATTATATGTTTTATATATATTTCATTAATATAAATTATGTATAGGTAAAAATATTATGGAAACCTTTATATAAGGAGTCATATCGTATTTTGTCCTATTTACTCAAAAAATAAGCAAATTAGTTATTTTATTAAAGGCTCAACCCATTTTTATTATTAAAAACTTGTTTCGATATGTTAGCATGAGTTACACGTGGCATATTATATCTGGTTATTTCGCTAATCACATTAATTTTTAATAGTAAAAAATGATGACTTTTTAATAGAAAGGGTTGATCTACTCTTGAACATAATGTGCAATGACTAATTTATTTTTTTTTTGAGTAAAAGGAGTAAAATGCAAATTGACTATTGGTGGCCTTCATGGTACAATTTTATCATCATACATATAAAAAATGAGATAAATCTTTCGATTGTTTAATAAATATTAATATATATAGTATTTTAGATTGATATGATAGAGACAACATATCGGTTCAAAACTTTACTTGCATGATAAGCATATAATTATATCGATAAATTTAATAGTTTAATCTTTAAAAGATTAATTATACAAAAGATGTAAATCTACTTTGATTTAATGTAAATGGATCCTCAGTAAATATTATATATTACATATAAAACAAATATATATATATTAATCAAAATCACCTGATATAGTGGCTAAAGCAAATATATATGTGTGTGAATTAAATTAAAATAAAAATATAACTGTTGTAACCATTTTTTTTAAAAACGAAGATTGACTAGGGTTTTGAAAACGAAAATAAAACGGGAGTTGCTACCGATCTTTATTAGGCGTAATCGAATCACCTTTGTTTTAATAAAACGTTTTGGTTTACTAAAATGGTGTTTTTGGTCTACAAAATTCGAGAAAAAGGGTTCGAAGTCGATTACGTGCGATGAAGGATTAGCACCCTCGTCACGCCCAAAATTAGTACCAAATTGACTAATTAGTGTCTTAATGTTGAAAGTTGAAAATGTTTAAGATGTGATTTTTTTTAAGAATCTTAAGTAATTTTGAATTGAATCTCAAGATTCACTTGTTTCAAAAAATAAAACATCACATCCAACACGTTAGGATGTGACACATTTATACCTCGACACCGAAATCATCTTTGATTTTTAAAACATGCAATTAAAATGATATTTAGTTATCTGGTCAAACGAAAAATTGACACCCAACACGTTAGGGTACAATTTTTCAATTTCCAAACGCATAAATATTATCTTATCTCGAAAAATTTTAGTCCTGATGCGCAGCGTTTCAATATGGGCACAAAAACAATGAACATATATTATCCATAATGAAATGTGTTTATAAGCACATTTTTGACGGCATAAACATATATTGATTGCCTGGTTTACAAATATTCTGATTCCAATAAATAATTTAGCATATCTTCCCACCTAAGATTGGCTTTCTTGCATGTTACATTAGATATGACCACATACAGTGAATTAGTCAAAAAAATGATTAATTATTAATGTTTAATAAAATAAATTGCTAAGATAGGACACTCATCTTGGCTTTGACTTTAAACCTACAGTTGATCTTATCCCAATGTAAAACAGTGAAATCAATTGAGTCAATGAGTTGCTTTTTCCAAGTCTAGGGTTGAAAAGGACAAAGAAAATCTCCTTGCCAAAATGTGATAAATTTGTATTTTAATCCCTTAAAAAAGTTTGACATTATAAATTAATCCTTGGATATACGGTAGTATAATAAAACAAGAAAGGAAGATACTACGTTGACTAAATGGTTCCTACTCTTATCTTTGTCTCTCGCCAACAGTGCAATCAGATCTCACTACTCTTTATCTTTTTTCTCGTTATCTAAATATATTTTTTATTTTTTATTTTTATAAAAAGGTAATTAATTATGATTATATTAACTAACAAGGATTTAGTTGTTTGTTTATGCATAGATTTTCCTGCTGATAACTTTGAGATAATTTTTTTTTTTTAGGACCTCCAGTTTAATATAATAAAATAGGATTAAAATTTGTGGTCAGCGTCTACTTCTTAATAGATCTACCCAGAGTCGTCCTTGAATTTTTTTGGGCCCGAGGCAAACTAAAAAAATTGAGACCCTAATGCATTTCTTCTTTGGGCCCTGAATTTTTTTAAAAAAAATGGGCTGTATTTCTTCTTTGGGCCCTAAATTTTTTTAAAAAATAGGCCCCTAACGCACTTCACATTAAATTTTTTTTAAAAATATTTGCCTTAACGCACTTCTTTTCTTCAAAAAATAGGCTCCAAACTGAAATTTTTTAATGATATTTAAAATTTTTCATTGACCCTAAAGTAGTGCCCCACTGCTCTACCCGTGGCCACTCGGATCTACCGAACATAGAGGATTATCATAATATACTTGAGGAAAATCACTTAAACCCTAAAAGTGCACTAATTTATAATTAATATTGACATCTATTAAAGGAATTTCAATTAAAATGGTATTCATAGTTGATTAATGCTAATCCTTGATTATCAAGATAGCAAATTATGATGTGATTGGATGGCAATAAAAAGTAAAAAAGACAAGTGTCGTCCTCTGCCTTCACTAATTGATATGTGAAGACTAGCATAATTTTCTCAACGGTTGGCAAACTAAGGTAGAAAATGTTGCATCCTTTGATTTTTATAATAAAACCTAACAATAATTGGGTACTAATATGGTTCCACCCATGTTTCATGAGTTAGTTTTTAAACCAGGTAATAATTAAATAATTTTATGGTGTGACATATTGTAATTAAAAACAATATTTAGACAAAAATTAACAGTGTGATGGATCTGAATTTAATGAAATATTTTAACATGTTAATAGTTTTTAAAAGTTCATATTAATATTTTAATTAAAATAAAATATTTAAACAAATTAAAATATTATAAAATTGAGGTATCAAATTATATTAAAAAAATTAAGATAGGTGTTATTTAGACGAGTGTAGAGAAATAGATCATATTAACTATAATTAAGACTTTCTTCGTTTCGTTTTAGTGTTTAATTCTCCAAGTGCTACTCAAAGTTTATCATTTAAGATGTCCAAAATATCTTTGATTGCTTGTAATTAGATTTGTACATAGTTCTAGTGGCGAATTCAGGTGCTAGCACTCTCCTTAAAATGAAAATTTTTTATTTATGCTTTTGGTCCCTCAAAATGATAAAAATTTGATTTAATTTTTTAAAAATTATAAAGATATAGGCTATTAAAATGGTAAAAATATACAATTTTATTGCAACACACACAAAAAAAAAAAATTCTAACTTCACCCCTACATAGTTCAAATGTTCATCCAATTGGCTCAACCTAATATAAGTCGACCTCGAACCGGAATAAGTTGAGTCAAATTCAAGACAAGCCTTGGAAAATTTCTTTTGAAACTAAACTATAATCTAACTCGAATCTGCATGTAATCTATAATAAAATCATTGTTGAAGATAAGAATGATTGAATTGCAGTATTCATTTTGGAGATTGAAAGGTGATCCATCCTAGTAGGAAGAACCATTTTTTAACCAAAGAAAATTTGAAGAACCATAGTAGGAAAAAAGGTATAGTTTGGGGACCATTTGTGTAATTAAGCAAAAAGAGAAGAGGTCTCATGGTTTGAAATGAGAAGAAATAAAGGGAGTTTTGTGAGAGAAGAAAAGACAAAACTCTTTTTCTCGTTAGCTGTCCCCAATGACGTAACATGTTGCGTACGCCATGCTACAATCCCAGAAAATATATTTATTTATTTTACTTACTGAATTTGATAGTTCCTTTTTTAAAAAACCATCATTTTAAAGATTCGGGCTTTTAATTGGTCGAAACGTGTCCGTTTCTGCCTTGAGCTTCGTGTCCCCCGTTCCTCTTTTCCTTTTCAATTTTCTTTACTGACCCCACGTGCGGGCGGCTTCACTCGAGCGTTTCCCTACTCTCTGCCAGGCTTTGTGTCAGTTCATCCTTTTTTAATTTCCAAATCAGATGTGGCCAATAATATGGCGAGTACCTATATTTTCCTACTTCGAGGCTGGACTGTGATGGGATGACGTGGTGGTTTGGTTGGCTGAGATGAGAGTTGCTCAGAAATCAGACGGTAACAATCAATCAATCAACTCTTGTAATTGCATTCTTTAATTTCTTATGAGTAATTTATTTATTTTTTGTAAAAAAATTATAATTATATTTACTTTTTATCATACAATTATCTATAATCTTTTCTTAATTCATAAAAAAAAATTAAACTCATATTTAGTTACACTGACAACAACGCTCTTTATGATGATTTATTCATCAATTATTAACCATGATAATATATGTTTGTTAATTTCAATTATATTAGCTTTTTTTTTTTCTTACAAGATCTATGCCATTGATATGGTTGGTAAGAAATTTTGGTTTAAAAATGGTGTCAATTTCTCTTGAAATGGATGTAAGTCTTAAGAGTAACCTAACAGCGTAGCCTTAAACGGGAATTTAGTTTCTTAAGGCATGGGAACTTAAAAGGAAGCAAAATTTTAAGTGATGAGACGATAAATGAATAAAAAATGTCATGAAAAATTTACTCACACAGTGTTTGAATAAATATTTTTAAAATATTTAATTATTTTTTAATAGGATGAATCTTTTTAGGATCAATTTGATTAAGCAATAAGTAAAAAAAAATAGCGAAATAAATTAAGAAATTGAACACACAAATTTAACGTGAAAAAATCCCTATAAATAAGATAAAAAATTACAGGCAAAAATAATTTTACTATAATGGCAAAAGAACGAAGAGTACAAAAGATGGAGATAAAAACTAGACCCTGAAAAACCCAAAAACAAAGAACTCTCAAAATGTAAATACAAAATTCTCTAAGTGTGTTATGAGTTCTAGTATCTAATCGTTGTATTTTTTAAGATTGTAAAAGAGCCTATTTATAGGCTAAATTAATAGGTCAAATAATAATAAAATAGTCTAAACTAACTAGTATTTGATTGAAACAAATAAACAGAGTTTAACTAGAAGATTATTTCTCAAATTTGACTGAAATAGGAGTACTTGACAACATACATCGAACCTTCTCTATGATCGTTCTATTCATTCGTTCTGCAACGCCGTTTTGCTGTGTAGAATGACGAACTGTCAAGTGTCTCACGATCCCTTCTTACTTGCACAGTTTATTAAACTCATCAGAACAAAACTCTAAGCCATTGTCTGTGCGGAGGTATTTTATTTGTTTTCCTTTCTGTTTTTCAATTATAGTTTTCTAAGATTTAAATGCGGAAAACACATCGCTTTTCTGCTTTAGGAAGAATGCCCAAACTTTTCTGGAAAAATTATCAATAAAAGTTCATATATAATTAGCTCCACCTCTCGAAGGCACTTTGATGGCCCCCACAGATCAGAATGAATATAGTCCAACGTTCTCTTCGTGTTATGGATTCCTCTAGTGAATCGAACTCTCTTTTGCTTCCCAAAAACCCAGTGCTCACAAAACTTCAGTTTGCAAATTCTATAAAGGTGAAAACTCTATTTATAGTTGAGCTCTATTAATCCAACAATACAATTTAAATTAAACCACGGTATATTCTCCGAATTGAACCAATTCAAACAGATTAAATGAACTTCCTTGAATCAATTGATCTCCATGAACTATTCTAAATGCATTCATCATGAATATCTAGATTTAATCCATAAGTCTGATTTACACAATCATACACAAATGTTGCATTGGAAATTTGGATTTCATGGAGGGTCTGGACCTTGCCTTTGTCAAGCCGATTGATGAACCAAAATATGAGCTTAGTCCGTAGTCCAAAGCATTGCAGGCTTTAGCCCACTTATGGTGTGGAATATCAGAGACCACTTTTCTTTCTTTCTTCTTTTTTTCTCTTTTTAACTAGATATTCAATTTTTTTTTCTTTTTTGTCACCCAATTATGAAAAATTATAAAATAACTATCTAACTATTCAATTTTATCTTTTTAGACACTACCTAACTAATGTAAAATGGATAGTCCAAAAAATCAAGATAATTAGGTGACCAATAAAGAAATTTACTAATAATCGGTGATTATTTTCTAACTTTTATAATTTAGTTATAAAAAAATCCATAGTTGATTGACTACTAATGTAGTTTACTATTTTTCTTTAAGCATGTCTTTTATCTCCGTTTTACTGTTAAAAAAAAACTAAAGCTCCGTATAGTTTCAGGAAATAAAGGTCATTTTCATTTTGTTAAAAATGAAAAAATTTTAAAAACATGTTTGGTCAAAATTTAAAAATTGATTTTAGGAAAATGAAAATATGGAAAATTAGAAAATAACAAAAGTTATTTTCATTATTTTCACTAAAAATGTACCATAAAGCCCAAAATGATGAAAACAAGAGTTTTCAACTGACTCTTATTCAAACTCATATAAAGATAAAAATATTCTTTTTCTAATATTTTTTTAAACAATCTCATCAGAAGTTGTAATTATATCAGCTATTTTTTACACAATACTTAGAATTACCCATCGTCCCTCTATAACTCATAAGTAGGAGGATAATGTGCTTTAACGCAGTCAAACGGGCAACAATGCTTAAGCCAATTGAGCTAAAACTCAATCGGTAATAGTTTTTCAAATGTTAAATCTAATATTGTAGTTTGAATCCATATAAGTGGATATATATATTTTTTTAATTTTATATCTCATGCTCTTATTGTAGAGAACAGATGCCAAACATGTTTCATGCTTTCATTATTGAAAACAAATGTTTATTTTATTTATAAAAACATGTTTTTCAAATAGAAATACAAAATCTAATCTTTTAAAATTTATGATTGTCCTTTTCAACAACATTGGTTAAAAATTACAATATATTTTACCATTACACCCAATATTTTTTTATCCATATTTTTTTACCACCATGTATTAACTCCACATCAACCAAGTTATGACGTGCTTTAATGGGGTGGCATTGAATCACCTTATTTATAGACACTCACTTCAATAAGCCTACCTAATTTCCTTGCCTTCAATTTATTTGCATTTTTAACCATACATGCACAACATTATTGAGGTGAAAATCTGTTGAATCAACCTTTGCTGCCTACTTTATAGTTATTTACTTTAATATCTATTTTAAGAAATAAAAGTTGCCCATTTTTGGAATTGTTTAGATACTAATTGGTCGGATCTATTCTGTAATCATTAAGAAGATGGTGAAAAAATGGATGAAAGTAGGCAATGATTGTCGCTGGTGTCGCTCAAATGGTGTGATCTTTCGGAAATTGAAAAAAATCATACACAAAATTGGGAATTTGAATCTCGCACGCCTGGGATTCGGTTCATCGCTTCCACTTTTGTCCTGCAAACATCCTCTTTAGCTTCCACAACGTCTCTTGTATCCTGGCGTTGTGAAGGGTTGCCTACAATTTGACGGCCACTACCTTCGGTTGTAGCCATAGTTTACCGGCTTTTAAGATTATATAGTCTGAAGTGATGTAATTTAAATACAATAGAAACCGTCCCACATGCAATACTTAATGACAGCCAGCTCAAATTAACTGCTTATCTTCATTCCCCACTATCCCTTCTTTAAGACACTGACAACTTCACTGTTCCCTGTCGCCTCACCTCTGACAAAACTTCAGACTTTTATAGTTTTCATTAAGTGTACACTTGCACCACAACACCCTTTTTCTTCCGCTTTAAACAAAAACTGGGTTTTTATTTATTTATTTATTTATCATTTTCAATGACACTTTTCTATTCAAAGTTATAAGCTTTCATTAATTTACAGTCCACTAAAAAAACCCTAAACGAGTTCCAAGAGAAACAGCTCAAAAACTTGAAGAACATGGATCTGGTCTTAAAAATTCACTGTAATAAAAAACGAACTATTTCATTTGTATTATTTACCAAAAAACACTTCTCTTGTCTTTTTTTTTCCATGTACAAACAAACAAATAAAGCCCATTTTCATATAATTAACTAACTATACTGTTTTTTTTTTGCCTCTAAAATTAAAAAATAACAAAAACAAAAAAAGGCATGGGGTTAATGTGGGCTCACCGACCCACCGTGTATAAAAAAAAAAAAATTCCCATCTCTCTTTCTTTTTTTTTTTTTTTTTTTGAGGATTCAAACACCATTCCTAGCTGTCTTCCACGTTGGGAAGGAACAAACCTTAGCCGGAGCCACACAACACAATTCCACGTGTTCGCTCCCTATTGGCTTGAAACCCTCGATCTCTTGTACGACCGGTCCAGTTTCTTGTAAAGTGACTCGAGAACCTGCCACGTGGCATCTCCTTCTTGCATGTGATCATTGAACAGTAGGGACTTGCTGACAGCGGGGTCCCACAGGTTTTTCTGGATGGTTGACAAATTGGTCTTCGCCACGTGTTCCAGGATCCTCCCTAGCTTCCCTACGTCCCTTTCCGCCACCGTGAGGGAAATCTCCGACCACTTCACGGCGGAGGGAAATGGCAATTGGATACCATCGGCTATTATCACCGGCACGCAACCCAATGCCACGGACTCGACAAGCCTTGGACTCCATGGAGCCCACCCGAGTGGGCACAAACAAAAAACGGACCGTACGATTTCTGATTGGTAACCGGCGAATCTCTGTCTTTGTAAGTAAAACCGCCGGTCACCGTTATATCTCCGCCAAATTTCCGTCCTCACCTTCCTGATAGGCAAAACAACAATAACCGAGGATAAGCAAGTAATTCTCCTCCATCATAGAATGATTTAAAGCTTAGCAATGAACATGATTGTGACCCCTTTTTTTTATTCTGGAACTTACTTGCCGTAAAATTTTCCACTAACGTTTTTGGGGTGGACCTCCATTTTCCCCCTAAAAAAGACCATGATGTCTCTGTTCCCAGTCAACGGAGCTTTCTCCAGGGTATTTCGTACACTTTCCGGCGGTATATAAGGCGGTATAACAACGTGTTCAACGTCTTGACATGGGTGCTTGTAATTAACGCCGAAAGTTTGTAAAATTATCGAATTCTTAATAAATTCCGGAATCCCATCATCAATAGCTCTATCCTCCTACAAGGAGCAAAACAGAAATTAAAAACCATGTTAAGGACTTTTAACAGACCCTTATATCAGATTCTTGAGGCTTACCATGGCGTGGAAGCAGGCTCCATAATCATGGGAGGCCACGAAGATGTGGTCGGAACCTTGTGTTCGGTTCCAGAAAGGGTAGTTCGAGGAAATAAGCTGAATAGCAGAAGATATAAGAGAACGAGCATGGCCAATGGCAGGGAAGCCATTAACGGTGCTGAAGTTGCATGAGACATAAACAGGAACAAAAAAGAAATCAGCTTCATAAGGGTCAAATGTTCTCAAGTCATAGGTGTTCATCAATGCTCTGTGAATGGCAACCTCGGAGGCAAACAAATGGTTGCTACATCTCTTGTTCGAAAGCCAATCCTCGTTGTATTCTGATGGTAACTCGTAGACGAATATCTTCAAATCTTTAAACGCAGCTGTCCACAAAATAAAACATTAAAAACATCAAAAACCTTGCCTTTTCAATAAAAAAAATGGGGGAAAAAAAAAGGAATAGTGGAAGGATTAGAAGACGAACCAGGATTTTTGGGTTTGGATTTATGCCTGGTTTTGTTGACAGATTCGAACAGAACACGAGAAGCAAGGGAAGATTTAGAACCAGAAACACGGGTTTTAGACAAAGGTAGCGGCTTGTTGGTAATGAAGAAAGATGTTAGAAAATAAAGAGTAAATGAAAACCAAAGAACCCATTTGTAATACTTAAAAAAGAGGCTTTTTTCAGATTGTCTGCCTTTGTGTAATATCCTCATCTTTTAACAAAGAACCCTTTTGTTTATCTTGGTGAGTATTATTTGCAGCTCTGAAGCCATCCCATTTAAAAAGACAACCCCACCAAGAAAAAAAAAAAATAGACAGAAGTAACAATAAGTTGTACCAGAAGCCTGTTTTTTTTTTTTTTTTTTGTTGTTGTTGTTGTTGTTTCTCTTGAAAAGGTTTAGCTTAGCTTTCGCTAAAGGGTAAAGAGCTGTTGAAACGGAGCTTTCGGTTTCTGGTTTTAAACGATAAATTAGAAACTAAGTTTAGAGTGATTAAAAGATGGATAGATACATGTTGGTTGGCATTTCGGTTTTTTGCACCAAAATTTTTAAACAATTTGTCTTGAAAAGGAAAAACAACAAAAAAAGGTTAACTTTGCTCATCTTATTACACAACATGTTTGGCTAGACTCAGCTTTCATCAATGGCAAAAACATAAAAAAAATGGTTTTTTTTTTTGAAAGAGAAAGAGGTTCAGAGAGGTCACATGGTGGTGGAACAGAAATTGCAGAATGGACCTCAGCGTAGGTCTCGGTTTCTATGTTTTGTGTGTTTTGGTCCCGTGAAGGATTAAAATGGCAAAAATGGGCTTGGTGAAGTATTAGTTGAGAGTGGGTTTTTGGTAAAAATGAAAAGATAGTGGTGAGGTGAGAAGGATAATTAAATTTAAACCTCTGGTTGCTTGGTATTAATGAAAGTGGTGGTGCTTGCTAATTAAGGTATATGGTGGGGGCCATTCGGGGTTTTCATCAATGGTTGAGAGGGATGTAATTGATTTGAAAACCGTCTTTCTATGGTTGGAGAGAAGGGTTCTTCAATTTGGATATTATTGCACTCCTCTTTTTCAACAAAAATCAATGCGTTATAATTTTTTATATTTTTTATTTAAAAAAATTAGTAAATTAATTTATTTATTTAAATAGCAAGCTGTTTTTTTCAAAAATTTTATTTATTAAAAGTTACACACGTGACGTACGATATGTATTTCATATTAACAAATAAAATAATAGAATTGGACAGTATTTTTAACAAAATAACCACAAAAGCCTCAATGATATTTTTATTAATTTTAATTTTTTAATTTAAATTTGAACTTTTTATATAATTTAAAATTATTTAAACTCGATGACCGAACGAATTAATACTTAATTTCTATATTGTTGATGTTTAAAAAGAACGTAAGTTGATTAAATAAACAATAATGAGGTTAATGTTAAAACCCGAATCGAACAAAGATGATTGAAGAACCAAAGATTAGAGGTAGAATAGCAGCATCAAAATAAATTAAAATGGGAACCAGATTATGGTACCACCACCCAACAAGCATTACAAACAAATGATTTTCAGACAAGTTTACTCAATATCTTAGAGCTTCACACTATAATTTAAGTGACATCTTACCTACACAAATAATTAGAATAGAGCAGCATATAATATATGAAGTAGGATGTGTGGGGATTTGGCTGAAACTGGTAAGGTTTAAAGAAGAAGACTGGTTGGTAATTAGAATTTGTAGGTATTTGGTTTGGCAAGACAAGGAGGATGATGATTGGGGCATTGGGTGCGTCTCTCCTACGTTACCCATCCATTCTGACTGTAGTTATCAAGTAGAAGATTGAAGTTAGTGGCACACGTGTGATCCTGCTTTCTATCCTCATTCTCTCTTCTTTTAGGTCATTTGAAAAAGATTAATTAAGAAAAGCAAAAGGGTAGTGTTTTATTTGAAGTCCAAACAGCAACCCCACAATCAAACTTTACATGACAGTAAGACAAAATTAAATGTGAGAGTCATTATTGATTAAATTATAGGGTAGGACAAACAAGAGATTGATGTTATTTCACCATCCATGTGTGTAATTATGCGAGATTTTAAGGGGAGTTTTAGATTATCCATGTGCTGCACCTCTACTTCTACTTTTTGGATGCTTTTAAAGGAAGATGATAGATTTTGGAAGTAAACTAGCTTATAATAAAAGGTACGCAACACTTTTTTTTATATCATAAACTATAATTATATTTTTAGTGTGGGTTTGGGTTTAGATAATAAGCAGCGCGGTGTGGTATGATATAGTGCATTTAGTTTAGTTTTTGTCTCGTGTTATTCTTATACTAACTGCGAGTGAACGAACAGTCCATTCAAATTCATTTTTAATCATACATGAACCAACATTTGATACAACAATAAGGATTGCTTCTATATTTACTGTAAGTTTTGCTATTTCTAAAATCTTACGTAACAAATATATTTTCATACGTGTAATGTCCTATTAATTTAATATTTTTAAATTCAAAAAGTACAGATTAAGAAGAGGGAAGCGGTCAAGCCCCCAAAAATTGTAGATTTTCCATTTAGCTCTTTAAATTTTTGTGGAATTGTAAGTTAGTATAATGGTAGACTTACCCTTTGACTCTCCGGTTATTTATAGTTCATCTCTGCTCCTAAATCAATTTTCTGATTTTGTCCTTGATTAAGAATGAACAAATTTACAGTTTTACACGTAATACAATACTAATAATATATTTTAATCAAATGGATTTAACTACTGTCGAGCGATTTATGATTGAAATTTAAAAAATTTAAAAATATAAAAGTTAAAATTGACGAAATAGTGACTAAATCTATAATGACATGACATCTATTATCTAATTTTCACCAAATCTTTATTTTAGAATATGAGTTAAAGCACATAAAATGAGAGTGGAGATTAGGCAAAAATTGAAAAGAAACAAAGTGGTCAATGTAAACTTTGTAGAGGCAGTGATGATGGCTCTCTTTTTAACCAAGTGGGTCTCATTGAGTCATCCCTTTTCATACTTTTTCAAGTTTAAGATTTCCCATTTCCCAAATCATTACTTTATTACTCTCAAACTAATGCTGATTACTCTTAAATTAATGTTAAATTCTTAAAGATAACACAATATAAAATCACACTGAATCCGAAAAAGTTGAAACTCGAAATGACTCGAATAAATACTATAAAAATAACTTGAATCGTGAGAGATCAAAACGTGAAATGATTCAAACCCGTAATGTTTTGATTTGAACCGGAATTTCAAACTCAAAACGACTTAAACTTGAAACTGACCCAAATCAAAATATTTAGAAATTTTAAGATCCAAATTAACTTATAATCGAAATCTTAGTAACCATGATTACATAATATTATGTCGTAATTAATTGCATTAATTACAACATCTCTCGTGATAATTTATGATTATTTACTTACGGGTCTAATCTTTAACGAAGATTATTAAATGAAATTAAACTCGATAGGATTGTGTGGATGATACTATGACATTGCCTGCTTAATACCGTAACATAATATAGGAATGTTTTGGTGTAGGGATATAAGAAAGAAGTTGAAGTTGCTGTTGCTGTCACAATAGGACTTGATCTGAAGTCTTTTGGCCCATTCAATCATATATTTCGTGCAAGCCGAAAGAAATACAAGGGAAAATTATGAAACCATAGGGACCACTCTGATAAAATCCCCCTCATAGAATATTTTTATATTTGTACGAATCAAACATTCAATCCACCAAACTATGACATCCAAGACGAAAATTTCTTGGTTTTCTGTTCGGCCTTGCATTTACAATCCTTACATCTTATTGCTCTCTCAATGGACCCATTAGGGACCATTTCAAACAAAAACTTGTTATTTTTGGGCACTGACCCTACTGCTTTGAAGTGTGAGCTGTCCGAGCACATGATAGGCCAAATATTTGTGTCGAGACATGGAAAAGAATGTGCTAAATTATTGGTAAAAGCAACCTTTTGTCGAAAGAGGGGGGGGGGAGATAATCTATAAAGCATATATATTGTCATGTTTCCATGTGATCAAGGTATTGGAACATGGAACTCATTATTATTTCATTGTTTGAAGCATTTAATAATGGTAAAGCATTGTATCATATATGTTGGTAAAGGTGATGCTATAAGGAGCAACTAGAGGGGTTTATGACTTATATAAGGGGTTGTAATGGATCAGTATCAAAATAAAAATATTACACTATTGATATCGTGTTATAAGATCCGGAATTCGGACATTTATATGTTGCAATATGAATACGAATGTGGGAAGTGATGAAGGGACAAAGGTATAGGGATAAGCAAGGGTCTTTATCCCCCTTAAAATGGATATTTTCAGTTTTAGTCTCTTCAAAGATTATAAATTTTAAATAAAAATATAGTAAGATTATAGTTTGACCCTCAAAATGATAAATCTATGATTTAGTCCTTTTAAAAAACTATAAAGATATATATAAAATACAATGATAAAATTACATTTTAACTCTCATGCACATATAACTTACTCTCGACCCCAAAAAAGTTTTCTAACTTTGCCCTGAAGTGGCTCTGTAATAGTTGCAGATAACCCATACTGATTGGCATTGTTCTAATGATAGCATGCTCTTCCCTTTCCCTATTCATTGCAGGGGTTAGGGTTGAGGCAATCTATAGTAGAATTTAAGAAAACAATGTAGGGTCGCAGGGCATAAGTCATGCAAGGATCGTTGATGTCTGTTTTATTGTGATCTAATATTTTTTCCATGTGAGCCCATCTTGAATGAACTTCTTACAAAACCCGCCCACCTCAAATTATATTGGACCTTTTTGTAGCAAATATAAAAAGAGAAAGACATGCCCAATCTTAGTCTTAGATGGAAGCCACCAATGGGCAACGGACAATAAAACGTTGTCAATCATATTGAGGCTTAATTTCCTATAGAATTTGATGGAACCCAAACAAAATAAAAAGTCTATTAAATATTAAATCAACTCTACACCCAAACATTAAATGTTCATTTAAGAATAAATCAATTTAGAGGAGCATATAAAAATCATAGGAGTTAAATTGTAATTTTTTTTTACTCAAAAAATAGGCAGATTAGTCCCTAATGTTTAATCCAAGAGCAAACTGATCCTTTCTATTAAAAATTTCATCTATTTATATTGTTAAAAACTAACGTGGTTGACGAAATAATTAGATAATTACACATGACGTGCCATATGTACCTCATGCTGATGTACAAAGATCCAAAGATGGATAGAATTTTTAATAGAAAAACCAATTTGTTCTTTAATCTAATGTACAAAGACTAATTTATTCATTTTTTAAATAGAGGGAGCCAAATGCAACGTGAGGAGAGGACAGACTGTATCATGGATCGGGTCTAGTCGATACAAAATTTTAGAGCCATTTTCTAGGTCCGACCTAAAAAAAAGGCCTAAAATTCTACCCAAACCCATCCCATATTAAGAATGCTAAACCTGAGCCTGACCTTGCCCACTTGTATTAATTTTTTATAAAAATAAATTTAAAAAATATAATACATCAAATAATTAAAATATTAAAATAAATATTTTTTAATAAATTGAAAATACATTAAAAAATCTTTATACTTAAATAACGAATGCCACTACAATAGTAGTAAAATTAACAATAAAACAAGAGTTATACATCATTCAAACAATAACAACAAAATATTAGCAATATAAAAGCGAAATGATAACAAAACAACAACAGAAAAGAAAGTATAGGTTGATTTGGGTTGGGCCAAAAATCATACTCGAGGCTTGACCCTTTTAAAAGCGAGCCTTATATTTTTGTTCAAACCCTCCTACTTTTCAAGCGAGTGGCCTGTCCCATTATCAAGTCTAGGAGCAAATATAGGGGTTGGTAAAATTGAAAAATAGCAATTTTAGCCCTTATAAATGGTCAAAGTATAATTTAAGATAGGGAAATTATGCTTTGGCCCCTCCATAAAATGAAAATTATTCTATTTAGTCCTTTAAAAATGATAAAGTAATAAATTAATACATACTAAAATCTACATTTGACATCTCAAAAATTTATAATTCAATTTAGACTCCTCCAAAAGAATTTATGAATTCGCCCTCGTATCAACAATACTTTTACCGAAAATAATCCTAATTGCAAACCCAATAATAGTAAAACAAAATGTCACATCCCTTAACTTTGTGAATATATAACAATGGTAATGGCGAACGAGAGTTTCATTTGATGGAAGGATTGAATTGTTGAATTGATGTTAGTGTTTTTAAAATCTATTTTATGGGTAAATGATTGATATAACAGTTGGGTGTTTACCGTTTCAGATGTGGCTTCGATTTAAGTCGTGTGTAAAGAACATTAAAAACGGGGCTTGGAATCACTTACTATGGAGCTTGGAAGCTTGAAACAAACCCTAGCTATGGAGAACCCTTGTAATTTCGTCCTAATGAAGAAGATGAGCATATTTTCTCATATTTTTCCCTTTTTAATTCATTTTTATTACCAAAGGACTAAATTACCTTTCATTAAAAACTTTGGTTCTTTCTGCCCATATATGTCCATTTTTGTCCATGGAAATATAATAGTCTAATTACCATTTAAAGACTCTTACTTCAAACCCCCATTTGAATCAAGTACTTTATAAATTAGAACCTCTATTTTGCAACTTTTACAAACAACTCCTAATAGGCAATTTAAGCATGAAATCAATAAAATTTCTTATCAATACTCTAACACATGTATTTAATCACTCTGTAAATCATAATAATTAAACGTAATAAACTTTTATAGCTCGAATTTGTAGTTTCGTGACCACTATTCCGTTTAGGCCCTATTTCGGGATGTTACACCGTGTTAGTCGCGTTGCTGTTACGATTTTACCCTCCTCTTATATAATTAAAAAAAAAAATAGTTGAGGTGTTTATAAAGCAGACATTCAAACCTTGTGAGATTGATTTCAACTATGTAGTATTTGTATTTGGACGTTATTAGACCTCTTCAAATTAATTTAATTAAAATTATATAAATATTAATAAAAAATTAGAGTTAAATGATGATGAAGTCCAAGGTAGAAGAAGCTACTGTTACTAGAAAGATGAAGAAGAAAGTTAGATTGAAATGGTGCGGATGAATGGAGTTGGAGTCGAAGTAGAAGTAGTCAGTGCAGCCATTAAAGAAATGAAAATATCAAATGTGCATGCTTTTCTTGACATGGTGCAAGCCAGGTGCGGCCGCCATAATAGCCATTCCATTTAGCGCCGCAACGTATCATGTGGGAATGTGTCTTTGCCACCGAAACTTCAACCATATGACCACGTCAGCTTTTTCTTTTCTTACCCATTAACACCTCAGTTGACTCGACACTCAACCTACACTCTTTACACATGCTTTATATACGTTATGGATTTAATCTTCTTTTTTAATTATATTTTTAAAATTTTTAGTTTTGGCTCATTGAATGGTAAAAATTGACTTAAAGAAATTTATTGGATTATCATTCTATCAGGGTTGGAGTTCAAAATCAATATTTTTGAGGATAAAAGAATTGATGGCTGAATCGATTAAACTATTAATTTTGATTTGATCAGTTTGGGTGGTTTAATGTAAATAAATTATTAAAAATTTAAAGAATAATAAAACTAAATTTAAGTAGTTTGATTAATTTTTATTCGGTTCAATTGACTTATACCGATTTATAAGTTAAATATTTTTTATATTTCATTGAAATTGATATTCCTCTCCAATTTTCGACTCAAATGATCGGATCAATTAATTCGATTCTATTTAAAATGTAATAATCATAAATATTAAAAATATTAAATCAGAATACAAAGATTAAATCCATGAATTAACGAATAATAGCAAAATTTGAACATATATAGAATTCTGGAGTCAACGTACTAGTCTATTACGTGTGCGACCTTTTACTACTTCATGGGGTCACTCACCATCTCGCCCCTCCCTCCACGCCATCATTTTTGTTTATTTACTCTTTTGCGCCATTCTTATTCTTCCCATATTTCTTTAATCTAGTTAAATATTAGATGTCATTAAAGTGAAAATAAGTTTTTTAGCTGAAAAAATTGGATGAAGGAATGTTCTGAAAAGTTAAATTGGAATTATCTTGAAATTAAGGCCTAGAGTTAAAAATTCTGATTTTCAAAGGTTATGAAGTAGCTTAAAATGATAGAGAAAAGTATTAAATGAGAAAATTAGCTAAATTGAGGGGTTAATTGAGCAAAGATTGAATTGTATGAAATGTGGAATTTGGGACAAAATAGAAATCAACATGTTATACTAAAGCAGTTTTGGACAGCAGCAGTTGTCTAATTTTGAAAAATCACCAAAAAATTGTATAAATCGAATTAGAAGCTGAGTAAGATATAGAATTAAAGCTTGTTGAGTCTATTTTCATATAAAAGAAACAAAGCAGGTAAAGGAAGTCTACATATTGAGATATTTAAATTTTTGTAAGACTGGTTTAGAACAACTTCGTGATCCCCTGTTCTTACTTTAGAAATTCACTAAAATTGTATAAAAATAATTATGAGTTATAATTTATATGTTTGTATTCCTTAGTGAGTCTATTTTCATTAGAAATAATCAGAAACACTATATGAAAACCTTACTATGAGATAATTGATTTTTAGTGAAGAGAGGTCAGAGCAGTAGGACTGTGTAACAGGGAGAACTTAACTAATAAACTGTACTAATTGGCCACACCAAAAATTCTGGAAAAATTATGGTAAGAAGATATGTGAGTCTAGTTTCAAAGAAAATTAACGGTTTGAAATTTAGAGCTCTGTAGATCGAGATAAAAATATTTTAGTGAATATAACACAGATGGACAGCTTGAACATTCACATGAGTAAATAGTGAAAATTATAGAAAATGTTACTTACAAGTGTGTTGTTTATACTAAGGATGTGGATGGAGAGGAGGAGGAGGAAAATAATATATGAATGACTTGTGTATAAATTGATTACATGTTCGATTATAATTGATATAATGTTTTATTTGGAATATTTATTATGAAATTATGATTATCGTTATAATACAAGAATTGAACTTGTGAGTTTATATGACTAAATTTTAGTGATCATTTGTTAATTTTATGAATTTCATGATGTGTTATTTCATATGTATTGATGATAAAATCGTGCATAATGTAAAAGCATGAAAATTGAATAAATGATCAATTAAGCACTTCAATTCAAAGACAAGACGAATCGACGGAAAAGACCATGGTTGAACCATGACAACAAGTGATAAGTGATAGCTTGGCTACACTTATCGATCAAGGACAAGTGAAAGTGAAAAGTGGTAGCTCGGCCACCGATCAAGTGAAAAGTGGTAGCTCACGCTACCGATCGATGAAAAGTGGTAGCTCGGCTACCGATCAAGTGAAAAGTGGTAGCTCGGCTACGATCGATGAAAAGTGGTAGCTCAGACTACGATCAAGTGAAAAGTGGTAGCTCCGCTACCGATCGATGAAAAGTGGTAGCTCGGCTACCGATCGGTGAAAAGTGGTAGCTCGGCTACGATCGATGAAAAGAGGTAGCTTCGGCTACAAGTGACAAGTGATTTCCGTGTAAGACCATATCTGGAATATGGCATCGGTGTGGTACGTGTTTAAGATGAAAGACCATGGCTATGTTATGGCATCAGTGAAATTTAATGCATCTTTGGTGCGAAACAATTACGTAAGACGTTCACTAATTTGACGAAGTTGGTAAGTGTTATATAGAATTATGTGATATAAGGCAATATGAGTTGATGATACATGAATATAGAACTTGGTTGATGAATGAGCTCATTTGTGATTATATGTTTGTACACCCTTGAGTGTATTATCCGTATGAAATGGTATTCCGAATGAGTTAATGAGAAAAGTTCTAAAATGACATAATCTAAATTGAAATGAAATATTATGAAAATGTACTTGGAATGTATTGGTATATCTTGTGAATGTTATTTGAGTTCATAATATGGAAAGTAAATGTATGTGAAAATATGAGGTGATGATATCATACATGGAATTTATTGATGGATACATACATCCTAATGGATTTTAGAGAACATTGAAATTGGGCTCAATAAGTGAGTTGCCAATTTAAATTGTAATTGGCGGAAGAGTTAGTGAATTGCATGATTATGAGTTGTTATATGTATTTGTCAAAATACGAGGAAATGATGGTAAATGATACATGGAAATATGAAACTATAATATATAAAAACATGGAATGTGTTTGATAAATGTGTTCATTCATAATTATAGAATTTTGCATCTCAAGTGCACTATATGTATAAAGATGATGTTTCAAATGATTGGATAAGTAAAACTCAAATATGAAGTAGTTTGAAACCAAGACAAATTGTTATAAAAATGTATATGAAAAACAGATGTGTGAGTGTTATATGCTATATGAATACATAGGATGAAAAAGTACAAGTACAAGAGAAATTTAATGAGAATTGAGCCTATATCGTTTCTTGTTATTTATATGAAGTGTACGACTAACAAATCGTATTAAGTATAAGGCTCGATTGAATATCTTAAATTGGTTTTTGTATGTATTAAATGTGGGTGAAGAATAAGGATCAAATGAGTGAGAAATATGGCTTGAAAAATAGCATAATTTATGAAAATTAACTTTACCACACGACCAAGCAACACGGGCGTGTACTAAGGCCGTGTGACTCAAGTTTCTCCACAGATGCAAGTTAGAGAGTTATACGCCCTATAGGCACGGCTATGTGAGCCACACGGGCGTGGGACCCTTGTAAATGAGATAAATTTAAGGATTTAAAAAAAAATTATACGATTCTAATTTAGTCCCGACCCAATCCCAATGCATGATTTGGACTTCAAGGGTTCGTTAAAGGAACTTTTATAATCAATTTTGATATTTGAGTGATAAATGGTTTAAATAATCTGTAAGTGTTTCGTACTCTTCGGTAATGCCTCATACTCTGTTCCGGCGTCGAACACGAGTAAGGGGTGTTACATTTAGTGGTATCAGAGCTATGGTTTAGTCGATTCTCGGACTAACATAGCGTGTGCAACAGTCTTGCTATACATGCCATATGTGAACTGTGATAGTGTGATATCTCCCGGCTCTAACGAAATTATTTTGTTAAGACGAAATGACTTCAATCGAACTATTGTCGATAATGCTAAAAATGATATTGAGATGATTGAAATGTGCTTACGATGTATTGAAATGTGGAAAGGTATTAATAGAAGTTCATGATATGCATGTGTTAATGTGCTTTATGAGATAACAATAAGTTGGGAAATGTGGTAAAGCGAAATGAAACTAAGTCTATGTTGTGATAAGGTCATCCATGTATGTTGGTAATCATATGATATTATGTGCCTAATATGCTTGATTAAGTGAGTGTTATGAGTAAATTTACTCAAAATTCATGGAATGTATGTTTAGGTACACTTGTTTAAACAAGATAATTGAAAAGTTCGTGTAACATGACTAAGTATGAAAATTTGTTTAGAGTGAATTATGTGATTATAATGATATTACGTTGATGATGAATGCCGAGTCATATGTGTGTTTTATGAGAGTCAAGTTAGAGGCTTTACGACCCCACCTCCTTACCGGTGTTGCTTTATGATGGAAGTCTGAGTCAAGAAAGTAGTGTTTTCTTCTAGCTTTATCTAAGGAATCATCAGTATCTTTATTATTATTTTTATGAGTTATGTTCTCGGATTTTCGGTATGGTATTGTATCTTGGTTTTCCTATCATTCATACTTCGTAAATTGTTAATCATGGCTTATCTTTAAAGTGTGTTCTTTAGCTTGTGATAACTATGTCTGTTATGGTTTGATCATAGAAACGTGGTGATTCTAGTATCTGGGTTTCTCTAATTTTCGTGTAAGAAATTGATATTGGAAAAGGTATAAGTGGTGAAAATATTTGAATTTCTCCACTAAAGGAATTTTCGAGGACGAAAATTCTTAAAGAGGGGGAGAGTTGTAATAGCCCAAATTTTAGTGATGTTAAAAATAATGGTTCGAGACCACCAAATCTGAGAAATGGACTTGTAGATTATATTTATTTAATATTTACGAGTCAAATGTAGCTTTTAAAATGTTTTTAAAATAGTAAATTGTGTTTTATAAAGATTTATTTGGTCAAGAAATCGAGAAAAAGAAGTATTGAGATCTCGGTGTTATAAACCGAGTCATAAATATTTTATGAATATTTAAGGAATGTCAATAAGGTAGTATTAAAATTTCGTTAGAAAATTTTGACGTTTGGGTGGTTAATTAAATAAAAGGACTAAAATGAAAAGTGTATAAAAGTTGCTAAAAGGATTAAATAGTCTGATTGTCAAATGAGGAAGGACCTAAAGTGAAAATAAGCCCAAAGGAGATATTTTGGGCGGCAATAGCTGAGAAAAAATCGGGAAATGGATGAAATAAGGGTAAAATTGGAAAATTACCAAAATTAGTTAAATAAGTATGGGACCAAATTGGAATTATCTAGATTTCTCTTCATTTCTCTTCATTTTCTTCAGCTGAAAAACAGCCATGGGAGAGAGTTTCAAGCTGGTTTTCATACTCAAGCTTCATGTAAGTTTAATTCTTACTTTCTCCTTGAAATTTCTATGTTTTTGTACTTTTACAATTGGGTCCAACTTACTATGTCATTAGTTTTTGATTCTATAGCTAATTTTTAAAGTTTATGTGGATTAGTGCTGGAAGAATATGATGAATAAATATTGAATTGAAGCTTTAATTTTGTTATATGATGATTTTATTAAGTAAAATTGATGGAAATTGATTTTAGGACCTAATTGTGAAAGAGTTGAAATTAAGGCCTAGAGTTAAAAATTCTGATTTTCAAAGGTTATGAAGTAGCTTAAAATGATAGAGAAAAGTATTAAATGAGAAAATTAGCTAAATTGAGGGGTTAATTGAGCAAAGATTGAATTGTATGAAATGTGGAATTTGGGACAAAATAGAAATCAACATGTTATACTAAAGCAGTTTTGGACAGCAGCAGTTGTCTAATTTTGAAAAATCACCAAAAAATTGTATAAATCGAATTAGAAGCTGAGTAAGATATAGAATTAAAGCTTGTTGAGTCTATTTTCATATAAAAGAAACAAAGCAGGTAAAGGAAGTCTACATATTGAGATATTTAAATTTTTGTAAGACTGGTTTAGAACAACTTCGTGATCTCCTGTTCTTACTTTAGAAATTCACTAAAATTGTATAAAAATAATTATGAGTTATAATTTATATGTTTGTATTCCTTAGTGAGTCTATTTTCATTAGAAATAATCAGAAACACTATATGAAAACCTTACTATGAGATAATTGATTTTTAGTGAAGAGAGGTCAGAGCAGTAGGACTGTGTAACAGGGAGAACTTAACTAATAAACTGTACTAATTGGCCACACCAAAATTCTGGAAAAATTATGGTAAGAAGATATGTGAGTCTAGTTTCAAAGAAAATTAACGGTTTGAAATTTAGAGCTCTGTAGATCGAGATAAAAATATTTTAGTGAATATAACACAGATGGACAGCTTGAACATTCACATGAGTAAATAGTGAAAATTATAGAAAATGTTACTTACAAGTGTGTTGTTTATACTAAGGATGTGGATGGAGAGGAGGAGGAGGAAAATAATATATGAATGACTTGTGTATAAATTGATTACATGTTCGATTATAATTGATATAATGTTTTATTTGGAATATTTATTATGAAATTATGATTATCGTTATAATACAAGAATTGAACTTGTGAGTTTATATGACTAAATTTTAGTGATCATTTGTTAATTTTATGAATTTCATGATGTGTTATTTCATATGTATTGATGATAAAATCGTGCATAATGTAAAAGCATGAAAATTGAATAAATGATCGAATTAAGCACTTCAATTCAGTGACAAGACGAACTGACGGAAAAGACCATGGTTGAACCATGACAACAAGTGATAAGTGATAGCTTCGGCTACACTTATCTGATCAAGGACAAGTGAAAGTGAAAAGTGGTAGCTCGGCTGCACGATCAAGTGAAAAGTGGTAGCTCCTGCACGATCGATGAAAAGTGGTAGCTTGGCTGCGATCAAGTGAAAAGTGGTAGCTCGGCTGCACGATCAAGTGAAAGTGGTAGCTCTGCTACGATCGATGAAAAGTGGTAGCTCGACTGCGATCAAGTGAAAAGTGGTAGCTCGGCTACCGATCGATGAAAGTGGTAGCTCACGCTACGATCGATGAAAAGTGGTAGCTCGGCTACGATCGATGAAAAGTGGTAGCTCGGCTACGATCGATGAAAAGAGGTAGCTTCGGCTACAAGTGACAAGTGATTTCGTGTAAGACCATATCCGGAATATGGCATCGGTGTGGTGCGTGTTTAAGATGAAAGACCATGGCTATGTTATGGCATCGGTGAAATTTAATGCATCTTGGTGCGTAACAATTACGTAAGACGCTTCACTAATTTGACGGTTGGTAAGTGTTATATAGAATTATGTGATATAAGGCAATATGAGTTGATGATACATGAATATAGAACTTGGTTGATGAATGAGCTCATTTGTGATTATATGTTTGTACACCCTTGAGTGTATTATCCGTATGAAATGGTATTCGAATGAGTTAATGAGAAAAGTTCTAAAATGACATAATCTAAATTGAAATGAAATATTATGAAAATGTACTTGGAATGTATTGGTATATCTTGTGAATGTTATTTGAGTTCATAATATGGAAAGTAAATGTATGTGAAAATATGAGGTGATGATATCTGTACATGGAATTTATTGATGGATACATACATCCTAATGGATTTTAGAGAACATTGAAATTGGGCTCAATAAGTGAGTTGCCAATTTAAATTGTAATTGGCAAGGAAGAGTTAGTGAATTGCATGATTATGAGTTGTTATATGTATTTGTCAAAAATACGAGGAAATGATGGTAAATGATACATGGAAATATGAAACTATAATATATAAAAACATGGAATGTGTTTGATAAATGTGTTCATTCATAATTATAGAATTTTTGCATCTCAAGTGCACTATATGTATAAAGATGATGTTTCAAATGATTGGATAAGTAAAACTCAAATATGAAGTAGTTTGAAACCAAGACAAATTGTTATAAATTCCTTATTTTTCAAAAAAATATTATTTTATATTTATTTAATTTTATGTATATAAAATGATGATGTAAACAATTTATTCATCATCTGCTAAATCGAGCATTTCTTTTAAATATTAATCACATTATAGGTTTTTGTTATATTTGCTTTATTCATAATTCTTCTCTAACTCTTAAATAAAAATGTAATACGCTTTTAACATACTCGAACTCATATCTTTCTGCAATGTCAATCTACCTAAAACTCAATCGAGAACTAAATAGAGTAATTTTAATCATAAAAAATTAATAATTCTAAAATCAGTTTAAAAAATATATATTTAGAAATATTAGGTAACAACTAGACAATGGATAATGTAGTTTTTATGATGGTTTTATAAAGTCTAAAAATGGGAGCAAAAATAATCTTAAAAAACAAAATGTGTAATTGGCTAAGGACACATTCCACAAAAATCAAAGGAGTGCCCCCAAAATCAAACGCGATGGGGTCAACATATCCAAACCTTAACTACAATCCGCCATTAACACGCTAGCCAAGAACCTTCCACGCTCTGCCCTTTATATATACACTTCATATTTCATTACAACAACCGCAAAACCAAAAACCAAAACAAACAAAAACCCAAAATCTTACGTTGTAACTTGTTCCAGAAGAACATCAAAAGGGAAGAACAAAAAGAAAACTGAGGGAAAACACGATGTCGTGTTCCGTCGCCGTATCTAACTCGCCGGTGTTTTCTCCGTCGTCGCCTCTTTTCTGTCCGTCTCATGATGCCTTGAATTTGACGTTGACTCACCTTATACCTCCGTCGTCTTATCCGCCATCTCCCTCTCCGTCATCGCCTTTCATGCTCCGGCTTCAAAAACCGCCGACTGGCTCTTTGTTATCATCATCATCTGTTTCGACGTCGCCATCAGCATGTATGGGAGCGGGAACAGTTGAGACTATATTGAAGAGGAAGAGGCCGGCGAAGCTGGACATACCGGCGGCGAAAACGACGATGAGTTTTGGAGCTCCAAAGACGCCGTGTGAAGTGAGGAGAGAGGTGGCGAGTGAGGGTGATGGGTTTTCTGTTTACTGTGAAAGAGGAAGGAAAGAAGCCATGGAAGATAGGTTCTCAGCTTCTGTTGAACTCCAAGGAGACTCCAAACAGGTTAATTTTTTTACAGCTTCTTTGTTTCAAATCATATCTTAACTTGAATGGCTTGTCTGATTGAATATGATGATTTTGCAGGCATTTTTTGGTGTTTTTGATGGACATGGAGGAGCTAAAGCTGCAGAATTCGCAGCCCAGAAACTGAGGAGGAACATATTAGATGAAGTTGATAGAAAAAGAGACAAAACAATGATAAAGGAAGCTGTTAAACAAGGTTATTTGAAGACAGATGCTGAATTTCTTAAACAAGATGTAGCCGGTGGCACATGCTGTGTGACAGCTCTGATACAAAATGGTAACCTTATTGTATCCAATGCCGGTGATTGTCGTGCCGTTTTGAGCAGAGCCGGTGTCGCGGAACCTCTCACCTCCGATCACCGACCTTCAAGGGAAGACGAGAAGGACCGAATCGAGACTTGGGTAAGCAGTTTCTCAATAAACCAAATGATGGATCCTTTAGGAACTTGTTCTGAACATTTTGACTGATGCCATGTTGTGTGGAATTTGTTTCTTACAGGGTGGGTATGTGGATTTATGCCATGGTTCTTGGAGAATTCAAGGTTGTTTAGCTGTGTCTAGAGGGATAGGAGACAAGCATCTTAAACAATGGGTAATAGCTGAACCGGAGACAAACATCATTAACATAGAATCCGCTTGCGAGTTCTTAATATTAGCCTCCGATGGCTTATGGGACAAAGTTAGCAATCAAGAAGCAGTTGACATTGCTCGTCCAACATGTTTAGCTATCAACAAGACAATTGATCCATTGGTTGCCTGTAAAAAACTTGTACAACTTTCTGTTTCAAGAGGCTCGTCGGATGATATCAGTGTCATGCTCATTCAGTTGAGGAACTATATTTGATTCTCCCATTCAATATCAACCATTGGCTCTGGCCTTAGTGTCGCCACCCTCATGCTCAATTGCATCTTTTTTTGTACTTACGGCTGAAGAAGAGATTACGGAGTCTCAGTTGTAAACTTGTTTATATGTATCACATTCTTTATTCATAGGGTTGTATATCATGAAATTCTTCATAAAATGAAATTTCAATGGAGTATCACACACTTATCTAAAAGTAATAATTTTATTCGAGTTTTATACTCAATAAATAGGGTTAAGGTGATGAAAAGTGTCTCATAAAATATTTAAAACATCAATATATAAAAGAAATTAGACACATGATATTTTCCTTTTTTGGTGAATTATAGAAGGATGACAAAATTTTAACAACAAGGTGAGTAACGCGACTCAGACTCAGAGCACACTTGAAGCGGTGAATACCTTGATCATCAAGCTAACAAACGGGCTCAACACATGATAATTTTTTAAGTCTATCCAACATACTAATCAAAATTATACGAATCAAAATTATAAACAATTAACTTAAAATATTAACACTTCTTAATTATCCTTAGTTATTTTAAAATGGATAAAGTAACCAAGAGGGATTGGGAAGGTGTTTTTACCTAATCCATTATATAATTGGAATAAAACAAATATTGTTGACCACTTTGACGGTGTCAACTATCTTTTTACTGTTTCAGTCCTTGCAAGCTTGGTACATGTATTATGTGTCATGTAATATATTTTCAATCATCTAAATTCCTCCAGTTAATTCTGTTATCAGCTGTCCAATTAGGACCCTTTCAATGATTTGACTCGCTCAAATAACACATGAAACGACCAAAAATAGTGTCCAGTACTGTGTCTTTTGTTTTGTCGTACATGACATCTTCCTGGAAACGTGGTTGAAAGGGCAAGTTGGGATTTGTTGGTATTGCATCATTCATGTTTTATGTCTTAAAACCAGAGCACATGCAAAGTAAATGGAAGGACAAGAAGATCCATTGGACTTGGTTTCATCTTCGTTACATGCACTTCCCATGAACCAACAACAGCTAATATTTTAATATGAAACTCAAACAAAGCCAACCACACCGAATGGAAGATGCATGCAACCATAAACTACTGCCGACCACCCCGTATATATATATATATATATTAGCCTTGGAACAACTACTATCACGTGCGCAAATAAATCGTGAGACACGAAAAGGCGTGATGGGGTTAGGGAGATTCGTGATATTAACTTACCATTCTAATTAGGAGAAAGGCACTTCCTGAACTCCAACATCTATAATATATGTCTTTTACGTGTACATACAGAGATTCAATGAACAAAACGGGTAAAATACCTAAATATATCAAAAAATAAAATAAAATTTACGAAAAAGGCTAATTTTTTAAAAATTTACGGAAAAAAACTTATTTTCCCATTAAACCCGTCCACATCAGCGTGTTTTGTGGAAATGCAGCAAGAAAGCGCGCCCTTGGAGAAGCACTTTTGCCACATCAGCCAAAAACGCGCCCTTGGGGGCACGCTTTGCTGACGTGGCGAAAACGCTTCCCAAGAGCGCTTTTTAGCTCGTGTTTTTTATAAAAAAAAACTTTCTAGAATTTTTTAAAAATTTACGAGTGTAAACCTTTATAAGGGCTCAAAATGACAACACCATTCTTTTTAAGGTGTCATCAATTAATAAGGAAATATAACTTACAAAGGAAATATTTATATAAACCCAAAGTTTCGTTTCACTTGTTTTCTTGAGTAAATTAGGATATGAGATATGTGTATATATAGACTCGTGAATAGTTTTGCAGCTTGTTCCTAAACAATGTGGGATTCCTTCCTCTTTTAACTAACAACATGAGATTAAAAGCTACACAATATTTGATTTTTTTCCACAAAACAATTTTTTTTTATATATTTTGTTAACATTTTCTTATATTATAAAATTATCTTTTGAGATCTTTAATCTTGTTGCATTTTAGAATTGTTAACATATACAAAAGAACTATTAGAAAAAAGAGAACAATTTGCACATATGAAAATTATACATGTAATAATCTTCTATTTAATTTTAAATATTTGAAGTTAATATTGATTGTTTTATACTTTATTTTCACGACTTTTAAAATATAACTTCATTCTTTTATTTTAGTACAACCGGACTAACTCTTTGGATATGATTTTATTTACATAGTATATTTAGTTTAATTTCGAGTTTGTTCATTTTCAGGCTGCAATAATTGACAAGAGAATCGAACAAGAGCGAAAAGCTGAAAAGCATATCCAAAAACTTCTACTACTTTGTGTGTACTACTTAGTTTGCTTTCCTTTTTTTTTTTTTTTTGCCTTGTTCGATAGCAAAAATGAGCTTTGTACTTTCGTATTTTGACTCCGTAAATTCTTATTATTATGTTTGAATGGTTTAAGACATTGATATGGAACCATTCATGGTCTAACACTGTCCAAATTTTATGGATATGAATAGGAGCATGTTAAATGCCATTTGTTTTTCTGTTTGTCTATGGAAAATGTTCATGTTTATAGAGGACTTGACATGCATATCAGTCTTTTATTCACGTTTTGTGGAAAAATAGTCATTTTCCATAAATTTTTAAAAAACGATCTTTTTCATAAATTTTATTTTTTGATATATTTAAATATTTTACTCGAACAAAACATCATATTTCAGCCATATATTCATTTTTAGTAACCAAAAGTTATTCCCCCATGCAGCTTTACCTTTTACGTAAAAATTCCTTCTTTTTTTTTCTCCCTTTGTCAAAGTAAATTGCTCTAAGCTTATCCAATCGCAATTTTAAAACCATATTAGAGTTCTAACCCATTATGTAAGCGTGATTACCTACTTAAATCAATTGAATAAGGTAAAAGTACGGTTAATGACTTAATATTAAGAATCTAGTTGTATTTTGTTCTATTTATTTTAAAAATAAGTAAATTAATTTATGTATGTTAAAACAAAGAAGAAATTATTTATTCTGTTAAAAATTAGTCACATGTCACTGTATGATCATTCTATTAGCGACACCAAATGTTAACAATACAAATAGATGAAAAATGCTAACATATGGAGATTATTTTACCAATTTTTAAGTAGAGGAGTAAAATGTGATACAAAAACCTTCATGGTACTTTTACTTTAAGCAAAATATATTAAAATTAATCATTTTGTTAAAATTTTCATTTATTTTACTTGTTAAAATCAGTTATTATATATCAACATAAAATACACATATCATTATATGATTATTTCGTAAATCACGCTCGTTTTTAACAATATAATATTCGAAATAATCTTTTACACCCTTAAATAATATTTTCCCCAAATATATATATCCATACTTGAAATTTAGTGTGAAGTTCCCAATAAGTACCATATTTCCGGTCATAAAATCTTATCCTAATCCCTATAACAAATGGCCAAACTGATGATTATATTTAAGGAAGTTTGTGACTGTCACGTAAGGGTGTCCCAAAACTATGCATCTTTGTAAAGATTCGTATGGAGATATGGCCTTGTGGCATAGAGTTGTCACTTACGAAATATTTTACTCTCCTTTTTTAATAATATTCTATTGACACAAAATAAAATTAATTAATTAATTAATTGAAGCTGGTTGGTGCACGTCAACAGACACAGACTTCTACTCAAAACTCTCGCTCCAAAGCGCAAAACGGCAGCATCGTGAGCAAGATCGAGACAGCTTGGGGATCTTTCTCCCTCTCTTTAACCACTAACAACCTCAAGTTCTTTGGTTTCCCAACGTGTACCCACCATTCTTCTGCCACGTAAACTGGTCGTTACACCCTATATTTATATATATTTGTTCCCAAGTCTTAATTTTTCAAGACTTTGTCCTTTTCCCATTTTTGTCCCATTGTTTCCGTTCACAACCACGTGTCTTCAATTTCTTTTAATAAATTACACCTAATGTGACTAATTACTATTAAATTTATGTTTTAATTATTTAATTTTAAAAATTATAAATTTATCACTTAACTATTTAAAATTTTTATTTAAACCTTTAAATTATTAAAATCGTTATCATATAATTTTTTTGCACAATCTACACTAATCAAAATTTTTATTCTTTTTTTTTACGTTTATTTTTTATGAAATAACTTTAAATATCGTGAATTTATAAAAAATACAAAAAATTTTTCTTCGATAGTTGATATTGATTGACTTAAAATGCAATTAGTGACTTGAAAAGAATTAGTGACTTAAAAAGAAACTTGCTAACTAAACTTAAAAAAAAAAATAATAGTCTAATTACTTAAATAAATTTTTAAATAATTCAATGTTTATTTTATAATTTTTAAAATTAAATAATTAAAATATAAATTTATAAATAATTTAGTGACCTCATGTCTAATTTATTTTTTTTTTTTTAGGTTAACAACTCATTTCTTAAGCAGAGATCAAGATCATCAGTACTGTTTAAGTATAATAAATTGCCTGCGTGCCAATTTTATACAAGTAAACAATTGATTCGGACACGTTTTAGGTATGGTGTTCATATAAATTTTTGGTTTTCCATGAATCGTGTGAGCTAATGCCATGACATGACAGCTACACGCTCCCACTGTCCCTAGAAACAACCAATCAATGGCAAGAACAAATCTTGCAAGTAAATAATTACTCCCCCACCCTGAGATAAGGATAAAACCCAGAATCATCCCCCCCAGAAACAAGACTAGTAATATCTTATGCTGACATTATCAAGCAGTTTACCCAATTATCCATTTCTATATTCCTCGCCTACTTAAATACCCATTTGGGCCCTCAAAAGAACAAGCTGAAATGAATCAAAAAAAAAAAAAAAAACAACAAGAAGGTTTTTGAGTTTCAAAAATGGGGAAACAGAGCAATACCCAGAAAATTTCTTGGACTAAAGGGAAGTGTTTAGGTAAAGGCTCCTTTGGTACTGTAAGCTTGGCGATTAATGAATTAGATGGGTCTGTTTTTGCAGTAAAATGTGTTGATTTAGCAACGTGTTTACCAAACCAGTTGGAGTCTTTGGAGAATGAAATTAGGATCCTCCGTTCGTTTTCTTCTCCTTTTGTCGTTGAGTATCTCGGCGATGACGTTACTAGTTATGAGTTTTTGACGACGTCTTACCGGAATCTTCACATGGAGTACTTGCAAGGTGGCACCGTTGTTGATTTTGGGGCATTTAAACGCCGATTGGCTGACGTGGACGAGCGGATTTTACGGTGGCAAACACGGTGCTTGGTTTCGGCTTTGAAATACGTGCACGGTCAAGGCATTGTACACTGTGATGTGAAAGGGAAGAATGCTTTGGTGGGCTCCGATTTGGCTACTGTAAAGCTTGCGGATTTCGGCTCGGCGGTTGAGATTAAATGGGAAAGCGCGGGAAACAGGTGTATGTCCCTGATCACGCCACGCGGAAGCCCTCTATGGATGGCACCGGAGGTGATTCGCGGCGAGTATCAAGGGCCGGAGAGTGACGTTTGGTCTTTAGGATGCACCGTCATCGAGATGGTCACAGGGAAACCAGCTTGGGAGGACCTGGGGTTTAATTCACTGAGTCGAATTGCTAACTCGGATGAATTGCCTGAGTTACCGACTCAGTTATCTGAACTCGGTAAGGATTTCGTAGAGAAGTGTTTGAGAAGGGATCGGAATCAAAGGTGGAGCTGCGATCAGCTGCTGCAGCATCCATTTTTAGCATCGGCTTCGCCGCCGAATACGACCAAGGGATCATCTCCACGTTGCGTGCTTGATTTCGTCAACTCGGTTTTCGAAGAGGACGAAAATACAGAGAATGTTGAAGATTCGGCGAGGGAGAGGATTTGTAAATTAGCGACTGTAAGAGGGTTAGTTTGGGAATCTGATGGGTGGATGGCGGTAAGGAGTTTGAGTTTCCCTCGTGAATCAAGTGTGAATTCTGAGGAAGGGGCAAATACGGCATATCTAGAGTCGATGAGGACAGGTTTGGAATTTCGCGATTGTTTTGATGGTAGTAATTCAGTTGAGTGGCAGTGTGGTAACTCCGAGGATGTTAGAGGGTTAAAATCGTCAAGTGTTAGGCTAAGGTGCGACTGCTCCGCCGGTAGGAGCCGTGGGTATAGGTCAGAAAATGTGGACTCAGCGGTGGATAAGGGAGAGTTCAGATTCTACAGATATTGTAATTTGTTATTACAATTATTTTTGAGTAATTTAAGAATATTCAGATATATTTTATATTTGATTTTTGTTCTAATTACTACTTTGTTACAACTATTTTTGAGTAATTTAATTAATCCCAAACTTTCGCTGTCAACACAAGCATAAAACCCCTTAATGAGTAATAGTATGGTTCCTAGTTTTTCAATTTAGTCACCAGTTAAGCAGCAAAAACTATTCTGTTAATTACAAACCTAACCCCTCTCTCTTTATCCGTGATTTTATGTTTTGATAATTTAATATTAAAAAATTATAAAATAGTTATTAAATTAATTTAAAAGTTTTCATTATTAGGCTGTTAAATTTACTATTGTACGGCATTATGTGTTTGCACTACTTTTATCAATCAACAGCTCTTCTCTTTCTATTCTACAATATAATTTTTTATGAAATAATTTTAAATATTACGAATTTGTGAATCAAAATTTAAATATTTTTTTTTTAATTATTGATAGTAACCATCATATCAACTTGGATGTATGATATGTTATTCTACTTGTCGATGAGTACTGATGCATTGTACCGACGAGCACTTAAAAAGAAACTTTTGAATAGTTCAGTAACTATTTTATAAATTTTTAAAGTTGAATAACCAAAATATAAATTACTAGAGGGTTTAATTGTAAATTTCAACCCTGTATTTTATAAAACTTGAGAAATTAGTCTTTGCTAATTTGTTGGTTGAATAGTTGATTTTATTTTTTAAATAAGAAAAATATATTCTCAATTTTTATAAAGTAGAGTGATTAATTATCAGTGTGTTGCAACCTTCGCTACTGGAATGCTGTTATAATAAAACTAGGTTCAAGGCACAAGTTGCTTTCGATGTGGGATGATAATCTTTCTTTTCATTCAACAACTCACCAATTATATAGTCTGAAGTTGACAATTTACTAAAATATTAAGAAATAAAGATATGGTTGGTTGTCAAGAAACAATGGTAAGAAGAGAGATTAACAAAAGTCAAAGAACAGACAAAACATTGGTTTGGAACTAAACGATGAGACTGTAGTCTTCCCACATAGAGGTTCATGGTAGCTACTAATTACAAAGTAATTGAACACTTGAATGGAAGCTGGATTGGATGCTTCTTGCTGTCGAAACATCCCCTCTTCACTGTCTGGCAAGGAAGATTATGGTGTCTGGTAACAGACAACATCGGAGATTTCCCCTATAATTAAGAAGTTGCCAACTAATAAATAGATGATCATACAATGTTAGATTCTTTTCTTCGTTTGCATTTGAAGGTTCCCACGACTTTGTTCTCTGTTTCTTGCATGGATTAGTTTTAATATAAAATGGCTGTTGGGTCTAGTGTAGTAGTGTTGGAAGGTTCATTGTTAATTGTAGTAAAGAGAAGGGTACATTTTTATTTTTAATTTATTGACAAGGGCAGGTTTCAGATATAATAATGATACTAGAGTTGAACAGAGTCTCTCTTTTGTTCGTCATGTGATCAGTTTTCTTATTGTTGGCTCTGTAAATATGCGACTCCATTACACAGCTTTAGGATCTCTTCCTGAGCTGCTTCTACGTAGTCTTTTTCATTCTACTATCTATGTTTTTCTCTCTACTTTTTTTATCACTGAAAGCAGAGATAGATGCCCCCAATATGGTAAAATTGCTTTATAATCTCTTTAAAAATTTTGAAATTATAAGATGGTAAATTCTCAATTTAATTCCACTAAAAATGGTTCTCTATCGGCTTAATCTGGCTTGATGGTCTCGCTGTAATGCCATGAACGGTGGGTTAAACAATTTGAGCTTTGCCCCCCCCTGGCTTTTTTGGTTTAAGCGTCTCTTAGGTCCCTATTAAATTTGAATTAGACAAATTGAGCATTGCCCCCATTTCCTTGAAAATTAGGCAATTTATTATTAATTTTTAAATTGATGGCTTAACAATTAAGATTTCAAAAAATCACTTTTTTTAGTAAATTATACAAATTGTCACTTTTGTTTGCCTAAGATTATATTTTAGTTATTTATGTTATCGTTTTGTTACGAAATAATCATTCTACCGTTAAACTTTCTTACCTCCCTAAAGACACTTCTATTTTGCAGTCCAAATGTAATTTAAATTCTAACTTGAATGTTCAGTTGCTAGGATGAAAATAGGTTTTAAATGAAATAAATTTAATTTGGACTGTCATGTAGGGCCATTGTTAGGGAGGTAACAGAGCTTCACAGGAGAGTGACCACTTCGTAACAAAATGATAACTTAAACAACTAAAACGTAATATTTCAAACATAAATAACTAAAATGTAATCTGAAACAAATAAAAATAACTATTTTTTATAATTTATCCTTATTAAAAATTTCTACAAATTTTTAAAAATATCTGAATATATTATATATTTCAAATATTTAGAAATATATTATATATGTTTCTTATTTCTGAACGACAATGACAGTATAAACATTACGAAAATATATTATATATGTTCGTCTTCTTCATTTTCACTCTCGCTAAGCTCTTCGTTATTTGTCTCCCCATTCCCCAAGTTTTGATATACACTAGTGCTTTTTGTTTTTCTCAATTTCTAGCAGGTGTCAATTCGCATTAAGAAGTAAAATTATAAACTCTTTTCTATTTTTTTTATTGACATTTTCTCCATTTGTAATTTTGTTCGACCATTATATGTGTTTACTTTTATATAATGGAATTTAATTTTCAATTGTAATTGCTTTTTAACCCCAACTTTTAAAAATATAAAAAATGATTTACAAATTAGTATGGGTGAAAACGAAAATGACGGTGAAATTTGGAGCGGAATAGAGGTTGAACAATTTGGGATTGGAACGGTAGTCTGATTTCAGCCCTATGAATCAGCTTTCTGGAAGCAAAATCTTGTCCTTTTTATTCTTAAATTGTTGATATTGGATCGAATTAATGCAGTTTGAAATTTTCAAATTTTCTAGATCGATCATTTTTGACTAGACTGAAGTCATTTCAAGTTGTTTCGATAAATTCTAGTCGGAATTAGGGTGATTTTTTTTGGCCGAAAGAATTAAGTGGCTACGAGTTGTCGACTTTTATGAATAATTCTAATTAATCATGTCGAATTCTAGAAGGAATCGATCGGTGTAATTTTAGTGTTATTAGTTTCATAGGTGACGGTGACGGCGGAGAAAGAAAGGGGCATGGAGGTGGCGCGAAAGAAAAGATGGCGCTTTCTGGACTAGTAAGTGAAGTGACTCATTTCTTACTCGTTAAGGAGTTTAAATCAAATAATTAATTAATTAAATTTGTTTTTAAATAATAATTTTAAAAAAATGAAATAAACTATTAAACTACACTGAATTCATCAAAAAGGAATTTTACCATTAAACAACTTCCTTATTTCACTAATATATATATATATATAACCCTATACCCCAAAAGTATATTCTACCGCCAGCAAACCTCCAACGCCTCACTCTAAACAAAGCAATCATGGCAAGCAAAGAACCAGATCACGAGCACAGAGAAGACGAGGATGCCGCCCCCGCCGAGGAAGAAGACACCGGAGCTCAAATCGCCCCTATCATCAAGCTCGAGGAAGTCGCCGTCAGCACCGGCGAGGAAAACGAAGATCCGATACTCGATCTGTCTGTATTCTTCTCTTTTACTTATATTTGTATTTCCGATTCAAATGTTCTCCGATTTTTCTACAAATTCCAACGATCTGAATATATTTATTTTATTGATTAGGAAGTCGAAGCTCTACCGATTTGATAAAGAAGGCAATCAATGGAAAGAGAGAGGCGCTGGTACTGTGAAGCTGTTGAAGCACAAAGAGACCGGTAAAGTTCGCCTTGTTATGAGGCAATCTAAGACTCTCAAGATCTGCGCCAATCATTTAGGTTCGTTCTCTTTGTTTTTCTCTTCCTCGATTCGGTGTCTGCTTAGATTTATTTTCTTTCTTGTTTCATAATATTTATTAACTAAAATATTTGTCCAGTGTTGCCGACTATGACGGTGCAGGAGCACGCAGGGAACGACAAATCGTGCCTGTGGCACGCTTCTGACTACGCTGATGGCGAATTGAAAGATGAACTGTTCTGCATTCGTTTTGCATCTGTGGAGAGTATGTATAGTTTTTTTACAGTAAACCACTTTGCTTCCTTTTGTTTGCAAAATGAAATCGAATGGATTTTGTTTCAATTATTTGTTTTACTGAAAGATCTGGAGCTGCAAGTTAGGTTCTTAGTAACTCGAGAATGTTTGGGAGTCGAGCATTGGTATAATCTTCAAGTAGTTAGTGACTAGCATTTTCTCTTATTGATTGTTTGAATGCTTGGTTTAACAAAATTCTAAGGTTTATACTTCAATTCCAAGCAATTGAAATTTAAAATTATATTTGATGAAGTGAAAAACTTTGAGGCAGATTCTTGCTGATTTTTTCTCCTCTAATTCTCCATATAGCTGTGTTAGGAGAACATAAAAATAGCTGTTCTAGATGGTCTTGTTTGTGGTTATAGAGTGCTAGAAAGGTTTATTGAAAATTTCCTTTTGTTCCTTTATCGGTAATTGCATTTTCTTTTTGTGGTTGCTAGAAAACTGCAAAATACCGAACATGAAGAAATAAGATATATTAGTAAGAATAACTAGTACACCTAAATGTGTTGAGTAAATAATATAGTCCTGTTCCCTTCAAAGTTGCCATGAACTTCGGGTTTTCACCTTGCTTGGGTAGCTTAGTTGAAAAATTGTATTTTAGGTGATTCTTTTTATGGATGGAGGATTTCTATGATGGCAAATTGAAGTATCTTCGTGTGTTTTCCCTAGTGCTTTTCTTGGGTTTGATATTTCTTCATTTGGAGAACTGATTAGATGGTAATGTGGTATATTATCATGTCATTTAAATAGAATTTTTTTTCCATATTGATTACAAAATGTCGGTTTAATACAGAACTATGGTTATCCAACTGAAGAAATATAAAATTAGCTATTGTTGCTTGAGTACTAGCTGTTTGCTTTGAATTATTGAATGATCTTTTAATCCCTAAATACTTGGTCTTATAGTGTTCTGTATCATTGTGCAAGTCTTTTAGACCAAGTAATAGAAATAGTTTGTTTATGATTTGGGGTCTTTAATGTAATAAGTAATAATAATCGTATTTACTGCTTGATATGTCACGTGAAATGTTTCATTAAAAAGCTGTTTCTGTAGGCTTTATTGTTTCTTGTAAAGAAAGTGTTAACAAGAATATTTAACGTAGCTGGGTTTGCATTGTAGTTATAGATTAGCTTGCAATGGTCCTTTTGTAATTTGCCTTCTCTTTTTCCCTTTGTTTGACTAATTCTCTATTCATTGGGAGGAGCAGAGCATTCTAGTTTTAGCTGATTTTTCTTGTTCTTGAAATTAGATTGCAAAACCTTCATGCAAATGTTCCAAGAAGTTGCTGAATCACAAAAACCGAAAGAGGAAAATAAAGATGCTTCTGCTGCTGCTGGACTGCTGGAGAAGTTGAGCGTTGATGAAAAGAAGACTGAGGATAAAGCTGGAGAGGAGAAAAAGGAAACAGAAGCCAAAGAAAAGGCAGATACCGAGAAGAAAGATGGGGAGGCAGCTTCCTCAACTTAAAAGCGGTTGGGTTTGTTTTTCATGCCATGTACTTTTGGCGAATATGGTGAGAGTAGTCACTGGCATATTCCTCGGATGGAACTAGATGTGTTATTGGTTGGAATGGCCTCGAGTGTTTGTTGAGCTTTGGTTGTACCCTGGGTCATGTTTGCATGTTGAGATTCATGTTTTGCGGTCATTCAACCGCGTTTTCCCCAGTATTATACTATCATGCTGAATTTTTCTTTATGCTCATTCCATGCATTGACAAAGTATAAACAAGGTTTTTTTTTTTTTTTTTGGGGGGTTTAGTTATTTGAAATTTGGATCTTTGTGTCTTGAGAATAGAGTTTGGGTGCCAAGAAATTTGGTTTGCCTGAATTTGGGTAAAAGTCGGATGCTAGTTTTAGCTGAACTTCTGAAACATGGATTTAAGAAATGATCACGAAATGGCCGGCCCCAAAACAGACTTAATTAAAGCAAATTTTTATTTTATTATTTGAGATAAATATTAAAACTGTACATATGAATTAAAATTAATATGTGAAATTTTGATTGTGGTTTAAATGTATATATTAATTTTAATTTTGATTTAGTTTTATATCTTTATTTTTATGTTGGATAGTATTTTTAATTTTGATTTAATTTTATATCTTTTATTTTTATATTGGATAGTATGATGTAGATAATGATGTTAGTGGTTTGCAGCTTGTAAAAAAGTAAAATTATATATATAATTACATAAAACTTATGTTATACCCGTTACTTTATTTGCTGATTCTTGAGCTCCAATTTGACTGGGCTCGGTTGCATTTATACCCTTTTGGACGATAAGATTTAAATGGCAAAATGGAACAGCATGAGGATGGTTTTGTAAACGTTAATGTTTTTTGTTAAAGTGAATCTCGAACATGAATTTTATGGCAGAGTAAAAGCACCATTCTCACACGCATCTAAAGCTAATAATACAAGCGTATATTACAAAAGAACTCTATGATTGGACATAATATATAGATTTCTAGTGAAAAAGTACTAAGACGGTAAAAAACTTTGTATTGCTTTTAGATAAATTGTTTCCCAATAAACAAAGGAAGACGACGGCATTCAATTGAAATATAAAGATATATTTGAAATTCACCCATTAAGCTGGTTAGGTGACACTGATAGTGGCATTACACTTGCTCTCTCCTTTTTCTTTTATCTGGAATCTCCCCCCATTCTTTTATTTTTTCAAACTTTACTCTCTAAATAATATATAAAGGTGGAACTTCGTACATTAGAACAGTTCCCTCATCCCAAATTTCGAATTTGGATGTGGGTTATGAGTCTGAATGCGGCATTTCCATAGATGTCCATTAAACACTGCTTTTTGCCCTGCTTCAGTCTACACATTCAGCTCTTGGGAGGTCTCTCTCTTTGATCAACGCCAAGCAAGCGAAAAACAAAAATAAGAGGTATCAAAACCCTCTTCCTTTTGCTGTAAGTTGTTTTGTTTCCTATACATTATTATTCTCTACGATATCAAAAAACCATTTTGAAAATACTTTCAAGAGATATTATGATGTCGTCGTCGTCGTATAACTACAAATTCAGCAGATTTTCTTACTTTTCTATTAAGCATTAATCGAATATCTTTGATTTTTCTTTCTTTTCTGAAAAGCATGAATCAAATCGAGTTGAAGTTTTTTTGTTTTTGTTATTTGGTGTTGAAGTAAGGTGGATGTTGTTTTGATTGACGGATGTAATAAAATTGCCGCGATTGTTCTAATAATGGCGTTTTGTTTTAGAGGCGTGGACGGCTGAACTCGCGCTGATAATGTGCATGGTAATATCTATATGGACTGTATTTGGTCCATTCCTTCCTTCTATATAAAAAAGATTTTATTCTAATAAAATAGAATAATTCAATAGTTCTTTTAGTATTTTAACCTACACTACATGGAGGGCATCTTGTGTCATTTAATAAAAAAATGTAGGTTAAATTAAAGATTAAATTGGTCATTTTTGTTAAAAGTTTTATCTATTTACACGGTTAAAAACTAACATGATTGACGGAACAATCAAATAATGGCACATGGCGTGCCACGTATACCTCATGCTGATGTATAGAGACTAACTTTTTACGGGAGAAACTAATTTACTTTTTGATATAAAGTATATAGACTAATTTATTCATTTTGTAAGTAAAGGAGGTAAAATACAATCCAAATGTATGTACTTGTACTCCAGTGCCAGTGTAATTGGCTTCTATTATAATAATGTAGCAACATTATCTTTTATTCCATCATCTCGAATTTGAGCTTTAAGAAAACTTCACCCCTGTTCTTAGGAAAAGAAAAAGCAAATTATAAACATTGCAGTCAAGCAATTGGTGGTGTACATAATCTGATTTCTCGTTTCCAATGGATCCATGGGAACACACTTGTTGGGTTGAATTGAGAACAAACAAAATAGAATTATATTAGCCTTTTTGAGATACTGTGGTAAGGCATTCCCACAACGAACTAACGACCGCTACCTTTATGTTTGTTGCTTCATTTTTTAAACAATGGTTTAGTTTGTTGCAACTGAAAATGAAAATTGTGGTCTAAATCCTTTGGTTGTGGCCTAATTTGATCTTTGGTTGGTTTATGTTGTAAAAGAAGTAAAAGTATAATATTAGGCACTTGGCAGTTTGTCTCTTGTTCTCCTCCATTTTTTTACATGCCTTTAGGCTAAGGCTTATTTGATTCTGCATCTTTTTGTGATTCTGCAGTAATTTGGATTTGCCGAAATGCCGAAGAAGAAGATAACCAAAAAATGGCTATCTGCAGAAATGGATCGAAGAGTCAAACAGATGTTGGATCTGATTGACCAAGATGCGGATTCCTTTGCCAAAAAGGCCGAGATGTATTATCAGAAACGGCCGGAACTTGTGGCTCATGTTGAGGAGTTCTACCGTTTATATCGAACCTTGGTGGAGCGTAATGATTATCTTAAAGGAGAATTGAGGAGGAATGTTCTGTTGGACGTTCAATCTCAAGGTTCAGGTGTCTCAGATAATGGCTTTGAATTGCCGCCTACTTTTCCCTCTCCTGAACAAAGGTTGACTCGTAGGAGGTCGGGTACACGAGCTGCAGGTTTTGAATTCTTCCTTGGTTCTAGTTGGAGCGATATGTACCAGAGAGGAGATGACGAGTCGTCTTATGTAACAGATTCCGAACCGGAGTCTGATGATGGATCGGTTAATAATTACACGGTTTCATCAACGATGAATTTAGGCGATCAAGGGGCGGGTCGGAAGACGATTGAATTGGAGATTGAGCTCCGCGAAATGAAAGAGAAGCTACAAATACTTGAGGATGAATCGGAACTTCTTGCTCGGATTAGAAAGTATGAGGAAGAATTGAAGATTGTTAATAGAAAACTACGACTTTCCGAAGAAAAAAACAATTGGTTGACAATTGAGCTACAGAAATATAAACAGATGGAAACATCGGAATCGGATTCATCCGAAGAAGATAGTGTTAAAACTGGCACATCAATGGTTCAAAACAAGGTGGGTAAAGAAATCCTGCATGATGATGGCAAGATCCTGCCCTTGGAGGATGAGTTCAATATGACTAAAGAAATGCCTCGGGATCCCGAAACGGAAATCGCGTATTTGAAACTCGAGAATAAACAGGCGTTTGAAAAGATTCAAAGTTTGCAGGGTCAGCTTGATATGGCTCAAAGCGAGATAAGGACATCGAATACAAAACTGAGTATACTGAAAAAAGAGGTTTCCAAGCTGCAGGGGAGAATGGCTATGTTAAAGGATGGTTTAGTGAGCCGGGATAATGAGATTAGGGAATTAAAGATGGTCGTATCCGATGCCGAGATGAAGATTTTTAACGAAAAAGCGCAGATCGGAGCTGAGGTATCGAAATTGTTGGAGGAACGAAGTTATTTAGAAGAACAACTTAGGGATGGGGAGTCGCATGCTCGGTCTTTGGAGGAAGAGATTAGAAATGTTCTTAATGAAAAACGAGAATTGGAGGAGAGGCTGCACGATGAAATCGAGGCGTTGAAAACAGAGATTGCTAAGAGAGGTGATTCCATTAAAATTCTAAATGAAAACCTCGAGACTTTGAAATCCGAGAGAGATGAGCTCAAGATGAAAATCGATTTACTTGAAGAAGAAGTTGGTTATAAAGGTGATCAAATTGTTGAAATGGATGAGCAACTGCACCGATTACGTGTGGAACACGGGGAACTAATCGCTAGTGCTGAAGGAGCAAACAAATTGGTGGAGGAAATGCAAGGAAAAGCTAAGGAACTAGAGGATGAAATCGAGAGGCAAAGTAGAGCAATAGAGGAAGCAGCGGAAGAGAAACGAGAAGCTATACGACAACTCTGCTTCTCTCTCGAACATTATAGAGATGGGTATTATAAGCTTAAGCAAGCATTTACGGGGAACAAGCGAGTCCCTATTTTGGCAACATGAACATCGCAATGTTTCTTGTTTAACAAGAGAACGAAACAATCAACAAAGCACATTCAACTTCCGGTCACATCGATCAATGGCTCGAGAGGATGAACTTCGTGGGGGTTCTGTTTGTGTATCACTTTAAGCTTCGCTAGGCCTTGCTGTCAAGTGTTTCATCCTGTTTCTGTACATAAACATGCCAATGCACATGTTATCAGGCCTCAATGAGGTACACGTCTTGCTATACTGCTTCTCAAATTGTAGTCATTGATCAATTATGCATTGAATCAAGATAAGTTGACATATATATATATATATATATATATACAGGGTGGGAGAAATCCATCCTATTATATATGTTGCATGGATCCCATATTTATATATATATATATAAATGTCATTATATATATATGTTCCATGGATCTTTTATGGATTTAAGTAACAAAAGATAGATTGAGTAAGAAAAATCGAAAAATTGAAATATTGAAAATGACTTGTATTAAGGTGTTTGGACGGCTTATGGAATATAAGATTAAAAATTATGATTAGTCAAAATCTAATCAATTCTAACTCTTATTTTATATATAATAAATTTTAATTTTATGATATAAAAATAAACATTTTATATTTGATTTATTGAAAAATTCTTAAAACTTATAATTATTTTTAGACATACTTATGAAAAAGATTTTGAAATTTTTAAAATAATATTTAAAAGGCATGAAACAAAACTCATTTTGTCAAAATATATTTAAAAATCTAAAACAAGAAATTAATATGAAAAATCGAGAACTAAATCAAATTATGAAGAATAGTTCAAAAATCCAAAATACCCGATCGAATCAAACCGATATCACCCTTGACGAAAGTTGCTAACACTTAATTGATACACAAAGGAGTGGATGATCGAGATGGAACGTTCAACTTATTTAGGACATAAGCTATCTTATGAGATGGTCCGAGAGAAAATTTGGAGCTAAGATAAGAAGAGAAGGTATGAAAACTAACCATGACCTTACATTGGGCCATGGGTGATATGTATTTTCTTTTATCCAGAGGTGTCACTTGTCATGTCAAATTGTTATTAATAGGTATAATATAAGTAATCAAATAATATAAGTCGAGAGAAAGTGATACTAGATATAATTTAGAATATTACAAATGAAACATTATGATTGATGTCTAGTGTAATGATTAATAAGTAAATGCTAGATGTATTGCTCGTGGAACGAATGAACCGAGCGGTCTTAGCAAAAGTGGAGCAAAAATCATTTGCCACTATACTAATTGATAATTACTAAATGGTAAGTCTAATTAGGAGGCTTAAACGAAAACAAAGGAATCAACATTGGCAATAATATTCCATATATAGTAAAGTGAGAAGAGATGCCAAATGGCTAGTGCTTTATGTAAATTACATAGTCACATCGACATGATAAGTCACCTAAAGCCTAACCAACTTTGTTCCTTTTTGTATAAACTATAGGGTTACACTTGAAAAAATTATGTTATTACAACATGACGAATAAAGAAACTGCGCCGAAATGTTTGATCAGCCAGTGTTTTGCCTTGATTGGAGGGCGGCACCTATTTAAACAACATTTTCTTATATCTTGGTCTCATTTTCAAACCTCTCTAGGATCTACAAAAAGGGCTCTTGTTGGTGGCATTGTCGTCAATTTATGAACACTCTTTCTATCTTCGTTTTTCAAGCTCTTTATACACCACAAATCCTCTGAGCAAGACATTGATTTCCGATGTGGGATGTGAAGTTTTGATCTTGCGTCATTACCTCCAATTTCTGTAACAATCACCTTACAATCTTTGGATTTTGATGAAGCCATGTTATGGACGAAATTACACAGGCTTTTCACCAGCTTGCCATATAATGGACCTTCACCGTAAACTCCATATATGAAGTAGAACCCGAATGGATTGAAAAAATCTGGTATGCTTGGCAATTTAAAGCAGGGAAGAAACTTTTGGATCAACTGTGAGCTCTGGGTGTACATGAAACAAGATATGGGTACATTCCCTAACCTTAATTTGAAAAGCTCACCACTATTCCATACACTTAGCATTGCCCAACTAGTAGGGACTTTGCCCCATGTTTCACCTTTGGGATAAGCCACCCAAGTCCCTAAGCTTAGCTTGTTTCTTAGTATATTGCCTATATCAATTGGGAAGAACTCTGTTGAAGACAAGTATTTACGGTAGAGAGATTCGGCTTCTTCGATTTTGAGCTTTGTTAGTTTGAAGTTTGATGATATCTGAGATGACCGATGATGGTTAACAGGGTTTACGAGAATGGCCGGGGTTCGAAACTTAACGTAACCAAGTTTGTTTACGAAGAGCTTGTAGGAGGCTTCGTTATCTTTCTCGGTGGCCATGTAAGTATAATCGACGTCACATGCAACGAACCATTCCTCGAGTTTGGTCACTAGTCTCGAGCCGATTCCTTGTCGTCGGTAAGCGGTGCAACCCTTAAACCTAAGATATAGCCCACCTTGGCTACATTCTTGGGAGGCTTGTGTAGTGTTACTAGCTTTATTGTGCCTTGGATAACACCAACCAATTGACCGCCCAACTCGGCTACCTAATAAACAAATTAATGGTGATGATCAATAACATTATATGGTACAATGCAATAATATAATCAATGTAATGGTAGCTACCAACCAGCATGTTGTAAATGGGACTGTTTTTGATTCTGCAAATTGGGTCACCCAAAGTGTCTGTGAAGAGAAATGCTTTATCAGCTGGACCTACTTCACATATACTCTCCAAACCTTCAACTCGAACTCTGTCGTTTTGGGCATTGTAGCTTCGTATAGTAAGCTCCCCACTACCATATCCCATATTTAATGAATCAATAATTGAACTGCCACCTTGAAAACACCAAAGAGAAGTGTTAATTTATTGGAGAAGATGAAGAGACTTTGCTCGGAAAACTCATGGCGACCATATATATATATATATATACACGTGTGTGTATAATGTTGAATAATGTTGTATGTGTGATCAACATCAACCTAGCTAGGGTTTCAGACAGTAACAGTATTAAGACAAAAAAGGGTGATGAGGTGTGGTTTTCTTTTGTCCTTTTGTGTTTTGCCATTTTTGAACTTTAATTAAGCCAATTCCTGCTAGGATAACTTTCAGCGTCGACACGCCATTGTACTCCCTAAGCTCCTATATGTTGTAGCCTAACTATTCCTCCCTCAATGTCATTATCAACTAGAACCAATCATAAACAATGAGCAATTACATATTACAGTTAAAATACTTTCACATTCACATAAGATTGGGGTTGTAGGTTGAAAATTATGGGTTAAAAGGCCCATTTTTTCTAAAAAGAAAGTTAATAAAATTGTTGGTTTTGGTTGGAATTGAGCTTTCAAAATATAAAACGACTTTATTGCAGCAAATTTGTGTTTAAAAGCACGAGGCAAATTTAAAGATAGTGACCGTCCATATATAGATGAGGTATATTTATAGCTAGGTAAGATAATAAAGCACTGAATGGTCAGACTCCATTTATCGACCCATCCTACCCTCAATCAAGGATCCAATAATTTGAATATTAAACTGATCACATATATACTGATTTGATGTAATGGATCGTTTTAACCTCCCTTAAATAATATTATTATCACAAGAAAAGATATGTTCATCATTTTGATTCTTACTGGAAACAGCACCTGAAAAATTAAAACCATGATTGATGAATGAAGGCAAGTGATGGCAAAACAGAAAAAAACTCCAAAACACATGGAGGAATTTTCTTCTGTCTTTTTGCACTATATACATACACACACATTTTAGCTTCCTATAATTAGTGTATGTATCTAGCAATGAGTCCATGCAATAGCCATAGGTCTAAACTTCCTATTTCTGCTAAACCTCTTTGTTTACTAGGAGTCTCCATTTTAAGAACCTTGGTATTGGCCGGTTTGAATAACTACTTTCAACTTTCAAAACACACATGCACCTATACATATAAGATAATATTTATCACAAATTATTAATATGAATTTTGGTTGATTAATTTTAATAATCATCAAACCTGTTGGCCCCAATAGGGATGAACATGGAATAGGGCAAGGGTGGATGTTGCTAAATCCATCACTACTCCATAGTTGGTACATTCTGCTCCACTACTCGTCATGTTTCACTATGAATGTATGATTTTAAAACTACTATCATCTCTATAGATATTGAATGCCTCCATCCTTGCCCCACTCCACTTAGTATTGATTTACTTTTTACTATATTTCTTTGATTTTTTTATATTTTTAAAATAAGTAAACATAATTCTTCAAAAAATATTTAAATATAAAATATAAGAAATTTTTCTATAATACATATTTACTCCTTTAATAGTTATATATATACAAGAATAAAATAATAATTTTACAGAGTGGAGTGGACTAGACAGAGGGGGCAAGCAATATTACTATGACTGTTTCATACTCACCATTAAAAAAAAAAATTCACCCAACCCGCCTCGCATTCGCTTTTCAAAAAAAGAAGTTTACACCATTCGAAACGGATCAATTAGGAATGCATCGGGTGGTTTGGATTTTGCCATCCCTAACCCATTAATGAGTGTTGGCAAATATGTGCATTAACCACGTTGTGTGCATGGTTTTCTTCGTTGGGTATATTTAAAAATGAAAGGGTGACGTGAGGATGTTGCATACTTCCATCTATTGTTGTAATACTGGGATGATTATGCCATTTAAAGCTCTTAGTTTCATTGTTTTTCTTAGTATGTTCCGAAAGACTTTTTATGCTAAGTGGACTTCACTTGATGATGAGATGTATTCATAACAATGTGTCTCAATCCCGAATCCTAATCTAAGGTAGTTAGGAGAGAGTTTAAATATAATAAGGAACCTACAAAAACCATGCATCTAGCAGTATATATTCAAAATAAGAAGAGGAAATAGCTTCAATTTTGAATGAAATATATAACTAATGGATACCAAACAAAACACAAACTGGATACGCAATTATTAATCTCACGTATATATAATTAAGATAATGATGAAACACGTGTTGTATAAGCTAAAAGATGCATGAGATCATGTACATGTAGTTTTTCCTTTATTTCACAACATTGAGTTGGAGAGAGGGGCATTTGTCGTCTGGGTTTTTGCTGCACTAAGCCTTCTTCTCTACTCTCCTACAATTTAGAACAAAATATATATGGTAAAGCAACTATATTATTATTATTATTATCATTTCCCACTTGTATTTTACTTTCTCCTTTTCACTAGGTTATTATCCGACTTACCCATAATAATATATAAAAGCCTTGTGAAATGACGAAAGTTAGCCTGGACTGGTAACCATGGAACAATTGTATCAAACATAACTCTAGTTCAAGCTTGAAATATATACATATAGGTCCTTCAAATGCTAAAGGTCAATTTTAATTTAAGAAAAGCTACGGTAAGACAAACTTCTGTACATAATTGCCTTCTGCTTTATGACATGATATCAACTCGTAGAAGAGGATGTTGCCAAGGTTCCCTCCCTTGTAGACTCTATTCTTTAACATCATACTTGGAATTTTAGAATTTTATATTCCTTGCCAATGTCAAATTCATTTTGCCAGAAATCCACAGAAAAATCCGGGTTCAAGTCTGTTGTAGTCTAGACATAGGTTCATGTCCTAGTTGGTTAGGATATTCAGCTCTCATCGGTTTTTGAAAGACCCATTTCTGGTCCGTTGAACTAGTGGGTTCGAGTACATTGCAGTTCGTCGGTTGGTTAGGATATTCGGCATTTACAGTAAGATCCAGGTTCAAGTCCCAGCAGCGTTTCGTTTATCTTACAGTAAAGAAAAACAAGGAAGATGCATTAAGCTTGAGATATCTAAGAAATAGACATATACTACCGTCCACTGAAACACAATAGAATCAATTGTAATGACACTTTACAGATGCTCTCATGTCAATTTACTTTTCCCCATCTTGTCTTTAATAGCAGTTCAACACAGACCAAGAAAAATGAAAATGACAGATGCAACATACAATTCAAAAGAATCAAAAAAGCTTCTGCATGTTGAATCATTCTTCTTAAATATTGCCTCCCATTTTTCCAATTAAGTTATCAACTATCTAGATAGACAAGCTTTGAGTTCAATTTAACTAGCTGCATTACACAAGTTAAAAGCCTTGGCTCAAGTTTTGTTCCATGGTTCCTCATAAGTGCCATTTGAATACTCCTCCCCTGCAACACTAGGGGTTCCATTCGATAACCGATTTGTGCTGGTAGAATTCGAATAAGGAGAATAGGTAGAAACAGGGCTGCCTCGCGAATGCCGGTTTTGTGCAGCTGTGCTACTCCTAGTAACCTTGAGACGTGCCTTTCTACCCTGTACCAGAACAATTATATAATGAAAGTTTCATGGAATGGCACATGATTCTCGATCACAATAGGAGTCTATCATTATGGATAAATACAAACAGATGGAAATATGATAACTAGAGATGGGAATTACCTTTCCCATGCATTTTTCCAAGTGAGGAGCAAACCTCCCTGCAGCAATGGATCTCCCACAATTCATGCATTCAAATATTTCAGTGGCTACAGATGGGTGTGTTTGTCCAAATATATCCACTACATACTTGGTGTTTGTTTCACTGCTATTACTAGGATCAGCTACCCTTGCTCGGGCTTGAACTGATAACCTCATTTCTTCTTCTTCTTCCTCTAAATTACGGTCGAGCCCCAATTTTGCAATCCGATGACACTCGGATGCAACATCAACAATTATGGAATCCAAGAGATCTCCGAAAAAGTGAGATGGAAGCTGAAAAAGGCAATTCAATCGAAATCAATAAAGCATCTCTCTCCATCTTTGATATAATAAACCCTTATTCTCGTTCATCTCATGTAAATAAAATCGTGAAATTACGGATTCGTTCTTCAGTTTTTTTCGTTTCAAAGAAAAAAAGGGTTACCTGAGTATTATTATCTTCATTTGGTCCAGACATGAGTTGTAAAGCAGATAATTTTAGCTCTATACAATAGCCCCCCGATTTTCGTTACCCGAACTCCGCAATTTGGGGCGCAGTACCCCTGTCGACACGATCCGATACGGTTCCGAAACGGGATACGGGTAAGATCCGGCAAAAACCAGCAGACACAACAGTGGGTGAAAACTGAGATGAAAAAGAAAAGAAAAACCTGATTTGCAGAGATGGACGATGGTAGGAGGAAGATGACAATCAAATAAATGAAAGAAAAATTAGGGTGTAATAAGTATGGGTAAACTACAGCACAGGTCATTAAACTATTAGTAAATTTACATTTTAGTCATTAAATTTTAAAATGTTACAAAATAGTCACTAACTATTTAAAAATTTTCATTTAAGCCACTAAGCTGTTAAAGATTTTTTTAAAAAATTCAACTATCAAATAATGAGCGACAATTCGACAATTAATACAATAAATTAATACCCATTGATGAGTAAAAAAATATATTTTAAATCCAAATCAATTTGATAATTTGCGTTGAAGATAGTTGAGAAAATTGTTTGAATTTTGATTCGAAAATTATTGAGCTGTTTCATGAACTAAATTGCTGTCTTCCTTGCTACAAATTATTTGTCTCTTGTAAGTCTAAGGACAACAATATAATCACTTCTACGAGAATTCAAGCTTTGGAAAAGGATCTATGCCTACCTCGAAAAAAGGAAGAAGGTACAACTCAGAGAGTATTAGGAGAACATTACTAGCACGCACACCACTAACAGATAAACTCCTACAAATTGATCTTACGAAACTAGTAAGATATGAAGAGTTCGACCAATGAGCTAAGTTTGGAACCATGGATGAGATAGGCTCAAATGTTGCCATTAAGAAAGGCAGCTCGGGACTTGAACTTCAATGTCATCAGTGGAATATCATCATTGGCCACATTTCAAGCATTTCATATGTTACACTAAATTACAACATTTCTCAGTCCCCAAATAAACACTGCTCCCACAACTAGCCTCTGCATTCTAAGACTGATTCTTAAATCAGAAGACAAGGCTGCCGACCAATATTGAGGTTAATGTAACCGTGAGGTTGTCATCGAGCTCGGTACTAACTGGAAGTGACTCCACAAGTGCTGATGCGAGAGACACAATCAAGAAACCGAAAACAATCTCCGTACTCTCTTTGATATATCCAAAGTAGGAAAAATAATACATATACCTGTTATAACATCGCTTGTTGGCATTAATCAAAATAATAAATCATGTTTAGGGTTAGTCAGGAAAGAAAAAGCAAAAAGAGAAAAAATTCTAGACAGGTTACCCAACAGAGGTCAAAAAACCAGCTATTGCCATTGCAACACTACCAGCTATGGACTTGTTCTTATTGTAAGGAAGTTTCTGTCCACCAAATTGTCTTCCCACGATATCGGCAAAACCTTAAAACAGGTACAGATTGTTATCCAAGTATCTATTTTGATTAACAAAACAACTCAGAAATTCAAAGTACTTCTTAAAAGATTAAATGACTTAATTAGCTATTACCATCTCCAGCACAAAGGTTACATATTGCAGCAATTGCTATAGGTGAAGTCCTCCAATAGAATGCACAAGCCAAAGTAATCGTTGTAACATAATAGAGTGGTCCTTTAAGAAGTTCCCTGATGTAAGGGACTGCGAGTTAGAAACGAACCGTAAAGGGGTAAAAGATAACACACTGTTTTCCCCTTCTTTTGGTATTTTTCATGTCAGGATGAAGCACATACTCAACAAGCAAGAAATATAACTGGTACTTGTAACATTGTACATAAAAAAGCTAAGCTTTAATCTTCATTCTCACCTGTAGTCACCATATCTGCTCATTGATTTCACAGTGGCTTCATCTTTCCATAGTCCAGAACCTATAAGAATCATACGTATTATGTTGACACCAGGTGTAATAGCTGCTAAAATTGCTCCCCGATACCCAGAACTGTAATGATTAGTATTAACAATTTCATCAAGCAATATATGGTAAAGCAATATAAAGCTGTCTCAATAAGAAGATCATCACCTGTACAATGGCCAACAAAGCATGAAAACTAGCCCAATGCTTATGTGCACAAGCTTCCTATTCAGTTTCTGAACAAGAACATAAAGAGACATTTGTTAACAGATTCCTATTCATTTATCATTTTGTATTTAATGCAGTAATCTAATTCCCTGAAATGATTAAACCCCCAAAATCTGGACTTTGAATAGCAATCGAAAAAGAGCATCTTTGAGCTGAGTAAGAGAAATGCCTCAGCAAGCGACGGTGGCAAACCCACAGGGATTAAGCCCGCGAACAGTTATGCAAGCAAGCTTTTACCGATTAACCCGGGAAAAATTAAAAAGAAAAAAAGTTCGGCGGAGTTTTGACCTGGTCAAACAGGCCGCGTTTGGCGGTCTCCTGCCATAAACGGAGGACAGAGAGGGCGATGGAACCGCTAATGACGGCGGCGCAAGTGTCGGAAAAGACCGGATTTTGAGGGAATAACATGGCAGCAGCGGGAGCGGTTGGATTTCGGCGGGGTTTTCGGGACCAAAGAGTGAAATTGGTGGTGGTGTTGGCGGCAACGGTAAAGGAGAGAGAGAAAGGGGGCGAAACGTGAAAATCAAAGAGGAAAGGCTTAAGCTTTGGAAAGGCTGTAATTGATTTGGCAGAGAAGAGAGAGACAGCTGCTGCAGCCATTCCAAAATATTTGTAGTAATTAGTTTTGTTGTTGTAAGTTTGGTTTGGGGATTGGGATTTGAGTGAGTTTGACTACAATTTTTTTTATATTCTTTAAAAAAGGGAATTGACATTTTTGGTAGGTTTTTCAGTAGGCAAGGATGGTGGGTCAGAAAGCTGAAACTGAACATTGCCAACTATCGATCTAATCAATACAAATAAAACCAAAGTAGTACCCTCTCCTCATTAATATTTGTTGGCTGTGAAACTTTTATATTTGATGGTGTAGGTAAGTAACTCCATCCACCCACACCATTTACTTTTGTTTTATGTGGCAAAAAGGTGACGGATGTCCCCAGATTGCAATAAAAATGCTAATGAACCACACAAGTAGGTATATTCTTGCATTATTCTCCTTGAATCAAATATTGTAAACCATATTTTTCCTGAGAATGGGCTTTTCTCTCATAACATAAAACATATGCAAGAACCGGGTAATGAAACCTTGGTTGTGTTGACAAAGATTTGAGACCTTCTCATCTTTTATGTCTACTAGCTGTTTGTGTTTTGGGTTTTAGAATCTACTAGACAAGTAGCTGACATCATATATCCTATGCTTGTTTTAGAATCTAGCTTAATACATTGGACAACTACAATTAATTACCAGTAATAAAATATTGAACTTGTAACATCATTTATCCTGTGGCTATGCTTGTTTTCTGGCTTCCTTCACAACCACAACATTATCAACAAGCATCTATGTTTAATGGACATTCAACATTAGAAAAAACTTTTGTCCATGATTCATCCAACATTTCATGGACATTTTGCACCATCTTGATGTACATTGAAGTTGAACTGCTCCTCTCTCTTTCTCAATCAACATGTCCAGGTAAGAAAAACAGGCTGGTACACACAAATCTCACATGGGGACCTAGCCACGTGATTACTTTCTTGGTTCTATGCTCTCCAGTCCTATATTTCGTATATTTTGTTTCAGACAATTTTGCAACTTGTAGTAATATATATGATGAATAAACAAACTGGAGATATTCACCACAACCTTCACAAACTAATCTTGGAAGAAACACAAACTATATTATATATATTTGGTTCATTGTTTACCTCTGTTGTTTAGGGAATCTTTATCAATATAATGTCTTGGCATATGCATGGCAGATACATTGTTTAAAGTAAATGAATCGACAGTTGACCAATATTAGTGGGTCCCCGTTCTCATCCTCATATAATGCTTCACTTGGTAATTGATCCAGCTCCATACTGGTGCTTATTTAACATTGGAGTTAGCAACCAAATCAACCATTTTTCTTTTGGGTTAACTACTACACTATCACCACTACCTCCAAAGAATCTATCCTATGGAAACACCTTTCTTTGTGTTGAGCTTTCTTCTTCCCTGCATATCACATTCCCTGGTGCTTGAAGAGAGAAATGTAAGAGGTAAACAACAATGTTGCTTAAAGCTCTTCTCTTTATTGATTTTTTAAGGTAAAGATTGGACATTTCTATGTTGAATCTAGTTAGGAGATTTATTTGAAATATAGTATATGTATTGAATAGAAAATGCTTGGTCTTAAAAAGTTAACAGAGAGATTCAAAGGCACTCAAGTTCATGCCTTGAATCCAACAGATAGCAATGGTGTTAACACTACTGGTTCTTCTTCTACACCCGGTAATTGTAGAGTTAAGTTTAAAGGATCAAAACAGAAATCCTCTAAGGCCTGCTCTGGTTCAGGAGCTGAAACTCTTATTCCTTTTGGATTCCCTAGAACTGACCACCTTGAGCCATCCATAGAACCTCACTTGAAACCTATTCAGTTAATAGAAACCTTAGCTGATCTTTTTCGCCGGTCTGAAGCTTGTTTAGAATCTGAGAAATCATTAATATACATTGAGCAGTACTCAATTTTGAGCAGCCTTGGTGATCCGAAGTTACTGAGAAGATGCCTCCGTGCCGCAAGGCAACATGCCTTGGATGTGCACTCAAAGGTAGTTTTATCAGCTTGGTTGAGGTATGAGAGGAGGGAAGATGAGCTTGAAGGTGTGTCCCCAATGGATTGCAGTAGTAGATTCATTCTTGAATGTCCTAAGGCTACTCTTGTATCCGGGTATGATCCAAACTCGATTTATGACAACTGCAAGTGTTATCAAGAATGTGCCAAGTCCACTGATTCGCATATCTCTAAGGCGAAAACATTGGAAGAAGATAGTGATGTTTCATTTTGTGTAGGCAATGAGGAGATTGATTGTATTCGATTTAAAATTGCTGCACTTTCTAGACCACTTAAGGCCATGTTATATGGTAGTTTCAAGGAGTCAAAAAGTCGTAAAATCGATTTTTCACATACTGGTATCTCTGTAGAGGGAATGAGAGCTGTGGATTTGTACAGTAGGACTAGGAGGGTGGACTTGTTTCCTCCTGAGGTTGTTTTAGAGCTCTTATCGTTTGCAAATAGGTTCTGTTGTGAGGAAATGAAGTCCGATTGTGATATTCATTTAGCTTCTTTAGTGAGCTGTATAGAGGATGCTTTGATCCTTATTGAATACGGGTTAGAAGAAAGGGCGAAGTTTCTAGTAGCTTCGTGTTTACAGGTGTTGCTAAGACAACTCCCAAGTTCTCTTTATAACCCCAAAGTGATGAAAATGTTTTGTAGCTTTGAGGCAAAGGAGAGATTAGCATCAGCAGGGCATGCTTCTTTCATCTTGTATTATTTCCTAAGCCAGGTGTCAATGGAAGTGAATACAGTGTCGAATGTGACCGTGATGTTGTTAGAAAGGTTGAGAGAATGTGCGGCACAAAAATGGCAAAAGGCTCTAGCTTTGCATCAACTGGGATGTGTGTTGCTTGAGAGACAAGAATATACAAGTGCTCAATGTTGTTTCGAAGCAGCTGCTGAGGCAAGCCATGTTTATTGATGCAGATTCAAGCAAGGACAACGGTACTCAGCTTATAAGTTGATGAGCTCGGTTATCTCCGAGTATAAAGCACTTGGGTGGATGTACTAGGAACGATCTTTGTATAATGTTGGGAAGGATAAGATTGATGATTTGAACACTGCAACAGAGTTGGATCCCACCCTTGTGTTCCCGTATAAATATCGAGCAGTCTTGAAGGCCGAGGAGAAGCAAACTACGGCTGCTATTTTGGAGATTGATAGAATCATAGGATTCAAACTTGAACCAGACTGCTTAGAATTACGAGCTTGGTTCTTCATAGCAATTGAGGATTATGGAAGTGCTCTGAGAGATGTTCGAGCACTGTTTACTTTGGACCCAAGTTATAGGATGTTTGATGAGCACGTAAGCGGGGATAATTTGATTGAGTTCCTCAACCTTAAGGTTCAACAAGGAAGCCAGGCTGATTGCTGGATGCAACTTTATGATCGATGGTCGTGTTTAGATGATATCGGCTCACTAGCAGTAATTCACCAGATGCTGGTTAATGACCCTGGAAAAAGCCTGCTTAGATTTCGGCAATTTCTACTTCTTTTGAGGTAAGTTCTATGTTATCAAGCTTGATCTTGCTGTATATTATGAGATGAAGAATGGCGAATAACAATAACATTTGCAGGTTAAACTGTCAAAAGGCTGCTATGCGATGTTTGCGATTAGCTCGTAACCTTTCTAGTTCTGAACACAAAAAGCTAGTTTACGAAGGATGGATTTTATACGACACTGGCCATCGTGAAGAAGCTATTGCTAGAGCTGATGAATCCATTTCGATCCAGAGGTCATTTGAAGCCTTTTTCTTGAAAGCTTACATATTGGCAGATACGAGTCTGGGTCCCAAATCCTCTTATGTCATTCAACTTCTCGAGGAAGCCATTAGATGTCCTTCGGATGGTCTTCGTAAAGGACAAGTGAGTAAATATAGGCTTGGACTCCACCGTTTGGTGTCATCGTGCATACTAATTTGATTGTTTATGGACTATGGTGATGTTTTGCAGGCACTCAATAATATAGGCTCTATCTATGTGGATTGTGGTAAACTGGATGAAGCTACAAACTGTTATATGAATGCTCTTGAAATCAAGCATACAAGAGCTCATCAAGGGTTAGCCCATATTCATTTTTTAAGAAATCAGCGAAAAGCGGCATACGATGAGATGTCCAAACTGATAGAGAAGGCATGTAGTAATGCCTCGGTATATGAAAAGCGGTCCGAATATTGTGATGGTTCGATGGCCAAGAATGATCTCAACATGGCAACCAGACTGGATCCACTTAGAACATACCCATATAGATACAGGGCAGCTGGTAATTTTCTATTTTCTTTTCTCTGTTTGGTGAAACTTGTGTTGCTGAGCCATGAAATAGTAATACTGACATGCTGCGTTTACTTGATCAGTGCTGATGGATGAGCAAAAAGACAGTGAGGCAATTAAGGAGGTTTCAAAAGCTATAGCTTTCAAGCCTGACCTACAAATGCTTCATCTTCGAGCCGCTTTTTATGAGTCAATTGGTGACCTGAAATCGGCTGTTTGTGATTGTGAAGCAGCTCTTTGCTTGGAACCCAATCATATAGACACGCTTGATTTGTATAATAAAGCCAGGGGAACGTGATAGGCTGTGTCTTTGTTACATTTCTAATGAACCCGTGTTTCAAAGGCACATAGCCAATTGACGAAAAGGATGTACGTTGGAGAGGGACTGTGACTACCCGAAAAGAACAATTTCGTAGGTCAAATCATTCGTTTGGTATTTTGCAGCGATAAACGATGAAAACAAACAGCTAATTTGTTAAAGAATTAGTAATTCTTCTTCTAGATGAGGCTGAAATATATAAGTTAATGATTCAGGCAAAACAAGTTCATTAAGCCAAACATATACAAAGCGATTTATGGTAGGTACTATTCTTTCTTATTAATACACAAATGCTGAATGTGGAGCAATAAAGGGAGTATCGGAAACCCAAAGTAGTTTTTTAGTTGAATCGGCTATCCATTTTGTGTGGAGTTTTAGCCTAAAATCAGAAACCTAGGCGAAGTAGATAGATATCTGTGGAATGTCAATATCATTGTCCTCATCATCCTCACAAGCCACAACAACATCCAGGTGCTTTCTATTTGGGCCCAATTCAGCCTTAGCCACTTCAAGGGCTAGATCTACCATCTTCTTGTCCATTCGTTCTCTGTGCCGAAGAAACATGCTATTATACAACAAGCAACTTCCATAAGATATACTGTAAGCATTCAATCCCTTATCTTTCAGCCACTGGATGAGTTCTCTCAAACTTGGGTTGCCTTTCAGGATCCATCGGTCCCAAACAGTCCAGCTCATGTCACCGTGTTTGACGGTTTTGGGTGGAACTGGCTCTGCCATAGAGAACAGAGGTAGTGCAAGATTTGCGAAAGTGTTACGGTAGTCTTCCAGTTTGTGTCCTCCATCGAGAGCTTTGTAAAGTTCCAGGCAGACGAGACCAGTGGCCATAGCTGTGGAAGTGGCAATTGCAGGGATAATTCTTCCAGCAATGAACTTGGCTTTCAGTTTGTCCACCTCTGGAATGCTGTAGTTCCTGGCCCTCATATTTGCAAGCCCAGCTATCAAATCCATATGGTAGTTTGTATCATTATCCTGCAAAATTTGAGAGAAATATTAATATGCAAGCATTCATTGGCTTCAAAAACTAAAAATTGTATACATGGTAAAAGTACAAGTGATAAAGCGAACCTTCTCAAACTGAATAGGTTTCATCTTGAACCCTAGTGGCAAATTTTTCGTGCAAAGCTCTAACTTGAAGATGAGTTCATCGATAACTGCTGCATCATCTATAGATGCAACAGAGAGTGTAGTAGCCTTCTCATCCGTTACAATTTTTACATCTTTCTTCGGCTCAAAGTCTGGGACTATTAGTTTCTCAATAGCCTCAGCCAACATCTTCGGATGCTCAATCCAATCAGGAATAGGAATGCCAAATGTTTCAGCCCTCAGGATAGAAGCAGCCATAACAAATTGCAGATGACTTGGATCAGTTACTAAGAACTGAAGTGGCTGAGGGAATCTTTTTGGGGCAGACCAGAACGGAGCCCCAGTACTGGTTGCAGCATCTTCAGGAAACGTATAAATCAGCTGCTTTACACGATTCACAAAGTAGTCTTCAAATCTAGATGCAAAAGAAGGATAATGTCAAAAAGAGACATAACAAAAGCACCATCTTCAATTATGAATATAGTATTAATTTAATGTCAGAGAAGTACCTGAGACGAGCCCAAGCAATGCAGTCTTGGAATGTTTCACACTTCTCTTTCTCAAGGCATTCAAGAACCCTTTCCAAATTATCTCTAGCTTGAGCATCACCAGCATTCCTTTGTGCAGTTTTGTACTCAACTGGGTTAGACAGATATGCATTTACTTCAGCAGGAGTTTTCTCAATAAGACCCTCAAACTCAGATCGAGCCCATGTCAAACAATGGTCAATATTGTGAGGGAACGAATGCACAGTGCACATAGGAGCCTGTTTCTCAGGCGGGTCTCTTGAAGCACCATAGTTTTCAGTTAGGTGAGGAATGATCATCTGAGTGTTGCATTTAGCACCTAGGGTTCCTGACTCAAGAAGTGGTTTCTGGAAATATAAGCACCTCTGATCAATATAAAGCCTAGCATTAACATTATCCAATGCATTAATAATCACGGTTAAATTCTCCCAGAAGGTGTCATCGAACACATTTTCAGTTTCAGGACCCACGCGGTTTTGCAAAGCTTCAATGTTTAAACGAGAATTTATTGATACAGCAGCAGAAGCAGCAACTGTGGATTTGGCCTGCCTAATATTCCAATCCCGGAAGAGAAACTGCCTGCTCAGATTGCTCTTCTCAATTACATCATCATCAGTGGCGTTAGGTTTCCTTGGTCACCACATGAAACTCCCATCAGAGCAATATTTTTTAAGAACTCACAACCTAGTGCACCAGATCCCACGATGAACACTTTTGCATCCTCCAGTTTCTTTTGGAGCTTGGACCCAAACACTGAAATTTGTGCATCATAACGGGTATTTAATGGTTTTAAATCACTAGGGTCCAGAGGCTCTATAGGAAGTGACTCCACTGAGTCAAAATAAAAGAACTGTATAACCAAATGATAGAGGATTAGTATAATAGAAGAAATAATCAGGTTGCATAAGTTTCAATAAATTTTACAGTCAATGTCATAAACTCTTAATTTCAAGTCTCAGAGATGGTGAAGAAGAGGATGGGGAGGTAATGGATGTTTGAGCCACAATCCAAGGTATTTCATCCCATTAATATTCCAAAAGCACAGTATGATTAAAATTATAAATCCAAAAATCCATGCATAAGGGTAAGTGAGAGTAAATTCAATTTATACAGTCCAACACAAAGCAATTTAGAAAAGATAAATGATACTGACCTGAAAGAGGGGATGAAACTTTCCAGAGCATGCTTTGACAACCTCTTGTCCTACAATTCCACCAAACATGGCAGCCATGGGATTCAGTACAGCTCTGGCACCAAAGGCAAAGTTTCGCAAAAGTTTTGGGTTGATATCTTCCACCTTTCCATCTCCCACTCTCTCATTAATGTTACCAGCAATAGAAATAAGCTTATTGGCATCTTCTTCTGAACCAGCAACTGGAAAACGTCCTAAATCAGAGACAAACTTATCCAGTGCTTGGAATGCTATGTGTAACAGAGGTGGACGGTCAAACTTTGAGAAATCACTCAGCAGAAATTCACCAGGGTCTTTGAGAGCCTCTCTTAATGGTTTGAAATTTAACACCTTGGGCTGTTTCACTTGTGTAACAATACCTCCTTTAATATACGTACCAAATTTGGTAGTATCCTCTTCAAGAGTAAATGAATACGGCCTTGCACTCTTAATCTTCCTTGGTTTTCCATCATTTAGTTCCGTCATTCCATGAACTTCGGAGAAGACAACAAGATCCCCATCTTGAAACTCAAGCCTTTCATCATCAACACATGATACAAATGCTGGATTGTCATTGCTTATAGATGCAATTATACCCGTATGAGGATCCTCTCCGTCAACATCAACTACAGTGAACTCAGGTCCAAAATCACAAAATATAGAACTGAAAAGACCTCTAACTTCAGCCTTGATGAAAGAGATAGGAGGATTATAATTATGACAATAATCATCAAACTCAATAGCTTTCTCAAAACTGATATCAGTAAATACAACAGCCTGCGCAACGAAAGATGAAGACAAGGTTATGTAATGGAATAGCAGAGAATGTACAGATCCTCAAAATACTAGAGCAACATAGAGCAAGATTTTAGCTCAAATTGCAGATTTTTTTCCAGGTAAATACACTTTCAGGAAATCTCCATCATATCACATCTTCTTAACTGTGTCAGATATAAATAGTGGAATTTGAGGTGATGATAATTGAAGTTCAGCATGATTTCTCAAGGTTTGTTACAAAACAAATGGAGCAAGTTCCAAATTCAGTTAACCATTAAAAAGAAAACAAGGTTAGCAATTATAGACAGGATAGATCCAAAGATTAAGTACCTGGAAGTTGGAAAGTTGTCCCTTGGTTAATTTTGTTGTTAAGGTGGAAATGATCACAGCATTGTTAAGTTCCTGCAACTTCTGAACAGAGGCAAGAGCCCTGTTTTTACCAACATCAGTCTCGGAAAACACAAAATTGCTGGACAAATCCCACAATTCCACCACCCCTTCATCATGCAAAGTCACTGATTTGACACCAGCGAGAATGAGATTCTTTGCTGCACAAGCAAAAGAAATCAGAGTCTCAGTGAGATACCAATCTATAATCATCATCATATATACATTCCAAAATATAACCAAAAGAAATCACAACCCAGGGATCGAGAATGGGCAATTCTATATGGATCACAGATTAATTAGTTCTGGCATAATTTTTAGCTCGTAATTTTCAACATTAGCGCATGAATTTCCATCAACTTTCCATCAACCCATTAGAAACTCAGCTACCGATGTTTACAAAAGCAAATTCAGAAACAAAAACCGATCCATCAAATTGAATCAGCAAAACAAGACATTCCTAAATATCATCAACTTTTAATCTCGTGATTTCTGAAACAATCCATTAGATCATGCAACTAGTACAAATTGGAATATTGGATCTATCACAACACATAAGGAACGGAAAATTATCATCGCTTATAGATAAGATACAAATAAATTTTCTTTCACAAAATTAAGAAAGGATAGAAAGAAATCAAAATTCGAGAACTCATACCAATCTCAGCTCCAAGACCTTGCATCCCGGAAATGAGAATATTCGATGCGAAAAGCCGCCTCATAGTCTCACGGCCATAGACGGCCAGCTGCCGACTATGGAGATCTTCATCGATTTCAGTGCAATTCGCATCGCCAAGAGCCATGATCGACGGTGAAGATTCAACTACTCTACTGTTACTCTGGTCGCTATTACTTCCAATTATTGCACTAATATCACAGTTATTAACCACGACGGCGACGATGCAGCTATCAAGGTGGTGCTTGTGATGATGAAACCGCGGGTATCGGTGGTAGCAGTGGTTTGGGGGGTCAGCTTCTATAACTACTACTCTATTATCAACAGTAGCTCTCTAGAATATAGAGTGGAAAACTGCCGAAAATGCCACAAAAACACCATGGAAATTACGATGAGTGCCACGATGTAATATAGTAATATAAAAGTAGTTAACAGCTATGGCGGACGAGATGAAGAAGATTATGATAGAAATAACAAACAAACAGAAATTATGAAATCCAGCCTAAAACCTAACTTGAACATGGTTTGAAGGCATAGAGTGTAAAATATAATGGTCGAAAGAAGAAATGAGATTGATAAGATGATTTACCCAGGAAGAAAAGGAGAGAATCAGCTGGAAATGAGTTGAGACTTGAGACAGAAAGATGGTTTTATCCTCTGCTGAAAGATCACTGTTGCCATTTGAAATTTTAGTTAAGAATATAGAATATAGAATATGTGATCGAATGGCTAATGGCGAATAGCGATGGGCGACCAAGGTTGAACTCACGTAAAAGAATCCAAATTTTCTTCTTCCTTTCATGTCTCTTTTACAATTTCTTTTTTTTAATGTTATGAATGAAAATCCAAAAGTTTTTTTCTTGAGATATAAGCAATCTTTTACTCGTGAATAGATAATTAATTTATAGTATTTTAACTTCTAAAATACATACTTTTAATTGACTTGATCTAAAGTTACTCAATTAATTTTCATTTTATCTAATAAATAATATAAATTGATTATATAATTCATTAAAATATTCATAATAAAATATTGAAGACACATTTTAATATTTTATTAAATGAATTTATAAATTCACATATTTTAATAATTTTATATAAGTAAAATAATTTAAAATTTCACTTTCTAAATTTTTCTAAAACTCAATTAGAGCAAAATTTTTAAAAAATTAAATAATAATAAATTTTAAATAATAAACTAATTTATATAAAAATTTGTTATATTCGTAAGTAAAATTATAACTGGATGGTGTAAGAGGAATAAAAAGTAAGTAATTGACCATTGAAATTTTCAATTTATATTAACTATATTTGTAAGTTAAAAAAGAAGAAGAAGAAGAAATTCAAGCAAAAATTGCCATAAAGTGTTTGGTTCATGTCAAAGTTTAGTTAAAATTTTTTAATCCTTCGAAATTAAATATTACAAACATTTTTTTTATCATGTTTTCAAATCCCAACCGGAATGAATACTTAAGAAATTTAGAGCTGAGCAGATGCTAACATTACTGTACATATTTACAAGAGAAGCATGCATGGCCAAGAAATGACGTAAGAAAATTATTATTATCATATTCTACAACTACACTAATCTAATGCTATATGAAATGTGCAAGGTCTTTGGCAGAATTTAATCCATTTGTATGTTCATCTGCTATTAACACCAGATCATCAGAATAAAACGTGAAGAAGCCTTAAACCTCGGTGATTAGAAGAAAACATCTGTCAGCGGTAGTAGATGATAATCGGAGGAATGCCCATATCGTTGCCTTCATTATCATCACATGCCACTGACACATCCAAGTGGGATCTATATGGAGGCAATTCTGCCTCGGCAAATTCCCGAACCACTTCCACCACCTTCTTATCCAATAGTTCCCGGTGCCTCGGGAACAAGCTGTTGAAGAGCAGGCAATTTCCATAGGATATGCTGTAAGCATTTAAACCATTGCCTCTGAGCCATTTGATGACTTGTTTCAGTGTGGGGTTATCTCTCAAGACCCACCTGTCCCATACAGTCAACTCCATGTCACGGTGTTTCAGGACCTTGGGTGGGACTGGCTCAGCCATAGAGAACAAAGGCAGTACTAAATTTGCGAATGAATTTCGATAGTCCTCCACTTTATGTGCTCCATCTAGAACCTTGTATAACTCGAGGCAGACAAGGCCTGTAGCCATAGCCGTGACAGTGGCAATTGCTGGTATGATTCTTCCAGCAATTAACTTTGCTTTTAACTTATCCACCTCGGGAATGCTATAGTTCCTTGCCCTCATATTGGCAAGCCCAGCAATAAGATCCACATGAAAGTTTGTATCATCATCCTGCAATTCATGGAATCACAGGTTGATTAAAGATGCTCAATTGACACCAAAAGAAAAAATATCTGTAACCGGAATTTAAAAGATAAACCTCAAACCTAGTTTCCTACTAACTAGTCGTAAACCAAAATTTTCCACCAATTATCATAATAGCTACAAAAAATTTCTAGAAATAAGAAAAATAATCCTGAATAGCACAACTAGTTATCCCAACAGAGAAGATATGAGCAAACCTTTTCAAATTGAATTGGCATCATCCTGAATTCGGATGACAGATTGTTCCGGCAAAGCTCTAACTTCAAGAGTAACTGATTAATAACAGCTACATCATCTACTGAGCCAGCAGAACGTGTAGCCTTCTCATCTGTCACAATTTTCACACCTTCCTTTGGCTGAAAATCGGGGACTATTACTTTCTCAACTGCCTCAGCCAACATCTTAGGGTTCTTCACCAAGTCAGGGACAGGAATATCAAATGTTTCAGCTCTAAGTATGGATGCTGCCATAATAAATTGGAGAGGGCTAGGATCAACTGCTGAAAACTGAAGTGGATGTGGGAATCGCTTTGGAGCACACCAGAAGGGAGCCCAGGTACTGGTTGCAGCATCCTCAGGAAATGTAAATTTTAACTGCTTAATCCGGTTAACAAAATAGTCTTCAAATCTGAGCGCACAAGAAGCATTATGTCATTATAAGAAGTTTGTATTAGAAGCAAACGCAAATGAAGCATTTTTCCTCAATCACATAAAGCACTACCTTAGGCGAGCCCAGGTCACACAATCCTGGAATGTCTCACATTTTCCCCGATCAAGACACTCGAGGATGCGCTCCAAGTTATCCTTAGCCTGAGCATCAGCAGCATTTGTCATTGAGGTGGCATATTCAACCGGGTTGGATAGATAGGCATTCACTTCAGCAGGAGTTTTCTTAAGCAAGCCCTCGAACTCAGATCGAGCCCACGTCAAGCAGTGGTCAATATTATGTGGAAATGAGTGCACTGTGCACATGGGTGCTTGTTTTTCAGGTGGGTCTCTTGAGGCTCCATAGTTCTCAGTCAGATAGGGAATCACCATCTGAGTGTTGAATTTAGCACCAAGAGTTCCTGATTCAAGAAGTGGTTTCTGGAAATACAAGCACCTCTGATCAACATACAGCCTAGCATCAACATTATCTAATGCATTAATGGCCACTGTTAGGTTTTCCCGGAAGGCATCATTAAACACACTCTCAGTTTCAGGACCCACGCGATTTTGCAAAGCTTCAATTTTAAGCTGAGAATTTATGGATGCAGCAGCAGAAGCAGCAATAGTTGATTTAGCCTGCCCAATGTTCTAATCACGGAACAAAAACTGCCTGCTGAGGTTGCTTTTCTCGATTACATTATCATCAGTGATTGTTAGCTTGCCCTGGCTCCCACATGAAATACCCATCAATGCTAGATTTTTTAGGAACTCACAGCCTAGAGCACCAGATCCAACTATAAAAACTTTTGCATCCTCCAGCTTCTTCTGAAGTTTAGAGCCAAACACCGATATTTGTGCATCATAACGACTATTCAATGGTTTAAAATCATTGGGGTCCAAAGGTTCAACTCGAAGTGACTCCGCCGAGTCAAAATAGAAGAACTGGTAAAAACATAGTGAAGGTTAAGCTTCCACTAAAAGTAGAGTTGAAAAGCAGATAGCAGTATATATAAGCAGTGAAACTGTCGCAAATTAAATAAGTTGAAGAAAATTGCTATAGATTAGGTTCTTGAAAGTGATTGAGCTGAAAAGGTTCCAATTCACCTTCTACTTAACAAAGCTTCTAATTCTAATTAAACCAAAATTTAACTAACAAATAAACATTAGAGGTGCTTAAAACTTCAAAACAGGTTCATCAATTTGCATTAACTAGACATAAAGCCCAAATTGCATATGCAAGAATGTATAAATTATGTCCGCATGGGCATCCATACATGCATGTGCAAATAGGCAGCCAGATATACATGTGCCTCATGACAGTCAGACAATACATATGAGATAGACAGAGAAGGAGAAAGAAAGAGAGAGAGTGTTCCAGCCAACCTGAAAAAGAGGATGAAATTTTCCAGAACATGCTTTAACAACCTCTTGTCCCACAATTCCCCCAAACATGGCAGCCATGGGATTAAGTACTGCTCTGGCACCAAAGGCAAAGCACCTCAGAAGTTTTGGGTTAATATCTTGCACTTTTCCCTCTCCAAGGCAATCATTGATGTTAGCAGCAATAGATGTGAACTTCTCAGCATCCTTTTCTGACCCAGCAACAGGTAAGCAGTCAAATTCAGATATAAACTTATCCAATGCTTGAAATGCTAGGTGCAGGAGAGGTAAGTGGTCGAACTTTGAGAAATCAATCAAAAGAAAATCACCAGGATCTTTAAAAGCTTCTCTCAATGGCTTGAATTTTAACACCTTCGGCTGTTTCACCTGTGAGACAATGCCACCTTTCACATATGTACCAAAATTTGTTGTGTCCTGCTCAAGAGTAAATGAGTATGGCTTTGCACTTCTAATTTTCCGGAACCTTCCGTCATTGAGCTCTGTCATTCCTTGAACTTCAGAGAACACAACAAAATCCCCATCCTGAAACTCAAGTCTTTCATCATCAATGCATGAAACTAGGGCAGGGTTGTCATTACTGATGGATGCAATTATGCCTGTATGTGGTTCCTCTCCGTCGACATCAACAACAGTAAGGTCGGGACCGAAGTCACAAAAGATAGAACCAAAAAGGCCTCTTACTTCAGTCTTGACAAACGAAATGGGGGCTTATGGTTATGGCAGTAGTCATTGAATTCAAGGGCTTTTTCAAGTCTTATATCAGTGAATACAACGGCCTGCACCAGTTAGAAAAGAACCAACTGAATACAACATGACATCAGCAAAAAAATAAGAGAGAGGACACAGGGTAGCCACGAACATAAAACCTTGAATTTAGTGGAACTTTATTTTTCCAAGTGCCCAAACTCTTAGTCTCTAGTCTACCAGCAAATCTAGTAGAACAAATTGTTTTCAACTCACATTTTTATCCCCAAGCACCCGAACACCCATGTTACTTTGACTCTTTATTTACCTTTTAAGTATCTACATCCGACACATATTTGGACACAAGTATGGGGACTAGTCCTACAAATATACGGAAAAACTTAGGAAAAAAATGAGCATTCCTGTGTTGGACACGTACCTACATCCAACAGTCACCTTTGAGTCTAAGTAACATAACCCAACACCAGATTTCAATGCTGACAAGAAAAATCACGTAAGGCTAAGCTTGATACTAAGACATTTCAAAGAACAAGATTCATCAGCAAGCAACTTAACATGAGGGAAATACCTGGAAATCAGAAAGATGTTCTTTTGTCAACTTTGTTGTTAAGGTCGAAACCAGGACAGCATTATTTAACTCCTGCAACTTCTGAACAGAAGCAAGTGCCCTATTCTTACCAACATCATTCTCAGAGAAAGCAAAATTACTTGACAAATCCCACAACTCCACTATTCCTTCATCATGCAAGGTGACAGACTTGACACCAGCAAGAATGAGATTCTTAGCTGCAGAAAGCAAAATATAACATTGAAGCAAGCAAAATTTGGTAACCATAGACTTAACACTGCAGGTATTAAATCAAATAAAACAAAGGGTTTTTACTTTTATATTTTTCTCCTGCAGTCTAGCTCATAATTAGATTAGCACATTATGGAGCTATTGAACTCCAAAGTTAAATGTATAAAGATTATAATCTGTAATGATTATGCTAAATACACAGATGTTGAGGGTTCCGTCCTAAGTTCTCAGAATGCCATTAACAACAGCATTTCAACTAATGGTGGACCAATAACGCTATAAATGACTTTAAACAACAATAACACAGTGCGCAATGCTGCACTAATGCAATTAATACCTCAAAGTCATAGATATAGTTATCATGCAGAACAAGAAACTCGTTAAAGAGCGCCATGAGAAAAAAATCAGCACCCCGAAGTGATTCATTTTCAAGAACACAAAGCAAATTCAAGAAAGTAGGAAATCAATACCAATTTCAGCACCGAGTCCCTGCATCCCGGAAATGAAAATAATATAAAATTAGTAAATATTAAATAAAAACTAAATTATATTTTATAAAAATAGAAAATAATATGAAGATGTAAATAAGTTTAAGTCAATCATTAGTAAAGGGTAAATGTACCACCACATGTTTCTTTATTATAAGAAAATTAAATTAGACAGTTGAAAAGAATAAAATAAGATTAAATTTTAACATAATTAACATTTACTTTTAAAAAAATGTCAATTATAGTTTAAGGAGTTATCTTTTAAAAACATTTTATGATTTTGCAGATAAATTATTGTTTGAGTTGAACTATGAATGACAAAAATATTTTTCACCTCATTTTTTAGACAAGAAATATTAATTTTATTTCAATTTGATTTTATTTAATTCTTTTTAATAATACATGGACCAAATTGATCTTATATCTATAATAGAGGGACTTCTCAGGAAATTCCACCTTAGTGTTGTTTAAGACACACGATTCGGGCATGATCAGATGCGGGAAGAGACTGCTAGTTAACCTACTTTATTTGCATTTTCGAGCCAAATTATTGGTTCGAAAAATTGGTCAGACTTGAAGGATGGGAATGTTAAAAGACAAATTTTGAATTTTAACTAAAAAAGCAAGAAACTTTTGTCATTACGAATAATTTGAGGGAGGTAAGTCTAATTTTGCAAAACTTTAGCATTAGATCGAGCTTATTGTAATTCCATGGCTAAATTGCTTTTCCTACTTTTACTTGCATTTTAATTGAGAACCAGATCTTTCCCTGTCACCCTCATCGCTTTTGATTATACTTATTGCTATGAACGATTGATTTTGATTAATTTTCTATAGCCACCGGCAATTTGCGACGGAACCAAAATTTGAAGCTGATTTTACCTGCTCGATAACGCGTGATTCTTTCATGGCATCTACAAGCAAAGCCAATTTAACTGAAGACGATGAAGAAGAAGAGGAAGTTTGTCATTCACATCTTCACTTTTGTTTTTTTTCCTGTTTTTGATTTCCGAGTTTCCATTAGCTAGAAAATTTCGAAAGCAATTTGAATTTCTTTTGATTTTCTTTTTTGGTTGGAAATTTGAAGTTTACTGGTTATTGCTGCAGATTGAACACTTTGATGATTTCACTCTGGCTTCTTCATGGGAAAGGTGTTTAATAACTTAACGATTTCAGTACTGCATTTTACTCATTTATTTTTCTTCCCTTTTTAATATTATCTTATCGAATTTTTAGGTTCATATCTGAAATAGAGGCTACTTGTCGACAGTGGTCAGCTGATGGTCCAAAGAATTTGCTGGTACGCTTGCTTTGATTTCAGAATATTGTTCTATTTAACTCTGGTTATTCAAAATCTTTTAATTTCTTCTACATAGTTTTTATAGATAAGAATAAGGATGCAGGATAAGATTCTATTTGCTATCCCATGATCACTTTCAATGAAAGTAGATTTCCTGTCCTTTGTAGGAAAAGGGAGCTGTTCATTTGGATTATTCTAATAAAATATATAGGATTAAATCCGAGTTGAAAGATGCTACAAAAATCTATTCCATGGAGTACTACTTTGGGATCGACAATAATGGTATTTTTGGTGAAAAATTACTTTTGCCCCCTAATCATTGAGCTACTGGGTTTGAACTTATATTTCTTGACTTGCGTTTTTGATTGGCACAGGCAACATTTCTGACTGGAATTGCACTTTGCATGATTTGCAGCTTTGTTTTGGAGTAAAAGAATTCTTGGTATGCTCAGCATCTTGTACTGCCCCTTCCTATTCTATCAATAGTCTTCTTGATAATAGTTCACTTCTGTTTGTATAATGTTATGATGCTTTCATTTCCTTTGCTCCTGATGTGTGCCATCAACAGGTGATTTCACCTCAGAGTGCCAGCGGTGTGGTACTTGATGCTCCAGAGTCTAGCAAGCTTTTAAGTGCAGTTGCAATTGCTTTGTCAAATTGTTCATGGTGGGTTTCTGACAGAAATATGCTGCCATTAAGTATAATTTTCTTTGATCTGCTTTTGACATAGCAACATGTGATGTTATTAATCGTTAATAGATTCTAATTATTCATATTTGTAACCTTGGTATATTTGTTACATGAAATATTACTAATAACTTTGAATCTGAAACTTATATAAATTTTGGTGCTGCAGTTTGTGGCCAGCATTTGTGCCAGTCCATGATCCTTCAAGAAAAGCGTTTATTGGAATCCAGAACATGGGAACTATTTTTACTAGAAGGTTTGAGGCAGATCGTATTGGTAGCCAAGTTCCTGTAAAGTTCATGCATTTGGAAGGATTGTATGAATTGTTTGTTTCTAAGTTTGTAAGTTCCCTCGTTATTTATTAAAAATGTGACAATGTTCCAGCTCACAAACTATTGTGTTTGTTTGTTTTTGGCATTTAACATGGGTCAATTATTACTATGGTAGTGAGATAACAATAGGTTTTTTAACTAGCATTTTATAGTTATTTCTCGTGTCTATGCAAGAGCGTTTACATCAGATTTTTTAATGTCTTTTATACACATTGATGTTATGCTCTTATTTATTTGTGGTAATATTAATTGGTTATTTATTTTTGAAGGCTTACTGGACGTCGGACCATTTGACTCATCTCTTCAAAGTATATCTTATGTTGAAACTTACATATCGAACCCTTCCCAATGATGATGAAAATGATGGTATCCAAGATGCTGATGCTGAAAATGCAGAATCTGAAAAGATGCCTGACGGTGGCAATCACAATAGGAAGCATTGGGATGATGATTGCCCTTGGAGTGAATGGTATTCTGCAGAAGATCCAGTAAAGGGTAATCTTATTTTTGTTATGCTTATTTTTCTTTATTAAGAGGAGGCTGGTGGAAAATTCTGCATCATAGATAACTTGCAGGGTCTCTGAGCTGATGCAAGCTTTGAGAGACTGCTTTTTCTTTATGCATAGCCGGCAGGCACTGGTTTGATGGATACTATGCATGTAGGGTTTGATTTGGTGACCACTTGGTCAGAAAAGGTGATTGAAAGCTCCTTGGAAATGGCTGAAATGGAAAATGCTTCACCCCATGAAGCCGAGAAGTGGATTCTAACTCCAAATTTGTCTCCAAATCTGTAAGGAATTTATGCATGTGTTCTATATTTATTCTGAAACTGAGATTCGTCCTGCAAATTCATCTTATTGTTTTTATGGTCCTTTTTGATTTGTTAGTTCCTTAATGCCTTTCCCTATGACATATCTGATTATATTGATTTTGGTATGAAGTGATAGTTCAAAAGGAGACCGAATTGGATTTGCTTCCCAGTTGCAGCTTTTGGTTAGTGCACTGGATATGTCATTTGAAGCTCAATTTATGGAGGATTTCGTTTCAGGTCTTAATAGCTCTATCTGCATCTTGGCATATATATGATGCTGCGGATGTATTGAAGTCACCTCGAAATTTATTTTAAATTGTGTAACTTGTTCTTTTTTGTAACTCGTGCATTTTGTTACTAGCAGTTGAAAATCTTGGTTCAGACAATTTAAAGTCCTCTATGGTTATACCACCACCTACCGTCCTTGACCGTGTGCTTAAAGATCTTTTGCTTGAGGGTACTTTTTCTTTCAATTCACTGAGCATTTTGATGTGTTATATCTCCAAGAATATGTTGCGTGCTTTATATATTTCTCTCTATGTGCTTATATAAAGTCTTTGATGTTTCCTGCTGTGGCATAAGTTACCTTCTTCTCTGTGTCTTTTTCTAGAAATAACCAAATGCTCTTTTTGGCCAAAAATAAGAAAAATCTGCCTTTTCTCAACTCATCGTCAGCTTTGCTGGCTTGTTTAAGTAGTTTCTATGAATATTAATTTTCTTTCTTGACATATAACTTCTCAAGGGAGAACAGAATTTTTTTTTTTTTTTTTTAACCTTACATAACAGTCTTCAATTTCCTGATTTTGCTAAGGCAAATATAAGAGTTCTTAAGCTATTAATTTTCTGCCTTCACATATGACTTATTGTTTAAAATGCACTTGTTTCTTTCTAATTTTACATAACAGGTCGTCAATTTCCTGATTTTGCTAAAGGCGAACATAAGAGTTCTCGAGCAATTAAAGGCGCACCCCTTGAGTCTCTTTTTGCGCAGTTCTGTTTACACTCATTATGGTTTGGCAATTGTAGCATACGTGGTATGAATGGAATCATGCATGATAAATTTTCTAGAGTAAAATGTCTGTATTTGACCTTGTAACATTTTCCTTGACTAAATGTTGGTTATTCTTCTTGTGTGTTTAGCCATTGCTGTGTTGTGGGTAGAGTTTGTTCGAGAAATTCGTTGGTATTGGGAAGAGTCACAGCCATTGCCTAAAATGCCAGCCCATGGTTCAATTGACCTAGCAACTTGTTTAATCAACCAGAAACTACAAATGGTAATAAAATCTAATGGTCATTGTTTGACAGCTTGTGACTATGTTTCAAGTGAAGACAGTTAATATTGATTGAAATATAGGGCTTTTAAAGGAGCTGAACTTCCTATATGTGTGTCAAGCTTGTATCATTGACTTCTTTTCCATCTGGATGGTGCTTATTAATTATTGTTGTCTTTCTAATTTAGCTCCTTTCTCTTGCATCCTTTTGTACTGTTAACTGTCAAACAATTTTCTCATACTCTACTACTATCTTTTACCCTTAATTCAGTTTACCCAAGTTCGAGGGGAAAATGAAGACAGTATAGCTGTATTTGCCATGCACTTATTTCATGAGACCTTTAGCTAATTTTTTAATTATCATTGCTACTCTAATTTGTCTGCTAGCTCTATAGTTCAAATCTTTTAGGTTTGACATGGGTTTGCAGTAAAATGGTTCTCTTAAGTCCTGAGAGCCATTGGTTACATTGAATGGCGCATGCTTTAATGTGATTTACAAAGCTCTGTTGCAGGCTAAACTTAGACCCGTAGAAAATTACCTTGATTGCCTTTTGTTGTCAAGATCTTGTATGTTCCATTTTTTTTACTTTTCTTCCTCTAGTAGGCACTTGTTTATGAAGAATCTTATCGTATTTATGTAATTAGTTTATTTTTAATATTCACGTTTTTTTTTTCCTTCAAGCAATATGATGACCATTGAATTATTTTACTTTGACCTTTTGCTTGTCAGCTTGCAATATGCATTGAGAAGAAGCATGAACTCAATGAAGAATTTCAAGACTGTCTTGGAAGTAATGATGACGTGTTTGTACATATGGAGGTTGTGAGCCCCTTTTGTCTTCTCTTGTTCCTTCACTGTGCTTATTGTATTTGATAGTAAGGCGAGGTGGAGGTTGAGAAAAAAGAGTCTACCCCTTCTTCTTCTTCTCATGCTTTTTACCTTTCTCTTTCTTGCTACATCTATTCCACTTGTACCTCTACAGTCCTGGTTCATCATATTGTCTTTGGCTTGAACTCTTCATTTGATAAAAAATGCAGGAAGATATTCAAGTTGGAAAGGAGTCTACTAGTTTTCTTACTCAGAGTCAAGATTTTGATGGGAAACGTGACAGGTGAACTAAGCAAGTGAGAGTTCTTTGGTTTCTTCATAAAAATTTGTTGTCCTTAGTGGATTTGACAACTCCTTTTTAGTTCCCTGTATTTGCTTTAACTATATTACATAAGAGATATTAGTTGATCCATTTTAGATTACTCTTATGATGACACTGATTAAAGCGCATTCATTCTCTGCCTTTATTATATTGATACTTGTGTAGGCAGAATTAGTAGGGCTCATTGAATATGTGTGAATGACAAATCTATGCACCTTGTCACCGGTGGTGCATTTTTAAAAAATGATGTATGAGATGCTGGGTTCATTTTCTGTTTACTTCAGCAGATATGTAACCTGGGTTAATTGCATGCCTAGAATTCCTGAGTTAGAAGGTTCATTTTGATGTATCTTGTAAAACTTTTCCATATCACAATAATTAGTTAGTATAAAAGATTCTATGAAATACAAATGAGATAACAAATTTATCAATTCATAAGTTCTCCTTTTGTACTGCAGTGTGCAATAGGTTACTGCATCCTTTTATTTTAGACTAAAGTTATAATAAAAACATGATATCCTTTTGGTTTTTGCAGTCCCTTGATTCTAGAAGGTTTTAATGAATCTAAAACATCTATATCAAAGTTCAGTACAAATTCTCAAGATGTCTATTCTGCTGATAAAAGCACTTCAGACTCTAAAAGGACAGGGTCAACTGGTCCTGTAGGGTCTATGAAGCTTCTGAATTCGTGTCAGAGCTTGTATGCTCCATTTACACAGGTTTCTCTTACATCTCTGCTTTAAACCCCCCAAAAAAAAAAAAAAAAACTCCTACAAAGTATGTTTAATGCAGTGGTTCTCTTTTCCTTTGAACTGTTATAGAATGCACCACTCATGACAGAAGACATGCATGAAGAACGACTCCGTGCTGTCGAGGCCTTTGGTGATTCATTTGTAAGCCCAAGTTTTTTAGAAACCAGTTGCTTATGAATGTCAGTTTGTTCTTTTTTTGTTGCATCAGACAAACCATTAATTTTAAACATATCACCTGGGGTCGTATGTTGTAAACAGGGTATTAGTCAAGGTAGCCATCCTGCTTCTCACACCTTGAACTTGGATTGTGTAAGGATTTAGTCAGTTGTAAATCAGTTCAGACAGTCATGTAATGAGTCCAATGACCACTAAATGATTTACTTGAATTAACTGGATGGAGATATCCGTATTTTGCTTGACAAAGAATCAGGTTGCAGATATAAAATTGGTTTTGGCATGGAAATTTTATGTTCTGCGTGCCCCATCCCTTCTTCCTGACATATTAGTTCTCTCAAGCCAAAGTAAGATTTAATGTGCTTTAAGCATTTTAATGATTCTCTTTAACAATCAGTGACTCAAAACTTATACCTAGCAGCTTTTTCTAGTTACTGTTTAGCTCAGGCACCAAAGAATTAATAGAGTTATATTTCATTGTGCTAAATATCTAAAATTTACGGGTTGGCTTTCTCTTACAATACTTCATTTTGCAGTTCAATAGCATTATTTCCTTCATTAATTGGTTAACAGATGCTTGATTGTTAATTTTATGGCTATCTCTGAATCATGAATAGGATCTAATTTGCTGATCACAGTTGGCAATAGACTTACCTTTATACATTTTCTGTTTGCGTGTTTCATCTATCATGATTATAATTAGAAGGAAAAAAAAGAAGTATAGCATTTTTTATATATTTCATGTTGTCTTGAACAACTTTAATTATTTACTACCGCTCAAGAAGATGTTTGCTGTTTCATTACAGAACTTTTCTGCACAGTTGGAGAGAGAAACATTATCTTCAGGTAATAACTATACTAAGTGCTTTTCCTCTTCAGAGTGATTTTGTTATGTTACTTTGTAAGTAATTAGATATTGCCAGTGGCAGATGTAACTTCAAGAGACTGCTAAATTCATTTTATATGGAACCATGCTTTGATGTTGAACTGGGAAAGTTCAAAGAAAACATAAAGCTTTTCAACATTTACATCTGGTTTTGTTGGGGATTAGTTACGGAGCTAAGAAACTGTTGAATAGTTGGCTCAAAGAGTATCTTCCTCCCTATTTAGAAATATTTTGATGTTTTGTTAGTTGAAATATCTTTTCCTGTGTCAATTTTTAATCCTAGTCCAGCAGATTGGGAATTCACTGCATCTGACCCAATTTTAGGTATTTAAATATAAATGTTTTGGATCCAAACAATTGCTGAATTCTTTCCGTTCTGACTTCATCCAAAGAACTCCCTGGCAGTACAACTGTGAATAAGGTCATTAAGTATTTCATCTTTGTTGAATTATGAATCAATGGAACTGCATGTTTCAACTCTACATCAAGGAAGAGGATGTTAAAGTTACTGGCTACCTTAGTGGAGTCACACACTGCATGTAGGCACTCTCCTTGGAGGCTGATAAGAGGGAATCAATTCTTAAATTGCCCTCCCAATTCGGTAAAAATTTTTTTTGTATGAGTGCAAATAGGATAGAGGCAATAAGTCCAGGCTTGTATGATGTTAGATGTTAAATGGTCCCTTCATTCTCTGTTTAACCTTCTTCTCTCATAAGTTTGATGCTTAAAGTCTCAAATATGTTCTTGTCTGCTCTATGCTTCACTGTGCATCTTTCCTGACAATTCTTCAAATTTTGAAATAGACATGTCAGCCTTTAAAGCTGCAAACCCAGATGCTGTTTTCGAAGATTTTATCCGGTGGCATTCACCTGGAGATTGGGAGAATGATGGAAGTGAAGCAAATGATGAGTGGCCTCCTCGAGGAAAACTTTCACAGAGGATGTCTGGCCCTGGGAACTCGTGGAGAAAGATTTGGAACGATGCTCCTAGTTTGCCCGCTTATGAACAGAAACCCCTGCTGGATCCAAACCGAGAAGGAGAAAAGGTTAGCTTTTTTTTCCCTTAATTTGAATTTTACCAAGAGTATACTGATATCCCCCGTGGTTCCTTTGACCAAAAAGATAATGTCACGTGCAGAGACATTACAGAACAAACATGTGGCCTTAGGCCTGAAAATTATGACTTGGAATGCCTAAGCTTTCCAACACTCTTTGCAGAGTTGTGTGCAGTAGCAAACATGATTTGAAAGTTCATTTCTAGTTTCATTATCCTGACTCTGACAATGGGAAACTGCTTACTCATTCCCAAGTTTGTGATGATGATGTTTCTAGAGGCAATCCCTTCTGTTAGTATCCGCCTTAATTGATTTATAGGGGAGAGATTCAGAAATGGTACCCACATATCTTGAGTTGTGCCTAAATCTTCACATTTGATTCATTGGTAGCAAAGATTTATTACCTGACATATAGATGACTTGAAAGTTTGCTCACCAAGTAGCTTGGTAATAACTGTCACCCAGTTCTTTGATGCATCAAGCTTGATTCTTCTTGGCTTCTTGAATTCTACAGATACTTCATTACCTAGAAACTGTGCGACCCCATCAGCTTCTTGAGCAAATGGTTTGTACTGCCTTCAGAGCCTCAGCTGACACACTGCACCAGACGAATTTTGGAAGCTTGAAGCAGATGACCACTAAAATGGACCAACTCTACCATACTATGGCATCTACACTAAGGCCTTTGCAAGGTTTTCTTTCATCATTCTTGCAAGTTTATACTTTTCAAAATTAAGGTTATTGAAGTTTCAATCTCATGCATGTCACAGCAAATCTGTTATCTGGAAATAGTGAGAAAATTGAAGACCTAAAACGGCTTTGTGTTGCCCTTGAACATGTTGAGAAGTTGCTAACACTTGACGCTTCTCTTCGTCATAAATTCATACAAGCACCACGTGTCTATGAAGCTATTTTCAGTGACTACTACGACTTTTACCTTCCGAACATGGGAAAGGGCTCAGCAGATGTTGATATTCAGAAGGTAAATAGCTTCTATGCCATGAATCTCTTCACTTTTACCACTCTAGCATTCATGGGCATCGTGGACTGTTTCAGTGTACCATTGCTTGGGAAAATCCATTTCATGTCTGGTTGAACTTGTGATTAAAATGTTGGCAATATTGCAATCTACTATTCCATAAAGACTGAAATCAGCAAGTAACTTGAATTTAGATTTAACTATTAGAAACTTCAGCGCATCAGTTTCTTAGAATTTGCCTTCAACTGTGTTGGGTTTAACATCTGTTGTTTGCTTAGGAATTTGACCTGAAGCTGCAGCTACGGGTGAACGAGAGACAAGTTGTGTCAAATCTGTTTACCCCACCTACTCCCAATCAGTCATGGAGAAAAGTTTTAAGCATGGGCAATCTTCTTAACGGCCACGAACCAATACTCAGGCAGATTGTCTTTTCCAAGCGTGACAGCGGCAGTGACTGTCACTATGCATTTAGCACGCGCGGCGGACGTCACATGGATGATCAACAAGAAATAGAAACATATCGGATGTATGTATGTGGAACCTCAAACGATCTCCGGGTAGCACTTTGTGTCACCTCATACGATTAAATGCATTTAAACAATGCAAAGTGTAAATGACATTGTTGTTTTAATTGGGGTATATTTTCACTTGTTAGCTATTGATTGCCAAATTGCATGGTAGACCAATTCTTTTGGATCAATGGATGAGTAATTAGAATAAACTATACTCAAGGTCATTAAACTATTAACATATTATGTTTTAATCACTTATTTTTTAAAAAATTACAAATTAATCATTAAATTATTTACAAATCTTCTCTTGATTAGTCTTTTCTATTTATATCGTTTACACTAATTACTTTTATCATGAATAAACAAATTAAAATTTAATAATTTTAATATTTAAAATTAATCATTAAATCAACTTAAATTTAAAACATTTTTTCAATAAATATTAATTTATTATACCAAACCGACTAATAATTTTTTTAAAAAACTGACTTCTAGTTACTCTATTAAGTAACCCATATATTAGCTCAGAAATGGTAGCGCTAGTAGAATTTGTAAAATCATTATCTGAAAATAAAGGAATTGAAGAGTACTTCATGTTGAGGTGAATGAAATTTCAAGATTTTATTACGTTGTGATGTTTTTACATCTAAAAACCTCACCTATCGCACCCATCACATAATACAAGCAAAACCAAGGTACAAAAAAAAAAAAAAAAAAAAAAACAGAGACAACAGCAGGTAATTTAATATGCAGAAGAAAAGCCATGGAACTTAATCCACTTCTTCAATCTTGGGCCCTGCACCAGACCCACCAGAGCCACCACCGTTAGACATCTCAGCACCACCACCCATTGGCACATCACCTCCAGCACCTCCTTGATACATCTTTGCAATGATGGGATTGCAAATACCTTCCAATTCCTTCAACTTGTCCTCAAATTCATCAACTTCAGCCAGCTGGTTCCCATCAAGCCATTCAATTGTATCATCAATGGCTTTCTCAATCTTCTGCTTCTCTGCAGGGTCGAGTTTCCCAGCAAACTTGTCATCTTTCACAGTGTTCCTCATATTGTAAGCATAATTCTCAAGCCCATTCTTAGCTTCCACCTTCTTCTTCACTTCCTCATCCTCTGCTTTATACCTCTCTGCTTCTTGTACCATTCTTTCAATCTCTTCCTTGCTCAATCTTCCCTTATCATTTGTAATTGTTATCTTGTTCTTTACACCTGCAGTCTTATCTTCAGCAGACACGTTCAAGATACCATTTGCATCAATGTCGAAACAGACATTGATTTGTGGAACACCTCTTGGTGCTGGTGGGATCCCTGTCAGCTCGAACTTGCCGAGCAAATTGTTATCTTTGGTTCGTGCTCTTTCACCTTCATATACCTGAATCAAAACCCCAGGCTGATTATCAGAATATGTAGAGAAAATCTGTTCCTTCTTTGTTGGAATCGTCGTGTTCCTTGGAATCAACACCGTCATCACTCCACCTGCAGTTTCAAGACCAAGGCTGAGAGGAGTAACATCAAGAAGCAACAAATCTTGGACCTTTTCGTTCCCTTCACCGCTTAAAATAGCAGCTTGAACAGCAGCACCATAAGCAACAGCTTCATCAGGATTTATGCTTTTGCAAAGTTCCTTGCCATTGAAGAAATCTTGTAAAAGTTGCTGAACTTTAGGAATCCTTGTTGATCCACCAACAAGAACAACTTCATCGACCTGACTCTTGTCGATTTTGGAATCTCGTAGACATTTTTCAACAGGTTCCATGCATTTCCTAAACAAATCCATGTTCAACTCCTCGAACCTTGCTCTTGTAATAGTGGAATAGAAATCAATACCTTCATAGAGTGAATCAATTTCAATGGTGGTTTGAGCAGTGGATGAAAGAGTCCTTTTAGCCCTTTCGCAGGCCGTCCTTAATCGCCTCAAAGCTCTTGCATTGGTGCTGATATCTTTCTTATGTTTCCTTTTGAATTCTTGAACGAAATGATTAACAAGCCTGTTGTCGAAATCTTCACCACCAAGATGAGTATCACCAGCGGTTGCTTTAACTTCAAATATACCTTCTTCAATCGTCAACAATGAAACATCGAAAGTGCCACCACCCAGATCGAAAATCAACACGTTCTTCTCGCCGGACCTTGATGCCTTCTTGTCCAAGCCATACGCAATTGCAGCAGCCGTTGGCTCATTGATAATCCTTAAAATATTAAGCCCGGAAATGGATCCGGCATCCTTTGTAGCTTGCCTTTGGGAATCATTGAAATAAGCAGGCACGGTGATAACAGCGTTTTTCACGGTTTGACCCATATAAGCCTCGGCAACCTCCTTCATCTTGACTAACACCATGGAAGAAATTTCTTCAGGAGCGAACTGCTTCTCTTCACCCTTATAATTAACGACGATCATCGGCTTATCACCAGGGCCGGCAACAACCTTGAAAGGCCAATGCTTCATATCGGCTTGCACCGCTGGGTCAGAGAATCGACGACCGATCAGACGTTTAGCGTCGAAAACAGTGTTCTGTGGGTTCATAGCGACTTGGTTTTTAGCAGCATCACCGATGAGACGCTCGGTGTCGGTGAAAGCAACGTAAGACGGTGTCGTTCGGTTACCTTGATCGTTGGCAATAATCTCCACTCGGTCATTCTGCCATACACCAACACAACTGTATGTCGTCCCGAGATCAATCCCAATTGCCTTGCCTTCAGCTTTGGCCGCCATTCTTATGCCTTCAACAAGAAACAAGAATTATACAGGGAAAATAAAGGGATTTTTGAGAGAGCTTGTCTGGTTGAATCGATTGCTTGGATGAACTTGTAATATTGGCTGATGATTTAGCAAAGGGAACCCGGTGAGGTATATATAATATACAAAAGGGGGGAGAAGGGATTTAGGAGAAATGAAGAAAACTCGAGACGGGAGTGGAAAGGTAGTGAAAATGGAAGAAATTAGAAAGCGAGCGATGAAGCTAGAGAGTTCTAGAAAGGCGGAGGACGATGAGGTGCTTCTATTTGTTTGGTTGGGCTGTTGTTCCTTCTTACAGTTCATCGCATGTCTAGTTACGTGTTGTAACTTCTAAATAATTTTTTTATGGAGCGGCAAAAAATAGGATGTGGTTCCACATGGGTACGTTTATCTATAATCTGAAAGTTTATCAGAAATTTAATTGAGGTTGGACAAAAATATTATCTACGAAAAATAGCTCAACTTAAGTTTAGCTCGATTAGATATATTTTAAATTTATAATACTTTAAATTATATTATTTTATATAACTTGTAATATATTAAAAATAAAATTTATATTAAATATATAATACTAAACACTAAAATAATGTTAAGATATTTATATAAAAATTTAATAAATAAAAAATAAAATTAGTAATATTAAAATAAAAATATTTAAAATATAATATGAGTGAGTTTAAAATGAACTTGAATTAATCTTTTGCAAGTATAGGTAAATTTGGATAAAATTTTAGACCGGACAAGCATAAAGTATGTTAATATCATACTTAGGGTAGGTTTAGATGGACGGTACATTTACCTACCATTAATATAAAAATAGCGGTGGCCGTAAGATTAGATACTGTAGCGTGAGACAAAAAGTTAAGCTAAACGCACTGCACCTGCACCGCACTCAATCGCCCATCCAAACACACCCTTAAACCCAGCTCAAATCCGACCTAACCCATGAGTACCTCTAGAAGTAGTTGGATTGTATTTTCTTCTATATCTAAAAAAAAAGGTAAATTTATTTTTAAATGTTATATTAAAGAGTAAATTGATTATTTTTTAAAATTTATTCATTTATATTATTAAAACTGATATTTATATATTATGAAGTATATTTGGTGTACTATTTAATTATTCTAGTAGCCATGTCAATTTTTAACAGCGCATTTGAATAAATTTTTAATAATTAATTTACTCTTTTATCTAATTTATTAAAATTAATTACCCGTTGTTTGAGTAAGGAAGCAAAAAAGAATCTAATTCCTATTACAATAACGCGCTTTTATCCATACTAATAATAATTTTTTGAGTTAATATCAATTATAGTAGAAACAATCTTGTGGACAATTTATTTTTAAAAATATATATGTTTTTGAGCTAATTTTTAAAAAATATATATATGATTACTATTTTAATGTCACATATTTAAAATGTTAAAATTTCGATAATTTTTTGCATATTATTAATTAAGAGATGTGTACATTTTAATACATTTGTGTATTTTTTTCATTTTCAATACATCTTATTTTATATAAATTATTATAATTATTTAAATTTACCATAATTATAAATAAATTTAGTTTTAATATACAATATGATGTGTAAACTTTAATTTATTTCGATTGTATACATAAAATATTAAATTTACAAAATTATATTTTAGACCTTTAAAATTAAAAAATTATAATTTAATTCTCTCAATATTAATATAATTTTGATTTCGTGGTTGTAAGGCCCAATTTTTTAAAAAAGAAACACGGGCCCAATAAAACAAAAAACACAGGCCCAAAACCCAAAATAAAAAAACAATAACAAGGGAAACCCTAGCACGTTTAACGCCGCCGCCGCCAGCAGACCCTCCTTCCGCAACGTGCGCCGGACGCCACCCCCGAGACGTGCGCCACTCCACCACGCAGTGTTTAGAAACGTGCTTGAGCACGTACCTGTAAAACAGGAAACAAAACGGTTGTAAAATAGGGGCTATAAAGGCCATAACAGAAATCAAGTCAGGGGGTCGGTTAGGGTTTTAAAAATACAAGGAGAAAAACACTTGTAACACGAAAGTTCAGAGAGAAATACAAGGAAAAAAAACAAAGGTTTTTTCCCCTTTTCAGTTTTCAGTTTTGATTTTTGTTGTTTTTTATTTTTTTTCTTTCGAATCGGTTTTTTAAGTTTTCCTTTTTTTTAAAAAAAACATATAAGAGTTTCGTAAAAAAAAAAGCTTACCTTTTTCAGATTTCGCCACTGTGGCGGTGGCAATGGCAAGGCGGGCGTTAGGCGGTCCGACGACCATGCTCCGGCCGGGGTTCAGCCAAGAGAGGAGAGAGAGCTTTGAAGAGAAAATTTTAGTTTTTTTGGTGAAATGAGGAAATGATTTTTTTCGAAAAATATGGTTTTATAGAGGATAAAAGCGCTAGCTTTTGAGCTTTGGGTCGAGGCCAAACGACGTCGTTTTGGGCCTCGACCATGATCCGACCCGCACTGTGGCTAGGATCCGTGTTTTCTTTGGAGGGCTAATTGCGCTTTTAGCCCCTCCGCTTTTCTTGGTTTTAAATCGTTTTTTTCTTTTGATTTGACCCCAAAATTTATTTTGAGTTCAATTAGGTCCTTATTTGAGTGTTTGCGTTTTTGCTGATGGGGTTTATTTCCTTTTGGTCCTTATAAGTTCTTGCTGCTTATAATTTACTCCTTATCGTTATTTATTTTTAAATTAGCCCCAGATACTCGGTTTTAATCCAATTTAGTCCTTTTTTAGTTGTTTTGTTATTTTATCATTAAATTAATTATTTTTTTCATTTATTATCATCAGATATATGTATGTATATCATTGTTTTACTTTAATTTTTTTATACTCGATTATACCTTTGAAATATTGTTATCAAATATTTTTTACTATTTTATTAATAACTATTATTTTCTTATTTTCTTTATTATTATTATTATTATTATTATTATTATATATATATTCTTGTTTGTTTTAATTCTTTTAATTTTATATTATTATTAATATTATCAAGTTGTATTATATCCGTTATTATTATTATTATATTTATTGTTATTTTCAATATGTTTACTATTATTTTATTATCATATTAATTATGTGCATATATAGGTCTCTATCATTTTTATTTTTGTTATTATGGTTATTATTTTATGTTTCTTTATCAATATTAATATTACTATTTTCATTATTTCATTAGCTTTATTATTTTTTATTTATTACCTTTTTTTTGTAATTTACTATTTATATTCATATGTTTTTGTTCTTATCATCCCATGTCAACCAATGATTTTGAATTACATCCTAACGTTTTTTTATTTTTTTTCCTTTTCCAAAATGCATAAAAATTGGCTTCTACGAAGGTAATATTTCGTATTTAGAAGTCCGAGAAATCGTGCCCAATCGTGCTGGGTTTCGATTTTTCGTTCGTCTAGATCACTAAATATCCTTTAAAGATTTTAATCATGTGTCATAAAGGTAATTTTGTGTGTGTGGAAGTTCAGGAAATCGTGCCCACTCGTGCTGGGTTTCGATTTTTCGTTCGTCTAGATCGCTAAATAACCTTTAAAGATTTTTATCGTGATCTTAAAATAAGGCAATGTTTCGTGTTTGGAAGTTCAAGAAATTCGTGCCCAATCGTGCTGGGTCTCGATTTTCTGTTCATCTAAACAACTAGATATCCTTCACCGATTTTTTTTCCGTATTTCTCAAATAAGGGCAATATTTCATGATTGGAAATCCAAGGAATCGTACCCAATCGTGCTGGGTTTTGGTTTTTAGTTTAGCCAAGTAGTGAAATACCCTTTTTCTTTTCAAATCGCACTTCATGTATTCTGGAAATCATAAAATGATCTTGGTATCGAGAGTTTGAAGCATCGTGTCCTATCGTGCTGGACGTGATATTTCAGCTTTCCGAAACGAGAGAGTTTTGATGTCCAATACGAGTCAGCCAAACATTTTTCCCTCTCAGAAAACATTTTCTAATTTTTGATACTAAGGACATTAATCAATCAACACGGTACCAACTTTGGGCGTTATGAGGGTGCTAATCCTTCCTCGTGTAATCGACTCCGAGCCCATTTTCTTAAAATTGTAGACCCAAAATGTTTTATAAGTGGCCCAATTACACTTCAAAAAGATTGGTGGCGACTCGCTTTTCCCTTTTAAAGTCGGCCCGCTTTTCCAACAAAAATGGTTTCGACGACTTGGCGACTCCAATCGGGACGTTAAGAGAGTCAAGTCAGTAAAATTGGTTGATTAATGTCCTTTTATCAAAAAATTTTCTCGCTTTTCAGATGGCATGAGTCTGTGTCGCGTCATATGTCTCTTTGGTTTGTGAGACATGGAATATTTTTGGCATTCATATTGCATGACCGTTGTGGTCACACCCTTAAGTGAGAGCGAGAAACTATGCCTTCGTGAGGTTTTCACCTCCGCATGGGCTAGGGACCGCTTTCGGATACATCCGTATTTATGGTTCCGTGAGGTTTTCACCTCCGCATGGCCATAGGAAATGTATTCCCCGAACCGAACTCGATCTGTATGAGCCTATAATGGGTGAGGATTGAGGAATCACGGTTCAGTACCCTTTTCTTTCCAGTAGAACCAAACCACATATAGTGAACCTTAGGAGCCCACCCTAGGTAGAGCCATGCTAAACCTTAGTGGCTACTTATGTAATGGTTAGACATTTTCTACTTGCTTTGGTTACTTTTATGTGGTACTAACTTATTTTATTTTGGTCATATTTGCACGTCATTTCATACTTAAAAGGCGCGATTCTGCTTTTAATCACTAAGTTAGAATACTCGTTATGGGGATGATTCCTTGATAAAGTAGAGGATAATGCGGCCGCGTATATGGTCGAGAAGACACTGACTTGAGGAGGGGATAGCCTAATCAAGGTTACACATCGTAATTATTGGACTTCACTGCATCGCAGTGACGCAGAATGAGCTCCAAGAATTAAGAGATATATGGGCTGGTTGGGATGAAACAACTAGGCAACTATTCTACAGTAATTATGGTGATCTACCTTACTTACTCGACATCAGAGTGGACAAACACTTGTTTCGGGCTATGACTCAATATTGGAATCCCGCTTATAGCTGTTTTACATTTGGGAAAGTAGACTTGGTGCCTACCGTGGAGGAATATACAGCTTTGCTTCGCAGTCAAAGGGCTCAGGTCGACAAAATTTACTTGTGGTCGCTTAATGCACCTTCTTTTGTAAAGAAGTCGATGAGCATCACCGGGATGAGTGAACAAAGGGGTCATGGCACGAATTCAAAGAAGGGTGAAGGAAATGCATCCCTGGGTAAGCTTGAGGACCCGATGATCGCACACCCGGATAGGAAGAGGAAAGTCGACATTTTGCCTTAGGTATCTATGGTTTGGTGATTTTTCCCAAGGCTTTGAGGCATGTAGACGAGGCGCTTATTGATTTGTTCGACCGCCTTGACAAAGATTCATGGGATGCGCACAATCGCTGCTTTGGTGGTTCCATAGCCATTTCGGAAGGTAGATAGAAATCCTTGTCGGTTTTTTGCGAATTATTCCCCATTAAAGGAGTTATCGCCGCTTGCTAGGAGGGATGACATATCGAAGAGAATCGGATCGCTTCTTCGTAATCTTCAGAAAAAGATGTGGAATGGAAAGCTCATTGGTTTACTCCCGATGAAATCCTCTACCGTGTGGAAGTTATGATTGGGTTCCTCTCATTAGGGATCTGGGAGTCATTGGGTATGCTCCTTGCTCGTGCTAAGGCAATACCAATCGAGACAGTTTATACCAAGAACGCATGGGCTAGCTCAGTTTGAATTCTCGTATAGTGGGAATAATTATAAGAAAAGAGTTCGAGAAGTTTCTGATGCGTGAAAGCAGACTCACCGAATGAAAAGAGTTGCGATAAATCCAATGGTAACCCTTGAATATAACACATAGCGGGTAGGAGAGTGAACGACGATATCCCCATGCCGAAACCTGAGATGCCGCTCGCTCGATAGATTTAATACCGCAAGTAGTCCCTTCGAGTTGGAGATCATAAAGCAAGACTTTGAAAGTAAAAATTGAGTTAGGGAAAAGATAGAACAACTAGAAGGGAAAAATGGATCGATGTTAGATATTGATATCCAGAAATCAGAGGCTGAGAAGCTAAGAAAAGGGAAAAGAAGGTCAAGAAGATTTGGATAGCTCAAGACCGATTACAAGAAGTTGCATCTATCGATGAGGATCACTGGGCCGGGCAAAACCTCGAACAATGGCATCAAGAACTTCAGAAGAGAAGACCAAAGTCGACCAAAGGAAGAAGAGATTTTATGGGGTTCAAGCACAAAAGAATGCCCCGAAAAGACTATGGGAGAGCCAAAGCGAAAATAAGTCGCTAAGGGCTCGAGTAGCGTAATTAGAGAAGGCATTGAGTCAAAGTCACAACTCTACTAAGAAAGTTGGAATCAAGCCCGAGCAGATTGAAGAATTGAAGGAAAGGTGGTGGAACTCAAACAATGTTGCAAAACAAAGAGCTCCGGATCCAACTATTAGAGGCAGATAACCAATGAGGGAAAGAACAACTTCAACAATCTCGTAACCAGTCGAGAAAGAGACTACCTTATGGGCTAAGTCGTGGTTCGATATTTAGAAGTGGCCGATCATCTACGAACCCTAGGAGTTCAGTCGATGCGTTAAGTATATTTTATGAGTCAAAGTCGATCGTGGTCGAGAGCTAGCCTCTTCTTGAGAAAGTCAAAACTTTGGGCATAAGGGCTAGGTCGATATGTGACTGCTTTTATGTAAAGGATTTTGTCTTTTTCAATGAGTATTTTAAAAGAAATTGAATCAATCGACTCTTTTATTTTTGCATTCATTCATTTGCATTACATTTCATGCATTGGCACGCATCACTACATTTGCATTAAATATTATAAGACAACCCTATTAACTAAAGGTTATACTATAGTTATCCTCGAACACCACTATTACACTCTTAAAAAGACGAGGCAATGGATCAAAGGATAGAAAAGTTGGAACAGATGCAAAAGAGATGCAAGACCAACTGCAGCTCGGATGCAAGAATGAGTTAGCCAAGATCCAAGCAGGATATGAGGATCAAATGTTGGAATCCCAAAGAAGCATGATGAGCCGATAACACGCTTGTTGACTAGAGGGCTCTGAAATGGAAAAAGGCCTATGGACGATCATCGAGAAGATAATGAAGATTTTGCTTGCCTCCGGCCCGGCCCGACAAGTTCCCAAGTGCAACCGCTGAGAGTGTCGGTCAATATCAAGCCTCAGCACCAATCCGGGGCTCCGGTACTGGTAAATTTCCCCGCGGGCTCGAGCTCTAACCCCGAGGTCAATCTGGTAAAACTAATGGTCCCGGACTTGATGAGGCGCGAAGGGAGAAAGTAAAAGCAGAACTTCCAAAGGAGTTCGAGGATCGATGCAAGTGGCTGGAAGAGAAGTTTCGAGCATTGGAAAGTGCTGATCACCAATGCGAAGTGGATGCTAAGAAGCTGAGTCTGGTCCCAGATTTAGTACTTCCTCCAAAGTTCAAGATGCCAGAGTTCGAAAAGTACAACGGGACTAGCTGCCCTGAGGCCCATATTACGATGTTCTGTCGGAGGATGACAGGATATGTCAACAATGACCAGTTGTTGATTCATTGCTTTCAGGATAGTCTGATTGGGGCTGCAGCAAAGTGGTACAACCAGTTGAGTTGTACCCAAATCAAATCGTGGAGAGATTTGGCGCAGGCTTTCATCAAGCATTACGGCCATGTGACCGATATCGCACCTGATAGGATCACATTGCAAAATGTGGAGAAAAGCCAAGTGAAAGCTTCGTAAGTACGCCTAAAGATGGAGGGAGGTCGCCACTCGTGTCCAAACCACCATTGCTAGAGAAGGAAATGACCATGCTCTTCATCAATACCACAAGGCACCGCTCATTAACCACATGTTGGGAAGCACGACTAAGAGTTTCATGGACATGGTGATGTCAGTGAGATGATAGAGAACGCAATCAGTGTGGGAAGATAGAGGTGGAGAGAGCACAAGAAGAGCCGCTACCAAGAAAAGAGAAGTCAAGGGAAATATAAGCTCGGGTTATCCTAAACCCAGCATTATCACCCAATCGAAAGTCAGAGTCAGAGCCAAAGAGTTCGACCAAGACAAGAGCCCAACACGAGACAAAGGGTCGAGATTCCAATTCACTCCTATACCGGTGACGATAAGGAGTTATATAAGACTTTATTCGATGCGCATGTCGTGTCCCCATTTTACTTGAAGCCACCGCAACCTCCATATCCTAAGTGGTATGACACAAACGCCAGTGTGAGTACCATGCAGATGTAGTAGGTCACTCGACAGAGAATCGCACTTCATTCAAGAGACTAGTCGAGCGACTTATCAAGGCGGGGTCGAGACTTCAAAGACCCACTGGTGGAGGAAATCCTACCCACCATGCCGATAGTGGGTAAACGCGATAGTTGAAAACAGGGGAGGAGGTTCAAACAGAGATTGCCGAGGTCAAAACCCCGTTGAGAATGGTTTGGAAAGAAATGCGAAGGTGGGACTAGTTCGCAAGAGAATGTGAGCAGGTCTTCAGATACAAGGAACTACTGTGAGTTCCATGACAAGGAAGGTCATGAAATCCAGCAATGTAATGAATTTAGAGCCTTAGTACAAGGGCTAATGGAAAATAAAGAGCTGGAGTTCTTTGACTTGGTGGAAAGAGAAGATGTATGTTCCACGTAAGAAGGGTCACAGAAAGGATCCTTGAAGTCAATCACCCACGCAGTGATTATCACGCTCGAGGGTCGACGAGGCCGGGGTAAAGGTGGCACCGAGGGTCATAATCAGAAAACCTGTAATTGCTGCTCCTAAGAATGCACCAAAGATCGTAATTCAGAAACCCGAGACTTTTCCTTATAAAGATGACAAGAGGGTACCTTGGAGTTACGATTGTACTATGACAGTTTTTGGGAAAAAGAATTGCCAAGATACCCGACCTGTGAGTCTTTCTATGACGAGAAGGGAGACGAGAAGATGGACCACCGGTTAATAAACCAAGAATGAGAGGATGAAGCCGGGAGTTCTTGAAGTTCTCGAAGCACGCGAGTACAGCAGTGTGGTGGAACAGCTTACACAACAATGACACGCACATCGGTATTGACTTTATCGCTAAACTCGGAAGGACACCGTAGTGCGTTAATGAAAGCATTGAACCGATTTATGTTGTCGATGATATTTCAAGAAATAAGTTGGACCGTCTTGTAAATAACATGAGCGCAGATAATTTTATCTCGCTCGGTGATGATGAAATACCGTCAAAGGGGGGATCTACCAAGGCCTTGCACATCACTACCCGATGCAAAGGGTATACATCGCCAGGGTATTAATTGACAATGGCTCAAGACTAAATGTTTTACCCCTGCTACACCGGACAAAGTTACTCAGAGACGCCTCTCACATGAAAACGTGCAAAATATAGTGAGAGCATTCGATGGCACCGAGAGAGGTAATGGGAGGATTGAGATACCCTCCTAATTGGGCCAAATCGCACGAGGTAGATTTCCTTGTGATGAGCATCAAGCCTCTTATAATTGCTTATTGGGGAGGCCGTGGATCCACTTAGCGAGCTGTACCATCGTCATTACACCAGAAGCTAAAATTAGTAACAGAGGCTTGATAACTATAAATGCAGAGGAGGATATCATTGCGTCATTACTAGTGATGCACCGTACATAGAGAACAATGCGGAGGCCATAGAGTGCTCCTTCAGGTCGTTAGAATTTGTAAATGCGACTTTTATAAGTGAAGGAAGCAAGATCCCTGCCTAAACTCTCAAGCAACGAGGATGGGCCTACAATTGACAATGGAAAAGGAGCAATGCCCGGAGGGACTGGAAAATATCTCCGTGGTCCAACAGAGTGCTGTGGTTGGTTGAAAAGCAAGATCGCTTTGGTCTAGGGTATAGACCAGATACCGGACAGAGAAAGAAGGAGCTAGAGAGGAAGCGTGTAAGACGAAGGGCACGATTAAATGGTGCTTGAGATTGAGTGGGGTTCAATGACCTTTCCCACATATCTAATTCATTCGTGTCGAGGGATTATTCATTCAGGACAGGAGGTCATGAATGAGGAAACAGCTGAAGACATGATGCGAAGGTTGAACATCAACGCTGTGTCTGAAGAAAATTCGAGGAGAGGGAACTTAGCGAGTATTCGCCCTTACGAGCCGGAAAGTGTTCTGGACAACTGGACTGCGGAGGAAATTCCTGTAGTTTTTAGGAATAAAACAGAGTAATGTTCAAAACACACTTATTGTTTCAAACCTAGGAACAATAAGAATTTTTTGTGAAATAGGCATGTTCACGCATCATTATTTTCAATAAGAAGTGCATTTTTCTTTCCATTTCGTGCAATAATTCTTCTACTTCTGTTCTACTCCATTCATAATCATAACGCATAAATAAGTCGTCCTTAAATTCATTTTCATTGAATATTCTTTTATACCTACCATAGGTCCCCAGATATCGACGTCATGAGTGACACTGCTATGAACTCAGAATTCCCTTATGAGCAAGACACGTGCCCAGAGGGATTTCAGGACTTTGTAGATGACGATGATTATGATTTATCTCCGGATTTGTTAAGGATGGTAGAGCGGGAGGAGAAGCCGATTCTACCTCACGAAGAGATAATTGAAAGTGTACTTCTAGAGGATGGGAAAGAAGTGAAAATCGGTACCTACATAACCCATGAAACAAGGCAGGACCTCATTAGACTTCTGCTAGAGTTCAAAGATGTCTTCGCGTGGTCATATCAAGACATGCCAGGGTTGAGTACTGATATTGCGGTACACCGTATCCCCATAAAAAGAGAATGCAAGCCGGTCCAACAGAAGCTTCGAAGGATGAGACCCGATGTCACGGTAAAGATAAAGGAAGAAGTCAAGAAGCAATTTGATGCTGGGTTCTTACGAGTAGTAAATTACTCAGAATGGGTAGCCAATGTGGTTCCTGTCCCCAAAAAGGATGGAAAAGTCCGAATGTGTGTCGATTACAGGGACCTGAATAAGGCCAGCCCGAAAGACAACTTCCCACTACCTCACATTGACACTTTAGTGGATAATACAGCGGGGTTTTCTTTCTTCTCCTTTATGGACGGTTTCTCGGGATACAATCAAATAAAGATGCATCCTGAGGACATGGTAAAGACTACCTTCATAACCTTATGGAGGACTTTTTGTTACCAAGTGATGCCATTTAGGTTAAAGAATGCGGGAGCAACATACCAAAGGGCCATGGTAACCTTGTTTCATGACATGATGCATAAGGAGATCGAGGTCTACGTTGACGACATGATTGCAAAGTCTCGAACGGAAGGGGAGCATGTGCAAGTATTGAGGAAGCTGTTCCTGAGATTGAGGAAATTTCAGCTGAAGCTCAATCCAGCCAAATGTACTTTCGGGGCTCGATCAGGAAAGCTATTGGGTTTCGTGGTCAGTGCAAAAGGAATTGAAGTAGATCCGAATAAAGTCAAGGCCGTACAAAAATTGCCTCCGCCGCGCACTCAGAAGGAAGTCCGAGGTTTTCTAGGAGGTTGAATTACATCGCTTCGGTTTATTTCACAATTGATCGAGAAATGTGATCCAATATTCCGCCTTTTTAAGAAGCACAATCTGCATTTGGGATGATGAATGCCGAGGGCGTTTGACAAGATTAAATAATATTTGTCCAATACCCGAGTGTTAATGCCTCCCAGTCCTGATAGACCCTTGATTTTGTATCTGATAGTGTTCGATAACTCAATGGGATGTGTGCTAGGCCAACACGATGAGACAGGGGAGAAAAGAAAGGGCGATATATTACCTCGGTAAGAAATTCACCGAGTGTGAAATGAGATACTCGCCAATTGAGAAATTGTGTTGTGCATTGGTCTGGACAACTCGGAGGTTGAGGCAGTACATGTTGTACCACACGACTTGATTAATCTCAAAATTGGACCCTCTGAAGTACATGATGGAGTCGATGGCCCTAAATGGAAGAATGGCCCGATGGTAAATTTTACTCTCTGAGTTCGACATAGTCTATGTGAACCGTATATGTGAAGGGGAGTGCAATAGCAGATTTCTTAGCCAGCAGGGCGCTAGATGATTATGAGCCCTTGATTTCGATTTTCCTAATGAAGATCGATGTTTGTAGCTACCATTGAAGAAGATATCTTAGAAGATCGTCCTCGAAGATGAACTTTGACGGAGCATCAAATGCCGTTGGTAATGGAATTGGAGCAGTCCTGGTATCCCCAAATAGAGAACACTATCCATTCACTTGCAAGTTGGACTTGATTGCACAAACAACATGGCGTATCTGGCGTGTATCATGGGGATCCGAGCGCCATAGACCACAAAGTTAAGGCGCTAGAGGTATACGGAGACTCGCTTTTGTCATATATCAACTCAAAGGAGAATGGGAAACAAGAGATCCCAAACCGATCACCTATCGAAAGTTAGTCCCGAACTAATTGAGGAGTTTGATGATATTACATTCTTCTACCTCCCGGGATGAAAACCAGATGGTCGATGCTTTGGCCACTCTAGCTTCTATGATCAAAGTGAATGAGCAAGAGGGTATGAAGCCTATCCAAATGAGTATTTATGGGTTCACTCATTATTTCAATATTGACGAAGAGGAAGAGAGATGATCATCCTTGGTATTATGATATTCGCAATATGTGAAGAGCCGTGAATATGCTGATCAAGCGACTGAAAATGATAAGAAAACATTGAGAAGACTTGCCAGCGACTATGTCTTAGATGGAGAGATCCTGTATAAAAAGAGGAGGGATCAAGTGTTGCTCGATGTGTGGATGTTTGTGGAAGCTAGGAAAATCCTAGAAGAAGTTCATGATGGGTCCATGGAACACATGCCAATGGGTTTACGATGGCCGTGCAAATCATGAGATTCGGGTATTCTCGGTCCACGATGGAAGGAGATCGCATTCGTTATGCCAAGAAGTGCCATAAGTGCTGTGTTTATGGAGACAAGATCCATGTGCCTCATTCACCTCTTCATGTTATGACTTCTCCATAGCCTTTCTCAATGTGGGCATGGATGTCATTGGGCCGATCTCACCGAAAGCTTCTAATGGGCATCGTTTCATATTCATGGTCATTGATTACTTCACCAAATGGGCAGAGGCAGCTTCGTATGCCAATATCACGAAGACGGCAGTTAGCAAGTTTTTGAAGAAGGAGATCATATGTCGCTACGGTATGCCAGAAAGGATCGTGTCTCGACAATGCACTAAACTTGAACAATAAAGCGATAGCGAAGTCTGCAATCGCCTCAACATTAAACACCATAACTCGTCGCCATATCGCCTCAAGATGAATGGAGCAGTTGAGGCGGCTAATAAAAATATTAAGAAAATTATGGGAAAATGGTTGAGACCTACAAGGATCGGCATGAAAAGTTACCGCTGCCTCTATGCCTATCGAACATCGGTTAGAACCTCTACCGGGCAACTCCTTTCTCGTTGGTTTATGGGATGGAAGCGCTTTGCCTATTGAAGTTGAGATCCCTTCACTCCGGTTTTGTCGAGCCGAAGTTGGACGAAGCGAATGGGTTCAATCTCGATATGATCAATGAATCTAATTGAGGAAAAGAGGCTAAGAGCTATTCGCCATGGTCAATTGTACCGAAGCGGATGATGCGAGCTTACAATAAGAAGGTCCGCCTCAGAGTATTCCATGAAGGAGACTTGGTGTTGAAACAGATTCTCCCTATGCAAAAGGACCTCAGAGGAAAGTGGATGCCTAATTGGGAAGGACCCTATGTGGTAAAGAAGGCCTTTTCTGGAGGAGCCTTGATACTAGCCGAGATGGACGGCAAAAGTCTGCCAAATCCAATTAACGCAGACTCAGTCAAGAAGTACTTCGCTTGAAGGTGGACCAAGACGAAAACCCACAAAGGGCATCTTGCGTTCAAAAAAAAAAAGGAGAGGCCAAAGCGAAAACCCGCAAAGGGCGCTTTGAGACCAAAGGGACTTTGAGTTGAAAACCCAAAAAGGGCGGCTCAAAGTATGATCAACTCGTAAGGGGGCATACAGTAATTTCGCTATACTTGAATTAACAATGAGGAGATATGTTACGTCTTGGGGCATCCACAAGGTACCATGGATCTTCTAGACACATGTTGAACTCAGAGTGGTCTTCAAAAAGTACATACAGAAAAGCTCAGACTGTGATATCTGGGGCATCAATACCATTCTTACTCATATTGTACCTTAATGGAATTTGTTTTCCTTGTTCAACCCATTTTTCACGGGTTTCTATCTCGAATAAATTTCAGTTTTATTTATTTCTACAGTCTTGTTTCAAGCATTTTTCTTTGAAATAATGATTATTGAACCAATAATACTTTCACAAAAGAAGTTTTATGCACTACTCGAAAGTTTCTAAAAATACAAGAATCAAAACAGACAATTGTTTAGAACTAACCAGCTTAAAAGGGCTCGAGACTTGAGATAAGGGTTTAAGCGGTGATGACATCTTCGATTGGTTGTTAAAAGTATCACCGAACAGAGAAGACATACGTCGTGGGTCACCTTAATAAACAAAGAAGCAATAACTGACCCAAATGTTAAAAATGGATCATTCTCATGACATTTTGCATCCATTCATAACATTCATGATACATATGGTTAGGAGCATCTTTCATGACATCCTAATCATTTGACATATGCATTAGGTTCCTCAGAGGACAATGTAGCAAGGTTAATGGGAGTTACAGAAGAGTGCAGATCTTATCTCTACCGAAAGGAGTAGAGCGATCGAAGATTCCACCTTATCTTCACCGAAAGGTGAGGAAGCGAAGCTAAAGATAGTAGATCCTATCTCCACCGAAAGGTGAGTAGAGCGGATTGAAGCAGCAGATCTTATCTCTACGGCGAGGTAGAGCAGATCGAATATTCCACCTTATCTTCACCGGCGAGGTGGAGGAAGCAGTAAAGATAGTAGATCCTATCTCCACCGGCGAGAGGAGCGGATTGAAGATAGCAGATCTTATCTCTACCGAGCGGAGTAGAGCGATCGAAGACAGATCCTATCTCCACCGGCGAGTGGAGCGGATTGAAGACCATAGATCTTATCTCTACCGAAAGCGAGTAGAGCAGATTGAAGATTCCACCTTATCTTCACCGAAAGGAGGAGTGAAGCGAGCTAAAGATAGTAGATCCTATCTCCACCGAAAGCGAGAGTGGAGCGGATTGAAGACCATAGATCTTATCTCTACCGAAAGCGGAGTAGAGCAGATCGAAGATTCCACCTTATCTTCACCGAAAGCAGGAGTGAAGCGAAGCTAAAGATAGTAGATCCTATCTCCACCGAAAGGTGAGTGGAGCGGATTGAAGCAAGCAGATCTTATCTCTACCGAAAGGTGAGTAGAGCAGATCGAAGATTCCACCTTATCTCCACCGATCGAGTGGAGCAAAGCTAAAGATAGTAGATCCTATCTCCACTGAGTGGGAGTGGAGCGGATTGAAGACAACGGATCTTATCTCTACTGAGTAAGAGTAGAGCAGATCAAAAGGCAAATCCTATCTCCACCGAAAGGAGTGGAGCGGATTGAAGCAACAGATCTTATCTCTACGGAGCAGGAGTAGAGCAGATCAAAAGACAAATCCTATCTCTACTGAGTAGGAGTGGAGCGGATTGAAGATAATAGATCTTATCTCTACTGAGCAGGAGTAGAGCAGATCGAAGATTGAAGCCTTATCTCCACCGGCGAGAGTGGAGCAGGCTAAAGATAGCAGATCGAAACAAAACTTCCACATCTCTGGAATGCGGGGTGGAATAAAGCTACCGGAAAAGGAAGCATCAAGAAGTCAAGATCGAACAAGCCGGGCAAAATTGGTCCTTTAAAATCTTTGCTCTATTCTCGTTAACGACAATGAGCAAAGAGGGCAATTAAGGCCCAATTTTTTAAAAAAGAAACACGGGCCCAATAAAACAAAAAACACAGGCCCAAAACCCAAAATAAAAAAAACAATAACAAGGGAAACCCTAGCACGTTTAACGCCGCCGCCAACAGACCTCCTTCCAAGCGTCTGTGGACGCCACCCCGAGACGCGTGCGCCACTCCACCACGCGGTGTTCGTAAACGTGCTTGAGCACGCACGTAAAACAGAAACAAAACGGTTGTAAAATAGGGCTATAAAAGCCATAACAGAAATCAAGTCAGGGGGTCGGTTAGGGTTTTAAAAATACAAGGAGAAAAACACTTGTAACACGAAAGTTCAGAGAGAAATACAAGGAAAAAAAACAAAGGTTTTTTCCCCTTTTCAGTTTTCAGTTTTGATTTTTGTTGTTTTTATTTTTTCTTTCAATCGGTTTTTAAGTTTTCCTTTTTTAAAAAACATATAAGAGTTTCGTAAAAAAAAAAGCTACCTTTTTCAGATTCCTACCACCTTGAGCGGTGGCCGACGGCATGACGACGTTATCGGTCCCATGACCATGCTCTGGTCGGGGTCCAGCCTAAGAGAGGGAGAGAGAGAGCTTTGAAGAGAAAATTTTAGTTTTTTTTTGGTGAAATGAGGGAAATGATTTTTTTCGTAAAATATGGTTTTATAGAGGATAAACGCGCTGCTTTTGAGCTTTGGTTAGAGGCCAAACGACGTCGTTTTGGGCCTCGACCATGACCAACCCGCACTGTGGCTAGGATCCGCGTGTTTTCTTTGGAGGGGCTAATTGCGCGTTTAGCCCCTCCGCTTTTTACTGGTTTTAAATCAGGTTTTTTTTCTTTTGATTTGACCCCAAAAATTTATTTTGAGTTCAATTAGGTCCTTATTTGAGTGCTGCGTTTTGCACAGTGGGGTTTATTTCCCTTTTGGTCCTTATAAGTTGCGCGCGCGTTATAATTTACTCCCTTATCGTTATTTATTTTTTAAATTAGCCCCAGATACTCGGTTTTTAATCCAATTTAGTCCCTTTTTTAGTTGTTTTGTTATTTTATCATTAAATTAATTTTTTTTTCATTTATTATCATCAGTATATATGTATGTATATCATTGTTTTACTTTAATTTTTTTATACTGATTATACCCATTGAAATATTGTTATCAAATATTTTTTACTATTTTATTAATAACTATTATTTTCTTATTTTCTTTTTTATTATTATTATTATTATTATTATTATTATTATTATTGTATATATATTCTTGTTTGTTTTAATTCTTTTAATTTTATATTATTATTAATATTATCAAGTTGTATTATATCCGTTATTATTATTATATTTATGTTATTTTCAATATGTTTACTATTATTTTATTATCATATTAATTATGTGCATATATAGGTCTCTATCATTTTATTTTTGTTATTATGGTTATTATTTTATGTTTCTTTATCAATATTAATATTACTATTTTCATTATTTCATTAGCTTTATTATTTTTTATTTATTACCTTTTTTTGTAATTTACTATTTATATTCATATGTTTTGTTCTTATCATCCCATGTCAACCAATGATTTTGAATTACATCCTAACGTTTTTTATTTTTTTTCCTTTTCCAAAATGCATAAAATTGGCTTCTACGAAGGTAATATTTCAGATTTAGAAGTCCGAGAAATCGTGCCCAATCGTCTTGGGTTTCGATTTTTCGTTAAATCTAGATCACTAAATATCCTTTAAAGATTTTAATCATGTGTCATAAAGGTAATTTTGTGTGTGTGGAAGTTCGGGAAATCGTGCCCAATCGTGCTGGGTTTCGATTTTTCGTTCGTCTAGATCGCTAAATAACCTTTAAAGATTTTTATCGTGATCTTAAAATAAGGCAATGTTTCGTGTTTGGAAGTTCAAGAAATTCGTGCCCAATCATGCTGGGTCTCGATTTTCTGTTCATCTAAACAACAAGATATCCTTCACCGATTTTTTTTTTCCGTATTTCTCAAATAAGGGCAATATTTCATGATTGGAAATCCAAGGAATCGTACCCAATCGTGCTGGGTTTCGGTTTTTAGTTTAGCCAAGTAGTGAAATACCCTTTTTCTTTTCAAATCGCACTTCATGTATTCTGGAAATCATAAAATGATCTTGGTATCGAGAGTTTGAAGCATCGTGTCCTATCGTGCTTTGGACGTGATATTTCACTTTTCCAAACGAGAGTTTTGATGTCCAATACGAGTCACCAAACATTTTTCCCTCATCAGAAACATTTTCTAATTTTTGATACTAAGGACATTAATCAATCAACACGGTACCAACTTTGGGCGTTATGAGGTGCTAATCCTTCCTCGTATGTGAATCGACTCCGAGCCCATTTTCTTAAAATTCGTAGACCCAAAATGTTTTATAAGTGGCCCAATTACACTTCAAAAAGATTGGTGGCGACTCGTTTTCCTTTTAAAGTCGGCCCGCTTTTCCAACAAAAATGGTTTCGACAAAGTGGTTTTTTATCAAATTAGTACCAAAAAAATTTAAATATCCAAAATGGGGTCCCTTTTCAAAATTACGAAAATGAAACATTTGACTTGGTGGAGGCTCTGTGAGAGGCGGCACAGTGGGTGGAGGAGTCTGCCAGAGGCGGCACCAAGGGTGGAGGGGTCATCGAGGCGGCCTGACTTAAAAGTTCTTGAAAAAAAATTTTAAAGATTGAGGGACCTATTATGTAATATTTCTAGTTCTCGAGAAAAGGAAAAAAGGTGAGGTGCGCGGCATCAAAATTTAAATTTGAGTAATTACCTTCTAAGCCCTCCATATTTATTATTTTTTTATTCTCCTTCAACTTACTATATTGTGTTTAAACTAGTTATTAATCTATTTTTGTAATTAAATAAGCCATTTACTTATAGCTTTTACTCATAAAAGCCTATTTTAATATTAAATTGAAGCTATTTAAAAAAAACTAATTTATATCTTATGTTGATGTAAATTTGATGAAAATAATTCATTAAATAAAAAATATATATTTAATTTAATATTGATATTGAAATTAGTTTTGTCATCTTTAATAAGATAGATTCTTATTTATTTATAACTATATATTGAGCATTCAATTAATTGTATTGTTCATATGGGTAAGATTATTCATTCAAATCTAAATATTCATTTGAAATTTGTTAAGTTTGAACAAAATATTAAATTCGAAAATGAGCATAAATAAAATAAATTAGGCTTATTCAAAATGTGAGTTGAGTTTGGATTCCAAAGAATCAAAGCTCAAGCGCAATCTAGTCTAACTCGCTTTTCAAGTTTATAATATATTATGTTTTATTATTTTATTTTATATTTTATAAAAATTTAATATACTATTCTATAATATAAATATTAAAAATACTTATCAAAGTTGATAAACAAGATTAAGATGTGTTATATGTCTAATTTATTTTTTATAATTTTAAATATATTTCAATAGACACATGTAATCATCGTCTTAACATTATTTACGATTATTTTCTACTAGTAGTCTAATTATAGTCCAATTTAATAAATTGCTAGAATTTGATATTTTATTAGTAGAAAATTTTTATTCGTTTAAATATGGACACATGTCCTTTTTTAAAAAAATATTTTTATTATTTGTAGGTATTGCATATTTATTATAGAGTTTTTAAATACTAGTAATAATCTATGGAATAATTTTTCATTAACATATTATATATACTAGATTTTGCCTTACATAGGATGTGAGTGAAAAAAATTTATATTAAAAATATTTCCTTTTAAAATTTATTTAATAATAAATATAGGTAAAATAGTAATGAATTTACATTTTATACTAGCAAACATGTCTTTGATCATTGAATTTGTAATTGTTTTTTAACATTAATATTAAAAGCCTATTTTAATATTAAATTAAAGCTATTTTAAAAAATAAATTAATTTATATCTCATGTTGATGTAAATTTGATGAAAATAATTTATTAAATAAAAATATATATTTAATTTAATATTAAAATAGGCTTTTATGAGTAAAAACTATAAGTAAAGGGCTTATTTAATTACAAAAATAGATTAATAGCTTGTTTAAACACAATATAGTGAGTTGAAGGAGAATAAAAAAAAAATAATAAATAGGGAGAGTTTAGAAGACAATTACTCAAATTTAAATTTTGATGTCGCGCGTCTCACCCTTTCCTTTCCTTTTCTCAGAATTGAAAATATTACATAATAGATCCCTCAATCTTTAAATTTTTTTTCAGCTTTTAAGTCAGGCTGCCTCGACAGCCTCTCTCACCAAGTGTCGCCTCTGACACCTCCTCCACCTGTGTCGCCTCTCACAAAGCCTCCACCAAGTCAAATGTACCATTTTCTTAATTTTTAAAAAGAGATCCTATTTTAGATATTTTAAATTTTTTTAGTACTAATTTAATAAAAAACTCTGATATCGTTCTTCTAAAACCTCTAAAAATATAAATAAATATAGTAATAAAATTACATTTTAAGTTTTATAAAAATGTATAATTTAACCTCTGACTCCTAAACATAAAAATTTGATTGATTGATGAGACAACTTGAGAATGTAGTATGGAATGTAAGTTGCAAAGGATGGGAGTAGGATAGCTTGTCAGCTCTTGCTTTCCTTTTTACCCTGCAAACCCACCAAAGTTTAACAGATCTTTTAACACCTTCATTTATTTTATTGAAAATAGAGAAATCATTTCCCTTTCATATTATTAATTAAATTTTGTTATTTGGATGATTTCGTAAAAATATATTTTTTTTCTTGAGAAATAGGTGTTGCTATATAATTATTAAAAGTACACGTGTTTATCTTTAATAATGTTAAAAATAAAGGTGATAATAATATTAAATATTATAATTATAAATAAAAATTTCAGCGCATTACAATCACCGCCCATCAAAAGACATCCTAAAATTGTATTATTATATTATCCAAAATAATAAATCACATTTGTCAAAATATGATTATTTATGTTAAAAGACTATAATAAATTTTTTCTTAAAAATTATAAAATTTTATGTTAATACAAATAGAAATATTATATTTTTAGTTCTTAAAGTTTTATGGTTCAAATTATCATCTAAAATTTTTTTAACTTTGCCTTTTGATTTGAACTAAAGTTTCATCGTGTGAGAATTATATCTAAATTTATTCTAATTTAGGTCTGAGTTTATTATTCTTTGCATTTAGTTTATTCTAATACTAATAGATCAGTTTTATATTATTTATATTTATATTTATATTTATATTTATATTTATATTTATAATATATATGTGGATTTTAAATATATATATATATATATATTTGTAGTAAAAAGAAAAAACCAGGACGGTGTGAAAATTTTGGAGAGGGTAACGGGAGGCCCATGAAAGCACGGTCCAAAAATAACATGGACTTACACATATGGCTAGGAAGGATTGGGGGCCGTCATCGTCCCATTTCAGTAAATTTTCCCATCGCTCATTCAAGTATACAAACAAACAACAAAAGCTCGAGCTCACACTGCATCCCATCCATTAACTATTTTTTTTATTATATACACAACCCTATTAACATAGCATAGGTTTTGGTTATGACTCTCTATCTAGATTCTCACCCTACAGAAAATTACATTTAAAAAAAAATATATATATTCCATTGATTTCTTAGGTATAAAGATGGGACTTAAAATAATGGTTTATCCAAAAAGTGAAGTGTTACTAAGTTTTGGTCAACATAATAAGGACATAGACCCTACAAGGGGCCAGGGAATATTAGACTAGACAATGGATGATGTTAGATGGGGCCCTGTTACACACATGCATATACGTACAACAGCCTTTCATAATATAGAAATCAACAAAGATGATGCAGCTTTGTGATGGTGCACAACCTATCAGCCTGGCTGTTTGCCCCAGACCAATATTTACTGGATTAGATCATTTGATCCTTTGTTATTTGAATGATATCCCCACTCCATTGTAAAAAGGTAGGATTTTCGCATTCTTAGCTTTGATTGATTGCTTCAGAGTTTGAGGAGTGAAGAGGTGAAATATGAAAAATATTATTGCATGACTGAAAAGAATCATTCATTAGTGGTAGGGTATACAAAGATTAGGATTTTTTGCGTTATATTCCTTCACGCTACTTTTTTAGATATGTATATCATATATGTTATAGTATAAGTCACATGTGACAAAATTTACGTTAACGGTGTGGATTCATTTTACAAATAACAACATTCATTCTTAGATTCAAGAAATATAAAATATCTTTAATTTCTCTTTAGTCTGATTCTATCTTCTAGCAATATATAATATTTATAAAAATATTGAAAAATGTTAACATTTGAAGTAGTTGAAATGAAAATGAAGGAAATCGGGAGATCACTCAATCTGTCTTCAAACTCCATTGTTGTTTTAATTACTATCAATATTATTACCAAGGCGATGTGGTAAAACTGTGATTATAATACGTTTTAGTATGTTTGAACCTACTGCATTAATAATACTCATATCAGTTGAGTTACGATTCAAAATACTTTTGGATTGACAGTAATTGTGATGCAATAAAATCTTTTATCTCACCGCCACTATTATTTTTAATCTTACCGGAAGTAAACATACCGCCCATCCAAAAGCACACTCAATCGGTTGAACTATTCATTTTAAATATTTCTAAACTTTTTTCAATAATTTTAAAATATTTTAACATTTTTCATATAAATTTCCGGTACATCCCATGTTATTACTCTAATTTGCTTATACTAATTAATAAATTAATTTCAAATCCAAATTCTAACAAAATTTGTTTATATGAAATCCACTCAGATTTTGTATATTTTGTTATATTTTTTCTTTTTATATTCTTATAATTCTATTAACATATTTTAATTTTAAAAATGCTGTTAATATTTTTATGAAAAATTTATTTTCACAATTCAATTAATATTCTTCTTATAAAAATCATGTTTAGATACAAGATAAAATAATATTTACTATTTATTATGATTGTTTTTATCATATTATTTACATAATTCAATAAAATATAAAATAATTCAAATAAATTTAATTGATATTAAAAACAGGATAAAAAACCTAATATATTATAAATCATTGTTCATGATCGTCTAATTTCAGCATATGACATTGCCTTAACGTGCACTCTAAAGCAAAATGCAATGTGTATATATATTTCTTTAGATTATAATAGTAGAAAGCGATTAGCCTATGTATACATATAATAATAACTCAAGAAGCATCTACTAACATATTTTTATTTGTTGTATTTAAATTATATATATATATATATATATTGGGATTATTGAAGATGTAAAATGTTTGGGTCCGTAGGACAAAATGTGCAATATTGATTGTACAATTGATGTTAATTCAGGTGTCCTATTCCTTGGTAAAATGTAACATCAAATACTGTGGCTACCAGCATATGCATGGTGCATGTGCTTTCTTATTGGTGTTGCCCTTTTTTATATTTTATGTTTATAATTTTAAATGAAGGGGATTTTTCTATTTATGGAAATTGATTAATCTTTTTAAAGTTAATTATTATTTCTCTTAATAATTTCATCTATGTCTTATCATTTCAATTTAACTCTCGATTTCCTAACGTGCTTCTACACAGCAACTAGGAAGCTCCCCATTTAGTTTTGCTTTTATTTTTATGGCATCCTTTAGCGGAAAAAGGGGTGATGGGGCCGCCGGGGATGGGATTCAACAGTGAACCATGTCACCTCCATTGGGGCCACCATGTGATCCACCCTACATGAAAACTATATACACTATATATTATTGAATATTGAGCAATATACATACACAAAGAGTACACCACCACCATTTCTCATGATCCACTTCGTAATCTACAGTATTAGATTTGAATATTTAATTTTCAATATAAAAATGTACGTAACAAGTGTATTTGGACGTTCCACATCATCGAGATTCCTGTTCTTGCTACTTGGTTTTTTTTTTACATCAATTCATTTTCTTTCCTTCTTTAACTCAGAATCATATCTTCTTCACTATCACCAATAAAAAGAATACAAGCAAATCTTTCCTGTCACCGGTGGGTGGGGGAGCCTATCACTTCTTTCAATATGAACACTAATACTACTATTTTACCTAACCTAAGAGCTTAGGATTTTGATAGGTTTAGTGTTCTTTTTTGTTTTAAATCGATGGATTCTGGTTCCGGAGCCAACCCGAATAGCATCAACGAGGGTTCATCATCAGCTACAGCACCGGTGCCGATGGATTCACAACAAGGTGGAGCTGGTGAATCGTCTTCTTCTCCAGCTCATCCACCGAGTCGCTACGAGTCACAAAAGCGTCGCGACTGGAACACTTTCTTGCAGTACTTGAAGAACCACAAGCCCCCACTGACGCTATCTCGTTGCAGCGGCGCACACGTAATTGAGTTCTTGAAATATCTTGACCAGTTCGGCAAAACTAAGGTTCACGTAATGGCTTGTCCTTATTTCGGACATGCAAACCCGCCCGATCCTTGTTCTTGTCCACTCAAGCAAGCGTGGGGTAGCCTCGACGCGTTGATCGGACGGCTGAGAGCTGCTTATGAAGAAAACGGTGGACGTCCGGAATCAAACCCTTTTGGGACAAGGGCTGTGAGGATTTATTTGAGGGAAGTAAGAGGAGGGCAGGCTAAAGCTAGAGGGATTCCTTATGAGAAAAAGAAGCGAAAAAGGCCTACTACTACGGCTGTGTCGGCGGCTTCTGGTACTCAACCACCTGGTGGTGCTGCCGGTGATGATAGTTGTGGTGGAACTACGGCTAAAGTTGGTACTGTCACCGCTGCTGCTACCACTAATAGCATATAGTTGTTCTCTTAATTACTAATTTTATTTTTTATTTTGTCTTCTAATAGCTGTTTTATATGTGATTATGATGAGTTATCACATGAACTAAGTTTAGTTAGCAATCTTGTTTAATCTCTTTCGACATTTTTCCACTTCTACAGTTTCTTCATTTCTTGTCATGCATGAACATGATTACTATATATATATATATAAACATACATAATATATATAATATATGTATAAGTTGAAATAAAAACAATAAGATGAGAGTTATTAATCTATTTTTAATATCCCCGGCCCCTTGTACTCCATCTTTCAAAAAAAAAACCAGAGAGCCTTTTTTGCTTCTATAATATTATTTAACTCCTTCCTCAACAACGAACTAATGGGGTCACTTTGCATTCATGTTATCAAGTAAATTAACTTGGCAAAGTATCATTATTGCTATTGGGTAGCTTTCATTGTTTTGACCTATTTGTAAGCTTTAGTCCAATCAGATAATTTTGCATTTGTATGGATTTTTTTTGGAGATATGTTTTTAGCTGACAATTTAATACAAAGTGTAAGGAGACAAGAGAAGACTTGTTACACTGAACAGAACACAAACACTTGTTAGCCGAATCTTATACTACAAAATAGATTTCTCTAAACAACAGTACGTGATCTGGTCCCGGCTTTCTTCATCTTCAGCTGTGTTATATATATATATGCACACGTGCACCTCTCTGCATTTAACTAATAAAACCTTCATCTAAGATTTTGAGGGTTTTTTGTTTTATTCTCTCTTTTAATTTGCTTTTATATATAGCTCTTTTAAATCCCATCCTCTCTAAATTATCTGCTTCTCTCCTCTCTTCCTCTCACATTCTTTTTCTCCATCTGGAAAACAACATTTAGTAATTTCTCTATCTGCATTGCAAGCATGGATGAATAATAATTAATAAAAATGATCCTTGTGATTGCTGCCTTTGGGTAAGCAGGCCCTGGCTAACAGCGACAAGGACCAGTAGCTAGCCAACCCTTTTCTTCTGTTCTGTTGCATAAGTGTATGTATGTATGTATATATGTATTATGATAACACTCCATAATATTCTTCTGTTTTGCTATAATAACATAGACCCACCACTCAAATTCCTATTTCTGACTTTCATTTGTAGAGCTATATATCAAATCAGATATTCATTGCTACATTTTTAGGGAAAAGGTCGTAATACATAGATGCCAATTGTTGCTTTTGTCGTTACCTAAGGAGGGCTTTCATAGTTTTAGGGGACATGCAGTAGCTACATGGTTTTATAATTCTTAGTGTGTGGTTAGTAGTGTGAAAAATAAATAATAAAATATCTCAAACATGAATCAATCTCTAATTCTAAAGAACACATAAATAATGAATTTTGTAGAATAATCACTTTCTAACACATATCTATATATAATAGATGATAACTGATAAGAAAGTTGCCCCGTGGGATTATAAATTTATAATGATATCCGACTTACGGTAAACCATTTATAAACCTCATCAACAATGTTTGGAGAAGAACTGTAACTGAAGAAGTTGAACGTTGCATTAAGTGAGAGGTAAACAAGTAAATAGATGGAAGTGATGAGAAGCCAAGACCCAACAAAGATTGTAAAGAATGAATAGGACAAGAGTGGGTCCCACCCCTCTCAGCTGGTTTTAAAAGCTGTTGTTTGGGTCCCCGACAACATTTCAGGGACGGTGTAGACCAAAAACCTGCATCTTCAATCTTCTCTTTTGGCTCTGCCTTTAACCTAACCCTGTTTTTATCATTATATTTTGGCTTTTAAGAGGTGAAGCAAGTAGTAGAAAACCGAAAGGAGTGATTCCTCGTAAGACTTGGAAGTGGAAATGTGATGTGAGGAAATAAGGCAAGGGCAGAGCTTCGTATGAGGTGCAATGCTCACTCGGGAACTGCAATTCATTCCAACCTTTCAGTTGGGCTGCTTTGCTTTTTAACTAACCTTCCAAAGGTGACATCTTTGAAATGGACATACCCCAATCCATCAAAAACTCATTCTTATATATATATATATATATATATATGGAACCCATTCCATTGCTAACTCAATTCTCTACAGACAATAGTTACAGGCCATAATAAGTTATGTTTCAAAGTAAAACACATGCATTTCAAGCCTCAATCACATCATCCGAACTCCGCAATGACTTGTATCACAAACCTCACCTGCACTCTCTTCTCTTATAAACCCCATTTTGCCAAGGCAACCCCATTTCAGTATAACTCCCAACTATGACCTTGCACATCAAAACAATGCCTGTTTTTTCTTGTAACCTTTTCCCAACATTTGCCTTTTATTCTTTTGGATAAAAAATAAATACTAGTCCAAGACCATATATTCTCACTTTTAGGCCAATCATGTGATGAACTGGTCTCCATCCTATTCCTATACCAATCAAGCATTCAACCCCAAGGTAGTTGAATTTATGCAAGTCTACGTCAATTGGTTTAATAAAATAAAATTATTGAGTTTGGGATCATAATTTCAAATAAGAAAGAGTAACAATCGATTTTTTTTTTTCTACTTACATGGTTTCCAAGCAAATTTAAATGACTACTTTTTTAAAAAAAAGTGCCCGGTAATTCAATTTAATGAAATTTCTTTTACAATGCTATCAATCTTAGAGGATTAAATTTCTGAAATTAAAAGTAAAAGAATTAAATTTTAAATTTGGCGATAGTATAGGGATTGTAGCAAAATTAAAACCATATTATTTTATATATCGGTTAAAACTTAAAAGCTCAGTAGGAAAGAGGAAAACAGAGCAAACTCATTTCTACCTCACTGTTTCTCCACCAAAACCAACCACTCAAGACATTTTAATTCATTGCTATCATAGCATATGTATCCCTTCCCAGTGTTTCTCTTTCTCACCATTCTATGCCTTTTTGGTTCTACAGCTGACGCCATAGGCGTCAACTGGGGTACCATGTCTTCTCACCCTCTCCCACCTCCCAAGGTGGTTGAGCTCTTAAAGTCCAACGAGGTTTCCAAGGTCAAGCTTTTCGATGCTGACCCACTTGTGCTACAAGCTCTCTCTGGCTCCAACATTGTTGTCACTCTGGGCATCCCCAATTCCATGCTCAAAACTCTTAACTCCTCTAGGAAAGCTGCTGAGAGTTGGGCCCATGATAATGTCACCCGTTACTTCTCTCATGGTGGAGCTGGAGTTCGAATTGAGTATGTTTCTTGCTCTTCCTCCTCCTCCTCCTTTTTTTTTTTGATATATCTTTGTCTTTGGTTTGATGTTAAGGCATAAAATTGTTTCCTTTAATTTTGTTTCTTTATTTTAAATTATGGGGTATATATTTTTCATGTTCCGGTATGAGGTTCTTCATTTAGATTTGATGTTAGGGTTTGGAATGGTAATGTGGGTAGGTGAGTTGCTGATTTTGATGGCTTTTTTTCCTTTGTTGGGTGTTTGTAAGCTACAAACTGAACTACATGTTGATTTAGTTTAGCTTTTTTGTCTCTTAGACATTAGGCCTAATAAGAGCTAACTGAATGGAAACCAGAGACTTGGTCTGAAAGTACTATAGAAGCCACTGCAGGTTCACTATGGCTGGAAGCCTGGAACTTGACCGTTGCATTTGTCTTTGATTAAGATTTTGCCAATTGGTTTGGCCACCAAATATCTATGTCTTTGGCACCAAAAATAGTTTTCTTTTTTCCCTTCAAACAACTTCAATGAGCATTTGGGTTTTCCTTTTTCCTGGTAGAAGGTCAAAAGGCAATGAAAGGTAAGGGCAACTTGATATATCGGTTCAGTTGGATTATTTTGTGGATAATGACCTTACAAACGTCATAGGTATGCAAAGCATTTGCATTTACATGTTCTTAATCATATCATTTTCGAGAATCATAGAGCAACTCTACTTAGTTGAGGGTTCCCTTCTCATAGCTAGTGCAAAACTTTGTCCAATCTTTATGGGATGCATCATATTTTCCTTTGTAAAGTTCTTGTCCTTTTCTTTTGATTTATTAAGTTATGATTGAGATTTGTTCTTTTTCTACATCAATGGCTGAGTAAACCTTTTGTAGGTATGTTGCTGTTGGAGATGAACCATTTCTCCAAAGTTATGGTGATCAGTTTCATCCCTTTGTCATTGGAGCAGCGATGAACATCCAAGCAGCTTTAACAAAAGCAAACTTGGCGGGTGAAGTGAAAGTTGTTGTTCCATGTAGTTTTGATACGTTTGTGTCTGAATCTGGTCGGCCTTCAAAAGGACACTTCAGGACTGACCTCAATAAAACCATGATCGAACTACTTACATTTCTCAGCAAGCATCACTCTCCTTTCTTTGTGACTATTTCTCCATTTATAAGTTTCCAGCAGAACAAGAACATATCCCTTGACTTTAGTCTTTTCAAGGACAATGCTCGTCATCATAATGACAGTCATAGAACTTACAAAAACAGCTTCGATTTAAGTTATGATACCCTTGTTAGTGCATTATCAAAGATTGGGTTTCCAGAAATAGATATTGTTGTTGCATGCATTGGTTGGCCTACTGATGGAGCAGCCAATGCAACCTCATCTATTGCTGAGACATTTATGAAGGGCCTCATTGATCACCTTCATAGCAAAACAGGAACTCCTCTCAGACCTCGGAATCCTCCTATCGAAACATTCATATTTAGCCTCTTGGATGAGGACCATAGAAGCATAACCTCTGGAAATTTTGAGCGACACTGGGGCGTGTTCACTTTTGATGGCCAAGCCAAGTACCATTTTAACTTCGGCCAGGGCACTAAAAACCTTGTGAATGCTCAATTCGTTGAATACCTTGCTCCAAAATGGTGCGTTGTAAACAATAACATAGATTTATCAAATGCATCTGCAAGTGCTTTGGAGGCATGTTCTACATCTGATTGTACTGCGCTGTCTCCAGGTGGCTCCTGTTCCAATATCAGCTGGCCTGGTAATATATCCTACGCATTTAACAGCTACTATCAGCAGAATGATCAAAGGGCAGATAGCTGTGATTTTGGGGGATTGGGTCTCATCACTACTGTTGATCCATCGGTTGATACTTGCAGATTTTTTGTTGAACTTCAAACTTCCCATTCAACTTCTGCTCATGAGGCTTATATCTTTCTGAGGATAATATTGCTGTTCGCCTGCCATTTTTCATGTTTATTGGGTTTCACATGGTAGAGAGAGATGCCTTTTAAATTACAAAAGGCTTATTGCTGTGATATTTCTTCTGTAGGGAATTAGATTAGCTCCCAAAGCTCTGTTAGTTGCTGGTTTTCAGTTGAAAGAAAAAGTATGGGAGAAAATTAAGTTGAGCTCAATTTTGTGTCCTGGGAGTCATTTTGTATCTTTGAGGTTGTTTTGTACTGGAAATGTAACCTTGATATCAGTTTTTCTAGACAAACTTTAGCATCAAAGTGATGATTGACATTAATCGAAAACTATATTGTTGAACATACCCTGTTTACCAGTTTATCCTCTTGGTTACTGTGTGAGATCAACCATTCATCCAGGTTGCTTTGTGGTCCCAATTGTTACCGCCAAATAACTACAGGCCAAACTTGCAAGTCACACAATAAAATATAAACTGAAAACTTTTAAAAATATTTGTATATATAACATCAATTGCGTTTGCCAGATTGTTTTCAGAATTCTTCCCCATATCTTTGCTCTTTGTTAAATATCTGGCATGAATCTGATCCACACGAGACCCATCTCCGGCACTCATGTGGTGGCAATACCTTATCCTGGAAGAGGCCATATCAATCCTATGATGAACCTGTGCAAGTCACTAGCTTCAAGGAAGCATGATCTTCTTATCACCTTTGTTATCACTGAAGAGTGGTTGGGTTTTATCGGATCCTACACCAAGCCTGATAACATACACTTTGCTTCGATACCAAATGTTCTCCCGTCTGAGCTGGTTCGTGGTGCTGATTTTCCTGGCTTTTATGAAGCTGTTATGACAAAGATGGAAGCTCCATTTGAGGAGCTCCTTGATACTCTTGAGCTACCAGTGACTGCTATCATAGCCGATACTGAATTGAAATGGGCAATTTGCATGGGAAACCGAAGAAACTTTCGTGTGGCCTCGCTCTGTACAACATCAGCAAATTTTTTTTCTGTATTGCATGGCATGGTTCTCACAGAAAACCGGCGTTTCTTGATTGATACATTAGGTATTGATTTACAGTATAACGTTTTCCTTGTAGCGTTTTCCATATTCTGCCAATATGTCTCAATTGTTACATGAAGTTAATGATTAATTGATGACTGTATACAGATAATGGAAGTGAGCTTGCGGAGCAGAGCTCTAGAATTTCACCTGATATTGGGATGATATTTGAAGGAAGTACGAGGCAAGTGATCCAGCTTACTTTGGAATGCATTACATGGGTGCCAAAAGCCAAATATGTTCTATTCACTTCAGTCTATGAGCTTGAAGGACATGCCATTGACACTCTAAACGCAAGGTTCAATATTCCGATATATACGATTGGCCCTGCAATCCCCTACTTTGAACTTCATGGGAACTCCTCAGAGACTATGGTTCAAAATGTCCCCAGTTATCTGCAATGGCTTGATATTCATCCTCCATGTTCTGTTCTGTACGTTTCCTTGGGGAGTTTCCTCTCAGTTTCCAATGACCAAATGGATGAAATTGCTGCTGGGCTACAAGATAGTGGTGTTCCATATTTGTGGGTAGCTCGTGGAGAAACTTCTCGGCTAACGGAAAAAGGCTGTGAAATGGGGTTGGTAGTACCTTGGTGTGACCAACTGAAGGTGCTATGCCATTCTTCTATTGGGGGATTTCTAACACATTGCGGGTGGAATTCCATTCTTGAAGCTATCTATTCAGGCATTCCAATGCTCACTTTCCCGATACTTTTGATCAAGCACCAAATAGTAAGCAAATTGTTGATGATTGGAAGATAGGGTGGAGGTTGAAAGAAGAACAAAAAGATGGTAGTTTGGTGATAAGAGCTAGCATTGCAGAGCTTGTCCGAAGTTTCATGGATCCAGAGAACAATGAGGTGAAAAACATGAGAAAATCAGCAAGTGAACTCAAAGAAAAATGCCGAAAAGCAGTGGCCGAGAACGGATCATCTCAAAGAAACCTTGATGCTTTCATCAAAGACATCTCACAAGGTCATGATGGAATGCTCATTGATTGAATTGATTTTGATATAAATGTTTTGCATTTGTTTTTACTTTGTTGATTATAAGTTGGCAGCAACTTTTACATCATTTGCCATCTACAAGTTTTAGTGTTTTTCTGCATGAACAGACATGAACCAAGAATAACATCACGATGAACTTCCAGTTAAAACTCCATTAATTTGTAAGTCTAGAATTCAAAAGAAGGCAAGTTCAATACGAAACATCCTATGAGCCTAGTAAGACAGCTAAAGATCAAAGGTAAAAAAAAAAAAAAAAAAAGAACAAAACAAAACATGAGGCATCTGATAAGATAGAAAGAAGATGGAAGTCCCTTTCGGACAAGGAAAATGTGTCATATAGTCCAAGAAAGACGGTCATTCGTGTTCCTATTATAATTTATAAAGTTTTCAGACATTATAAACTAATATATATCTCATTTTCTAGTGCCATCGACTTTTAAAGGACGTAAAGTGTCTAAATCAAATCGAATTTATTCTTTTGAGTGACAGTGTGACACCTTAGCAATTCACGACAGTTTTGTCTGCTTCTTTTTGGCATATTCTTTTCTCAAGAAAGAAACAGAACGTATATTAAAATCCCTTTGAAAACAAAGTTTACGATGGTCGTCATCAATGACGACTCAGAAATCACAAATTTTGAGACCTTGGTTTATTGTTTTAGCCATAAAGTCCAAAGAAAATATGTCTTCTCAACAATGATAAAGAACTTTCATTGCTGGAAAATATCAACTCTCACGAACTCGTCAAATCACTCTCAGTGAAGTTCCAGACATGGATTCAACAAATGTTCGGACTACCAGGGTGTGCCACGTGGTGGCCATGCCGTTTCCTGGACGTGGCCACATCAACCCCATGATGAACCTTTGCAAGCTACTTGCTTCAAGGAAGAAAGATATTCTCATCACCTTTGTTGTGACAGAAGAATGGCTTGGCTACATCGGCTCTGATCCCAAGCCCCATAACATACTTTTTGAGACAATCCCGAATGTCATCCCACCTGAGCGGCTTAAAGCCGCCAACTTTCCAGGCTTCTACGACGCTGTGATGACAAAGATGGAAGCTCCTTTTGAGCAGCTTCTTGATCGACTTGAGCCTGTAGCGGCTATCATAGGAGATATCGAGGTTCGATGGAGCACCGGTGTGGGGAATCGAAGGAATATTCCGGTGGCCCTGTTCTGGACGATGTCGGCGTCTGTGTTTTCCATGTTTCATCATTTTGACATCCATATAAAGCAAAGCCATGCAAAAATTGATCTAATAGGTAAGGGATGCTAAATTAGTGAAGTATCCTTAAATTTTGAAATTAGTAAAACTACGTTTAATTATTTTTTCTTTTCTGTTTCTTTTCATTCTTCCTTGCAATAGAACAAGTAGAAAGCATAGCAGGAATGTCTTCATCCAATGTAGAAGAACTTCGGACAATTTTCCATAGGGACGACCCTAGAGTGTTGGAACTTGCTCTCGACTGCATTTCAAGAGTGCCACAAGCACAGTATCTCCTATTCACATCAGTGTACGAATTTGAACCCCAAGTCTTTGAAAGCTTAAGGGCAATTTATAATTTCCCAGTCTATCCCATCGGCCCTGCCATACCTTACCTGGAACTTGGAGAAGGTTCCTGTGAAACTAAAAGCTACCTTCAATGGTTGGATTCTCAACAAACAGGTTCTGTCTTGTACATCTCATTGGGAAGTTTCCTTTCAGTTTCAAACACCCAAATGGATGAACTTGTTGCCGGGCTGCAAATCAGTGGAGTTCGATACTTGTGGGTGGCGCGGGGAGAAGCTTCGAGGTTGAAAGATCGTTGTGGTGATATGGGGTTAGTAGTTCCTTGGTGTGACCAGTTGAAGGTACTGTGTCATCCATCTGTTGGGGGATTTTGGACACATTGTGGATGGAATTCCATCCTGGAAGCTATTTTTGCTGGTGTTCCAATGCTTACTTTTCCTTTGTTTTTGGACCAAGATACCAATAGTAGGCAAATCGTGGAAGATTGGGGAAATGGGTGGAGGGTCAATGATGCGGTGAAAGCTGAAAAATTAGTCACCAAAGAGAATATTGCAGAGCTTGTGCGAAGGTTTATGGGTGCTGAAAGCGATGAGGGAAAGCAGATTAGAAGAAAAGCAAAACTACTCCAGGATAAATGTGTAGTTGCCATTTCTGAAGGAGGGTCTTCTACAGCTAACCTTGATGCATTTATTAGTTCCATTTCACCAGGAAAAGGCCACTGAGAGTTTCTTTTTCTTGTCTAGTGTTCTTGAAAAACCAATAGTTTTAAGCTTCCATTCATAAATTGTTTTACTCTTAAATCTTTTCTTGAGTGCAAATGCATGTACAATTCCCTATACTGTCGAACTAAAATTTTAAACCAAGTTAAGGCTATTCAGTTTACCTTTTTTATATTTACTATATTCAGGTGGCCTGCAAATCCCACTTGCTTAAAGATAATTTTTAGAAATTAGAGATTAAGGAAAGATACTGTAAACTACAAGGTTGAGAAACGAAAAGACGCAGGAATAAAAAATGCAATTCAAGCTTTAAAGCATCCTAATTTATGGATTACATGTGCATATTTTTAGAATTTCTAGGATCCATCTGTCCCCAGTTACATTTCCTTGTTTTCTTCTTATAAAGAAAATACCAGTTTCAAGGCTCTTGGTCTCAAGTTTCACCATTATAAAAGTACAATCCTTTCGTCATCTCAGTTCCCACCAGGTTGAAAACAAAGTTGAGATATGAGCTCCACCAGCAGCGCAAAGCGGGCCGTATGCCACATAGTGGCAATGCCGTACCCTGGTCGAGGCCACATTAACCCCTTGATGAACCTTTGCAATGAGCTAGCTTCAAAATCTGATAACATTCTCATCACCTTTGTGGTAACCGAGGAGTGGCTTAGCTTCATAGGCTCTGAAAGGAAAGCTGGTAAAATCCGATTTCGATGTATACCAAACGTTGTGCCATCTGAGCTGGTCCGAGCTTCTGATATGATTGGATTCTTGGAAGCTGTTTGGACCAAGATGGAGGCTCCATTTGACCAGCTCTTGGATGAACTTGAGCTTCCACCTACTCTGATTATTGCTGACACACATCTTTTTTGGGCGGTATCTGTTGGAAATAGGAGGAATATCCCTGTGGCTTCGTTTTGGCCTATGTCAACTACAATGTTTTCAGTGTTTCACCATTTCCATCTTTTCCAGGAAAAAGGTCACTTCCCGGTGGATTTGCTAGGTAATGCACCCTTCTTATTTGTTCTTCTAAATCTATCCTAATATTCATTCTGTTTTATATTGTTCTAATTAGTGCTCGTATCAAATCGGATATAGACAACGAGAATGAACAAGTTGACTACATTCCTGGGGTTTCATCCACGCGTTTGTTGGACCTTCCTGGGTTTAATGGAGGGATCTATCCACTGATATTGAAGCAAATCTTGGGGTTTGTTTCGTGGGCTGGTAAAGCAAATTATCTGTTGTTACCTTCAATCTACGCGCTTGAATCTCAAACCATTGACGCTCTAAAAGTAGAACTGTCCCTCTCCATCTACACAGTTGGCCCTTCTATACCTTACTTAGACTTAAGCCATGGCGACAAAGGTGACTGCTTGCAATGGCTTGACAGGCAACCTAGTAACTCTGTCTTGTACGTATCAATGGGAAGTTTTCTTTCAGTTTCAAATGTCCAGATGGAGGAAATAACAGCTGGTTTGCAAGACAGTGGTGTTCGGTTCTTATTGGTGGCTCGCGAGGGAAGTTGGAAGTTGAAGCATGGGTGTGGGGGGGAGCGGTTGGTGGTGCCATGGTGTGACCAACTGAGGTGTTATGCCATCCTTCCATTGGGGGATTTTGGAGTCATTGTGGTTGGAATTCTGTTAAATACGTTTCCTCTATTTGCTGATCAAAACCTCAACAGTAAGCTCATTGTGGAGGACTGGAAGATCGGGTGGCGAATAAAGAAACACCAGTTCACAACAAGAGGCGAAATTTCTAGTTTAGTTAAAAAGTTAATGGATTTGGAGAGTGATGATGAAGTCAAACAAATGAGGGGGAGAGCCAAAGAGCTTCAAAAGGAATGTTTGCAAGCCATTGAGAGGCATGGATCATCTCAATCCAATATTAACTCCTTCATCCACAGCATTTTGCAGTTTAATGACCATTAATCGAATTGTATTTTAGTACCTCAAGCTCGGGCATTTTCTTTTTGTTAGAAGAATGAAAAAATAGTTTAATTCAGTTAATAAATACTTAATGAAATTGTGCATTTTGAGTCTATGAGATTGGTTAAATGAAACGAAATATTTCACAAAATAATAAGACTTAAGTGATATGGTGCATATCACTTGTTTGTTATAACAAATATCAATAACGACTCAAAAATGATTTTGTAACTACCTTGATTGTTTAAAAAACTAACATGAGAAAGGGATTTTTCTTTAAAAACTTGGTATTTCTCTTCTCTTTTTCTCTCTTTTCTTATTATTTTCTTCTTCTTTTCTCTGTCAATTCTTCTTTTTGTATGAAGGGTATCAAAGCTTCTCGATTTTCTATAGTGAGTGATGGTGTTATCACTCATACTCATAAAAGGGGGTCAACTTGTAACACTCTCATACTTGATGCGGTAGTCAGGTCACGATACCAAGTTGTTACATTTGTTGTCAGAGTATCTACTGTTAAACTCCATTCATTTTATCATTCTAATCGAACTATTAAAATCAATTTGCGATTTCAATACAATTTAAAAACTTATCTAAATTCAATACAAGCTTCCGATAGTTCTCGTAACAGTTTATAATTGAATAGGGTCCAAATTACAAAATTTTCAAAACCTCGATCCAATGTCGCGATGTGGGGGATTCCTCGTTGCGACGTCACCCACTGATTTGAGCTCGTCGTTAATGGTGAACTTGTTGTCATGACATTTATTATGTTTCCACTTAATCAAGTTTATATACCACAATTCATATAATTCATATGCATCTATTTCCAATTTCAACACCATATGATTCTCAATCAAATTTATAAGATTAATCAAACTATTAAAGTTTTACAAATAAGTTCATTAATACATCATATAACAATTATTCACTTAATGTCTCAACTATTTTAAATTATTCTTATGTATTAGCAAATCTATCACTTATAACACTCTCTTAGCATCACACTCTTCTACTATTTATTTTCCTCTTCCTCTCAGTTCCACATATTTTATATACATGTATATATAAACCTTTGATTTTGAGTATAGTATGCTTATATGTAACATTAATTATGATTTCACTAATTACATATTTTCAAGAAGATTGTCCACTTCAGTAGCAATCACTAAATTATTTATATCTTGGTCTACAGTGTTCTAAATTAAGATCCGTTTATTATTTTTGAAACTAGACTCAATGAACTTTTTACCATAAAAATTTCAAAATTTTCACTTAAGCCAATAAATTCAATATTTTCTTTAAATTTTCCTCTATTCTGCTATTAGGCAGTTTTGACCCTTTTCCACCAAAAAATTAATTTTCTTTCAATATAATATTCATATTTTGTTGACATTTATTTTCCTTGAAAATAGACTCATCAATATTTAAAGCATATGAATTTCAGCTTCAGCTCCTAAATATTTTTGTAAAATTTGTAATAATTTTTCAAAGTCATAATATAGGAACTCAAAATCATTCTAACATTGTCTCACAAAAGTTGATATATCATATAATCTACAATTCGATTGCTTACATGGTTTCTTTTATATAAAACTAGACGTAATAAGCTTTAAACCCATATTTAATTCAACCTCTAAATCTATTTCTACAATTTTTAGTGAGTTTTCAATGTTAAGGAGTCGGATCATATTCTTGATCATCATATGGTAAAAAAGGGACACAGTATTGTGATTAGGTTTTGGTGAAATGGACAAACACATTTCCAGAGGATGCTACTTGTGAGAATTTGTTGGAACTGCAAAGGAGGTTTCCTTCATCATTAAGGATAAGGATATTTTCAGTTAATAAATACATAACGAAAGGGTGAATTTTGGGTCATGAGATTGGTTAAATGAAATAGAGGGTTTGTTGAAATTATAAGGCTTAAGTGATATACTGTATCACTTGGTTGTTATAACAAAAATTAGTTACGACTCGAAAATGGTTCTATAACTGCCTCTTTGATTGATTGCTTAAAAACTAACATGATAAAGGCATTAGGCATTCAAGGAAATTTCTCCTCTTTTTCTTTCGTTTCCCCTTTTTCACTTTTGACTAATAAAAGTCCTTCAATTGGGGCCGAAGGTAGTGGGCCTTATCTAGGCTTATTTCTGGGGGTTTATGGCTCCAAAGTCCAAATTTGGCCAACAAGGAACCTAATAAATTGTGCGGGCTAAATTATTACACACCAAATTCTAAAAAAACGTTAAAAATTGAAAAGAAACCCCAATTCTTGGAACCCTAAATGCAACTTGTCAATCTTCATCTCTCTGGCATGTTAAATCTTCAAATCTGTTAATTTAACACGGAAAAATCACTCACTGTTGACAGAAAGGAGCAAGAAGAAGATAAAAATCCTCTCTTTTGATTTTTTTTTTTTCTCTTCAAATATGCAATCCTATCTTAGTTCCCATTTAGAGGAGTAAAAGTTTTATATGGCTATAACTTCACCGCTAAAACCATTACAAAACCCTAATTGTCCCTATTCTTCATTCCAAAAAGCCCAATTTTTTCTCCAATTCTTTATTCTTGATGGCGACAGAAGCTACCACAACAAATTTCCAAAATTCAGACTTCAGGCCGGTCCCACAGCCACCGGATTTTCATCCGGAAGTGATCGTGAGTTCCCACGACGGGCTCCACTTTTGGCAGTTCATGATTGCTGGTTCCGTTGCCGGCTGCGTTGAGCATATGGCTATGTTCCCTGTTGACACCGTCAAGACTCATATGCAAGCCCTCGGCTCTTGCCCCATCAAATCGGTGGGTGTACGTCACGCGCTCCGTTCCATTCTCAAATCTGAAGGACTCCCGGGCTTATATCGGGGAATCGGGGCCATGGGACTTGGGGCTGGTCCTGCCCATGCCGTCTACTTCTCTGTATACGAGGTTTGCAAGAAGTATTTTTCCGGTGAGAACCCGAATAACTCGGCGGCTCATGCTGTATCCGGTGTTTGCGCGACGGTAGCAAGCGACGCCGTTTTTACGCCCATGGATACGGTGAAACAAAGGTTACAGTTGGGCAATAGTGCTGCTTATAGAGGGGTGTTTGATTGTGTTAAGAAAGTTTTGAAAGAGGAAGGTTTTGGGGCGTTTTATGCTTCCTATAGGACAACAGTGCTCATGAATGCACCGTATACTGCCGTTCACTTCACAACTTATGAGGCATTGAAAAGGGGTTTGATTGAGATTTCACCAGAGAGTGTAAGCGATGAGCGGGTGATTGTCCATGCTACGGCTGGTGCTCTTGCTGGGGCTTCTGCTGCCGTTATCACTACACCACTTGATGTAGTCAAAACTCAGTTGCAGTGTCAGGTAATTTAATCTTTGGCTCTCTTTTTTTCTCCCTTAATGTATTTTGCTGCAATGGCTGAATCTATAATCAGTTTATGCTAGCTATATTTGGATCTTTTGTTTAGTGGATGCAGTAAGTTGAAAATTCTATGTATTGACAGTTAAAAGGGTGCCCGGCTATCCTAGTGTAATCAGTTTATGCTCTGTCTGTGTTTCCAGACAGATGATATCATGTTCTTTTGCTTTTAGGTCAAATCCTTCATTATCAGTTTGAGTTTGCTGCTACTGGCCCTTTTAGAAAATGGAATCAATCTTTGACAAAGTTATTATTCACCGCCGAGTACTTCTTGTAATCCTCTAATTAATGGAATATATCCATAGCTATGGCTTAAATGATTAGGATGGTTTTAATTGACAACTGTCTCATGCCTCTCATGTTCCTTCTTGTTTATCTTATAATCTTCCATTATTTTGTGTGCTGTATTATCTTTTATCTGGTTAACTGAACCAACATCTGGAATGTAATGCTACATAGTCTTAGTTACTGCAACACCTTTAACACTAGCAAAGATGATTGAGACCATTTCTCTTGAACTGAATGCTTGTATCATCTTCTGAGTTGTGTTTTAATACCATATGCAGACTTTCCCTGTATTGGATACATGTGTACTTAAGTGCTTGCTCATTAGGTCTTTAGTTTTGGTCCATCCTGGTTTGCTTACAATTTTAGTGATGGTTTTTGACGATAAATTGAAACATGTGTGTATTGGCGTCCTTTAAGATTTATATTTGTACTTGAGTGAGCTGATTTTTTTACTTTGATTAATTATATGCATCTTGCTTTGCTGATTGTGGTTCTATTGTTATTGAAAATTGTACCACAGGGTGTATGCGGGTGTGATAGATTTAAGAGTAGTTCTATTGGAGACGTGGTCAAAACAATAGTGCGAAAAGATGGGTACAAGGGCCTCATGAGAGGATGGATTCCCCGAATGCTTTTCCATGCTCCTGCTGCTGCAATCTGCTGGTCAACCTATGAAGCCGCAAAAGCATTCTTCCAAGAAATCAATGCTAGCAGTGAAAGTGGCAAGTAAGGAATTGCAAACAATGTATTGTGCAGCTGCACGAGCAACACCCCAAGCAATGGGGTTGACACAAAGGATGGGAAAGCAATACATATACTTTCAGGCATGTTGCGGGTCTATTTAAGTGGTATCCGAAGAGTGTATACATTGCTATTTGTTATAATAATAAATGTTAATGGTCCTATAAAATGGTGAGATGATTGTTTGTGTTTGGTTTCACGAGAATGAGTAGTAGAAAGTCTTGAGTTTTAGCTGGAAGATTGGAGTATTGAAATTGAAATGTTATTTTTGCAAGCGGAAGATTATGTGCTGGTGTTTGTTGTTTAGTTTTGTCATTTATCGTTATTGACGAGTAGATGAGTAGCCCTCTGACAGGACATTCGGTGTTCAATGGACGTATGCTTTCTGTTCCCTTCTCGGTCTTCTCTGTCCTTCATTCTCCAAAACTACATTATCACTACTTTGCTTAGGATAATAAAAGAAGCCATGCCATAAATGTGATGTTTGTATGCAAACCCACAGTGTTGAGTTTTGATGAACCGTCACAGAGCAACTTACTCTTCTTTTCTACTCGATTGAAAGCCCTCTAGGGCCATGTGGTTGTACGAAAGAAGACTATTTATATCTAGATTCAATTAGCACCAGTGGTCTAGTGGTAGAATAGTACCCTGCCACGGTACAGACCCGGGTTCGATTCCCGGCTGGTGCAAGCGTTTTTTATATATATGGATATCTGAGTTCCAAAAGGTAAAAAATCCTTGCTTTACTGCTTCCAATCCTTTGAGACCTCCAGCTACTGTAAAATTGCAGTGCTAACACATTTGCAGTTATAGTATTCTTCTAATTTTACAAACTCACTCAGACATATGGAAGAACAGTCGTAGCAGCTTCAAATATGGAAATGTAGCCTCTCTGGATTGATTTGATTAGTCATTATTAAGATTGTATAGTAATTATTATGAATCCAATCAAGAGAATGGTTCAATCATTGTTATTTAGAATGCTGACGTAAAGGCCCCATGCACTAGTATATTCTCCCAAGCTGAGACCAACTGAATCTATAATCTTCTGGCCACCATCACGAGCACGAAGAAGTTCCACAGCAAGCGAACACAGTATCATCAACGACAGCTTGCAAGAGAGAGTGGATGCAAAGCGCATGCCAATGCCAATTGTTGTTTCATTCATTTACTTGCACTAATATTAACATGGCTGTGTTTCATTCTATTGACGAAGATTACTAATAAAATGAAACACAGGATTAATAATATATTGAAGATGGTTAATTATTATATATTAAAAAAGAAGCGGTAATTTGTGAAACCTCGAAAAGTTTTTCTAAATCACAAATCCAATATGTTAGGAGGAAATTAGACAGTGCAATAAAATAAAAATATACATGTATTATTGTAAACTAAAATATAAGCCTGCCTGCCAAATTCACAATTGAAATAGTTTACAACAGAGCAGGAAAGAAAAATAAAATTAGAAACATGATTAGACATAAAAGCCAGCCTGGTTCCGGGATCGACTTCAGCTTCTCAGACATCTTCCTCTGTTGATTTACAAAAGTTGCCTTTGCAAATGTTTTCTTTTTCATCATCATGTTTCTGGATGATGATTCCAGCAACTTATAAATACTCCAACTGCAGTTGAAAGTTGAAGCAACAATATTCTGCATATACAAATGGGAAAACAACACAGATGAAACCATTGTCCAGTATTTACTTCATCTAAGTAATGACATAAATAAAGAAATAGAAGGAAAAGTAATAGTTGATACCTGAATATTTACTTCCTGTATCTATATATAGTCAACCATCTGAAGCTCACTGAATCTGTTCCTTTTGCTCCTTATTACTCTTGCTTTATCATCTCTTATCTCTAGAACCTGGTGAACACATATCCAAAACAAATTCTCTCTCAACTCAACTTTGCAGTTGTTTAAAAACAAAATTAAATTGGCAAAAACACGGATGGATCATGGATATATGCATCAGTAATGGTTTCCACTGTTAATGAAGCACATAGGCATGACTGAACACATTTGACAAAAGAGTGTCCATAAAGAAGCAGGAATTTAATGATATGCAATCTCAGGTTGGCATGTTAAGATCATTTTTTTTCTTAAAAAACAGTGTAAAATACTGGTATATATTTAGCTCACCTCTGGTCTCGAATTAAGAACTCCACTGGACATTCCCACATCAATGCGCCATATGCTGCAATTGTACTCACTGCAGGGAAGGCTAGATGTTAATAACTATATGTAGAATGGATGAATACCTTACTAGTTAAAAAAAAAGACATTTTCAACAAAGTACGCATACCAATTTGCCCCGGAGAATTGAGGTGTGTGGCCAACCACCATTGCCTTAGCTCCTAGTGCTTGCAGTGTCTCTTGAAGAATAGCATTTATCTGCTAACGAACAAGTAATTATAGTTCTTGAAGGCAATAAGTACAAAAACTATTAGTTGGCATACTTGCCTGGTTAATCTGATAATCCGCCAAGTCCAAAATATCTCTAGAGTATAAGCGGTTCCAAACAACACTATCATAGCCTTTTGTGGCTATGAAGGGCATGTTACGATCAGTATCCTCTTCAATAAGACCTCTCATCCACTGAGATACTTCCTTGTTCATCTTCTCTATGCCATAACCAACTGTGCAAGTACCAAGACTCCTATCAGAAAATTCAAAACAAAAGAAAGAGAAAGAACTTCTTACGGTATTATTTGATGAATGATAATGATTTTACTAAACTGGTTCATGCAAAATATGCAAGTTGATATTTTCTTACCATGGTGAGGAAGGAGGCCACCATGACAGAAGATCCAATCATTAACCTTAAGAGCTACAGCATGTCGTGCCAACTCACACGCTAGTGGACCACCCGGTCTAAACAGAATTGATCTGGCAATCACCCCCTTTTGTCTCTGTCCTAATAAATAATGTGAGATCTTTATCAGAATGGTATCTAATAAATATGGAGGACATAGAAAGTGTCCTTTTACCCTACATTTTGGAAGTATACAAGTAACCAACTAGAAAGAAACACTATAACATGGATTTAGAAGAAAGAGGAAGTGCAACATATTTATGATAACTGAACAATACTTAAGGAACAAGAAATGTAGTTCAGTCGATTGACAGGACTGAGAACTTTAGTACCTTTACCAGATTCCATGGATCCCAATGGTTTCTGAACATTTTACGTTCATCTTTCCATATTCTAGACACGCCACACCAACGAACAAATGCTTCATCCCAGTCATACTCATAGTCATTCAAGTATTCCAGGAAATCTGCACACTCGTCAAAAGCGCCAGACTCTACATATCTAAAATCCCCTTCCACATTCATAGTTTCATGATTTCCATTGACCTGTATCAAGAAAAAGACTGTCAGCATTCTTAAATTGATACAGAGCTGTTGCATGTGTAAATATCTAGACATGCTTAACATGTAAGCTGAATTTAAGAATGCACTGCAGCAACTTGAACTTCAAAATTTGATTTGTAAAATGCACCAAAGCTGTTCTACTTTTAGCATCACAAACCTGGAAAACAGCTCCACCTTTAGCCTTGGCTTGTATATCTAATGATCGCAACAAGGATAAGATAGCTATTTCATCATCTCCTCGATCAAGCACATCTCCTAGCTGAACAAGTACCTTTTTTCTCAAACAGAAACATAGGCATCAGATGGGGTTCTGAGTAGAGAAACAAATCCATACACACAAGAATTTTTCCACATTGGGTATAGTTGTAGCGGCCATTATGATAGTAAGAAACAACATAACAAAAATTCTAGTTTTCTGCATCATTGTTATCAACAAAAGTAGTAGTAGAAGAAGAATACCGCATCTTCTCCAGTCCATAGGTCTTGACCGTCCGAACTCAAGACACCAGCCATTTCAAGCGCATATCTTGCTTGATCAAGGTCTCCATGTAGATCTCCAACTACACATGGAAGCATATAAAGATATAGATAAATGACAAATAAATCTTATCCAGTTTTGATTGATTTCATCAATTGAATTACTTCCACCATTGACAATGACATTTTAAGCTAATTTCACACTGCAGTTCAATCATGTGGGGTGCAAACTAACTAAAATATTTTATGCATTCTAGCTTTTTAAATCTAAATCTTGGGACTTAAAAGTGGATAAGCTTGAATTTAAGACTAAAAAGGTAGGCATAAAAGCAATAACAAAAAATGGTTCTATGTTTCCTATGATCTCGTTTAATGATTACTGATATGTACTGTGTTAGTCTATTTGATTCCCAAGTCTTTGTACCACGCAACAAGATTTCTCAAAGCTACAGAAATCAACATCACGAATCAAGAGCTAGATCAAAGCATAGAAGTTGAGCATAAAATTAGAAAATTAACTTACGCTACATGCGTTCTCAAAAAAAAAAATACTTACGTTACATGGAGTTATAGCAAGAAAAACGACAAGTTAAAAGAAAAATAAATAAAAAACCTGCAACTATACGGCGACCAGGAGCAGAAACAAAAGTGGGAGGATTTCCATTGACGACAATGGGCTTCAAGGCTGTTCCTATACTACCATTACTAAAAGAAGAGGAAGTTTCAGTAAGCTTTTTGGGGCATGAAGAAGGTGGAAGTGGCAATGAATTCAAGCATAGTGAAACCATTGCCTTGCTTATTAGTTTTCTCTGTTTAATTTGTTATGAAGAAAAAAGAAAGAGAAAAGGGTTTTGTTTGCTTTGCTTAGAATGGCCAAACAAAGGAAGTTTCTCAGCCAAGTATTTAGTTTTACATCTTTTGTTCCTTTTTTGCTTTCTGGATATTGTATATGTATATATATATATATATATATCTGGTTGTGGATGGATAGGATATTGCCAATTGCCATTGGAGCTTATGTGATAGTGTCGTAATAATTGTAACGACCACCAAAGCATCCAAACTCCAAACATAAAACGACATCGTGTGCTGTGTTCTTGACATAATTGACCTTTTGGCCACAAACATAGACCAAGAAAGCCTTTTGTCTTTGTGCTTTTTTTTCCCTAGTCTAGAAAATCACTGTCACCAAACAAATTGATTTAAGGGAAGCGACAATAGTAATAATGTCTGGAAAATACCAATTTTTTTTTTTCTTGTTTTCATCTAAAACAAAAAGTGAAGCAAATGATTCTAAAAGGGAAAATAAGAACAAAAAATTTTCAAACAAGTTGAGTCATGCACAAGTTTTAAACTTGAATGAGGGAAATATATAGGTAATAGTGATTGATAATATGATAATAATAATGATGGAATAAGCTAAGAAAACCTGCACTCAAACCTTATTGTTGTTCAGCATAACAGCATCTTAATTTTGTTACTGCATAAACCCACTTTTTCTTTTTTCAGAAATAGACCATCAACTCATCAAGTCTCAAAGGGCTTAAAATACACAATGGTACCCCCTCTATATCAATCAAGATGGGGAAAGATCGTAGTAAAGTGTTAAACAATTGAAAAAACGGTGAATCAAAGACTACTGCAACATCTCAATTCCTTCATACAAAAAACGTATATATCAAATGCGAAGTGAGGCCATATAGACAGTTTCGCCATATGTATCTCACATCCTCGTCTGTCTAAAGTTGAGCTCTGAGACCTTGGTCAGGAAGAACTTCGGGAACCCTCTGCAAACTCCGGGGGTGGCACAGGACAGACAGTGATATTCGGAGTTATTTTCAGACTTGTGTCAAGAGATGCCTCAGATGGTAATGCTCCTGATGTAGCAGGCATGGAGTTGATATTGGGTAATGAAGGTACCTTGATAGGGTAAACTTCAGTGACCTCTTCAGTGCGATCATCTAAATATACAACATCTTGCATAGTGAGTTGGTGGTATTCAACAACCTCCCTCAGGAAGCGATTTTCACGTGCATAGATGGAGTTCTCATGAGCTAGTCGTGCCTTCTCTGCCAACAGTGTCTCCAGTTGAAGACGTATCTGGAAATAGAAATAGAAATAGAAATAGAAAAGAATAAAAATTTTGGAACGGTTGACATGTCTAAACAAAATTGCTTCAGTTATCACAAAGAGAGATGCCATAGATTAGAAGGCACTTGTGCTACATGGTTTATGAAAAATGAGGTAACATTCTGTAACATGATAAACTATAGGAAGCTCAACTTCAACCTTGCATAATCAGATGAGGTTATCCTTCATTTTCTGTTTTTTAGCAGACAATTACCTTCATACAGTGAGAGGTAGGCTCAAGAAGATTATCCATTCATACAGCACCTATCATTTCAGACATATTATTGTGGGAGAAAATTAAAGTTCTGTTACAATTGTAATTTTTAATTTGGTTCAATAATAATCTACATTTAATGACTAAAGGAATATTCCATATCTTATTCTGTGCAGCTAAAATTTTGACCACCTTTAAACCAAATTTAAAGTACAAGGTTGAAATTGCATTCGATAAAAAACAAGTGGTTGATTGGTCCATCATTCTAAGTGGTAAAATTGAAGTTCACTCCAAACAAATAAGACTTTTAGATCCTGCAGATGAGTAAATTGCCATAGATCGAATATAAATACAACACAGGATGCAATAATGAGGAAAATCCATACCAACTCATCATTTTCTGGGTTGTCACCTCTGTCACGATTCTCACGAAGGACTCTATTTTCTTCCTCAAGCTGAGCACATCTCTCCTTTGCAAAAGCCAAATCAGCTCTAACGGTTTTTAACTCTCGAAGAAGGAGCTTTGCCTTGGCAGCCATAGCCATTGCAACCTGTTACAAAATCAAAGAGCCAAATCATCCATCCAATTTTCAACAAAAAGGTTATTACATTGGAGGGGAAAAAATGATGTGCGCAATTTATTTGACATCCCCAACAAAACCTCACCCATTTTCCACATGAAGAACAGTGAATATTCATTGTTCTATTTTATACGGTTCCTGCACTTATATATATGCCACTACAAATTACCTTAAAAGAAAGAAGGAACAATCCTATTTTCTCATGCATGGTAAAAACATTTGTGTCACTTTTCTATTGTTAAAAGAATCTAGTACTGAGGCTTCTAGAGCTATATAATAGCAGAGCACTAACAATGCAAACAGAAAAATACATCCATGATATGAACCAGTGACACAAAGCAGCCACCTTACATCACGAGACGCCTTCAATTGAATTTCTTGATCAGCTTGCACCGGAGTTCTTACTTGCTGCTGCATTTGTGGCTGTTTAGCATTCTCATTTTGTGCCACAGAACCACTAGACTTTTTCTTGATATGTTTGCGGGTTTCTTGAATGATGCCTGCGGTCCGGTTCTCCACAATTGTAAGACCCTCCTAATAAGCAAAGCAAAGCAAAGCAAAGAAGAATGAAACAGGTTTGTAAACATTTCAAGATGCAAGAGAGAGACGAAAGTTCTATGACAGGGAAAATGCAAAAAGACTGACATGTGGGCAACACTTGGCTACCAAAAACTATAGTATAAAACACTTTAGTAGATCACAAGTGCCAAAGAAAGCATAACAGCCCTTAAAAAAACAAAAAAGAATTTCTTTTCTATTTTTATTCAAACACTTTATAAAGCAAAATGTTACTAATACTTGGAATATTTATATATTCGTTACCAGCAAAAAGCAAGGGGATTTATGAACTAACCTCAACAGCATTACCAATGTAATTAAGGGATGATGTAATTGCACCTATGCCCTTCTGCAATGTGGGATTGCTTGTTTTGTGATGCCTATCATCTGACTGGTACGTATTATGGTACTGCAGATAGCAAAAAGTGAACACCAATATTGAAACATTGATAGAATTAAAACACATAATGTTAGCAACAGTATGAGTTGGATCCTGACCATTTCTGGTGTTGGTCTCTGACTCTGAGGCAGCTTTGATTTTGGTGGTCCATCAGACTCAAACTGGTACTGCACATTGTTATTATTATTATTACTATTACTATTATTATTATCATCATCCAAAAAGGATTTAGCTTTCCTAGCGAGAGAACCCCAAAATCCTTGCTTGGATTCATTTAGAGATTTCATAGATTCGTATTGATGGGAGCGGGAATCCTGGAGAGACAAGCAGTCAAAGGAGGTTAGGGTTTTCAAAGAATGACAAGGAAAATTATCGCAATAAGCATATATAATGAAGTAGAAAGGGGGAAAAAGAGAGAAACCTTGGGGGCGGAGAGAGGAGAAGCAGAAGAAGAATGAAGGGGACCATAGCCATAAGCGGAGGAGAAAGACGAATCTTTGTGGGCGGAAGAGGCCCTTATGGCTTTGGCTGCATCTACTTCTACACCTACCAAATCATCTGCATCTACATCAGCTGATGATGATGAAAACGATGTTAATATTCCCTGCTGCTGCTGCTGTTGCCTCCTCCTGTAAGCCATTTCTTTTTTCCTAATTCCTATTCCAATTTCTTTGCACAATTCATCAACTCGATCTTAGTCTTGCTCTACTTTTGTTGTTGTTGTTCCTTGCTGCTTCAATCTCCCTTTCGAATTTGGATTAAACCTGTCGCCTCATCTCTCACTCACTCTGATATCTGTATTTTGAATCGTGTATTGGAGTATGTAGGTCCTGTTGTGGCCACTCAGCCGTCGGCGACGTCAACGCTCTACGCCCACCATTTTTCATCCAACAAAATTCTACAGTCCACACCCAGTCCTCTTCTGCTTTACTTGATTTCAACTGCAGCTGATACAGCTTGTAACAGCCCATAGGATAGGCCCATTTCTATCATTCTTTCATAGGCCCATTACCATTCAAAATTACATGTTAAAAAATTTGGTTTTAAAAAATAAAAATTTTGAATTAATTGTAAGATGTATTTGCAATTTTTTTTTTTTTTTGAAATATTTTCATTAATGGAATCATGAACGAAAAAAATATAAAAAAAATGACACATAATACAAACGATAAATAATACATTATAAACTAATGCACAAGTGTCACTGTTTGTAGAAATAAGTCGGAAAGAGAAAAATAAATTGATATTAACCAAACACTAGAAAATTTCAAAAACAAACTAGAGATGCTTTACATTGACCAAGTCACTAAAAATCGCATCCTAATCCACTAGTAGCAGACCAACTTGATGACAAACTTGGATTAACTAAAAATCACTACTAAGAGCCCTAAGAGTCCCACCACATTAGTGATACATCAAAGGAAATCTAAAATGACCTCCATCATCCTCATATTGAAGTCCAATTTTGCAAACACTTCCATAGTGCTCTATCATAATAAAGACTTTCTAAGAATGGTTCATAATAGATCTAATAACACGTTTAGCAAAATTTTATACATACACTAATACATAACTAGAAATTAAAAACTAAAATCACGTCTTGGAGAAAAAAAAATTGGAAAAAATAACCACAATAGTATGTTTTGAAACAAGAACACCATACTATTTCAGAGAAAATAAAGTGAATTGAAGCATATTGTGAGACTACAGCTAGTAACCAACAGCAAGACGAAAGATCAATTATGGGATTTTTAGAAAACAAATTGTATACTAGGTAGCTTTTTAATTCCATAACAAAGGTTAAAAATTCACCATGTGACTTTTTAATTCCATTTGTGAAGTTTAAAATTATGTATATACTTTTTTAAAGAAAAAAAAAAAAGAAAATCTCCAGAAGAGAAGAATAATAGTGAGTGTAACTATAACCAACATTTACTTCAAAGTCGTTTACTTTGGAAAATAACGCAGAATGGAAGGAAGCGAGAGAGGCAAAGTGATATTTTTTTTTTTTTTTGGAGGTTTCTACTACCACTCCAAATGAAGTATTCAGAAAACAGAATATGAGTCACTTGTTTGTCATAAACTATAAGACTGATAATTTACACGAAACGATTAAAAGGAAACTTTTCTTTGTTCACTTGTTTGTCGTAAACCTACTTTAACGTGTATCATATTCACATGCATACAGCTAAAAACAAAAGCTTTCATTAGGCATTCCAATCACTCAGAATATGGAAACGTCGAGAACAGCCATATTTATACCTAGACTGTGTGAGATCGAATCCAGATGAATGTAACACTCAAGTCAATATCACTTAAAAGTTTTAGAGCACATTCTAAATTTCACAATTTCAATTCAATAATTACCAGCCTTACAGCAAATATAAATAAGAATTATACGAAGAGATGAGCAACCAAAACTGTTTCCGACAAAATGCATTATAAAATAGAAAAATCCACAATGAACCAAACCCTTCAAAATAGTAAAAACATACTTGAAGATAGTAGTCTATGGGCAATTATACTAAGCATTAAACAAAACAAAGGTTCTTTCAACAAAAAGAGTGAATAAGATAACTATCAAGACTCAGCCAACTAGTTGAGGATTTAGAGTATCGTCAGATCTTAAACGGCAGCATGGAGGAATGCTCTTCCTGGCTCCCGATTAGCTAGAGGTCCATGACATCCAAGAAGCTGCAAGGCCAAAAACAGTCTTATTCAAGTTCATGATGAGACATAATTAACAAACTCCCTTCCGTGCCTATGAAAAAGACAAACCTTAGCATTAACACCATCAGGGACGATGCGATTCTCTGACTTATATTTCAAATAATCAGTTCGGTTGAACTTTGTGAAACCCCTGAACATTGCAAGAGAACCAATTCAAGTCATTTTGCATGCCAAACAATTATGTAAGAAAGAAAGTATGAATCATTTTTAAAAGTTCAAGTAAACTGCATACCACTTCCTGCTGACAATAATCTTTTGGCGACCAGGGAACTTGAACTTAGCACGTCGGAGGGCCTCTTGAGCATGATGACTGTTGCTGTCCTTGCAACGAACTGAAAGGAGGACCTGACCAATGGCTACTCTAGCACATGTTCCCTGAGGCTTGCCAAAAGCACCTCGCATACCAGTTTGGAGCCTATCAGCTCCAGCACATGAAAGCATTTTGTTGATACGCAAGACATGGAATGGGTGAACACGGACTCGCAAGTGGAAGGCATCCTTTCCAGCATACTTGGCCATATACTTGTTGCAAGCAATACGAGCAGCTTCCAGAGCTTCACTAGAGACATTTTCCTTCTCCCAAGAGACCAAGTGAACACAGAAAGGGAACTCATCCACACCCTTCTTTTTCATTCCCACATCATAAATCCTAATCTTGGGATCAGGAACACCACGACAATAACGTGACTTTGGGTAAGGTTTGTTTTTTATCTGACGATAACACCTTGCAGGTCCTGAAAACGTAAAATACCATAAAAATTTCAATTACAATCTAAAAAATTTCATATCCTTCAACTCTGCAACAAAATCAATTAAGTGACAAGAAGGCGTGAAATATCTTAAAAGGTAATTTCAGGTGCCAAGCAATGTTAGCAAATCTGAATTAGATCACCTGCGCAAGGAAAATGGAAGTGGGAAAGTCGTTTGTATTCTAAAATGGATTACAAACGTATAGATAACCATTCCACATGATTTTATTTCGAATGGCATTTTCATGATAAATCAGTAGATATGTATATAGTCTAAAACAAATTCCTGTTTTTCATTTTGAGAAAGGGCGATAAACATATCATCATCCAAAATAGAGAGTCATTTAAATATAATTATTCTTTGCAAAAGGCAGGCCTAGAAGCATCGTAATAAATCAGATTCACAAGAATCGAAAACTTGAGATGCAAAGAAAGAAAGAAATAGCAATTATGGAGAAACAGATACAGAATTTTATTTAAATTATGATATAATGTATAAGAATCAGGAAACCGTTCGTAAAGAAACTTCTCAAAGTTTATGCCAACGAAAACTCTTCAACATACGAATGAGAAACAAAAACTAAAGCATGATCCATGTTCTTTAAGCTAAGTAAGCAATTAAACCTAAAATCTAGACAGCGATTCATCATGATAGCAGAACAATATTCATCTCCAGTCATTCATTCAAAAATAAAACAATCGACAATAAGAAATAGGAAAGCAAAACCAAAAAAAAAGTCCAGAGAGACAAATACTCACTTCTCCCCATGGCGGTAGAACTTTGTAAATATTTCGCGGCTGCAAAAATAAACCTAGGTTGGAAAAAAAAATGGTAAAGCTCTATTTATAGAGCGGGAAGCTGATAAAGTTAAGAAACCCTAAGTCAAAATGAACACGTTCAACGCAGGCTTGTACGTGTGCAAATGCGTCACCATTGGGCCTCTACATTGGCGCTCGGCTCTCTCTTTACTTGTTTGACCCAATTATTGGAAATTTGGGTTTTGGGTTCGACCAACTGACCTTGCGAAGAATGACTGTGTATATATTGAAAATGGTGTGTATATATTGAGCCGAGGAAGAATCTGTTTACACTAATATAAAATTAAAATAATTTTACATAAATTTTTTAAATTCTGATTAACATTTTAATTATTCAACCCTTAACTTTTATCAATATAATTAGATTTGTCATTCATGTGAAATTTCAAATGAATATAATATTTTAATCATTATGATTGAGATCCTCCTATATTTATTTATTAATATATATTTAATGATTGAATTTTTCTTATTAAATAAAGTGTTAAATATTTTATTTTACTCAAAACTCAATATATATTATTTATATGAATAAAACATGAAATATGACAATTGATTTGAATAAAAAGAAAAAAACCTAATGATCTTATTGTTAAATATTAATGGTATAAAAATTATTTTGATTTTATATTAATGTAAATAGATCTCTCTCCACTCCACATTAACAACACTATTTTTGCTAAATTAATAAAAATCAAAGCATTCACTTGATTGATGCCAATGGTTGGGAATTCCCAACTTTTACAAGTACTAGCTATGAATAAATATAATACTCCCGCAATTGGCTTTTGATTTAGCATTCATATGCGTCAAAGAAATGATGAATGAATAATGCACATTCATTCAGTAGCATTTTTCTATTCCTAACGATAGTGTTGATAATATTGGTTAGCAAAGGAGCAAAGCAGAAGAGAGCATTATTAAGGGCATATAACGTAAATAAGCTATCTAACAAAAAGACAATCTAAACATGTGACTTATCTACATATCGTGCTTCATATCAGGAAACAAGAAAGTAGCTGTTGATGGTCCAAATTTCACAACAAAATAGCTTCCACCTTTATTCATCTAGGTGTGATGGAGGGAATGACTCCACTGACAAGGTCGCTACCAGAAACATCCGATGACACATAGGGATTCTTCACCAATGATGATGATGATGAGGATGGTGGAGTCACCTTTTCAGCTGCAGTGTCAATGGATACTGAGACTCCCACGTCTGACTCTGGCATCATTGCCCATATATTTTCAAGTTCACGAACCACATCTGCCATTGAAGGCCTACCATCTGTCTCATCTTGGCTACATTTGAGGGCCAATGTCACAAACTTCTCCACGCATTCTGAAGGATAAGAACCCATCCTCCCATCGATCACTGAGAATATCATACCAGAATGATATGCAACATTAACCTGATAACCATTGAAACTAACATTAATCTTGTGAAAAATAAATAAATTACTATATAAATGAACAAGTCACTGATATTCCATGGGCGATGCAAGGAACTAAAGATTCCCTCCATGAAAGTAATCATCATAAGATCCTCATTCCCAAACACCCAACAGCAAGGCTATTTTCTCTCGTCATTTTATTGGAAAGAAGTAGATATAACCTACATGTCATTTAGTCTAGTAATCCAATAACTTCTATTTTCGAGTTAAAATTTCCCGTGTGTAAGTGGAGGGGATACTGCAACCAAGATCAAATTTCAATGAAGATATGCAGATCCGGATGGAAGTAAAATGTTACCTCTCGAACAATGTTTTTTCCATGTGAGATTGGCTGCATCCCAGTCAAAAGCTCCAGAAATACAACACCTAGGCTATATACATCACTCTTGTCTGTCAACTTATGCGTTAAGAAATACTCAGGGTCGAGATAACCCTGCCAGAGAAAACAAATATTAGAGATTGAGATAAAAGATATATTTGACCATACCCTGATTATTACTTCTGCCATGAGACAGTACAAGTCAATTAGAATTCCAGCTTTTAGTAGTTTTCTGGTGCACCTCTTAAAAGTTAAGTATAAATAAAGGAGGTATTTCATCAACTCTGGCTTGAATTATATTTCCAGAAAATTTCCTTCTGTCATCTAAAGACTCAGGTGCCAAACCATTGCAGTTTTAATCTAGAACAGTGGTAATATAATAAGAGATGAGAGGAATGGGACCAAATAAAGAGAAGAGATAGAAATAATATCAAAATTAGGTCTATTAAGACGCTACAGTTCATATGTTCCACTATTTCTTTGAAATTATCAACACGAGACTTACCGGTGTCCCCTTTACAACCGTAGATACATGAGCAGGCACTGCCCCCTCCATATCTGGAACAGGAGCAAGTCTTGATAGTCCAAAATCAGCAACTTTTGCTGTGAACCTCGAATCCAATAGTATGTTGCTGGCCTTGATATCTCGATGGAATATGGGAGGATCAGCTTCAGTGTGTAGGTAGAGGATTCCCTTGGCTGAACCAAGGGCAATTTTTAATCTCATTGCAAAATTAGGAGGTTCTTTAGACTTAGCTGTTATATCATAAGAGCAAAGCATTAAATTAGAGCATCTAATATAGGTAGAAAAAACTAGCAAGACCAGTAAAAGTGAGTTTTGCATTCCTTATTGTGTAGTAATATATCAGAAAGATGAACTACCAGAAAGATGATCCCTCAGAGTGCCATTTGGCATAAACTCGTATACCAACATCTGCATGTGCAAAAGAAATCTATTAGTTTTTTGCCATATGATGATTTTCAACAAATGCTAAGAGAGATAGAGAAGGGTTGTTCTTGCTATATTGTAGCACATAGTTTGAAGCTTAACATTGCTCATAAAGGATGAAGTTAGAACTTAGAAGAAAGTATTAACCTTAGTTAAAGGTGACAAAAGAGCCAAATCTAAGCTGATAGAACCTCATAGTACCTCTCCATCTGTGTGCATGTATCTTCTCATTTTATTTTTTGGCAACAGCAGAAAATGACAATTCCAAAGATTTTACATCTTTCAGTTATATTTATAAGTTTAAACAAATTGAATTTTTTGTTAGGAAACTGTGAAACGGCCAAGCAACAGATATTTGAGGGTACAAGGGATTCCACTGAGGATATGTATAGTATACATGATCGAAAGAAGATGAGAGAAAGTACCTGCTCGCCTTCTTCATCACAATATCCAATCAAAGATACAAGGTTCCGATGGTGTAACCTTGACAATAATTGAATTTCAGTAAGGAACTCCCTTTCACCCTGTAATGATCCCTCTTGTGCACGTTTGATTGCTACTACCATGCCATCAGCCAAAGTGCCTCTATAAACCTTTCCGTACCCACCTTGGCCGACTTGAGTGGAACTGTTAAAATTGTTTGTTGCCGTGGCCAATTCCGTGAAAGTGAAACTCTTGACACCATCTATCTTAATTGATGATTTCAAAGCTGTATAGAAAACAGGCTCAATATTTGAAGAAATACCTAAGAAAGAAATAGGATGATAGTTTTAAGGCATCAAGCATACATGCAATACTACATTTTGTTTCTGGAACAATGCAACAGATCATAATAGAAAACTAGGCTTTTCCCTGATCCATTTTAAGAAAATCAAGATAAACAAAGTCGAAATTCAATCACAAATTTCCAGATAAAGATTGAAAAACAATTCAAAATATCAAAGAGGAATCTGTTGCTGACTACATAATGTCTAAATGGAAACTGCGATCTGCATTGTTAGGCACATTCTATCTTAAAATTTTAAGATTCTCACTTTGACGATGTTTTGAAACTAAACGGTAGTTCCTCAAACGCACTCTCAAGATTAAGAGTGTCACGACTGCAGATAATGTAACAGCAACAGCAATGCCCCCAAGTACAATACCAATCAATGCACCCGTACTGACACCAGATCCTGAAGTGCGGACGACAGCTGCAACACCCAAAAGAATTCAGAACCACGCAACTAAACAGATCAAAGTTAATCATCACCAAAATTATTATATATGCATGCACATAAAGAAGGAGCAAATTCTAGGTTTATGTCATCTCTGCAAGGGCAAGTCACAAGTGAGACATTGCCAACCAATTGTGGTTGCCACAAGGTCTTATTACTGATGACCATTTAAAAGAAAAGGAAATTTTGTAAGGGCATCAAGTGTCCTCGATTAAGATTTGTCTTTAGCATACAATCGTTGAAAAGGTTTATAACTTGTATGCCAAAGTCAGTCACTATAAAGTTTTCCTTCAATCCGGAGGATATAAAATGTATATCACAGAATCATCAAATTATGAAGCATTTCAATGTTTTCAGAGTAACCTTCAGTTGTAGAGGATGACTAGGTTTAAGCTAATATAACCATAATGTTGTTGCTCATAAATGAGGTGCTGAACATATTATCCAATTTTCATAGCTCACCCAGGTTAAATGATATGTCCAGAAACGTAAGGGAAATCATAGAAGTCAAACTTCAACAAATTTATTATGGTGTAATGCAATGTTTGCATTTATTGCATCTATTTTCCATAAAGTTGCAAAGAAAATTTAATTATGTAATAGATAAGGTTCTCAAGACAAACCGCCTCTATAGATGTCTGGTAAATTGAAGTCGATAAGTTCATATGGACCAAATATGTCACTATCAGGAATACTCCATCCTGTGAACATTCCCCTAATTCGTTGAACCTCACTTCCATTGAACACATTACCACTGTTGTTACTGGCATTATAAACAGGATAGAGCTTCAAGTTCATTTTCAATCGAGGTCCTTTTTCCCATTCAAACGAACCAATATATAGCTGATCAGAATCCAATTTAAGACCAGTGGTAAGGTACTCCGAAAAGCTATTTATATATGGAACAAAATCTGAAAAGCCAGGACTCTTCAACCGATATACAACAGGAAGAGGTACAGCACAAAAGCAAGAAAAGTTAGATGTAGGTGAATATTCAAAAGGGAAGGGGCACGATTGAGGTGGACAGGAACCAGTGAAGTTTGTTCCAGACTGACTTCTGGTATTATCATTGCGGGGTGCACATTGCTGAGGTAAATTTAAACTGTTATTTGTGCAGACAGGGTTCCCTTTGAGCCTGAAATTGTTCACATAATTAATCCAAGCAGTACAATAAAAATTTCAGAAAGGCAGCATCAGTATATACATTAAAAATACCCCAAAAAAAAACTCAATTTTCATTGATCAAAAGCATCTGTAAAGACACATTTATTTACTGATGAAGAAAACACAAACATAATATGCATGCTAGTCATTTGAGTTAAATTTAAATGCAAGTTTAGAAGCAAACCAGAGAGTGACATTTGGAGGGAGGTCAGTGCTGCCCGAAATATCAGTAAACGTATTGTTCTCCAAATCCCTGTAAGTGTCAATAAGCCAAAAGCCATAGCTTAGCAAAACAATATGCTTAACAAATTCTTGCACCTTTAACCCCAAAAGAAAACCCATAAGACAGATGAAATCAACCAAGATAAAGTAACACTGTAGCTCAGCATTTCGGGTCCAAAATCTTTGAGGTGCAGAGAGTTGGCAGCATGGGGAAAAAAATTAAAGCGCATTTGCTCTTTTTAGTGCTTACACAGTAAGACTTTCGTTTGCATTCAAAGTCTTGTTCTGCCATAGGGAGGATGGAATGGAACCATTCAATGAATTATTGGCAAGTGACCTGCAATGAGGAGTAACCGGCAACATAAAAAAAGGGGGGGTCTAAAATTCATAAAATAAGGAAATAAGGGGGAAAAAAGAAAAAGAGTTTGTCTAAAAAGGTGAAGGCAGACAAAGGAGAAAGTCCTCACAGTTCCTGAAGAATAGGTAGGCTCGAAAAGCTGGCAGGAATGCTTCCAGTAAGTTCATTGTTGGATAAGTCACTGTGCATATTGTTTACATAAAAACATTGGTGCCATAGTCCTCAGGATTCAAATCTTGCAGATCCTTAGGGAACAAACACTGAGATAAGCAGATTGGAAGATTAAGATCTTACATGGTTGTGATATTCCGTGACAGTTGATTTGTAGGTATGGTACCATTAAGCCGATTTGAACCAAGGTCTCTGAAATTTATATGATATAGAGAAGAAATAAAACATCGGGTAAATTTTCCCAATGGGGAAACAACATAATACAATTACTTACAAAGCAGCAAATATATGAACTTACAAATAACCAAGTTGGGGTATCCTGCTTAGATCAGGTATTGGTCCTTGCAAACTACAGTTCCTGAGGCTCCTGATAAAGCCAAGTGATGCAGAAAAACAACCATTTATGCAATGAGAGCGTTCTCTGAATTTGTATAATGCATTCAAATGCATGCTTAAATAGTCATTGAGTCTAAATAAAGCTTCTAAAACATTAAAGGTTAGGGACAAGTAATGGAACACATTTAGCTTCTTCAGTAGATACTTTTTTTTTTTTTTTATGGATATTTGATTGGCACAAAGTATAATTTCAAAGGTGGAATACCATAAGACTAACTGTTCTAAATTGTATAAATATGTTTTAACATGTATAATTTTCTTTTCAATCTTAATATATGTGAATAAATGTTTGTGCATTCCAGTGCTTGTTATTTTGCCAATGTTTTCCTGCTAATTCCATTTTGTGTGGTAGAATCTACACACAGTGGCAAATTGCAATGCTTTCTCTTAATGCTTCAATGATTACATCCTCCTTATAGCCAATAAAATAGAACAAAACTGTAGCATTATGCTCCCCAGTCCCCATCAGTTCATAAGCCTTCTAGTAAAAAGAAGATTCAAATGAATACTTACAGTTTCAATAATTTAGACATGTTTCCATAGGAATCTGGAATTGTAGTCCCTTCGAAGTTGTTGTTATCCAGTTGACTGCAAAGGGTTAAGAAACAATTTAGAAACTAAGCACAAGGTTGCTCATACATTATAATATATGGAAAGGTGATTTTCTTTTTCTACGGAAAAGCAAAAATTAAGTGAAACAACATACAGGAAGCATGGAAACAATAAGCACAAGCAGACAGCAATATTCTTTTTAAATAATTTTTTTTATAGCAAAAATTGTATTTTTCTTGCAACCTCAGTTTTGCTCAATACTATTCTCCTCATGGCACTAAACAACTACCCAAGCAGAACAGCTCTTTCTCTCTCTATCTCATATACATATTTTAATTTCTTAGCTATATCATACCATTCAGAGGAAAATAATTCTAGTGAAGTATTTTTTTAGCATTTATGTTGATATAGATAGCAGCTGCATCAATCACATTCACTTATATAATCAGCTAGCAATCAAACATAAGGCATTGATTTCTGTCCAAATAAATAGCAAAAATGTCATTCCACAAACACCTTCTGGAATGAATTGCTTCAATAACTCCTTACAATTAACTGATTGATGTTGCATATCCATGCACTACTGAACACCTGCTGCTACCATAATTGGCTACAGAATCTTTTTCTTTTGAAATTGACTATGGAATTGAACACATCATGGCTTCTCCAGAGTGTTCACTGAATATCTTGACTGCTTGAATAAGGACAATTTTGCATCAGTTGGATTGAAAACTCAGACCTGGATTACATTTTGGCAGCTTATCACCTAACGCTAAGCTTATCAATCCCTTCACCAAAGCCTTACCACATAAACCAATGCTCCATTTTTAAATCAATGGGATAGGTCATTTCCCTTGCATAACAAGATCAATTACATGGAATATAAAAGGTTATAATGAGCATGCACAATCACTTTTGAGTGATGTACTTTTGATATGATCTTTATTCTTTTTATATTGTCAAGGTAAATATGAAACTTCCTAGAAGCACTAAAATGTTTGATCTATACTGAGATAATTACAGATCTCAACTTAGTGGTAAGGATAAGTTACTCATCCATGCCTCTTGTAGAGAAGAGCAGAGTTTTGACTCCAGTATAAATGGTATGACAGACAGTATCAATTAGAAGTAGAAAATTCAAGAATATACAGAAAGCGTATTAATCCAGTTCATATAACATGCTAAAAGAATCAACTGTGCTATATGCTTAATCTAAAATGCATAATAAACAGTAAGTCCCTAAAACAGCTTATTAATAAGTAAAAGAAAATGCTAAAGCAGGTCAAGAAATGTAAAGAATCAAATACAGTGATTTATCTTGGTCAAAGCATAAATCTAAATCCAAACCATACAGGATAGTTAAATTCGGCATTCTGGATAGCTCTGGTGGAAGATGCCCAGATAAATTGTTATTGTCCAGAAGGCTGCAGAAACTCATTTTGTCAGCAACAGAATGACATGATTAAACAGGAAAGCAGAAGAGGTTGCAGATGGTTAACAATGCAACTGATAATGGAGATGAATGACATGACTAGAATTTAAGACAATAGTTGGTGAGAAACTTACAAGTGAACAAGATAAGGTAATCTGGCGAGTTCAGGTGGAATTTGCCCACTAATTGAATTGTTGTTCATGTGACTATTTATATGGGTTAAGAGGAAACAAAAGAACAATGAATATGAAGAAAAGGTCTAGTAGAAGAAACCAAAAAAAAAAAAAAAAACTCACTGATGGGGTAACTAGCAATAAGGAAAATACTTACAAATGCTTTGTTTTGTTTAAGTTTGCAAATGATTTGGGTAATTCTCCAGATATCTTGTTCTCGTCAATTTGTATTCTGTCTAAATTTGGAAGATAACCAATTTCTTCAGGCAAAGAACCCGTCAAGTGGTTTCCATTCAGGAGCCTGGAAACAAAAATATCATATATGAATAACTAGACACAATTCATTCAATTCTGAAGAATTTCAAATTGAAGTAGACCACTTACAAGAGTTCCAAGGATGTAATATTGCCAATCTCCTTTGGTATACTTCCAGTTATGTTATTCCACATAAAATCCCTTTGGTAAAGTCAGAAGAAAAAGATATCAGCCAATAACAAACACTGTATACTGGCATTAGGTGAAAAATGGCAAAACTTCCAGAGTCTTTGGCAAAGGATATCTGAAAATATAATTTGAAATAAAATTAAGGCAATTTATCAGGAGCGATATAATAAGCCTCACAATATCTGTAAGCGAGATAAGCGGCCAAGCTCCGGTGATAAGTGTCCTGAGAGATTCATATTCAATAGTTGTCTGCAAAGACCAAGACAAAAAGGAATAAATTGTCGTAACAAAATGGTAGACAGAAATGTGTCTTTGAAATCAGGAACTTATGTAATCATTCTTCGAGAAGTTATCACAAGAATCAACATAAGGTACAAATGTAAACCAGTACTTGGAAAAGGGAGAAAGCAAATAAAGACTACTATTCTTGTGCTGAACACTCACAGTTCTCTAACATGTAGATAGCCATCATTCTGAGTTCCATTAAAGCACAACACCCCTGTCCAACGGGATGTGCATGGGTCTCCTCGATTCCAATTACTCAAATTCCTATTAGGATCAATCAAAGTTCTCCAGATGGCTCGTAATGCCCTGACTGCAAATTGATGCAAATGGAAATGGTGATCAATGATTCAACATTAACAATTAAGGACTTTCCGTCCAGCATGGAAGGAGAAAAGGGAAATAAGTTAAGTTTCAGAAGTGGTCATGCTGTTATACATCTCCTGAGAGATGCTGTTAGAAATTGGAGGCGACAAACAGAAAGAAAACTCAAGGCCAAAAGTCCAAAACTAAGATCATTTAATACATCCAAATCCAATCCAGGGGCAAAAGTTTGAGTAAAAGATGGTGCCTTCCAAGTGTAAGCAAAATCACCTTCATCTGGGTGCGTGATGCCATCCTGAGCTCCGACAAGTAAAGAGGATCCAAAGAGCCACATAAGAAAGACAGCTCCTAGTGTCCATGGCCATGCCCTTGATGTAGGCATCCTCGGAACGCGAAACTCAGCAGAGTTTTGAAACAAACCCAGACCGCCTGGGAGTTTTTGTTTTTAGAATTCCAAAAGTCGCCCTTCTTTAGGTTACTGGATAAGCTAGCTAATTGGACAAGAAGATAAACCTCAAATGAACAACTGCAAATACAAGAAAAAGTGGAAGAAATTAAACACAAGAAAGCAAAATAATCGAGAAGAAAAAGAAGTAGAAGAAGCAATCAATAAAGTTACCCTGTTCCCAGCAGTGTTGGTGGGCGGAATTAGTAGTAAAAAGAAAATTGTAAAAACAAACCAAACAGCTTGGGATGGGGTGAGTTGGGGTTTGGTATGTGACTGAGTGTGGAAGACTGAGTCCGAGTCTGACCACGTCGACATGAAGAATGGCGCACAGCTGAGCTGATGATGATGATGATGAATACTAGTATTAAACTAGCACATCTCTTTCCGTTAATTTCCAGGTTTCTACTGCTATTTTCCTTGCTTTTGAATTTACTTTATTAAATATCAATTAATGTCAGCTACGTCTCAAGGTTTTCTTTTTGGTGGTGGAGTATTAATTATGAAATAATGGCCAATTGGTTAAGCTGTTGACTTATTTTGGCGGGGGAGGGTGGAGGGCGGGAGGGAGGCGCGAGCTTCTTTTTAATTTTATATGCCATGTTTCAGTCAGTGTCAGGCTGGACAGCGCAACTTTTTGTTTCCATATTCGCCTCCCGACCCGACTCAAATCCGACTGCCCTCTCTAATCTTTTTATTTCTTAACCTCTCGAATTAAGAGTCTTTTATTTATCCAAATTTATAATGATACAAAAAATTAAAAAATTTCCACACCATTGTTGGTTTTTTAAACAAGCTTACCACATCTAAATAAATCATTATCCTTCCATTACTATCTAATTAAACATTTATTTGTAATATGGGATTGATTTATGTTAATGGTTCACTTAGACTTATTTAAGTACAAGTTAACATAATATATATCTAGATGAAATAATAAAGCTCAGCAGTAGCAATAATGGTTGTCGAAACCATTTTTTGTTTGGAAAACGGGCCGACTTTAAAAAGAAAAACGGAGTCGCCATCAATCATTTTTGAAGTGTGATTGGGTCACTTTAGAAAATATTTTAGTTTACTTAATTTTAAAAAAACGGGCTCGGAGTCGATTCACATACGAGAAAGGATTAGCACCTCATAACGCCCAAAATTGGTACCATGTTGATTGATTAATGTCCTTAATATCAAAAATTAGAAAATATTTTAAAATATGAATCTTTAAAATGTTTGGATAACTCGCATTGGATATCAAAACTCTCTTGTTCGAAAAGATGAAATACCACATCCAGCACGATAGGACACGATGTTTCAAACCCTCAATACTAAGATCGTTCCATGATTTCCAAAATCCATGCATCCGATTTGAAAAAGGGTATTCCGCTATTTGGTCAAACTAAAAATCGAAACTCAGCACGATTGGGCACGATCCCTCGAATTTCCAAACATGAAATATTGCCTTATTTAAGAAAACACGATAGAGAATATTTGAAGGATATTTAGTTGTTTGGACAAATAGAAAATCGAGACCCAGCACGATTGGGCACGAATCTCTCGAACTTCTAAACACGAAACATTGTCTTATTTTCAAAAACATGATCAAAATCTTTAAAGAATATTTAGTGATCCAGACGAACGAAAAATCGAAGCCTAGCACGATTGGGCACAATTTCTCGAACTTCCAAACACGAAATATTACCTTTGTGAAACCCCTTTTTATGAATTTTGAAAAAAAAAAGCAACAATAAAAATATCAATAAGAAAATAATAGTAATAATATTAAAATTAATAGTGGTAATAATAAAAATAATGGTAGTAGTAAAAATAAATGTAATTATAATATGTATAATTGTAGTAATAATATATATGTAATAATAGTGATAAAAATAATAGTAATGAAAAATAGGAATAATAAATAGTAATATAAAAAATGATTTTATAATAATAATACATGTAAAATAGTGGCAATAATAAAATGATGCTAATAATGCTAACGAACCTAGTAATAGTAATAAAGTAAAAGGAAAAAAAATATTAAAAACAATAATGGTAATGGCCACATTAAAACAGTAAGTACAATAATATATAGTTAGAGATAATTGATTTGAAAGTAAAGCAGAATAGGGACTAAATTGAATTTAAAAACAAGTATTTGGGGCAAAATCAGAAATAAAATTAAAAAGATGGACCAATTAGAACTTGCAAGTAACAAAGAGGGGCTAAAAGGGAAAATATCTCCACCTCCAAAAGCGAGTCATCACAAGACACTTAATACACTGCAGCGCTAAAACTTAAAAAGCTTCTTTTTTCGACGATCTCAAAATGGGTACGCTTCTACCTCTTTTTCCATATTTTTGCATTTATTCTTAAAAACAAGTGTAAAAATGAATAAAAGAACAAAATAAAAGAACACCTTGAATATTTTGAATCATCTCAAAATTCTTTTCTTTTTGTGTACTTGATTTCTCGTGTATTCGTAACTATCCGAAAAATAGAAGGGAAAAAAAAACCTCCTTTACAATGGTTTTGAATGGCTTTTATAGCCAAATTCTACAACTTATGCATGCAAGTTGGGTGATAGAGTTAGTGGGATGGTGGAGTTAGTGGAGTGGTGGAGTTAGTGGTCGGTTTAGTGGGGTGGTGGAGTTAGTGGTCGGTTTAGTGGTCTAGTTGGGTTAGGGTTACTTGGGCTTGGTTAATTGGGTTTGGTTTGATTTTTTTGGTTTGTTGTTTGGGCTTTGGTTGGGGTAAAATTGGGTCATACAATTGCCCTCTTTGCTTCTTTGTCTTGTAACTGAACAAAGCAAAGATTCTAAAGGAGCCAATTTTGCCCGCTTTCTTTGAGTCTTAATTTCTTAGCGCTTCTTCTCTTGGTAGCCTTGCTTTGACCCATTGCATCTTCGTGGTATAGAAATTTTGTTCGATCTATTCCACTCCGCCAAGAGAGATAAAATCTACTATTCTTTAGCCCGTTACCCTACTGCTTAGGGAATTAGAGCTCATCGTATCCGATCTGCTCCACACCTGCTCAGTAGAGATAAGATCTGCTATCTTTAACCTGTTAACCTACTACTTAGGGGGTTAAGGCTCATCGTCTTCGATCTGTCACCCTATTGCTTAAGGGATTAGGATCTGTAATTTTTGGCCTGTTACCCTACTGCTTAGAGGGTTAGGCTAGTGGTTTGAATCTGCTCCATTGTTGATACATGAAGATAAGATTCATCATCTTCGATCCGCTCCACTCCTGCTCGGTGGATATAGGATCTGCTGTCTTTAGCCTGCTCCACTCCTACTCAGTGAAGATAAGGCTAGGATCTTCAGTCTGCTCCATTGCCGATACATGGAGATAAGACTTGTTGTATTCGATCTACTCCACTCCTACTCAGTGAAGATAAGATCTGTAATTTTTAGCCCGGTACCCTACTGATTAGGGAATTAAGGTTTACTGTCTTCGATCCGCTTCTACTCTGCTTCAAGATAAGATCTAGGATCTTTAGTCCTTTCTATTACCGATACATGAGATAATGACTTGTAATTTTGATCTGCTCCACTCCCGCCGGTGGGATAAGATCTATTTCTTTAGCATGTTACACTCTTGCTAGGGAATTAAGGCTTATCGTCTTGATGCACCCACTCTTGCTCGATGGGATAAGATATGTAACCTTCACTGTTACCCTACTGCTTAGGGAATTAAGGCTCATCGTCTTCGATCTATTCCATTCCCGCCGGTGGGATAAGATCATCATATTCACCTATTACCCTACTGCTTAGGAATTAAGGCTCATCGCCTTCGATCTGATCCACTCCATTCGGTGGGGTAAGATCTGCTTTTTAGCTTGTTGGCTTAGGAAATTAAGGCTCATCGTCTTCGATCTGTTCCATTCGTGCTCGGTGGGATCGGATCTCTTCTTTTTACCCTTACCCTACTACTTAGGGAATTAAGGCTCATCGTCTTCGATCTGCTCCACTCTGCTTTCGGTGGGATAAGATCTGCCTTCATCCATTGTCGATACATGAGATAACACTTGTAATTTTTGATTGCTTTTCAACCTTTGATCCACTCACCGGAAGATAAGGCTAGCTCATCGCTCCATCAATACATGGAGATAAGACTTGTAATTTTCGATCCGCTTCACTCCTGAATGAAGATAAGATCTATATTCGATCCGCTCCACTCTTGCTCGGTGGAGATAAGGCTATAAACTTCGATCCGCTCCATTCCCGATACATGGGATCGACTTGTCGCTTCGATCTACTCTACCCTACTACTTAGTAGAGATAAGATCATCGTCTTCGATCTGCTCCACTCTGCTTCGGTGGAGATAAGGCTCATTATCTTCGATCTACCCCACCCTACTGCTTGGAGATAAGATCATCGTTTTCGATCCGCTCCACTCCTACTCGGTGAAGATAGGATCTGATCTTTAACATACCACTCCCTTCGGGAGATAAGGCTTGATGTTTTCGATCTGCTCCACTCGCTTAGTAGAGATAAGATCTGATGTTTTCAATCCGCTTACCCTCTCTGCTTGGGAGATAAGGCTCATATCTTTTCGACTGCTCCACTCTTGCTTTCGGTTGGATAAGGCTTGATATTTTCGATCTGCTCCTCTGCTTAGGAGATTAAGATCTCGTTGTCTTCAATCCGCACCCTACTACTTAGGAGGTAAGATCTATATCTTTGGCCTGTCACCCTCCTGCTTGGGAGATAAGGCTCATCGTCTTCGATCTATCACCCTACTTGCTAGGGAGTTAAGATCTGTAATTTTTGGCTGTTACCCTCTTGCTTGGGGTTAAGGCTCATCGTCTTCGATCTGTTCCACTCTTGCTCGGTGGGATAAGATCATCATATTCAGCCTGTTACCCTACTGCTTAGGGAATTAAGGCTCATCGTCTTCGATCTGTTCCACTCTTGCTTAGTGGGATAAGATCTGCCATATTCAGCCTGTTACCTTACTGCTTAGGGAATTAAGGCTCATCGTCTTCGATCTGTTCCACTCCTGCTCAGTGGGATAAGATCTGCTATTTTCGACTACTACCCTTTTGAGGCTCATCGTTTTGACCTATTCCCACTCCTACTCGTAAAGTCTCAGATAAGGCTCATTATCTTCGAATCCGCTCATCATTTTGATCTATTCTACTCCTGCTAAGTGGGATAAGATCTGTAATCTTCTATAACTCCCATCAATTTTGCTACATTGTCCTTAGGGGAACCTACCTGTAGAATTGATTTCATGGGGTATATGTTTATCCCAAATGATTAGGATGTAATGAAAAATGCCCCTAATTATATGTATTATGAATGTTACGAATGAGTGCAAAATGAGAATGATCTATTTTAATCACTTGGGCTGTCATTGCTTGTTGTTTATTAAGGTGATATCCTTGACGTATGTCTTCTTTGTTTAGCTGATACCTCTAACAGAGAATCTAAAGATGTTGTCACTACTTAGTCCCTTTTCTCCAGTCCTCTGAGCCCTTTAAGCCTGGTTAGTTCTAAACAATTGTCCTGTTTCGGATTCTTGTATTATTTAGAGACTTTCAGAGTAATACGCAAAACTTCTTTTGTGAAAGCATTATTAGTTCAATAATCATTATTTCAATATGAAATGCTTAGAAAAGATTATAATAATGGACAAGAAAGAAACTAATTAGGAGTATAGCTTAAAATAAATAAGATAGCAAAATGCAATCAAAAAGGAAATTTATTGGTAATGTATTTTGAAATGAGCAAATTCAGAATGGGTAAGATGGAAACTAGGTGCCCTAGATATCGTAGCCTGAGCTTCTTTGTTCAAACTTCTTGAGGATCATTTAAGCTCAATATGTGTTTAGGGGATTCAGAGTACTTTGTCGATGCCCCAAGACGTAACATATTTCCTCATTGTTAATTCAAGTGTAGCGAAACTACTGTATGCCTCATCACGATTTGATCACAATTTGAGCGGCCCTTTTTTTTTTGTTTTTGACTCAAAGCCTCTTTGGTCTCAAAGTGCCCTTTGCGGGTTTTCACCTTGGCCTCTCCATTTTTTTTTTCCGAAAAACTTCAAAGCGCCATTTATGGGTTTTTGCATTGGCCTATTTCCGTCATAAGCGAAGCGTTTCTTGACTGGGTCCGCATTAATTGGGTTTGACTGACTTTTGCCGTCCATCTCGGCTAGTATCCATGCTTCTTCAAAAACCTTCTTTTCAACATAAGGTTCTTCCCAATTAGGCATCCACTTTCCCCTGAAGCCCTTTTGCATAGGGAGGATCTTTTCAATACCAAGTCTCTTTCATGAACCTCTCTGAGGTGGACTTTTTGTTGTAAGCCCACATTATTCACTTCTGGTACATTTGACTATGATGGATGGCTCTTAATCTTTTTCCCCGATCAGATTCAGTTGATCATACCGAGATTGAACCCATTCCACTTTATCCAACTTCAGCTTTGACAGAATCTGAAGAAAAAAATCTCAACTTCGATAGGCAAGACTGCATCCATCCCATAGATCAATGAGAAAGGCGTTGCCCCGGTGAGGGTCCTGGCCAACATTCGAGTAGCATAGAGGGTAAATGGTAACTAGTCTATGCCAATCTTTACAAGTTTCAACCATCTTTCAAAATCTTTGGATAGCCTCTTTCTTTTCTTTTCCTTTTTTTGAACTCGAACTTGCATTCAAAATTGAAATTGAATTTGATGACGGTTGTTTTTGTAACTTTTCCATAAGAACCGTCCTTCACCCTCTTAGTGAAATAATTGACAATCATGAAGATGAATAGGTGTCGACTAGATACTTTTGACGAGATTGTCCCCGTAACATCTATGCTCCACGTATAGGAAAAAATAGAGGAAGTATATAAGTCACGCCTTCTCAATTTGGCATTTACGACATAACTGATGTAACCTCCCTTTCATGGTAGACCAACAATACCGAACCTTATAATCAACCTGGCTATCAGAAATCTCCTAGAATGTGTCTTTCCAAACACTCCATAGCCTCCTCGTGCCTAGGCATATCTTGATGCGGTCATGCAAAGACATCTTTGAATTATTGGAATAACTCGATGGTGTCTTGCTTTGTTTCGGTGGAGGGCAAGGCTTTGATCTTCACTCCTTTCCTAGACTCACAATGTCCACTGACCCTTTGTACGATAGAGTCTATTTTCATTTTGTTTTACCATCCTTAACAGATCAATGGGTAAGTTGCAATCTCTGACATCTTCAAAATATTCAGATCCTTTTAGTCCCATATTTCACTCAAAAGGGAGTCCGTAACAGCGTTGCTCATGTCCCGATATCTGGGTACCTGTTGTAGGTAAGAAGGTAACTTCCAAAGAATAAATGGTTCTGAAGATGATCATTTATAATCATGGATGAAAAATGAAAGAACATTCCTAAGAACAAAAGAATATATAGTATGACATGGAAAAAAATGAGAAAATATTTGCTCGGCATGAAACACAAAAATACATTTTTATTAAAAATAAAGATGTTTGAACAGGAGCCTATTTCACAAAAGATTCTTATTGTTTCTAGGCTTAAAACAACAAGTGTGTTTTGAACATTACTCTGTGTTAGCTCTAAAAACTACAGGAGTTTCCTTCACAGTCCAGTTATTCAAAACACTTTCAGGCTCGTATAGGCGAATGCCTCTTAGGTTTCCTTCATTTGATCTCTTCTCGAATACGGCGTTGATGCTCAAGGCTTTTAACATATCTTCGGCCGTTTTTTCATTTGTCATCCCCAGTTTAGGAGGGATAATTCTTTCCGATATGAATACCTTGGATATATATGGAAAAGTAATTGATCCCCATTTGACCTTGGCGTCCTTCTCTATCGACTCACTTCCTATGGTACACATGTTTTCCCCGTCCGCAAAGTCAAAGAACTCCAGCTCTTTATTATCCATTAATCCTTGTACTAGGGCTCTGAATTTGCTGCACTGCTGGATCTCATGGCCTTCCTTATTATGGAACTCACAGTAGTTCCTCGTATCCTGAGATTTGCCCCTTACATCATGTATGATTAAACCTCTTTCCACCATTCTTCTCCAGACCTCTCTCAACGGGGTTCTTATTTTTACAACGTTCAACTTGATTCTCTTTCCTGCGCTCTCGATTATCGCATTCATCCCATTATTAATGTGACTGGGTAATGGATTTCCTACGATAAGCGCGTCATTGAATTCCACAATGCCCATTTTGATGAGCCTTTCGACTAGCTTTTTGAAAGGGAAGCAATTCTCTATCGGGTGCCCCACTATCCCTGCATGGTATTCATATTGAGTGCTTGCATCGTACCATTTAGGATATGGGGTTGCAATGGTTCTGAGTAGAGCAGGGGCTACCACGTGTGCGTCTAATAAAGTTTTATACAACTCCCTATCGTCATGGTATGGGAGTAAACTAAAATTTCTCGATCTTACGCCTCGTGTTGGGCTCTTGTCTAGGTGGGGCTCTTGGCTCTGCGATGACCGCTTTTGATTGATGATAGTAATGGGTTTGGGATAACTCGAGCTTACATTACCTACTTCATTCTCTATTTTCTTTGAATCGATCTTCTCATGCTCTCTCCGGTTTCTATTTTCCCACACCTTATCGCGTTCTCTATCATTTCACGGACATCACTATGTCTCAGAAACTCTTAGTCGCTCCCCCAACATATGATTGATGAAAGGTGCTTTCGTGGTATTAATGAAGAGCATGGTCATTTCTTTTCTAGTAGAGGTGGTTGGACTTGTGTAGCGACTTCCTCCACCTTTGGGCATACTTCTTGAAACTTTCGCCGATTTCTTTTCCATATTTTGTAACGTGATTCTATCAGCGCTATATCGATTCACATGGCCATAATGCTTCATGAAGGCTGTGCTAAATCCTTCCATGATTTGATTTGCTACAATTCAATTTGGTTGTACCATTTTACTACGACCACAATGACTATCCTAAAATAGTGAATCAACAATGGTCATTGTTGACATATCTCGTCATTCTCGGACAAAACATGGTAATATGAGCCTCGGGCGCTAGTCCCATTGTACTTTTCAAACTCGGCATCTTGAACTTGAGGAAGTACAGTTTGAACTAGACTCGACTTCCTAGCATCCACCTCGCATTGATAATCAACACTTTCCAATACTTTAAACTTCTCCTCCAGCCATTTGCAGCGATCCTCAAACTCTTTTGGGAGTTCTACCCTCGTCTTTTCCTCTTCTACTACATCATCGAAATCAGGGACCATCGGCCTTGTCAGGTTACCCCCCGGGTTAGAACTCGAGCCTACAGGAAATTCTATGACTACTGGGGTGTCGATTGATCTTGGTCGATATCGAAGATACTCTCGGTGGTTGTGCTTGAGAATTTTTCGGGGCTAAGCTTGGGAGACAAGCATAATTTCTATTTTCATCTTCAACATCGCCCACGGGGCTCTTTCCTTTATCTTGCCCTCGAGTCAACAAATGCGTTAACTGGCTCATCATACTCCTTTGGGACCCCAGCATCTGATCCCTCATGTCCTGCTGGATCTTAGCCAACTATTCCTGCAGTTGGTCTTGCATTCCTTCTACATCTGCTTTAACTTTTCCATCCTTTGATCCATTGCTTTCGTTCTTTTCTGAGTGTAATAGCGGTGTTCCAGGATAACTATAATATAACCTCTAATTAAAAGGGTTATCTTATGATATTTAATGCAAATGATGTGATGTGATGCAAATGCATGATATAAATTCAAAAATAAAAAAAAAATCGATTCGATTCAATTTCTTTTAGAAAACTTATTTAAAAATAAAATCCTTTACATAAAATAGAGTCACATATACTACTATCCCTTCTCAAGTCGACCATGTACACACTACGCATTATCTTCTACTTTATCAAGGAATTCGTTCTCCATAACAAGCCTCCTAAATTAGTAATCGAAATAGAATCGGCGCCTTTTAATATGATATGATATGCAAACATGGCCAAAAAAAACAGGTTAGTAATGAATAAAAGTAACCAAAGCAAGTAAAAATGTCAAACCACTACATGGGTAACCACTAAGGTTTAGCATGGCTCTACCTAGGGTGGGCTCTTAAGGTTCACTATATGTGGTTTAGTTCTAAAGAAAGGGTACGAACCAGTGATTCCTCAATCCTCACCCATTATAGGCTCATACGGATCGAGTTCGGTTCGGGAATACATTTCCTATGGCCATGCGAGGTGAAGACCTCACGGAACCATAGGTACGGATGTATCCCTAAGGCGATCCCCTAGCCCATGCGGAGGTGAAAACCTCACGAAGGCATAGATTCTCGCTCCCACTTAGAGGTGTGACCACAACGGTCATGCAATATGAATGCAAAATATTCTATGATCTCAAACCAAAACAAATATATGACGCAACACAAACTCATGCAAATGGAAAAACAAAAAAAATTATTTTTGATAAAAGAACATTAATCAACCAATTTTACTGGCTTGACTCTCTTATGGTCCCCAATGAGTCGCCAAGTCTATCGAAACCATTTTTGTTTGAAAAACGGGCCGACTTTAAAAAGAAAATCGAGTCGCCACCAATAATTTTTGAAGTGTGATTGGGTCACTTTAGAAAACATTTTGGTCTATGAATTTTAAGAAAATGGGCTCGAGTTGGTTATACATGAGGAAGGATTAGCACCTCATAACGCCCAAAATTGGTACTCGTGTTGATTGATTAATGTCCTTAATATCGAAAATTAGAGAATATTTTAAAATATGAATCTTTAAAAATGTTTGGATAACTCGCATTGGATATCGAAACTCTCTTGTTCTGAAAAGATAAAATACCACATCCAGCACGATAGGACACGATGTTTCAAACCCTCGATACCAAGATCATTCCATGATTTCCAAAATCCATGCATCTGATTTAGAAAAGGGTATTCCGCTATTTGGTCAAACTAAAAATCGAAACCCAGCATGATTGGGCACGATCCCTCGAATTTCCAAACATGAAATATTGTCTTATTTAAGAAAACACGATAAAGAATCTTTGAAGGATATTTAGTTGTTTGGACGAATAGAAAATCGAGACCCAGCACGATTGGGTATGAATCTCTCGAACTTCCAAACACGAAACATTGCCTTATTTTCAAAAACATAATCAAAATCTTTAAAGAATATTTAGTGATCCAAACAAGCGAAAAATCGAAGCCCAAAGACGATTGGGCACAATTTCTCGAACTTTCAAACACGAAATATTACATTTGTGAAACCCTTTTTATGAATTTTGAAAAAAAAGCAAAAATAAAAATATCAATAAGAAAATAATAGTAATAATATTAAAATTAATAGTGGTAATAAAAAAATAATGGTAGTAGTAAAATAAATGTAATTATAATATGTATAATTGTAGTAATAATATATATGTAATAATAGTGATAAAAATAATAGTAATGAAAAATAGGAATAATAAATAGTAATATAAAAATGATTTTATAATAATAATATATGTAAAATAGTGGCAATAATAAAATGATGCTAATAATGCTAACGAACCTAGTAATAGTAATAAAGTAAAAGGAAAAAAATATTAAAAACAATAATGGTAATGGCCACATTAAAATAGTAAGTACAATAATATATATTTAGAGATAATTGATTTGAAAGTAAAGCGAATAGGGACTAAATTGAATTTAAAACAAGCATCCTGGGCAAAATCGAAATAAAATTAAAAGATGGACCAATTAGAACTTACGAGTAACAAGGAGGGCTAAAGGAAAATATCCCCACCCTCCAAAAGCGGTCGATGCAACACACAAAATACACAATTCTTTGAAATTAAAGAAGCTTCTTTTTTTCGACGATCTCAAAATGGGTACGTTTCTACCTCTTTTTCCGTATTTTTGCATTTATTATTAAAAATAAGTGTAAAAAAATGAATAAAAAGAACAAAATAAAAAGAACACCTTGAATATTCTGAATTTGTCTCAAAATTCTTTTCTTTTTGTGTAATTGATTTCTCGTGTATTCGTTACTATCCGAAAAATAGAAGGGAAAAAAAACCTCCTTTACAATGGTTTTGAATGGCTTTTATAGCCAAATTCTACAAGTTATGCATGCAAGTGGGGTGATAGAGTTAGTGGGATGGTGGAGTTAGTGGAGTGGTAGAGTTAGTAGTCGGTTTAGTGGGGTGGTGGAGTTAGTGGTCAGTTTAGTGGTCTAGTTGGGTTAGGGTTACTTGAGCTCAGTTAATTGGGTTTGATTTGATTTTTTTTGGTTTGTTGTTTGGGCTTTAGTTGGGGTAAAATTGGGTCATACAATGGTAATAACATATGTTAAAGCAAATTAGAAATTCAAGTCATAATAATAATTAAGGTGATTAAAACCCTATTCTTAACGCTAATTCACCTATAATATATCTTTCAATAATTTATTTTGTTTCAACGATCAACAAAAATAGCAAAAATAATACTCGTATAATGATAAAGCTCATACGAATTTTTGGTGTGCTTTATAAAGCAATTGAGATAATTAATACAAGTAACAGTTACGTGCAGAAAAAATTATGTAATAACGAGTGTCCAAAATAAGGAATAATGCATTTACAAATTTTAAGTTTTGCAATTGTCAATTTAATTAGCATGAGTTTTAGTATATTTTATTAAAATGAAAAGATTAAAGTGTATTCAAATAATATAATTTATTTTAATTATAGAATGATATTTTTATAATTTTTTAATTAAGTTAGTATCCGTTAACTCATGACACAAGCACAATCAATGACTTAAATAATAGTATAGACATACACAATTGATGGAGGTTAGTAAAATATGTATAATAAAGTTAAATTGAATAAATAAATTAAAACAAAATCTTGATTAATTGAGTGATAAATTTAAAGTTTTTCCATTACAATTAGCATGAGTTTAAATATTACTATATGTATATTTTTATTTATTTTGTAAATTAAAATGATTGAAATCCTCTCGAATAATATAATTTATTAATAAGGTAGATAATGAAAGTTAAGTTCAATTCCCTTGTCAATATTTTTATTTTTACTTGTAAGGTTTTCCTTTTTACCGTGTCAAATTTCTCTTTTGGATAATTGATTGATAGAGAAATACTATTCCTTGATCAACTTGTTTATTTTTGAATTAAAAATAAAGTTTTGGTAGCAATTCTAGTCAAATTAGCATGATTAAAGAAGAAGTCCAAAGTCATTTTTTATTTTAAAATTAATTTTCTGAATTGAGTTGTTAAACTGATAATCACATTTAACGTCTAAGAACAAATATATATAGTAACGTAATAAAAGATGAAGATAAGAGAGACAAGTTAATGCCAAACTTTTCAAAAAAGAAGGTAGTAGTGAAACATCTATAACTTAAATCATAGTTATATTAATCTTAATCCAATATAATATTCAGGGGCAAAGCTAGGAGATCTGACATGGGCCCCGACCCCTTAAAATATAAAATTGCTATTTAAGTGTTTAAATTTTTTAAAAAATTAAATTAGTAAAGGTAAAATTACACTTTAGTCCCCTAAAATTATAAAAATTTGATTTAATTCTTTACAAATTATAAAGATATAAACTATAAAAAATTAAAATTTTATCCGGCCCCCTTAAAAGGTTGTTCTGACTTCACTCCTGAAAATATCTCTACTTAATCCTAACCTAACCATAGCTCAATTGATGAAGGTTAAAAAAAAATCAAGAAATTTAAGTTAAAATAAAGCTAATAGTGTTATTACAATTTACTATTGTTCACGAAGTCTAGCCAATAAATCTAAATCTCATCAATCGAATGTATTGTTTTCGTATCGGAGTTTTATCCTTGACCTTTGCAAAAAGTCATGTATGGTTCATAGAAGGGATGTCTTGGTTGGTGTCTCATGCAAGTTTGCTTTTAAATCCTATACAAAACATAGGTTGGTGGTTCGAGTTACGGTGCACCTAAATACTTTTATAATTATTCACACACTCAATACTAACATTTATTCCAAGTCTTGCAAGTATCAATCTTCACCAACCGAGGCACCCCCTTTCTAAACCGTACACGACTCTTCACGAAAATCGGGGACAAAACCCTGATATGGGAACAATACCTTCAATTGCCCAAAGTTACATGTCAACAACTATATTTTTATTAAAAATATCTCTTTTTTTTTCAACTACTACGAAAACCTATTCACTTCTAAAAATCTACCATTTAAAAACCTTAATTAAATTACTATCAAATAATAGGCCACAATAATAAAAGAAATAATTATACATGTCTTATAGTACCGTGGCCAATTCTGAAGTACTCCATGAATGTTTCTTGGAGAAAAGTTAGGTTTGGGTCCATTAGCATCGACAATTGTTTTATGAAGGCTCGTTTTCACTATAACTCCGGTGAATTCCTTTAACCAAGTCATTGTCTATGAGTTGTCGGCTCATTCTTCAACAAGCACACGGTCAGAGTCTAGAGCTCCTTCCACTGCTTGGGAGCCTACAGTTTTATGTTCTATTTCACTTCCCGATGAAGTCATTTTCACCTTTTCCTCACGAAACTATTTCGTTATTGGTCATTTAGAAATATTTACCCTTACAATAAGGTGGTCCTTACTAATTTACACGGGATTCCACGTACCCCTTGCTACTCGGGACAGAGCATAAATTTTTGTGTGTTTGGCACTTTTCTAGTCAATGAAACAATTTCTTTTTATCAAACAAGTTTTATACTTGTTAGCTATACATGTAATAGTTGGAGTTCGATTACATTATATTACGGGTGAATTATAAAAATAGTCAAGTTAATATCTAATTTGGCTTTCAATAACAGTTAAAATATTCAATTTGATATTTTTGTAAAGTTTTTTAATGATAAATTTAACAAAATATTAAAATAAAAATCTGAATATTCATAATATTGTTTCTAAAATCATAAAAATATTTTTATTTGTAATTATGTAAAAATGATAAAATTCTTAAAACTAAACACGCCTAAAATGTATATTATTTCTAAAATTTGTAACACCTCTTATCCGTATTCTTACAAGACATTATCAGACTTAGACTAAAACAAACATTCAAGACCGAAACTTTCACACAATCATGCAAACATATCATGGACCTCAAAACAATCATAAAACAAATATTTACTACTCGTATTTGTGGCCTCGAAACTACTATTTCAACTAGACCTAAAATTAGGATGTTATAAAATTCATAATCGTGGGAGTCTTGCTAGTACTATCACCAATGATTAGCAAAAATGGATACAATAGAAAACATCTAATACATAGATATTAAATATATTAGGCATGCAACTAGGAAGATTGGGGAGTAAAAGAAGAAATATGAAAATAAAAGGATAAACAATATGATTTTGAAAGACCAGAATTGCAGCCCCACTTTGACATCAGAGTGATCAAGTAATTGTGCAAAAATAGGTCATTGTAAATAGGGTTCTAATCTGAAAACAGCAATCCATAAATTGAAAGCAAATTAAGAGAAGGCCACACCCAGTGCATTCAAGCAAACAATAATTATCAACTTCCATTTTTCTATGTTTATGATGGGTCAAACTCAACTTTAAATGCAATGAGAAAATAAGCTGAAATAGATTGAAAGGATTGTAAAAGAAAGAGAAATGTATTTGCGGCTATCTTAAGCATGGTAAATTGGTAATTGCAATTAGCATATAGAGTTATGATATTTTTCTAATTCATATATCAATTTAATAATTACCATAAGAAAATGTAAAATGGTCTAACAGGTTTATATTGGTCATTTATGCACCTACAATATGCAGTGCTGAACTTGCTTAAATGAAAGAATAAATGGTTACTATTTTATGTGTTAGACAATTTTGGAGCAATTAAACAAGAATGGTCAAACAAGTTTTATATTTATCAGGTACGTTCTTAAACTTACTCAAAGACTAAACATGATTTACTGATGTATCGCATGAAGAAGATTTTGCAAAAAATGAGCCAGCTGCAGCTTATCACAAATGATCTTGTAATGTTTTTATTATTATATTTATTTTTGACAGAAACCAAGCACTTCATTAAAACTACAGGACAGAAAGGCCGAAAGCCTAGAGAAATAAAACAGTAAAGTACCAGGCCAACCAAGCCCAATCCAAACCCCTCATCGCTGCCTGGAGCAAGGAAAAAAGAAAGCTGATCGAAAGTATCTGTTGAAGAAAGGATGAAATACCCACATCCAACAGGAACGCCGGCGAGTAAGAAATAACACCGTCTTCATGGCGGAGCTTGTCGGGGGCATTGGCTGAGCTTTCAACCTAAGCCTTCGAACGGGCGTCAGCAACCGGATAGAGAAAGTCTAGTGCAGCTTGATCGTCGTTTCCATGCACGAGCAATCGAGGCTAATTTGGAGAACGCATGGGTAGTTAGCTGAGTTTTGCAGTAGTTTAATTTCTTTCCAAGCCATAAACATTCATTTTACCAATTATAATAATAAAATTAAATATTCAGTTATTACTAAATTAGAGTTTTATGGGGCCATTACACCAACTCTAATGAAGTGAGTGATAAAATTTGTGTTGGAGATATGGTTGAGCATCAAGGAAATCGACATTAAAGCTTGTTCACTACTAGTCTCAACCAGTATACTGTTTTACGCGTTGTTGCCATAAGACCTCCTAAAGCATTCAAACCACCAGTTGCGGTTTGGTCTAAATTATATAAGGATCCTCAAAGAGTAGAACAATTTTTGTGAGAGATGCCAACAAGGAACTGTCGGTGATATTTCTTATCCGATTTGTGGTTGCTGCCATAAAACTAGCTTGCATGCTCTTCGAGACTGCCAAGTAACAAGGTCAACATCGACCAAGGTAAATTCCAGGTTTAATTCAAGTTTTTTTTTTTTGATATTATCAACATCTATAGATAATAATAAGAATAATTGTATGTCATTATTTACTTTTATAAAATATTAGTCCAAATTAAAAGTAATCTAATATGATTAAAGTTAATTGAGTTTCAATTATAAAATAAAATATAGTTGAATTACATTTCCTTATAAAATAGTCAAAAACAATTTTTTTTTTGTAATTAAGTTATGCATATAAGTAACTTAAATATATGTTATTAAACATGATTTATATTTATTATAAATTTATATTTTTTATGTATTAAGCATTTTGTGAACAAAAATAATTAGGGTTTAGCGTTGAAAAGAAAATCATCAATAATATTTTAAATTATAATTGCAATCTATATATGGATGAAAAAAACTTTAAGGTACAAGTTATTTGAAGCTGACCTAAAATAACAATCCAGGTGAATTTTTTTTTCAACAAAGCAAGTAGGTTGGTTGGACGATATGGGGTGAAAAATTGGACATATAATTTAATATAATAAGAGGTATAGTTGGTGGGGTTAATCATTCGTTGGACGTAAGGTGACGTGATGGTGGTCTCAGCTCGGCCCAGGCTCTTTATGGGTTTTGGAAGGTAAGGTAGGGTGGTTGTATTTTATATCCACGTATCTTTCCACCGTAGTAGGTGAGCCTTGGAACGGGTCTCCCAACATTTTTATTTTCTTTTTCATAGTATCATCGCCAGTTTCGGGCATAATGGGCCACGATAACTCCACCCATATAGTCGGCTCGGCTTACTGGATCAATATCACTTTCGTATACTATTTTATTTATAATGCTAACATTTTTTATATATTAAAACTACACATCAAATAAATTAATATAAATGTTTTAATAAGTAAATCGTTATCCAAAATCATTAGATAATTTCAATAAAAAATTAATGTTTATAAAAGTTGTGAGAAAAATTGTAACCAAAATTGAGTTGACAAAATGATTTAGGCTTCTTTTTTATCCTTTGGTTCCAAGGCAAAATGATTTAGTCAATGGCTCAGTTGGCCTACTATTGTTCTTTTCCTTATAATATGTAAACAAAGAGAGGAAAAATAAAAAGAAATTATCCTCCACGTACTATAATGGAAGGGGAATCAATGTTGAACGGCAATACAAAACAGAATTAGAAAAAAAGAGACGTTAATTTTGATAAATAAATGAAATATTATTAGTGCTATATTTCTGTTACGTACGTCAATTCTCTAACTGAAATTAACAAAAGTAATTTAATAATAGTATTTTAAAATTTAAATAGACTTAATAAATTGAATAACTGAAATGAATAAGCTATAAAAAAAATTAATATTTTATTTTTATGATTTTATTTCGTAAATTGAATTACTATTATTTAAGTCTCACACATATAGTGGTGGAGCCTGAAAATTTTTTAAGGACGAAATTAAATTGTATATTTTTACGATAGTAAAAATATAATTTCATCATTTTAATAAACTTATATTTATATAATTTTTAAAGTGTTAAATCAAATTTTATTATTTTAAGGGACTAAAATATAATTTTATCATTATTAATTTATAATTTTATAAATTATAAAAATCTAAATTAAAATTTTACTATTTTATGGGCGAGCATGGCACCTGGGTGGAAAGTTAAGTGCCTAGCTCTAAGCATAAAATGAAATTAAGATGTAAGGTAAAATTAAGAAGGGTAGGTTTCGTATTCATTATGAGGACCAGGAGATAGCGATGGTAGATATATCATCTCATAAAAGCAGTGTCGTTTAACTTAAAAAATATTATTTATTTTGATTTATTAATTTTTGCAGTTTTATTTTATTTCTCACAAAAAGGAGTATAACAAATTTAGTAATGTGAAGGTTTTTTTCTTTAACATGTACATTAAATTCTATTACATAAGCGATAAATTCCTCCCTAAGATCTTGTAATAACGCCCTGATGAATATAATAGGAGTTGCAAACCCTGCCCCGACCCTTTGGGCCTCTCATAAATTACAATTAAACTTCCCCTCTCTCTGCTAATATGTTCTATTCTTTTTCGTTTATTATGTATAAATCGATGTCAACTGTGTTGCTTGCTTGTTGAGAATGTGTTTGTCAACTGGTATTTGGCTAATTATCGCAACAAATAAGAATATTTTAATATATAAAATATTTAATGCTCACCAACTGCCTCACCTACTCCTCTCCCTTGTAATGAAATGGCTGGCTCACCCAAGCCCATAGCCTCCTCTTTTTTTCTTTTTCTTTTTAAAGAACAGATCCCAGCATTTTAAACACTATTTAAATGATTAGGTCATGTGTAGGAAAATATTTATATAACAAAATAAGAAATTATTTAATTGAGTGAATTTTTATATTCTACAAATAAAATAAATACTTAAAAAAGATATGTGTTAATTTTTTAAAATTATTTGTGAAATAAATAGAAATATATATTCGGTATATCAATAATTCACCTAAAAAATATTGATATAAAAATTAAATGTATGTTAAATTGAAATGATAAAATTTAAATGTTTTGGATTGAATATTATAATTTTAAAATTATCAAATATAAAAAATTTAAAAAATTAGAATAATAATGAACATGAAAATTTTATATTATATAATTTTATTGTTTTTAATAATTGAGAGAAGGAAATAAGGTAAATATTCATAAAATATAAATCCAACAATCCAAAATTCAAAGCTCACCAACTTAATCCGGAGCACACACATGACAGCAACCACGACCACAAGCCTTACCTAACCAAGGCCTGCCACAGCCCCATTTCAAATCTCCCCCCTCTTTCTCTATAAAGCTCGTTCCCTTACCCAACAATTTCAGTTCACCCACCAGTTTATTGCCGAAGTAAAGAAAGAAGAAATAACCTCAAAGCCAAATGGATCTCCTCTTCTTGGAGAAGGCCCTCCTGGGCCTTTTCGTGGCGGTGGTACTAGCCATCACCATCTCTAAACTTCGTGGCAAGCGGTTCAAGCTCCCTCCTGGACCATTACCCGTGCCGGTGTTCGGCAACTGGCTCCAAGTGGGTGATGACTTGAACCACCGCAACTTGGCAGATTTGGCCAAGAAATTCGGTGACATATTTTTACTTCGAATGGGACAACGTAATCTGGTGGTGGTGTCTTCACCTGAGCTAGCCAAAGAGGTGCTCCACACGCAGGGAGTGGAGTTCGGCTCAAGAACTAGGAACGTAGTGTTTGATATATTCACGGGTAAGGGTCAAGACATGGTTTTCACGGTGTACGGAGAGCACTGGAGGAAAATGAGGCGGATCATGACGGTACCATTTTTTACCAACAAGGTTGTGCAGCAGTACAGGTTTGGATGGGAGGACGAGGCCGCTCGTGTAGTGGAGGACGTGAGGAAAAATCCCGAGGCAGCCACCAACGGAATCGTTTTGAGGAGGAGATTGCAGCTGATGATGTACAACAACATGTACAGAATCATGTTCGACACAAGATTCGAGAGTGAGGATGATCCTTTGTTTGTTAGGCTCAAGGCTTTGAACGGGGAGAGGAGCCGGTTGGCTCAGAGTTTTGAATACAATTACGGGGATTTTATTCCCATCTTAAGGCCCTTCCTCAGAGGATACTTGAAGATCTGTAAGGAGGTTAAGGACAGGAGGTTGCAGCTCTTCAAGGACCATTTCGTCGAAGAGAGGAAGTATGTATCAAGTTGTTTCTTTTCTTTTTCCTGTTTTTGGGAAAACACGTTGGTTTTAGAATTGAGTAAACAATACAATTGAATGATGTGGCTGAAATTCATTTCAGGAAACTTGGAAGCACAAAAAGCATGAACAACGATGGATTGAAATGTGCCATAGATCATATTTTGGATGCTCAACAGAAGGGGGAAATCAATGAGGACAACGTTCTCTATATTGTCGAGAATATCAATGTTGCCGGTATGTTATATGCTCTGTCTGTCCTGTCCTGTTCTGTCTTAGCCTCTTTAGTTTTTACCTCAACTCTGCTAATCAATCCTGTCCTGCCTTATGGATATTTTATATTTGATGCATTCATTACAAATGCATAAATGTAAATATTTTAAGAAGTTGGTCATTACAGTTACAGGCATGTTAATAAATTAGGTCTACTATCTTCATTATAGCCGTAATTAGTATTACCGTTAGGGAAATATGTTGTTGAGTTTAGCATGCAGTTTCTGCCACAGCTACTCTTTAATAGCGCGTCTAATTGATTTTACTCAATTTTGAAATAAAATTAAAATTTGACTTCAACTTCTTGTGAAATTTATTTTCTATTGAAATTGAAAAGAATGAAAGAGAAAATAGGATGGATACTTCTTATAATCATTTTTCTTTAGACTAATTTGAAAAACAACTAAGTGAAAATTGGTGGGTTTTGTTTGTTTTAGTCACCACTTGGAGTACAGGGTGACAAGTTATAGTAACAAAAATTATTGAATTAGAATTTGTTGTATTCTACAGCAATTGAGACGACACTGTGGTCGATCGAGTGGGGCATTGCGGAGCTGGTGAACCACCCTGAAATCCAGAAGAAGCTGCGGCATGAACTTGACACTGTTCTCGGACCTGGTAGCCAGATCACTGAACCTGACACCCACAAACTCCCCTACCTTCAGGCTGTGATCAAGGAGACTTTGAGGTTACGAATGGCAATTCCTCTACTCGTGCCCCACATGAACCTGCATGATGCGAAATTGGGTGGCTATGATATCCCTGCTGAGAGCAAAATCTTGGTAAATGCATGGTGGCTTGCCAACAACCCTGCTAACTGGAAAAATCCCGAAGAATTTAGGCCTGAAAGGTTCTTTGAAGAGGAAGCCAAGGTTGAGGCCAATGGTAATGATTTCCGCTACCTCCCCTTTGGCGTGGGGAGAAGAAGTTGCCCAGGAATTATTCTTGCATTGCCCATCCTTAGTATTACTTTGGGTCGATTGGTACAGAACTTTGAGCTCTTGCCTCCCCCTGGGCAATCTCAAATTGATACCACGGAGAAAGGTGGACAGTTCAGTCTTCATATTTTGAAGCATTCCACCATTGTTGCTAAGCCAAGGCAATTTTAACTTGTTCTCTTCTATCCATTTTAGTGAACTCTTGAAATACAGTATGAAACATTATTCAGTTGAAAATATTTGTAATGTGTGACAATGTAAATCCATGAATCAATCAAGATTTGCAATAAGTTTAATATTTTCCCCTCCACGCGCTACTTGTATATTGGTTATTATTTTGTTGTTCTCTTAATAGTTGTACTAGTTTAATATTATTTATCTGAACATGCATATCTCCCTATTAATTTTGGGCAAATCTATATGCTTGACGATTACTGGTATAAAATTATGTGGCTGATATCAATATTATTACAGATTGTTATTCTATAAAGGGATAAAAACTCCCTCCAAGTAATGCGTGAATGAGTGTGAAGTGCCGAAGTTGAGTAAGAAACGGTAATCAGAATGGGTTTAAGGGTGATGCTTTCACTAGGACTCAGCTGCGGTAATCTACCGCAGATATACACTCATTCATTCAGTACTCTGATGCTAGCTATGTATACAGTTACATCAAAAAATAAAAATAAAAAGGGGTGATGTGGGAGCAAAATATTCATTGAAAACTCCAGTCCGTCTGTGTGTACATCTGTAATCGTACGTACTGATTCTGATGCATCACAGATATTAGTAGAAAGGCAAGTGTTTAAGTAGTACACAGGAGGAGAGACTAGAAAGTAGAAAGCAGAAAGCAGAAAGCAGAAAGCGCTTTTCTGATTTTCTTTTCTCTTTTCACCCAGCACTGCAGAAGAACAATACCAAATAAACCAGAAATTATTATCACATATATACTACTGCCACTGCCACCAATCAAGCTCAACTCCCAAGCTAAGTTAGGTTGCCCTGTCCACAGCTTTCAGGCAACCCAACTATGAAATTCCAGCATCTTGTACTATATATATCAATGCTTGCCGGCACAATGGACAGGAGGAGTTTGACAACAGCCATGTGTCTATACACATAGCATGGAAAACATGGCTGCACTTTGGGACAAGTCTGACTTTCTCGCCTTCTGCAAACTCTCCAAGGCAAATTGAACAATCTGTCACTGTAAGATTTAGTCCTGATTCATATGCCGTGGCTGGAATCTGGCTCAATGCACTCTTTGTGAGGCCTGTACTAGTTGAAGGCAGTTCATCGAGTCCTGGGATTTGCTCTGAGGTCCATAAACCAAAGCTGTAGCGACATCGTACAGCATAGCGGATACCTGAATTCAGCCCAAGAGCACAAACCAGTGCACACAGCAAAGCTGCCAGGACTATCACCATGTTGTCGTTAAAATTGGACTCATTGTTGTAGGTCCCAATTGCGCTGTTTAAACTGCTGGGCGGCATCGTGGTTTCCATATCTAGGAACAGCCCATGTGGGCGTTGTTGAGGAGTCACCATGGCTTGTTTATTAACAACTTGTTAATGTTTGGGTTAAGGTGGGTAGGTGAAGAGCTTTTGGGCTACAAATATGCTGGCTGGCAATGCTCCTCTCCTCTCTCAATGCCTTTCTTTCATAGATAAATTTCACTTACCTTAGCTGAGCTGAGCTCCACTGCTATTGGTCACTGATTTTAATGGTCCTTGTGCATGAGAAATCTTGTTGCCTTTGGTCCCAAATTAGCTAAAGTTGAAAATCTTAGCACTAGGACAGATATTTTTAGTGTTCCACGAGTATCTATCCTATCCACCTGCTGGGTTTTAAAAGAAATTACTAAAAAGTTTTATATTGAATTATTAATTTTTATAAGAGCGAAAAATATATTTCTTTTATTAATTAAAAGTGAAAAAAAATTGTTGATGACAGTTGAATCTGTGCATAATATCCTCAAATTCAATAAATTTTTATAAAAAATAAAATGATTAGACACCAAATATAAATATTACAACATTCAATATAATTTGTATCCAATATAAATAATGAGAAATTTTATAAGTTTGAATAGAAAGGTCAATTTACAAGTGAAAAACTGATTATTTAATATAACTCGACTGAACTCATATTTCTGTAATTATAGTATAAATATTAAATGTTAATCCCATTAATACGGTGTTTGGATTGGGGCAGAAAACTAGCCGTTAAATGGTTAAGAGTGATGGCTGGCTTACTTCCAGGCTTCCGGGCAAGGCGATGCCATTCATTCATTCTACACTTGAGTTGCAGTGCATTGCATATACAAATTAATAGGAAAAGAATTAAAAGGCAGGCACAGACAGCATTCATTTCATCAACGTGTCAAGCAGAAGGGCAACTCCGTTCTTTTCCTTCTGTAAAAAAACTTAAATTCCCGGAAAAAATATACAACGATCATATAATCAAAAAAAAAAAGAATTTGGTCCATCCTATGGATAAGATGGGATAGGATCTGATAGTGATTCAATTCAATTACACAAACAAAAAACAACCATTGCAAGGTGGTGATGGAAACTCAAGATCCGCAATCTCAACCATGCCCATTGCCAATCCACCCCTTCCGCCATCAAATTCAGCCGATACCAGCTGTGCCTTCATGACGAGAGGACCCAGGGGTGCCCACTCGGAGGTATTCTTCCGCTTGACTGACCACGACATGTCCCTCTTTATGATGGATCCTATGAACGCCGGAGGATCCGACGAGGCGACGACGATCTTTTCTCAACCTACATTGACCTACAAGCTCAACTCCTCCGACGCTGCTACTGACGGACACACCAATCTACTACAGATCCTTCTGAGGGGGAGAAGCTATCGTCGTCCTCCTCCTGACCTAGACACAGGCACAGTAATTCCGTTGACGGGGAAGTTACGGAAGCCAAGAAAGCTATACCTCCTGATAAGTTGGCTGAACTCTGGAACATTGATCCCAAACTTGCTAAAAAGTTTCCTCCTTCCTTTCCTTTTCAATAACATTTCGATTTTGCATCAATCAAATGTTTGGACAATTGCAAATTGTTTCTTTTGCTTTTTTCAACAAATTTCAATGAGTATCACTTACCACTTTGTTAGGCGTTATCCTAAGCAAAACGTATTTGTGAATAAATTGAATGCTCCAATAGAAAAAGAAGCCCATCTCCTTTAAATTTCATTAATTTTATGTGATAAAAACGAACTGAAAAGCCATTACTTTTTTTTTATATATATATTTAGGATTTTTCTTTTTTCTTTTTCGTGGATAAGTACTTTATTTTTAAGTAACATACCATTTTTTTGCACCTATTTTTCTCTTCTTTCAAAGGACAAAATTGTTCCTTCCTATGTAAAGTAATGCATGAGTTCACTTTAAGTTGATTAAACAAAATATCTCACAAAATCTAATTAACATCCATGATGCCCATTACTTGATCAAGATCTGAGTGTATTGCTCGGTTAGTCTCCCTTCAAGTAATTATATTTATCTAAGTAATGTTTAAAAAGTCAGCTGATAATTAGATTTGGGTATAATACTATAATTATACCGTGTTTAGGTAATCATTTTGAACCACCCAATTAGTTTGTAAGTTCAGCTTTTTACAAGATTCGAGGAAAACTAGGAGTTTGTCGAAGTTGTTCAAGAGTCAGTGTGATGGGTGAATATTGCAGTATGGGCTGTTTGTATTAGTTGTTAAGTCAGTTGTTAGTTAGCTTAGTTAGCTTCAGTTGTTGTATTGTTTGTTATTTTGTTAAGATACAGTTGTGCAGGAAGTTGGATTAGGTTTTTATTAGAATCGACTATACATTTATGGCTACTATCATTCTTTGATTCTGAAGTAAGCTAGTCTCATTTAGGATATTATAGCTTTGATTAACAAAAACAAGTAGATATCCTTTTCTCTATTTCTTCTTAGCCTTTGTAGGGTTTTATAGTTGTTTTCAACCGTGCATTAATATTGAATATTTGACAAACCATAACCATAACATGGTCTTATTAATTTGATAGATAGAAATTTCTACACTGAGATTGCATATAGGTAGAAGAAACTCTACATAACACGCTTGCAATGGCAGTGCCAGGTTGAGTCTGATCAGTTCACCCTGCAGAAGCAACAAAATCATGCTTTTAGTTGTGTGTAAGTTTAAACTCAATCGTTTAACAACTAATACAAAGAGAGAGAGAGAGAGAGAGAGACAGACTTGGAGCAATCGACATCAGGGGTGACCTTGTAGGGACAAGTAGTTCCACATTTTGCAGGGATCTCATTAACACGGTCGTAGTTGAGTCCAGGGATTTTTGCAGCACCTTCCTTAATACAGTTACATTTCTTCCTGCGGTCTTCGGTGGTTTTGGCAGCCGCGTCCAGAGTTTTAATACCCGTACAGCAACTTGGAGCCACTGTCCCTCCAAAAATCCCATAGTTAATGCATGGAATAAGGAGGTATGTGACCTGTTCGCATGTTATGGCTGCACCTACACAATGATGAGGCACCAACATGGAAACTGTAAGCAACAGCATCATCAATCCCACCTTTGCCTTCCCAGACCTGCCCATCCTTCCCTAAGTTTGTGTTTACTAACTACTTTTGCTGCTTAATTTGTTATGTTATGCAGATACGTACTTACTGGACCTCTACTGCTCTACCCTTTATAGAGAGAGAGCGTACTTGGATTGGGGCTGCGTTTTTTTTTCTTCTTTTGTCGCGTGCTTCAAAGGCGATGAAGAGCAAGATTTTCCGGTTACAAACAAGCATATTGTTGGCATTAGCGGTAAGAATATTCAAACTGGAAGATATCTCTTTTACGTATGTTCATATATGATGATTGATGGTTAGCTGATAATCAAACCACAAGACTTATTCTACTTATCTTGGATAATATAACATGTGCTGGACTAGCGATAGTGTTCATCTCCATATTGGTCTCATCCTCCAACTATCTTTCCTCAAATTTCTTTATTTAAAAGTTAAAAAAGTAGATTTAAAATTTAGTTGATATATTTTATTTTCAATAATTTACTTTTTATATTTTCAGATTTAAAATTCTGAATTTGATAAAAATTTGAATGGTACTGTTAACAATTTAAAATTTTACATGAGGATTTTAATCAAAATAAATTATTTAAACAAATCAATGAAATTTTAAAAGTTGAGGTAATAAATCACTTAAAAATTAAAATATAAATATTAAAAATTTGAACATATAAAGATAAAAATTAAAATTAAACCATTATTATATAATTAAAAAATTGTGTCACGTAACTGGTAATGAATATTCTTTGGTGTCAAATATCTTTGTGTTATATTATTATATTTATATAAGGATTATTGAATTAGGTACAAATTGTCTTTAGTCTTGGTATGGTTCTCGTCCCTATACTATTTTTAAATTTGAGGTCTAATTATTATATTATTTTTGGGTAACATTTGGTCCCTAGAGTTTATAATAGCTAATCCAAATAATTTATACACTTAAATGTTTTAATTAAATGTTGATATGAATGTTTTTCTCAAAATATTCATTTAAACTTATTATGATAAAATAATTTTTATTTGTTGGAACAATATTAATTATTTAAAATGACTAATGAATTATGGAGGTAGACCAAATTATGCCAAAAACTAAAGTATAGAGAATAAATTTCAAATTTCATTATAGTGTAAGGGCCAAACTGAAATTTTATCATCTCTTATATTTTATGTCTGAAGATGGAAAATAATCATCTCTCGTATTTTCTTTCCTCTTACTTTTCTCCCTAACAAACATACTTTTTTACCCTATCAAACAATGGATAGAAAATAAAATTTCTTATCATTCTTCTATCTTTCCTATTAAACACACATATAAAAAAAAATTATTATTTCATATTTCTAATTTTCTACCTCCCATTTTTTATTATCCATTTTATTTCACCATACGACTTTTAATCTCGTCTTGGATGGAACATAGTCTAATCTGTTTCACTATTGAAGGAAAGAACCGGTGTAACTGAAGCCAGAATGTGCATGCACGCACGGAATTCTCCTATCCAGAATTGCATTGCATTTATGTAGCATACCTGAATTTCGGGCGCCGCCCCAAAATTCCACGTCATGGATTAACTAATTAATAATTAATTAATACATGCTGGCTCCCATCCCATGGGGCATGTGAATGACAGGTGAGGTGACCAACTTCCAACAGAATTTGTACATATCAGCTTGCACGAATGCATGCAAGTCTACCAACTCCAACTCAGCAGCTTCGAAATCTGCACTCTCTCGCACAACCAATTAATATATATATTGTCAACCCCGAAAAAAGCAGTGCAATAATTTTGTAAAGCTGCAAACATACAGATGCATTCATGTGATGTCAGTGCATGTGCTCTCCCGATTTGCTGCTGGCCTGCTTAGGCTCAGCCTATAAATGCATTGCAAATTGCAAACACTCTTCTCTTCAAAGCCCTAGTACATTACTCACACCCACCCAAAGCTTCGCAAATCATTAGTCTTCATTACCCCACAACATCTCAGGCTCAGATTCCTCTTTCTCTGTACCATAAGCATTGCTACTTCAAATGATTTCCTCTGCCATGCTTCTCATTATTCTCTGCTTTAGCTTAAACTTGCATGGATTTGCTGGAGCATACGGCAGCTGGCAAAATGCACATGCCACTTTCTATGGTGGCGATGATGCCTCTGGCACAATGGGTAAGTGCATGCCACACTATTACTAATGCTCAACATCAAACGTCCTTTCACTGTGGTTTGAAAATATTTTGTGAATATTTCCAGGAGGAGCATGTGGCTACGGGAACTTGTATAGTCAAGGGTATGGAACAAAAACTGCAGCACTAAGCACAGCTTTGTTCAACAATGGCCTGAGTTGTGGAGCATGCTATGAGATGAGATGCGATGATGATCCCAAATGGTGCCTCTCTGGCACCATAACTGTCACTGCCACAAACTTCTGCCCTCCTAATTTTGCTTTATCTAATGATAATGGTGGGTGGTGCAACCCTCCTCTCAAACATTTTGATTTGGCAGAGCCCGTCTTCTTGCAAATTGCCCAATATCGAGCTGGAATTGTGCCCGTTGTCTTTAGAAGGTGAGAAGATCGTTAAAATAATATCTATGCTCCATAGTTTTGCGGACAAAACAAAAATTGTAAACCAATGAATGGTTGGATAAACATGACGGTCTAAAATCTAGATAAAGAGATTCCCTTTTTTGGGTTTGGTTGGATAAGTTAGTATATACTATAACAGTGACGATGAAGTGTATGTGTTGGTTTGGCAGGGTGGCATGCGTGAAGAAAGGAGGCATAAGATTCACCATCAATGGTCACTCTTACTTCAACTTGGTGTTAATCACCAATGTGGGCGGTGCAGGAGATGTTAACGCAGTGTCCATCAAAGGGTCCAAGATGAGGTGGCAATCCATGTCTAGAAACTGGGGCCAGAACTGGCAGAGCAACTCCTACCTCAATGGACAAAGCCTGTCTTTCCAGGTCACCACCGGTGACGGTAGAACTGTGACAAGCTACAACGTGGTGCCTGCTAATTGGCAGTTTGGTCAGACTTTCGAAGGAGGTCAATTTTAGAAATCCAGTTCTAAGGTAGAATTAATAAGGGTAGTAAAGATACGTATAATTAGATGCTACCTGCTTACCGAATGAAGAGGCAGATGAAATCTGTATGTAACAGTTGCTGGCTAGTGCTGTGACTTGTGAATGAGTTGTGGTGGAGTAGAAAATGCTGAGGTGACTGAAAATGCGCCCGCACATATATTAAATTACTATATTCGTAAGTAGCAGTTCAGTCGTAAACATATATGGTATTGGTTATATATTTGAAGGCATTTCAATATATATACTAATTTCTATGTAATCCTAATTATATTTGACCGCTTAGATGGCTCCAGGAGTTTGTAAAATGCATATATATATATTGACAAGTGAGAAGAGGTTCAAATGGGATTTTGAATTAACTTCAAACTAATTGATCTTAGAAATTATTAGTATGCATTTCTTATAAGGCGAACCACAAACACGAGTGACAACAATCGGTGCATGGCATGTCCCTTCAATGAGTATTAATTGAATTGATACTAAAATAATTAAAATTTGATGAATTAAAATTAAATATTTTTTTCAATTGTAATTACATTTTTCAAAAGTTTAGAGAAATTTAGATAATTATCTTTTAAACATATTAATTTAAATTAAGAAAACAATGTGAAATCGGTCATTCCAATTGATAGAAAATTAAGAGCCGAAGAGATGGGTTAGTGCCATTAATTTTACAGTTATAAATTTATATAAAGCCACCTGTTGTTGCTGTATATATAAATGAATATATTTACTAGTATTAAGTATAGTATAGAGTTTTCTAAAAAAACAAAAGTATAGCATAGAGTTTTCATTACCTCCTCCTCCTTTGAGACAAAGAAAATGAAAAAAAGTTGCGTGTAGGAAAAATGTGAATGTACATATAAAGGAGACAGTAGAGCAACAGCAGGTGAATGACATTAATGGAAGTATTGAGTTAAAACAGTTGTGGTGTGCTGTGATTTCCTTACAATAAATTAAAATGTAGGTAAGAATAAGAGGTAGTGTCTGTTGGGGATTGCTTTAACAGCGCAGGACACCCCTTCCCCTCTCCAAACTTCAAACACTCTTCTGTGTTTCCTTTCCTCATTCCTAGGATATATAATATACGCTTCTTCCCTTTTCGTTACTTGTCTCAGAGAGCTCCAGTGACCTAATTGCTAGGTAGGGCCACTATTATCTCCTTTCAAAGAAAAAAAAAAAAAAACTATACAACACCTGCACCCGCACTCTTGGAGATTACCTACGTATCCTAACCCTATCACCATCCCCATACAAATTTCAAACAGCAAAAATATGAGTGACAACCAGCAGGGTACAAATACTATAGCTGCTCCATTGTTATAATTTGCAAGTTCTTGTCACAAGTCTTGCATTCAGCTTAATTTCATTCCTTTTATCTTTATCTTGAATTGACTGAATGTCAATTAATGATTAAGATCAGGTCTCCTCCTGTTTCCTTTACATGTGTCATTTGTTGCAAGTTATCTATGACAGATATATATATATATATATATATAAAGAGGCAGAATATATTTATATATATATATATATATAATATATTTCAAAGACGTTAACGTCATATGGGCAAAAAAAATGAATACTTCAGTTTAGCACCAAGAGTATATATAATTAAGACAGAACATAGTTTATTGTTATGATATTGACTTTTTTCTTTTAGCCTTCAGCCAGCGCTTATTGTCAGTAGTGTACAAAGTATAAGACTCTTCAAGGCGGCCAATTTTCGTATGTGACTTACGCTAGCTACAATACTATGAATGATGTATCCTGAATGATGCTTGCGGCAGGCAAGGGAAAGTGATAAGCGTGGGTTCCCGGAATTAATTAAAAAAAAAAAGGGGATTATTTTCGCATGTTTGACTTTGGGGACATGAAGTGGGGTGGGACAGAGACAATTTAGCCTTTGTAATCAACAAGTAAATGATGATAAGATTGAGATTCATCTCACCTGCCCTCCTTTAGTGCTTGAAATGGATGCTGGTTGTCACAATTTATTCGAAGTTGGACGGTATCACTCTTCATACGTTAAAAAGAAAATTACTCAAATAATGGGAAATGTGCTAATCATTTAAAAACAGGAATATGCAAATTAATTACTTGACTTATTCTTCTTCACCTTAGACCTTGACGTAGCTATATAATGTAACAAAAGGCAAAAACATTGACGCAACTAATTACTTCATCATTTTTGTTTATACATAGAGAGAAACAGGATAAGAATGAATAAAATGACACGTATTTTATGGTAGCAATATTTCCCAATACTATAAAATCATCTGACTTTTAGCCACACGCTTCTAGCTGCTCCCTTCCTCTTCATCGACAAAAATCTAACAACAATTCCATGAATTTTCAAAGTTACATGCCAAACTCAAAATTAATTTGAGTCTAAAATAATTACCTAAATTTAAATTAAGTATATTTTCTAAAAATTAATAAAACAATATTTATAGCTAAATTATTGATTTTTTTAAATTTATGGCTTATAAATAGTAATTATCATTGTCTATTATTCTAAACTATGCAATTTTCAACTTATCTATACAATACTAATTTTTAAATGCCCGACTATGTTAGTGACATCCATTTCAATTAAATATTTTTATACAAAATTTTTAATAAATACTAGATAATCTTTCACCCACTCGTGGGAGGATTTTTTTTAAATAACTTACACTTATAATTTATAAAATGTTTTTCTATAAAAATAATTTTAAAAAGAAAAGATAAATTAAAATAAAACTTTTTTTGTGTAAAAAATATTTTTATATAAAATAATTATATTTTGAGAAAATAATTAAATAAATTTTAAGTGGGTAGTTTTGAAGTAAATAGTAGTTGTTTTAAGTTTTAGTTTTATTAAAACTTAAAAGTCTTACAAACCCTTAGTTATCATTTATTTTGATGTGGGATTTTTTGTAATTTTTTTAATTGAGTTGGTGCGTTTGACTCATAATACTAAATTCAATCAACCACTGTATTTTATTTTAACGAGTATTCGGGTTACACAATTCTAACATTATCTTTGGGAATATATCTAGTCTTGTTGATGGTAATAGAATGAAAAGCCAAATTGCTCTTTTATTGGATGATTTAGAAGATGAGGTGTGAGGTAATCATGGAGAAGAAGGATTGATGCAACCAGAAACCAATTAAAAATTTGACAAAAGCAAGTTCACCTATCAATTAATAGTATAGCTAAGGTGAGTAAAGATATCGTTCCCACGAAGACTAAAAGTACAAGTAATTATCGTCTTTCTATTATTTAATCAATAAATTTGAGTGATCAATTAAAACTAAAATTAACTAATTTAATTAACTAACGAACGCGACAAAGAACAAATCAGAAAAATAATCGAGTAAACAACCAAGAAGCGAAACAATACCTAGGAAAGAATTCACCTAAACTTCATCTATCACTATCAATCTAAATTACGCAAGTTCTTCAATCTTGACCAATAGATATCCCTAAATTATGCTAATATCTATCTTCAAGAATACGATCAGCTAACTCTAGGTTGATTGATAAACATCTATTATCGTATTAACTTGATTTATAAATTCCCTTATTAAATTTAACTCTAACTCGGTAGATTTATATTGTCCTATTTCTAGAAGTGCATGCAATTCTACTCAATTACGCTAGATCTACTCTTAAAAGAGGGTCTATTCCTCCTCTGATTTAAGCACATTAAACATGGATCGATAGTTTAGAAATATTAAAAAAGAACTAAGCACACATAATTGAGAACAAGATCTACGTCTTTATTGCGTAAAATAAAATCAAAAGACAAAATTCATTATAAGGTTTATCTCCATAGGTATTTAGAAAATTAATTCATACTTCTAAAATACAGTATAACCATAAGAAATGAAGAAATTCATTATCATCTCTTGAAAAATCAACTGGGAATCTTCAATATTGATGGAAATCTGCTTCAGAATCCGCTCTAATGGTGTTTTTTCGAGTTGTTTTCTTGAATATTCTATGATAACTCACTCCTATCTTCTTATTTTTGTGATATATAGGTCTTATAATGCCCGAAAACCCTGAAAATCTCGTTTTTCTACTATTTGGAGTGCAATTCGCGAAATCGACATGAGTTCATCACATGGTCGTAGTAGCGACAGTGTAGATCACACCATGTGTCGGTAGTGTGGAATAGTCTAGTCCGTGTGACCCCTTTACCTTTCTCGAATTTTCTAGTTTTTGCTTCTTTTGCTCCCAAATGCTTTACTTATAAAACTATGAATTTAAAGAATTAGGAGCATAAAATTCACTATTAACATTGAATAATCACCCAAAAACGTATTACGAATGAGACAAAATATGTTACTTTTAGCACTTAGATTTTATATTGTTTGTGCTATGGAGAGATTAAAATTTGTTGAAGGTGTGTGGAGTTTGTGATTAAAGGAGTCTAAACCCAGGAGAAAGGAATAGGCAAATGTTAGTTGGATAAAGCCTGATATGGGTTGGGTAAAAATTAATACAGATGGGGCTTTTGATTTAGTTACAAGGGATGCAGGCATAGGGGTTATGGTGAGTAATTCCAATGGTAAGACGATTAATGGTTTTGGCTGTGTTGTTAATGTGAGTTTGATAAACCATAAAATGAACATATTTAATCCCATATTTAGCTTAGTTTTGGATGAATTATCCTTTTAATTATGGAAATAGGTGCTCCTAATCCTTTGTTTTCATATTTTATACTCAGTAGAGCACCGGAGGATGAAAAGAACGAATAACGGGCTGAAAACGGAGAAAATGGGCCAAAGTACGAAACCTGCACGGCTTGGGCCTAAGACCACACGGTCGTGCCCCGTAAGAAGAGTCGACCACTGCCTGGACCCCGAAAAATACGGCCGTGCCTCATCAACAGGTTAGAACACGGCTTGGCCATGATTTATACGGGCGTGTGCCATGGGCGTGTCTCAGCCGCAGAAAAAAAAATTCTATTCGGATTAGGGTACTCAGAGGCAAAGAAACATATTCCGACAGCCTATATAAAGACCCTAGAGGCCAACCTTTAGGCGGGCGTTTAGCTAGGCCAAAGAGCCGAGCCAGAGCAATTAAATTCATGGATTTACTCGAAGAAAGCTAATTGATTCATCTCAAGAAGCCAGGATTGTACTTAAGACGGAGGAACTCTCCTTCAATTCCTTCAAGAGGTTTTAGAGATTTCTTATGTTTTGTTTTACCTTTTCTTCTGAGATGTTTTCTTTTACAATTATGAACTAAACCCTCAGATACTTGAAAGGGATGAAACCTAAGACGGATCTTGTTATTGTTATATGAGCTGTATGATAAATACTTGATTTGTTCTTAACTATGTGTTTTTAATTCTTATTTTGGTATTTTCGGGATATTGATTCAAGTGTGATGTGCTTAGGTAGAGAAGGAAGAGACCCTGTCTAAGAGTATATCTAGCATAATTAAGCAGAGTTGCTCGTGCGCCTAGAGATAGGGTGACAAAAATCTGTCAAATTAGGGTCAAACCTAATTTGGGAGCCCATAGATCGAGTTAATGCAATTCTAGGGGTTTTAATTAGAAAGAGATTTCAATTAATCAACCTAGGGTTAGCCGTTAGTGGCCTTGAAGAGAGGTATTAATATAAATTAGGGAATCCTAAGGATCAAGTCAAGTGAATAAATCGTCCGGTTCAGAGTTAGATAACAAGTGAAGTCTAGGTGGATTCTTTCTCGGGTATTGTCTAAATCAATCGGGTTTCCCTCAAATCCTTCCCCAATTTCTTCTTTGTCTTAGCATCTTTAGTTTAGTTGATTAGTTAATTTTAGATTAGATAAAAATCTCCTTAATTCGTAGGCTAAATAATAGAAAGAGAGTTAATTTTAGTACTTTTGGTTCCTTTGGGTTCGACAATCCGGTCTTGCTGCTAGCTATACTACTGTTCGATAGGTGCGCTTGCCTCCATCGTTGTCTTAGTTAGTTTCCAAGTTCGATCATTCTTTTTATAAATTTTTAAGACTCGATAGACACGATCAAGTTTTTAACACCGTTGCCAGGGAACTGAAATATTAAAAACACTTAATTTTTATTACTTTAGCCATTTTTTATTATTGCAATTTATTTTCATTATTATTATTTTTTATTTGTTTTTACTTTGCTAATTTTTCCTTGATTTGCTTTTGGCAGATAATTTTAGTTTATAGAGGAGATGACATTGAATAATTATCAGTGGCAATTCATGAGGACAAAGCCTACTGAAGTAGCCAATGTCTTCAACCTTGACGTGGTCACCATGCTATCAAATCAAGTAGAGATGATGAATAAAAAAATTGATGGCGTATGTAATTCTTTGCAGGTACATTCGGTAATATAGTACGATATGAATGGAAGAGGGGTGAACAACACAAAATATCTATCCTACAACCCTAGCACAGAGAATGAACAAGTCCACTATATGGGTAACTATTCTAGACCTCAAAATAATTTTTATAGTGGCACTTATAATGCAGGTTGGAGGTACTATCCCAATTTTCGTGGGATGATCAAAGTAGTCAAAGACCGGAACTTCCTCCAGATTTTCAACAACCACCTCACCAACAGGAACAGGAGTCGAACCTTGAGGAGATGCTAACGAAATTTATAGCGGTGTCAGAAACTCATTTCCAAAACACCGAAATAGCACTCAAAAATCAAGAAGCATCGTTTCAAGAGATCGAAAACCAATTAGGGCAACTTGCTAAGCTGATATCAGAAAGACCACAAGGTATCTTGCCTAGCAACATCGAAACTAACCCTAGAGAGCAACCTCAATCAATAACTACTCAAGATAGTAAAGGGTTAGATGTACCAACATTGACGCAAGAGAATGTGGTAGAGAAAGGTAAGGTTGAGGTAAGGCATGATAAACCAAACCCGGTAATTACAGAGTACCAACCACATGTGTCGTCCCCCAATGCGATAAAGAAAGACCACACAGAGGAACAATTCGGTAAATTTCTTAAACCTCCAAAGAAATTACATATTAACTTGCTGTCTCTTGAAGCTCTTTCGCAGATGCCAGATCCTAGACCTCGTGTCGATAAAGAAGAAATTCATGAGAAACGAAGGCTTTTGATCGATGAACTAGATGAGTGGAAGACACACTTCAAAGAAAAACTAAAAATACACGAAGCAAAAACGAGGCAACTCCACGACAAACTTAACGATGAGACAACCCAGCTTAAGATAGGAGATCAGGTACTCAGAATCTTCCCAGATGGAACAGTCGAGGTAACTAATCCTAAATTCAGCATTTTTAAGGTAAACACTACTCGACTCAAACTATATATCAATAACCGAATTGCTCGCATGAGAAAGGATTTCCACCTTCTCAAACCACCATAATTGTGAGAATGAGAGGTAAGTCTAGCTTAAGACTTTAAACGAGCGCTTCTCAGGAGGCAACCCGAGCACTAATCATATTAATTAGTTTAGTTTTATTTATTTCCATGTTTAGGAGTCGGTTTCCATACTCACACGGTCTTGCACACAGCCGTAGCCGTGGCCGTGTGGGTACCCCAGGCAGGTATAAAAGGGCGTGGCCATAGATGTGTAGCAGCAGGACAAAATTTTTCCCAAAACACGGGCTGTATCTCTATTTAAACCCCCTTCTTCCTTTTTCTTTTCCAGTTGTCTTTCCTCTTTTATTTTCCATTATTTATTTTTATTTTTATTTTTATTTTTTATTATTTTCTTCTTATTCTTTATGACATTTAGATTTAGTTTAGGATACATTAAAATTCGTTCGGCTAGTTTGAGGATTCAAGTTCAAACGACTCGAGGCACTCCCTACGTTTCTCTTCAACTCCATCCAAAATTCAATAAGTTTCACTTCTCTCCCTATCTTTTGATTTTATCACTATATTGTTAGTTTATCTATCTTTGTACATTGAGGGCAATGTTTATCTTAAGTGTGGGGGGTGAAAGTTTATTAGAAAAAGTGCCTAACTTTTTGCATTATTCTGAATGATATTCTGCCTTAAAGTAATTTTCTCATATCACTAATTAGAATGAAATTCCTGTTGATTCATGATTTTTATTGATATGTTTTAAATTAAGTCTTTGATAATTTTACAATGATGATTTAAACTTTAAGATACTAGAGAATCAAGCATGATGAGTTTTTTTTCAAAAATTAAAATTCTGTTAGGTTGTCTACCTGAATCTAAATTGTTACCTTGAAGTTTGAAATTTACGAGGTTGAAATCAGAGTACCCATAAATTTTGTGAGATTTTGAGCCTTTTAGAGCATACATTCTTTTCGTGCTCACTTTATCAATTATGAGTGTAACACCCTTAACCTGTAACCGTCGCTGAATTAGGGTTAAAGGCGTTACCGAACAAATCAGAGACATTCAGAACAATTCATACTTTTCATTTATCAAACATACACACATTGTCCCTTAAATGAGTCACCGAGACCCTAAACATGCTTATAAACTGAGTCGGGACTAAAACGAAACATATACAAAAGTTCTCAAAACTTAAATTTTTTTCTAAAATACAGGGGATACACACTCGTGGGGGTAAACCGTGCCCCACCCACGGATACTAGACACAGCCGTGTGTCCTCCCTATGGTCGAAACTGACATATGTGCCACGACCACCAGGCACGCCGTGTACCCTGATCATGGTCGATTCTGCCAAAACTCACACGGCTACAAAGCTACCAAGCACCCCTGTGTGCCAAGGCCGTGTCCTACTAGGCCATATACTGACTTTACCCCATGATCTCTAGGCACGCCCGTGTGCCATGGCCGTGTGACATTATAGGTCATTTGCAAGACCAAAATGCCACCCAAAAAGGGTCATACATACCAGCAATTTTTACCAAACATCTCATGCACATATGACTACCAAAAGCATACCAAAATAACCATTCAAACCATGCATTCAATACCAATTTCAATATCAATACTTATCTTATCACAAATATAAATCATTCCTAATTTCACTTGTTCATACTAGCAATTTACCCTCACAAAGATTTCCATTCATAGGTCAATTTCTCACTCACATTCCATACCAAAAGATGTATCATATATGTCAAATTCATTCATGCCAAAACTAGCACATATCTAGCCACATCTCATGGCTACTTACAAGTCTCACATATAATTCAAATAACTAGCCTATACATGCCATATTTTAACTATATACATCCTTTTAAAAGTACCAAAATAGAATGCCGATAATGTGATTGAGAAGCTGACGATCCCAGATCCGAGCTAGCCTTACTGACACTGCAAGGCAAAGAAACAAATCACATAGTAAGCTTTCTAAAGCTTAGTAAGTTCGACATACAATATAATTATCTCATTAATCTAACTAATGTACATAATAAACAATCACATAGATCACTTATCTCATATTCACATCATCTCATCCATAGCTAAAATACTCATTCATTCTATCATAGCTTATTTATAACTCATCAACCACAAAGGTTCGATACATACCTTAGCTAACACTTAGTTATTCAACTTCTAAGTTATTCAATGCTCGATATTACATGTCGATCATCCTTTGATATTCGTTTAATTTGATCGCACACTCAGTGCCACATACATAATTGAAGCATATTTGTTATCGCACACTTAGTGCCTATTCTTTTAACGAACTTGTCTCGGTGTCACACACACAGTGCCAATTCAATAAACCAAAGCTTTCATATCATCGCACACATAGTGCTATTCATTTCTGTTTCGATTTCAATTTCATACACTTAGTGCCATCAACGAAAATCTTACACATAGCAACTCACTTTCATACACATATACATATTCATTTCATAATGCTAAACATATCTTAATAACATGTATTATATCCGAACTTACCTCGGACGTCGAACTATCGATACGGTCGATTAATCGAGCACTTTATCTTTACCTCGATCTCGATCCGAACCTCTCCTCTCTTGGTCTATACACATTCAAATTCAATCCATTCAATCATCAAATCATTCATTTTAATCCAAACACACATATTTAGGGCATTTTACACAATAGCCCTCATATTTTAACATTTCAACACTTTAGTCCCTATTTCACAAAATCATCAAATTCACATAATTTCTCCTAGCACAAGCATAGTCGAATTTTACAAATGTCCATACAAACCCACATATTTCATTTATTTCACATTTTAATCCCTTAATTTCTCATTTTCTCAATTAAGCCCAAAATACTCAATTTCACTAAAATTTCCAATACAAACTATGTTAATCCAACACCAAGTTTTCATATTTTACCATCAACTAACACATAGCTCAAACATTCATCAATGACATATCTCAAAATCACCATCAATTTCTAAAATTTAAGCATGGGTTAGCTAGAGCACAAAGCAACGATCACAAAACGTAGAAATTATCAAAAACCGACTCAAAATCATACCTCAATCAAGATGAACAATGGCCGAATATCACAAGCTTTTTCTCCTCTTTTCTTTTTGTATTTTTCGGTGAACAAAGATGAACATATTCATCTTGTTTTCATCTTTTATTTTATTAATCTTATATTATTAATTTAATTACAAAAATAACCTTTCATTAAACATATAAGATAAAAATATAATAAGGCTAATATGTTATTTGACTTGCCACTAATTTATAAATGGTTTATTGTTCGCTGCAAAACAGTCTAGTTTTAATATTTATAAAAGAGTGATCGAACCTGTAGACCGACTGTGACAACGATAGAGGCAAGCGCACCTATCGAACAATAGTATAGCTCAGGAAAGAATATCTTATCGAACCCAAGGAACCTAAAAGTACTATTACTCACTTTTTTTCTATTATTTAACCTAAAATATGGAATGATTGGTTTATTAAACTAAAAACAAATGAAATACTTAAACTCAAATGCAAAGACAAAAGAACAAAACTTCGAGAAAAGACTTTGAAGAAAATTCAATTGATAAAGACGATACCTTCGAGAAGAATCCACCTATGACTTCACTTACTATCTAACTTCCAATTCACATGATTTCTTTTACTTATCTTGATTCGTGAGACTCCCTAACCTATATTAAACCTTCTCTAGAAACAAATAACGTCTAACCTTAGGTTAATTAGTAGAACTCTCGTTCTCTTATAATAACCCCCTAAGGAAGCAGTAAATCGATCAATAGACTCCCATATTAGGTTTCACCCTAATCTGGCAAAATCTCGTAACCCTATCTCTAGGCGCCCGATCAACTCCGCTTAATTATGCTAGATCTTCTCTTAGGCAAGGTCTATTCCTCCTCCACCTAAGCACATCATATTAAATTGAGCAACATAATTAAGAACAAACAAGGATTTATCATATAAACCGAAAGAATTAAATAATAAAATCCATCATAGGTTTCATCCCTTTCAAGTATCTGAGGGGTTTAGTTCATAATAAAATAGGAAAACATCTCGAGAGAAAAGATAAAATAAAACATAAGAAATCCCTAAAACCCCCTGAAGGAATTGAAGAGGAGATCCTCCGTCTTGAGTAGAACTTCGACTCTTCGAGATGGATCAATTGGCTCTCTTTGAGTAATTCCCTAAATGAGTAAAGCTCTGGCAGAAAACTCTGCTAAAACCTGACGCCTATTTCAACTTCTGCCGAACTCCCCTTCCAAGTTGCCTCCTAAGGTGTTTATATAGACTTTGTGATGCCTTACTTGGCCCCTAAGTATCCTAATTTAAGTCTAATTCCTAATGGGGTGTTTGAATAGGCTTTAGGATGTGTTTCTTTACCTCCAAGTATCATTTTCCGAATGAAATTGCTCTTTTTCGTGGCAGGGGCACGGTCTTGACATACCGTGTAAATCGTGGTCTAGCCCGTGTCTCTATCCTGTCGATTTAGGTAAGGCTATCACACACCCGTGTAATATATGGGTAAAGATCGTGCTTCGATTTTACCATTTTGGGAACGGCCGTGTATATCACTAGGCACGCCCGTGCATGGACTTTATCGATGGAAAAACAGCCGTGTGAATTGGGGTAAGGCCGTGGTCTAGATGACTATCGAGGCACGACCGTGTGACATGAAGCCTAGGCCATGCTGACTTCTTGGGTCGGCCTATTTTGGTTCGTTTTAAGTCCGTTTTGCATTCTTTTTATCCTTGGGTGCTTTCTAGAGTATAAGACACGAAAAGAAAGGATTAAGAGCACATTTTTACATAAATTAAGGATAAATTCATCCAAAAGCATACTAAATGTGGGATTAAAATGTGTTACTTGTACGGTTTATCAAATACCCCCACACTTAAGCTTTTGCTTGTCCTCAAGCAAAATTCTCAACTTACAATTAAAACGAACTATCCATAATTCATAATTCCTATCGATATTGTCTCATCATAATTCATAGATAATTTATACATGGATGATTTAACTGGAAGTGCCCTAAAGTTTGAATTACGATAAGTCATACCTTTATAGCATGGAACCGTAGGTGTCTCCCCTTATCTAAGTAATTACCTTTGATTCAAAACCGACAAGGATTGACATCCTCACTAAAGATTCACTCAAAGTACTCAAAGTGTTTAAGGATCAAGAAAAAGCGCTCAAAAGTCGAACCTGAAAAGTTAATCCCATAGGCTTGCCTAAAAATCAAATCTCCACTACTGTATATGAGATGATAAACAGATTAAAAGGTCTTTTTTAGGGTTGTAACGGGGCTTGGGTTAAAAGGTGTGGATAAAGGCTAAATTAGAGGGTTAAAATCGAGATTGAATTGACTAATTACCTAATCTAAAAATTATGAACTAAATATGAATATTTACATCGAATGAAAAGTAATAATACCACTATTGATAATTACTCTATAATAAAGAGTATTTTCTTCACTTTAAAATTTGATAATACTTTAATAAGATCTTTTTCTTCAACAATTGGAGTTTAAGTGCTCTAAGCTCTTTTATACTACTAATATTGAATAAACTTGGAATTTTTTTTAAGAACAAACTAAGTAAAACTTAATAGAAGGAACTTTGATAATTGAAATAACCTAATTTGGCAATTGATCAAGTCAATTCTCGATAAAGGGGTAGTCAAAAGAATGTTGATAACAATTACAAAGGGATTTTGGGTTAATATTAGTGGGTGAGTCAATAAAAAGGTTGTTAAGATTTAACGGGGTTCACTAGGGGTTAATTTGTATGGGTAGGCTTTTTAGTGGAGTGAATCGGGTTAAAACCTAGGTGCCTTTATCATCTCAGTATATCAAATCATTAATGTGGTCTCGACATGCATAAACGAGGCATGTTCTAGAATAACAGCTCAAAGTTGACACACTCATAATCAATAAAAGTGAGCATGAAAAATAATATATGCTCTACAAGGCTCAAAATCTCTTAAAAATTATGGGTGTTTTGACATCAATCCTTATAAATTTTGAACTTCAAGGTGATACTCAAATTCAGTTCAACGACCCATCAATTTTTTTTTAATTTTAGAAACTAGACTTATCATGCTCGATTCTCTAGTATCTTTCAAATTTAATCATCAATGCACAATTAACTATGACTTACTCTAAAACATATCAATAAAAATCATAAATCATAGAAATTTCATCATAATTAATAGTATGAGAAACTTTACTTTAGAACAAGGCATAGTTCATGGATTTTCAAATAATACTATAGTTAACCCCCCCACACTTAAGATGTACATTGCCCTCAATGTACAAAGATAGATAATAGCAAAATAATCATAAAATCATAAGATGGGGAGAGAAGTGAACTTCCTGAATTTTGGATGAAGTCAATGAAAAGAAACCGGATATGTTTAGAGGTGAATGTGGGGAAGCGTCTCGAGCCATTTGAAATTGAATCCTCGAAGTAGCCATCCTAATTTTATTGAATCCTAAGCTAAATCTAAATATCGTAAAGAATAAGGGAAAGAAAATAAAATAAAGAAAGAAGGGAAAAAAATAATAATGAAATAAAATTAAAATAAAGATAAAAATAAATAATGGAAAATGAAAGACAACTAGAAAAGGGGGAATGAGGTTTGAATAGAGATGTAGCCCGTGTGTAGGGATTTTATTTTGGGCGCGTCCAGGGTGTTCGGGCACGACCGTGGATGTAGTGGCACGCCCGTGTCTTTCTTCACACGGTCATTCAATACAGGCGTGCTCTCTCGTGTTCAATAAGTCGAAATGTTGGCACGGTTGGAAGGCCGTAGTGTTGAGCCGTGCTTAACAAGTCAAGAACCTTACAGGCGTTGCTGCAGGCGTGGACTATTATCGCTACCGTGTTTGGGAAAAGAAGTCGCACGATTTTTGGCACGCCCATGATTCATCCTCGGCTTTCACACGGCCATGGGCATGCCGTGTGTGAGGTAGTATGGCTAGAAATCGCCTTTGGTTAGTTTATGGTTAGGTGCTAAAAGAAAAATAAAAATAAAATAAAATAAAATAATAAAAAATGTAAAAATGGGGTTAGTGCTCGGGTTGCCTCCCGAGAAGCTCTCGTTATTAGTCTTAAGCTAGACTTTACCTATCATTAGTATGGTCATTGTGGTTTGAGGAGGTGAAAATCATTTCTCATGCGATCACTTCGGTTATGGATATATAGTTTAAGTCGAGTAATGTTTACCTTAAAAGTGTTGAATTTGGGATTGCTTACCTCGACTATGCCATATAGGAAGACATTAAGTACCTCAAAAGTGATTTCTTCGTTTGTCTTGAGGTTTGAATTGGTGATTCGAGGGTCTTCCAACAATATCAAATCCTCTATTTTGATGTGATTTGTTGTTCCTATCAGCTCGTTTGAGGTCTCCTTTGGTTTTTCTTCGTGCGGTTCCTGTTCCTCTTTGATTTGTGTTTCCTGCTCTTTTAGTTTGTCAACCCTAAGGCTTTGTTCCTTATATATTTCTTCTTTGTTGGTACGAGTTCTAGGATCTAGCTCATCTAAGTGATTTCGTGATGCTTCCTGTAAAGAAGGTTGAACCAAATGATTATCAATAGAATTAACGTTCGTACCTTTATTACTTGATGTACTAGCTGAGTTGAGAGCTTGAAGAGTGATTGTTTCGTCGTCTACACGAAGTGTGAGTTCACCGAATTCTTCCTCTGTGTGGTCTTTCTTTATTGCATCGGGATATGGCATACGAGGTTGGTACTCTGTAATTTCTAATTTTGGTAAATCATTGTACACTTCAACCTTACCTTTTCTTATCATAGGTTCTTCCCTTGGGTTTGGATCCAATAACAATTCACTGTTATGAGCTTGTACGGCTTAGGGCCCATGATTCGGCTCAAGTTTGTAGCGTTGTGGTATTTTCCGTGGTGAAAGTTGAACAATTTGATTATCAATTGAATTTACTTTCTCACCTTCATCACTTGATGTCCTGGCCGAGTCAAAAGCTTGTAGACTGATTGATTCGTCACCTACACAAAGAATGAGTTCTCCTGTACCAACATTAATTTTAGTCTTGGCAGTTGCTAGAAAGGGTTTTCCTAAAATTAAAGGAATCGTGTTGTCCTCATCCATGTCTAAAACAACAAAATCTACTAGGAATATGAATTTATCAATTTTGATTAGAACATTTTCTATTATACCCCTAGGAATTCTGATAGTTTTATCAGTTAACTGAATGCTCATCCTAGTTTGTCTGGGTTTCCCTAGACCTAGTTATTTAAACAATTTATAAGGCATAACATTGATGCTTGACCCTAAATCGTAACGATTATCAATAGATAAACTACCAATTAAACATGGAATTGTAAAACTCCACGTGTCTTTTTGCTTCGTGGTAGTACTGTTACGTAACATTCTTTGAGCATGCTACGTTTAATTCCACGTGGTGCTCCTCATCTAATTTGCGTTTGTTTGTCAAGAGCTGTCTTAAAGATTTCCTGAGTCTGGTGTCTGAAAAAGAGCTTCTAGAAGAGGTAAGTTAATATGTAATTTCTTTAAGAGTTTAAGAAACTTACCGAACTATTCCTCTAAATCGTCTCTTTTCATTGCTTCGGGATAAGGTATGCGAGGTTGGTACTTCTTGATTACCGGTTTCGACTTTTCTTGTGTTACCTCTACCTTACCTTCGTCTACCTTGGCTTTTTGTATTGGATTGGGTTCATCTAACCTCTTACTAGCATGAGCTGTGATAGCTTTATTTTGCTCCTTTGGATTGATCTCAGTGTTACTAGGTAGACGTCCTTGCGGTCGCTCCAACATCAACTTTGCGAGTTGTTTGACCGCATTAGTGGCTACCTTGACTGACTTAGTTAGTTCCCCGAATTGGTTCTCGTTGCTTTTACTTGTTTTCTTAGTTTCTTGGAGACGATTTTCTATGTTTGCCATGAATTTTTTTAGCATCTCTTCAAGATTCGGCTCCTCTTCTTGTTGGTGAGGTGGTTGTTTAAAATCTGGAGGAAATTCCGATCTTTGGCTATTTTGATCATCCCACGAGAAATTGGGATGGTACTTCCAACCTGCATTATAAGTGTCACTATAAAAATTATTTTGATATCTAGAATAGTTACCTGTATAGTGAGCTTGCTCGTTTTCCATGCCATATCCGTAGGGTGGGTACTCAGGATTCGCCACGCCTCCTAGATTTAAATCATATAGTATTTCTGGATGTACCTGCGAGGGACTATACCAATCATCAATCTTTTTATTCATTATCTCTAACGATTAGATAGCCTTGGTGACCACGTCGAGGTTGAAAACACTGGTTGCTTTAGTAGGAATTGCCCCCATGCCTTGCCACTGATAATTATTCAGTGCCATCTTTTCCATAGACTAAAATTTTCTCCCAAAAGCAAAATAGAGAAAAAAAATTAGCAAAGTAAAAAAAAAATAAGAATAAAGAATAATATAATAATAATAAATTGCAAATAAAAAAATTTTGGCTAACGTAATAGAAATAGAGTTTTCTTAATATTTTAGTGTCCCCGGCAACGGTGCTAAAAACTTGTTCGCTGTAAAACAGTATATTTATAAAACAGTGATCGAACCTGTAGACCGACTGTGACAACGATAGAGGTAAACGCACCTATCGAACAGTAGTATAGCTCAGGAAAGAATATCTTATCGAACCCAAGGAACCTAAAAGTACTATTACTCACTTTCTTTCTATTATTTAGCTTAAAATATGGAATAATCGGTTTATTAAACTAAAAACAAATGAAATACTTAAACTCAAATGCAAAGACAAAAGAACAAAACTTCGAAAAAAGACTTTGAAGAAAATTCAATTGATAAAGACGATACCTTTGAGAAGAATCCACCTATGACTTCACTTACTATCTAACTTCCAATTGACATGATTTCTTTTACTTAGCTTGATCCGTGAGACTCCCTAACCTATATTAAACCTTCTCTCGAAGCGAATAACGTCTAACCTTAGGTTAATTAGTGGAACTCTCGTTCTCTTATAATAACCCCCCAAGGAAGCAGTAAATCGATCAATGGACTCCCATATTAGGTTTCACCCTAATCCGGTAAAATCTTGTAACCCTATCTCTAGGCGCTAGATCAACTCCGCAATTATGCTAGATCTTCTCTTGGCGGGTCTATTCCTCCTCCACCTAAGCACATCAAATTAAATTGAGCAACATAATTAAGAACAAACTAAGTATTTATCATATAAACAGAAAAATTAAATAACAAAATCCATCATAGGTTTCATCCCTTTGGTGTCGGGGGTTTAGTTCATAATAAAATAGGAAAACATCTAGAGAAAAGATAAAACAAAACATAAGAAATCCTAAAACCCCAGAAGGAATTGAAGAGAGATCCTCCGTCTTGAGTAGAATTTTAACTCTTCGAGATGGATCAATTGGCTCTCTTCGAGTAATTCCCTAAACGAGTAAAGCTCTGGCAAAAACTCTGCTAAAACCTGACGCCCTGTTTCGGCTTCTACCGAACTCCCTTCCAAGTTGCCTCCTAAGGTGTTTATGTAGACTTTGTGATGCCTTACTTGGCCCCTAAGTATCCTAATTTAAGTCTAATTCCTAATGAGGTGCTTGAATAGGCTTTAGAATGTGTTTCTTTGCCTCTAAGTATCCTTTTTCGAATGAAATTGCTCTTTTTCGCGACAGGGGCACGGCCTTGACACGCCCGTGTAAATCGTGGTCTAGCCCGTGTCTCCATCCTGTCGATTTAGGCACAGCTATGACACACCCATGCAATATATGGGTAGAGGCCGTGCTTTGATTCTGCCATTTTAAGAACAGCCGTGTAGATCACTAGGCACGCCCGTGCGTGGACTTTATCGATGGGAAAATGGCCGTGTGAATCGGGGTAAGGCCGTGGTCTAGATGACTCTCGAGGCACGGCCGTGTGGCATGAAGTCTGGGCTGTGCTGACTTCTTGGGTCCACCTATTTTGGTTCGTTTTAAGCCCGTTTTGCATTCTTTTTATCCTTGGGTGCTTTCCTGAGTATCAGACACGAAAAGAAAGGATTAAGTGCACCTTTTTACATAAATTAAGGATAAATTCATCCAAAAGCATATTAAATGTGGGATTAAAATGTGTTACTTTTACGGTTTATCATTTATTAACAACAATAGGCCTCCACCTTAAAAAGCCATCAACAATTTGACACTTATGAATCAGTACAGAGCTTTTACACCTTATGCAATTAAGTCCTTTTTCTTAATTCGACACACAAATGATCAAATTATCACACAGAATTTTCACTCAGGCTATGTCACATACTATTCACACAGAAAACAACATTAGATTAACATTCTTACATCAGATTTATGGTTTCAAAACCACTGTTCTGACTAGGGTCTAAACCGGGCTGTGATAAACCGTAAAAGTAACATATTTTAATCCCACATTTAGTATGCTTTTGGATGATTTAGCCCTTGATTTATGTAAAAAGGTGCTCTCAATCCTTTCTTTTCATGTCTTATACTGAGGAAAACACCTAAGGATAAAAAGAACGTAAAACGGGCTTAAAACGGACCAAATTGGGCCAACCCAAGAAATCGACACGGCCTGGACTTCAAGCCACACGGTCGTACCTCGTCAAATTACTTCACACGACCATGCCACGATTTACACGGTCGTACCCCAATTGAAAAATTCGAGACACGGCCTGAAGATGACTTACACGGGCGTGTGCCATGGGCGTGCCCCTGCCGTGGGAAAGAGTAATTTCACTCGGATTTAGATGCTTGGAGGCAAAGAAACACATTCCTAAGTCCACTTAAACATCCTAGGAGTAATTCTACATGAATTAGGATACTTAGGAGCCAAGTAAAGCATCTCAAAGCCTATATAAACACCCAAGGTAGCAACTAAAAAGGGAGTTAGGCAGAAGCCGAAACAGAGACGGGTTTTTGGCAGAGGCTTTTGTCGAAGCTTTCATCTTTTAGGGAATCACTTGAAGATAGCCAGTTGATCCATCTCAAGAAGCCGAAACTCTATTCAAGACGGAGGATCTCTCCTTCAATTCCTTTAGGGAGTTTTAGGGATTTCTTATGTTTTGTTTTATCTTTTCTCTTGAGATGTTTTCTTATCTAGTTATGAACTAAACCCCTCAGATACTTGAAGGGGATGAAACTTATGATGGATTTTGTTATTTGATTTCTAAATTATATGATAAATACTTAGTTTATTCTTAACTATGTTGCTTAATTTAATCTGATATACTTAGGTGGAGAAGGAATAGACCCTACCTAAGAGTAGATCTAGCATAATTGAGCGGAGTTGATCAGCGCCTAGAGATAGGGTTACGAGATTTTATCAGATTAGGGTGAAACGTAATATGGAAATCCATTGATCAATTTACTACTTCCTTAGGGGGTTATTATAAGAGAACGAGAGTTCCACTAATTAACCTAAGTTTAGACGTTATTTGCTTCGAGAGAGGGTTTGATATAGGTTAGGGAGTCTCACGGATCAAGATAAGTAAAAAATCATATGGTTTAGGGATAAATAATAAGTGAAGTCATAGGTGGATTCTTCCTGAGGGTATCGTCTTCATTAACTGAGATTTCCTAAAGTCTTTCTCCAATTCATTCTTTTGTCTTTTCATCTAGTTTAGCTTTTCATTAGTTTCATAAACCAATCACTCCATATTTTAGGCTAAATAATAGAAAGAAAGTGAGTAGTAGTACTTTTAGGTTCCTTTGGGTTCGATAAAATAATCTTGCCTAAACTATACTATTGTTCGATAGGTACACTTGTCTCAATCATTGTCATAGTTAGTCTACATGTTCGATCATTCTTTATAAATATTAAAACTCGACTATTTGATACGATCAGGTACTTAGAGTCAAAGAAACATATTCCAAAAGCTTATATAATGACCCTAGAGGCCAACCTTTAGGGGGACGTTCAGCTAGGCCAAACTTTTTACAACGGTGTGAATCCTTCTACCAGGCAGTTAATTGATTTAGCCGCCGGTGGAACCCTAAATAACAAAACTCCTGAAGCGGCTTACGAGTTTATAGAGGAGATTTCTCTGAATAACTATCAATGGCAAGTTACAAGGACAAAGCCAACGAAAGCAGCCGGAGTTTTCAATCTCGACACAGTAACCATGCTATCAAAGCAGGTAGAACTGTTAAATAAAAAGATTGATGGTTTATGTAATTCTTTGCAGGTACATTCAGTTATGCAGCACGATACGAATGGAGGATGGATGAACAATACAAAATATCCACCTTACAACCCGAGTGCCGAAAACAAGCAAGTTTGCTATATAGGTAACAATTTTGGACCTCAAAATAACCCTTATAGTAGTACTTATAATTCAGGTTGGAGATACCATTCCAATCAAAGACAACAACCCTACTAAAAAAAACAAGTCGAACCTTGAAGAGATGCTAACAAAATTCATGGAGGTGTTAGAAACCCGTTTCCAAAATACTGAAACGATATTGAATAATCAGCAAGCATCAATTCAAGGGCTTAAGGATCAAATTGGAGAACTAACTAAATTTGTTTCTGAAAGGTGACCAGAAAGTTTAACTAGTGAAAAAGAGCATGTGAGGGCAGTTACACTAAGGAGTGGAAAAGAGTTGTTTGAAACAAATAAGAGGATACCACATGAAACTGATAAGGCAAAAGCTGAGGAAGCAACCGAGAATGTGATTCCAGTACGTGAAGAAATTAAACCACCGATCCCATATCCAGCAAAGTTGAAGAAAGACCGCTTAGACGCGCAATATAGTAAATTTCTTTAACTTTTTAAACAGTTGCATATCAACTTACCTTTTGTTGAAGCTATTTCACAGATGCCGACATACGCAAAATTTTTAAAAGAACTTCTAACGAATAAAAGGAAGTTTGAAGAAATATCAGTAGTGGAGCTTAATGAAGAATGTTCAGCTATCCTCCAAAATAATCTACCAACCAAATTGAAAAATCTAGGAAGTTTCACTATTCCCTGTTTAATTAGTAGTTTAAACATAAAGAAAGCACTAGCTGATCTATGTACCAGTATTAATTTAATGCCTTATAAAATGTTTAAGCAACTTGGTCTCGGAGAACCTAAACCCATTAGGATGAGTATTCAGTTAGCTGACAGATCTGTTAAATATCCTAGGGGAATTATCGAAGATATTCTGGTAATAGTTGATAAATTTATATTCCCTGTTGATTTTGTTGTGCTTGACATGGATGAGAACGTTGAGGTGCCTTTGATTTTGGGATGCCCCTTTTTAGCTACTGCTAGGGCTGTTATTGATGTAGGTGATGGTAAACTTGCACTAAGGGTAGGCGACGAGGAAATTATTTTTCAAATTTACGATGCTATGCGATATTCTAGAAAACAAGATAATTCATGTTATTTTATTGATGCCATTGATCATTCTATCCAAGATTCTTTGCAGGAAATCATACATAACGACACGTTGGAACTGTGTCTTACTCAAAATGAGGGGGTAGATGATGATACCGATAAATTGGATCCTAACGCATTTCCCTCTAGACAAACGAAAGAAGAGGGCATTGAAATTAATGACAAACTAAAACAGAAACCCTCTATTGATAAGCCACCCAATTTAGAATTAAAATAGTTGCCAAAACACTTAGAATACGTATTCCTCGGGGATAATTCTACACTACCAGTAATTATCTCCTCAAAACTGGACCAAAGAGAAAGACGAGTTGCTACAGGTACTAAGGGAGCATAAAGGATCCATAGCTTGGAAAATTTCTGACATTAAAGGAATAAGCCCATCATTTTGTACCCACAAAATTCTAATGGAAGGGGAGTATAAACCATGTGTGCAACTTCAAAGATGATTGAATCCCAACGTTAAAGAAGTTGTTAAAGCTGAGGTAATTAAACTTCTAGATACTGGAATAATTTATCCTATTTCTGACAGTACTTGGGTAAGTCCTGTGCAGGTCGTTCCAAAGAAAGGAAGCATGACTGTTGTAGCAAATAAAAAGAATGAATTGATTCCTACAAGAACAGTCACAGGCTGGAGAGTCTGTATTGACTATAGAAAGTTGAACGACGCGACCAGAAAAGATCACTTCCCTTTGCCCTTTATTGATCAGGTGTCAGCAAGATTATCCGGGCATATGTACTACTACTTCTTGGACAGGCTTTCCGGCTGCTTTCAAATTCTAATAGCCCGTGAAGATTAAGAGAAGACTACATTTACATGTCCATACGGTACGTTTGCTTATCATAGAATGCCTTTTGGATTATGTAATGCCTCTGCTACTTTTCAGCGCTGCATGCTGGCCATCTTTGATGAATTTGTGGAAGACATTATGGAGATATTTATGGATGACTTTTCGGTATTTGGTAATTCTTTCCATCTTTGCCTTAAAAATTTAAAACGAGTTCTAATGAGATGTGAGAAAATGAACCTTGTTTTAAATTGGGAAAAGTGTCACTTTATGGTTCGAGAGGGGATTGTGTTAGGACATAAAATTTCTAGTAAAAGGATTGAGGTAGATAAAGCAAAGGTTGAAACCATAAAAAAAATTACCTCCTCCTAGTTCAGTTAAGGCTATTAGAAGCTTTTTAGGACATGCTGGATTTTATAGAAGATTCATTAAAGATTTCTCTAAAATAACTAAATCTTTAACGAAATTACTAGAAAAAGATGTGCCTTTCAATTTTGATCAGGAATGTTTAGACACATTTAATTTCCTCAAAGATAAATTAATAAATGCTTCAATTATAATTGCACCTAATTGGAACTTACCCATTGAACTAATGTGTGATATGAGTGATTGTATAGTAAGTGCAGTGTTGGGACAGCGAAGAGACAAGTACTTTTAGCCAATTTATTACGCTAGCAAGACATTAACGGCCGCACAAGAAAATTACACTACCAAGAAAAAGAATTGCTAGCTGTGGTTTTTGCATTTGATAAATTTAGACAATATTTGATACTATCTAAAGTTGTCGTTTACACTAACCACTCAGCTCTTCGCTATCTTTTAACTAAACCTGATGCAAAACCTCGACTTATAATATGGATTCTACTCTTACAGGAATTTGATTTGGAAATTCAAGATAAGAAAGGAGCTGAAAATCTTGTAGCAGACCATTTTTCTAGGCTTGAAAACCCGTATATCAAAGAACTCGACGAGAGTGAGATAAACGACTCGTTCCTTGAATAACAAATTTTCTCTATAACCAACTCTGAGGTACCTTGGTTTGCAGATATTACAAATTACTTAGTTGCTAACGTCTTACTAAAAAGGTTAACACATTATCAAAAGAAGCGATTCTTTGCTGATGCGAAAAACTATTTTTAGGAAGATCCTTTTCTTTTTCATATATGTGCAGATCAAGTAATTCATAGATGTGTTATAAAAGAAAAAGCAAGCAAAATCCTAGAACATTGTCATCCAGGACCTTCAGGAGGAATTACAGCGGGATTAAGATAGCACACAAAACACTCGAATCAGGTTTTTATTGGCCAACTCTATTTAAAGATGCCAAAAGGTATGTTGCTTCATGTGATAAATGCCAGAGAACAGGTAATATCTCTAAACGCGATGAAATGCCTCAAACATATATACTATCATGTGAACTATTTGATGTATGGGGTATTGATTTTATGGGTCCATTTCTAATTTGGAAATAAATACATCTTAGTAGCAGTAGATTATGTGTCAAAATGGGTGAAAGCCCAAGCTTTACCTTCTAACGATGCTAGAGTAGTAGTAAGGTTTTTAAAGAAACTCTTTTCTCGATTTGGAACACCTAGAGCAATTATTAGTGATAGGGGTACTCACTTTTGTAATACTCAATTTGATAGTCTTAAAAAAATATGAAGTACACCACAGGACAGCTACCCCTTGTCATCCTTAAACCAGCGGACAAGTGGAAGTAGCAAATCGAGAACTTAAGCATATTTTAGAGAAAACAGTAGAATCAAACAGGAAAGATTGGGCATTAAAAGTAGACGATGCTTTATGGGCCTACAGAATAGCATTTAAAACTCCTATAGGAACATCCCCATACAAACTCATTTATGGAAAAAGCTGTCATCAACCATTTGAGTTAGAGCACAAAGCCTTTTGGGCTATAAAATTATTAAATTACGATCTTAGAACCGCAGGAGAAGAGGATGATGCAGTTGAACGAGCTAGATGAATGGCGAGCAAATGCCTATGAGAACTCACGATTATATAAGGAGGCAACAAAGCGACGTTATGATGCTCGTTTAAAGCAATCAAAGTAATTTGAAGTAGGAGACTTAGTCCTATTGTACAATTCAAGGTTAAAATTGTTCCCTGGAAAGTTGAAACCGAGATGGTCAGGTCTATTCGTAATCAAAACTATTTTCCCCTATGGCACAGTAGAGGTAACTCATCCAAATAATGGCACATTCAAGGTAAATGATCAGCGACTGAAAATTTATAATGGTGAAGGCTGTAGGGATATAAGAGAGGAGCTTAAGCTCTTTGAACCTTCATTTAGAAATGAAAACAAGGGAAGTCTAGCTTAAGACTCTAAGCGAGCACTTCTCGGGAGGGAACCCTAGCACTAACTTTACTAATATTATATTCTCAACTTCTAGCACCTAACTACAAACTAACCGATCCAGAAAAGTGCAGGTTTCCCTACCACACGGCCTTAAACACGGGCGTGGCCGTGGCTATGTGAAAAGCACGAACAGGTATATGGGCGTGGCAAAGATGATGTTGAAACAGGACAATAATTTTACCAAGCCATGGGCTTCGACTAAATAGCACAGCCGTGCGACTTGACCGTGGTCGAAACTGCTTAAAGACGATGGGCTGAGATAAATTTGCACGTCCGTGTACTACGATCGTGGCCGATACTGATTAATTGACACGGTGTAAGACATACCCGTGCCTCCAAACCGTAGTCGATTCTGAGTATACGACACGGGCGTCCGGTACACCCGTACTTCAAGGCCGTAGACGACACTGACTTAAGGGCACGAGCTTATGACCATTGACACGGGCGTAGGAGAAAAAAACAAGGGTAGGCACGCCCATGCGACACGGGCATGGGATACATCACAAACGCGCCTAAATTGGAAATTCTCGAAAAACACGGGCTGAATAAAGGGAACACGGACGTGGCCCCTGACCGTGTTCCCCACCCTATTTAAAGCAACGAACGATCGTATCCCCCCTAAAATTTTCTCTAACCCTAGCCGTTTCTCTTCCAAAATCACAATCCCATTCCGGCCACCAGCAAAACCCTCCCTCCTCTTAACTTTCCTCGTCCCTTACCTCTTTCTCTCTTTTATATACACATAGAAAAGCAGTGCACGCCCGTGCCGGTGAAATACACTCCCGTCCAAAAATGTGACACAGCCGTGTTCCCTCATTATTTTACAGCACAAGCCCGTGTAGCACCCCTCAACGCCCATGTTCCGACCAACCGTGCCGCTCCTCTCAAAAAACTCCACTGGTCACCTCTTCTTTTTAAATTTTCCTCCATTAAACTATTTTATCAATTTTATTTAGTTTTTAGTTAGTTCATTCTTATTGCTTAATATTAGTTATATTCATTGTTAGATTGATTTATTCATTTAGCCATTGTTTGAATTATAGCGATTAGTATTTATGCAAAATATAAAGTTTATCCTTTTCATGATTTTTGTCCTCGTTATATTCTTGATATTGTTGAGTTCTTAAATATTATGCAATATGGATGAAAATGATACTTGAATCGGTGAATATCTGTCACTTTCAGGACCACAATGTCATCATACCGAGGCAAGAAAACTATGGTCCCCAGTTCTAAAAACGAAAGGGACTCGGTTCATCATCGGCCAGCACATCGGCCGAAATACTCTACCCATTCTTACAATTTCCTCAAGGACCCCAGGAGGACCTCTATAAGATACTTCGCGCACGACTACTCAGCACAGGGAGGTGTATTGATTGGGCCACTTTGGAGCAGGTCCGATTAGCCGACGACGTACGAGCTCTCCTAACCACCAATCCATGGGACCAGTTTTTTACAATCATCGAGCCCACATATCTAGAGCTCACCTTGAAACTTTGCTCCACTTTTCACCTTCAGACAGTGATGACAAACCACGATGACTCTGGCACAATCCAATTTCGTCTCGGAGGCATCATGCGAGAACTAAATGTACCGTAATTTGGGGCCGTATTGAGACTCTATACCGACAAATTTATGGAGGAGCATGATCTCTCGGAGCTCCATCACCACCTTCACAACACTCCGATGAAATGTTGGTATAATATAGCCCCCAGTTCAGACTCATATGACCCCAACCGCTCAAAGGCAATAACTCTCTCCCCATCTTTACGATACTTACACGCCATTCTAGCTCACACGTTGACAGGAAGGAGAGAGAGCACCGACGTCGTCAACACTCACGACGCCTACTTCCAATGGTGCATGGAAAACGGACATGTTTTCGACCTAGCTTATTTCATAGCCCTTGCCATTCAACACCAAATAGAGCAACATAGGAGGGGGTCATATCTATGGGTCCGTACATCACACGCTAGGCTCAATATTTCGGGCTCCTCAACACCGCTGCTCAGATCTTCTCATTCACACTAATAGGTCAGATGTCCTCACAGAGCATCCAGACAATGCTACACATGAGGATAATCCAACGTCGACGTGGGACCGATCCTCCCCAATATCGACTAGCTCCTACCACTGAGGAGGAGGACCCTGAGGACATTACTGATTATGTCCCACACCCACATGAAGAGCCACAACTGAGCCATCGCCCATCTCATGCGGCTACTTGACTTTTAGACATTTCTGCATGGCTCACTCAGTTCGAACAGTATTGTACTCAACAATTCAATGACACCGCTCGACGATTTGATGGCATTGGGGCAACTCTTCAGCAGATTTGTCATCACTTTCACATATCAACGCCGCCTCTACCTACCGATCCAACCGATGACGAGGACCTTTGAGGCCCTTCTAATTTTTAATGTTTATTTTCATTTTAATTCCTTTTAATTTTTTATTGTTTTATTTTGTTTTATTAATCAAGCTTTTCACTCTTTTTGTTTCAAACTCTTATTATTACAGTTTAATTCTTTTTATAACTAACTGTCTAACCTTCGAGAATCCTTAACAACATTAATTAAATAGTACTCCCTAAAAATTTAACTGATAACTTCGCAGTTTAAAGGTTCAATGTACCGCTCCGAGAATGGAAAACATCACTAGGAGTATTCACCACCACACTCACTTGTGTTTAAGTCATCATCATTAATCATCCTCCAAGGAATCCATCCAAAAATTTAGGAAGTTTAACTTCTCCCTATCTCTTTTGATTTTCTTATTATATGATTATTATCTATCTTTGTACATTGAGGGCAATGTACATCTTAAGTGTGGGGGGTGAAAATTATTTAGAAAAAGTGCCTAACTTTTTGTATTATTCTCAAATCCCTGAATGATATTCTGTCTTAAAGTAATTTTCTTATATCACTGATTAGAATGAAATTCCTGTTAATTCATGATTTTTATTGATATGTTTTAGATTAAGTCATTGATAATTGTGCAATGATGATTTAAACTTCAAGATATTAGAGAATCAAGCACGATGTGTCTATTTTCAAAAAAAAATTAAAAATTTTGTTAAGTTGTCTACCTGAATCGATTTGTTACCTTGAAATTTGAAATTTACAAAGTTGATATCAAAAACCCATAATTTTTGTGAGATTTTGAGCCTTTTAGAGCATACATTCTTTTCGTGCTCACTTTTATTGATTATGAGTGTGTCAACATTGATTTGTTATTCTAGAACTTGCTTCGATTATATATGTCAAGACTACATTATTGATTTGATATACAGAGATGATTAAGGCACTTAGGATTTAACCCACTTACTCCACTAAAAGCCTACCCTCACAATTAACCCCTAGTGAACCCCTTTGATCCTAACGACCCTTTTATTGACTCAACCCACTAATATTAACCCGAAACCCATCTTGTATTTGTTATCACCATTCCTTTTGACTACCCTTCTATCGAGACTTGACTTGATCAATTGCCTAATTATATTATTTCAGTTGTTAAAGTTTTATCTTATATTGATTTTTTCTTAAAATAATAATAATAATAATAATAATAATAATAAAAAAATAAATAATCATCAAAGTATATTCATTATTAGTTCTGTGATTAAGTGAGCTTATATGTTTAATTTCAATATCCTGAGAAGAAGCTCGTATTATTATTTTTCATATTATGTAATTATTCAATTTATTAGTTCATTTTTCTAGTGAGGTAATTTGTAAATTCAATCTCTATTCGAACCCTTCTAATTCAGCCTTTATCCACACTTTTAACCGAGCCCCGCTACAACCTTTAAAAGACATTTTGATTTGTGTATCGTCTCATTTTATAGTGGTGGAGATTTGATTTTCAAGCAAGTTTATGGGATTAACTTTTCATGTTCGACTTTTAAGCGCTTAATTTTTGAACCTTAAACACCTTGAGTGATTTGAGTGAATCTTTAATGAGGATGCAACTTTCGTCGATTTTGAATTAAAGGTGATTATTTAGGTAAGGGGAAACACCTATCTTTTTCGTATATCAAACTATGACTTTGATTGTTTGAATCTTCAGGACTCTTTTAGTTAAATTATCCAATGTATAAATTATCTATGAATTATGATGAAACATTATTGATGAATATTATGAATTGAGGAAGTTCGTTTTAATTATGAGTTGAGAATTTTGCTTGAGGACAAGCAAAAGTTTAAGTGTGGGGGTATTTGATAAACCGTAAAATGAACATACTTTAAACCCACATTTAGCTTACTTTTGGATGATTTATCCCTTTAATTATGGAAATAGGTGCTCCTAATCCTTTATTTTATTGTTTTATATTCAGGAGAGCACCGGAGGATGAAAAGAACAAGAAACGGGCCGAAAACACAGAAAATGGGCCATATCATGAATCGAAACGGCCTGAGCCCAAGACCACATGGTCATGCCCTGTAAGAAGAGCCGACCATGGCCTGGACCCCAAAATACACGGCTGTGCCTAATCAACAGACCTGAACACGGCCTGGCCACGATTTACATGGGCGTGTGCCATGGGCGTACCTCTCCACATAGATAAGAAGAATTATATTCGGATTAGGGTACTTAGAGGCAAAGAAACATATTCCAAAAGCCTATATAAAGACGTTAGAGGCCAACCTTTAGGGGGCGTTCAGCTAGGCCAAAGAGCCAAGCCGGAGAAGCTGAATACAGGGATTTACTCGAAGAAAGCCAGTTAATTCATCTCAAGAAGCCGAAATCATACTCAAGACTGAGGATTTCTCCTTTAATTCCTTTAGGTGGTTTTAGGGTTTTCTTTATGTTTTGTTTTATATTTTCTTCTGAGATGTTTTCTTTTACAATTATGAACTAAACCTCTCAGATACCTGAGGGGGATGAAACCTAAGACTGGCCTTGTTATTGTTATTTGAGCTGTAAGATAAATAATTGATTTGTTCTTAACTATGTGTTCTTAATTCTTGTTTTGTTATTTTTGGGATATTGATTCAAGTATTGATGTGCTTATGTGGTGGAGCAAAAGTCCCTGACTAAGAGTAGATCTAGCATAGTTAAGTGGAGTTAAACGTAACCCTAAAAATAAGATGACGTAAATTTGCCGGATTAGGGTCAAACCTAATATAGGAGTCCATAGATCGAGTTAATGCAATCTTAAGGGTTTTAATTAGAAATAAATTTCAATTAATTAACCTAAGGTTAGGCGTTAGTAGCCTCGAAAGAGGTATTAATATAAATTTGAGAATCCTACGGATCAAGTCAAGTGAATAAATCATCTGGTTCAGAGTTAGATAATAAGTGAAGTCTAGGTGGATTCTTCCTCGGGTATTGTCTAAATCAACCAGTTTTCCCTCAAGTTTTTCCCCAATTCCTTCTTTGTCTTAGCATCTTTAGCTTAGTTGTTAGATAATTTTAGATTAGATAAAAATTCCCTTAATTCTTAGGCTAAATAATAAAAAGAAAGTTAGTATTAGTACTTTTGGTTCCTTTTGGTTCGACACTCTGGTCTTGCCACTAAACTATACTACTGTTCGATAGGTGCGCTTGCCTCCATCATTGTCATAGTTAGTTTCCAGGTTCGATCATTCTTTTTATAAATTTTTAAGACTCTGAAACACGATCACCAACATAAGCTCAACATTTCACATACAACCAAGGCATAATAGGCACTCAAAACAACCAACAATAAGGATATATCATGCGCAAACATTCCTACCACATGACATTCAAATGATCACATTTAAACATACTAAATATACTTTCAAAGTATATCTATATGTAAAACTCAAATATGAGACAATGTGCCTAATTTCAACATGTATACCATATCTCAATTTCTCCACATCATAGGTAAAATACCAATCCATCACAAGGTATTTACATAGCAACAAAACACCTCATAACATGAAGGCATATATTCCTATTTACACATCCAAGTATACCAAAATAAGCCAACTCATAAGGCTATATACATGACCAAAACACAATAAGGCAAAAATCTCACTTTAACCAAAACACCTACACATGCCATTTAACCCAAAATATAAATTCCAAAGTACCCAAAATAGAGATAGATAGTGTGACACAGTCTCCGACAACTTCTGAATCGAGTGAGCTTCTAAATTACTATAAAAAATGGAAATTAAAACGAAGTAAGCAATTAAGCTTAGCAAGTTTGTATAAATATTATAACAACCTTTCAAAGCATCCATAATTTAATTAAGCATAATCAATACATAAGTAATTTGCAAATCAGTTCAAAGTTTAACACATAATCGTAATTAGGTTAACCATGCATCACTACTGATGCGATCCTGGTCGCATCATGGTTCGACACTTTCCGACGCCATCAAGAGTGGCCTAAACTTGAGGGGCCCAAGTGCAAGATGAAACATGTCACAGGCCTGATTGGTTATTAGACCAATGTTTTTAAGGACTTTTAATTTAATTAAGTTTTATTTAAATTAATAAGTTTGCATATTTTAATTTTAATTTGCACTTTGTGTGTTCTGTATTTAATAAAGTAATGCATTATGTAACTTTCATGTTAGTTTAGTATGCATCATAAATAATGACTTGCATTATGAAACTCCCATTATAGTTTAAGTCTTGCATTAAATAATTCATCTGCTTATTTAGTTTGCATTTTAAATATTTGCATTTAAGCATCTTAGTTCAATAAATGGTTGCTGGTCATTAATTCAACTCAACTTAGTTTAATTAATTGAGTTTCTTTTAATGAATTTAATTTTATTGTTGCTTCATTAATTAATCTAGTTACTAGGTTAATTTATTGATGCATGTGTTAAGTTCATTTAATAATGTTTTTCTTAATTAAACTAGTTGTTGGAATAAATGATGTTTAAGTGCTAGTTCATTTATTTAAGTCTAGTTGTTGGAATAAATGATGCTTAAGTGTTAGTTCATTTATTTAAGTCGAGTTGCTAGAATAAATGAAGCTTAAGTGTTAGTTCATTTATTTAAGGCTAGTTGCTGGAATAAATGATGCTTAAGTGTTAGTTAATTTATTTAAGTCTAGTTGCTGGAATAAATGATGCTTAAGTGTTAGTTCATTTAATTAAGTTAGTTGTTAATTTATTTTAAGTTTAATAATTTCATTAATGTTTCGGTTATATGTGATAATTGTAGGTGACTTTTCATCTTACAACCATTATTTCTAAAGGCTGTTATGCATTCATTGAAGAGTTACTCACATAGAAGATGGAAGTTACATGGCTAGAATTCCAAAGGTTGAGACTCTTCATTTGGTTAGTGACTTTTCGGTTGATCATTGAGAACTCAAAGGATTTTGACAAACAATTTAATTCAAGAGTTACTCACATTGAAGATAGAAGTTACATGGCTAGAATTCCAAAGGATGAGACTCTTCATTTGGTTGGTGACTTTTCGGTTGATCATGGAGAACTCAAAGGATTTTTGACAAACAAATTAATTCAAGAGTTAATCACATTGAAGATAGGAGTTATATGGCTAGAATTCCAAAGGTTGAAACTCTTCATTTGAAATCATTATTAGCCACATTAAAAGTGACCATTCAACTAGCCTCATTTGATACTTTATATACATGAAACCAACATATTGTGGGAATAACTTTTGATCCTTGAATATATTTTTATGAACTTTGTTCATCGAGTGAGATTTTCTTAGCTCTATCTTTCGTACGAGTTTCGAGTCCGACTTATCAAGTGTTGCTTGTGGCGTCAGTCGTTTCTCATTCATCAACTTATACCATAGGTTCTTATCTTTATAGATAACGGGTCTTGGTCCATCATCGACTTCCATTTTCCACCTTAAACAAATATAGAACCTGGGATGACACTTTCCTAGTGTTGAATCGATTCTTTGTTTAAGTTCTTCTATCCAAATCCATCAAATATCACTTATCACTTAACAAAAATATCACCTAACATCTATCTTTTGTTCTTGTTTGATAAACCGAGCCTAACTCTTTTCCATTATCCAAAAATCATCTCCATCACTAAACACCTCTATTCTTAACTAAATTCCATTTCCTAAACAAGTTCAATCAAAAGCTTCCGCAAACTTCACGATATTTCCTATTATTTCCCGAAGGCGTAATTCCTCCTCGTAGATGATTGGGCAATTTAAATACGACTCGACTCAACCCGAGGCGGATCGTATCAACTACTTTCACTATGAATTACTTTCCATAATTCTTGCGAATACCTGCATTGATTTACGTTAAATCAGATCACCTCGTATTACCACTGAGCTCATTGAATCATTTAAATTATATACGAATGCACTTACCTCAACTTTCCAAATTTTAGATCAGCTTACAGATACGAGTACATCGTTTTTCCATGTGCCATAGTCCAACTATGGTTTTTCACGTGAATTGCCATAGCCCTGCCATGGTCTTACATTCGTAGTGCCATAACTAGGTTATGGTCTTATCATCAGAATGCCATAGCCCGACTATGGTCTTACATACTAATGCTGCCATGGTCCAACCATGGTCTTATCCGTCAATTCTTCATTTGAATACAACGATAGTACTCAATCCTGCGATATACTTGTTTGAACATTTAAATCCAATTCAAAGTTCAACAATAGATATGAATAATTTCATAATATCATTCATCAATTTAAAAAATAACCATTAAATGATTAACTATACGAACTAAACTCGTAATTGTAGGGATTAAATCGTTCGATCAATCTATCACTTTATCTTTTCCTCGATCTAATTCTGAACGTGGCTTTTCTTAATCTAAATCATCAAATTTAACTAATTCAATACATATTTGATAAACCGTAAAAGTAACATATTTTCTTCCCACATTTAGTATGCTTTTGGATGATTTAGCCCTCAATTTATGTAAAAAGGTGCTTTTAATCCTTTCTCTTTATGTCTTATACTCAAGAAAGCACCCGAGAATGAAAATAATGAGAAATGGGCTTAAAACGGACCGAATTGGGCCAACCCAAGAAATTGGCACGGCCTAGACTTCAAGTCACACGGCCGTGCCTTGCCAATCATTCAAAGACACTCCCCAAGCACGAATTGCAAGGTCATGTCCCAATGCACGGCCGTGGCACGGTTGTGCATCAATCAACAGAATTAAAACACGGTCGGAAGTCGACTTACACGGGCGTGTGCCATGGCCGTGCCCCATTACGGGAATGAGCAATTTCACTCAGATTTGGATGCTTGAAGACAAAGAAACATACTCCTAAGTCCACTTAAACACCTTAATAGCAATTCTACTTGAAGGAGGTACTTAGGAGCCAAGTAAAGCATCTAAGGAGCCTCTATAAACAACCCAATGCAGCCATTCTGAGGGGAGTTTTTTGGTGGGCAGAGTTTTCTGCCAAAGTTTTTATTTAGGAAATACTCGAAAATAGCCAGTTGATCCATCTCAAGAAACCGAGTTCTACTCAAGACCGAGGATCTCCTCTTCAATTCATTTAGGGGGTTTTAGGGATTTCTTATGCTTTGTTTTATCTTTTCTCTTGAGATGTTCTCTTATTTTGCTATGAACTAAACCCTTTAGATACCTGAAGGGGATGAAACCTATGACGGATTTTGTTATTTGATTTATAAATTATATGATAAGTACTTAGTTTGTTCTTAATTATGTTGCTTAATCCAAATCTGATGTGCTTAGGTGGAGGAGGAATAGACCCTGCCTAAAAGTATATCTAACATAATTAAGCGGAGTTGATCGAGCGCCTAGAGATAGGTTTACGAGATTTTATCGGATTAGGGTAAAACCTAATATGGGAGTCTATTGATCGATTTACTGCTTCCTTAGGGGGTTATTATAAGAGAACGAGAGTTCCACTAATTAACCTAAGGTTAGATATTATTCGCCTCGAAAGAGGGTTTAATATAGGTTAAGGAGTCTCACGGATCAAGCTAAGTAAAGAAGTCATATGAATTAAAGGTTAGATAACAAGAGAAGTCATATGTGGATTCTTCCTGAGGGTATCATCGTAATCAACTGAGTTTTTCCACAGTCTTTTCCCAAAGTTTCATTCTTTTGTCTTTGCATTTAGTTTAAGTATTTCATTAGTCCTTAGATTAATAAACCAATCACTCCATATTTCAGGCTAAATAATAGAAAGAAAGTGAGTAGTAGTACTTTTAGGTTCCCTTGGGTTCGATAAAGAAACTCTTGCCTAAACTATACTACTGTTCGATAGGTGCACTTGCCTCTATCGTTGTCATAGTTAGTCTACAGGTTCGATTATTCTTTTTTTTATAAATATTAAAACTCGATTGTTTGACACGATCAAGTTTTTGGCGCCGTTACCGGGGACACTAAAATATTAAGAAAGCTCTATTTCTATTATTTTAGCCATAATTTTATTATTTCGCAATTTACTTTTATTTTGTTTCGGTTAAATTTTTATTCATACTAAATTTCTTTCTTCTCCTAGCATGTACCTCTAGTTTATGACTAGAAGGAACCTGAGAGGACCTTTAGCATACGAAAGTGACATTGAAGCTACCGCTCGCAGAAATTGCAGAGAAATTAGACGAGCTCTAGACTGCCAAAGAGAAGAACAACAAGACAGATCTAATCCTACTGAAGGGATGGGCGAAAATAATCCACCGCCAAATGTGCAAGAACAGAATGCTCCGCGTACTATGTATGATTATGCTAAACCTAATTTGATAGGAGTAGAATCTACTATTGTTAGGCCTGCTATAGCTGCTAATAATTTTGAATTAAAGCCTAATACAATACAAATGAGTCAACAGTTTGTTCAATTTGATGGTTTGCAGGACGAAGATCCAAATACTCATATAGCTAATTTTCTAGAGTTCTGTGATACCTTCAAAATAAATGGAATTTCTGATGATGCCATACGTCTTTGGTTATTTCCCTTTTCATTAAGGAATAAAGCCAAGCAGTGGTTGAACTCATTACCACGAGGGTCAATCACCACATGGGATCAAATGACCGATAAATTTCTTTTAAAATACTTTCCACCAGCCAAAACGGCCAAATTTAGGAATGACATATCTTCTTTTGTGCAGAATGACGCAAAAACATTATATGATGCATGGGAAAGATATAAGGATCTCCTAAGAAGATGTCCACACCATGGATTACCTTTATGGCTTCAAGTCTAAACTTTTACAACGGTGTAAATTCTTCAACGAGGTAAATGATTGACTCCTCAGCCGGTAGAACTTTGAATAACAAAACTCCTGAAGCGGCTTACGACTTTATTGAAGAGATGTCATTGAATACCTATCAATGGCAAATTACAAGGGCCAAACCGACAAAATCAGCCGGAGTTTTTAACATAGATGCAGTGACAATACAGTCAACACAAGTGGAGATGATGAATAAAAAGCTTGATAAGTTATGTTCTTCTCAGGTACATCCAGTAATGCAATGTGAAGCGAGTGGGAATGTGGCGAATCCTGAGTACCCACCCTACCAACCAGGAGTAGAACATGAGCAGACAAACTATATAGGTAACAATTTCAGATCCAATAATAATCCTTATAGTAACACTTATAACGCAGGTTGGAGGAACCATCCAAATTTTTCGTGGGGAGGACAAGGAAATCAAAAGCAGCAACCTCCTCCAAATTATCAAAATCAGCCATATCCACAAGAGAAGCAATCAAACCTCGAAGAGATGCTGACGAAATTCATGGCAGCCACAGATTCTCGTTTCCAAAAGACTAAAGCAGCACTTGATGAACAACAAAAACCGATCAAAGGGATTGAGAATAAAGTTGGAGAACTTACTAAGTCAGTATGACATCTCACGAAGCTGATTTATGAACGTCAACAAGGACGTCTACCAAGCAACACAGAAATAAACCCAAAAGAACAAATCCAAGCCATCACAGCTCAAGAGGGTATAAAGGAGATGATTCAGAGGAGTAGTTCGGTAAGTTTTTTAAACTTTTAAAGAAATTACATATTAACTTACCCCTTCTTGAAGCTCTTTTCCAGATACCAGACTCGAGGAAATTTTTAAGACAACTCTTGACAAACAAATGCAATATAGACGAAGAGCAACAAGTGGAACTAAATGCAACATGCTCAACAATGTTACAAAACAGACTACCACAGGAACAAAAAGATCCAGGGAGTTTTACGATTCTATGCTTAGTTGGTAGTTTAACTATTGATAATGCGTTAGCTGATCTAGGGGCAAGTATAAATGTCATGCCTTATACAATGTTTAAACGACTAGGTCTAGGAAGCCCAAACAAACTAGAATGAGTATTCAACTAGTGATAAAGCTGCTACAATTACTAGGGCATTATTGAAGATGTGCTTTTAAAATCGATAAATTTGTTTTCCCAAGAGATTTTGTTGTTTTAGACATGGATGAGGATAGTTCAATCCCTTAATTCTAGGAAGACCTTTTCTAGCAATCGCCAAGACTAAAATTGATGTTGCCACAAAGTAGCTCATACTTCAGTAGGAGATGAATCGATTAAGCTTCAAGCTCTTGACTCGGCCAGAACAACAGATGATGAAGGTAAGAAAGTCACTTCAATAGATAATCAAATTGTTCAACTTTCATCACAGGAAACACCACATAAAGACAACCCTGGGTCGACTAATAAATCCCAAAACAACAAAGAAGAATCCTACAAGGGACAAGACCTTAGGCTTGACAATTTTGAAGAGCAGAAGATACAAATCAAAGAAAAGTCAGATCCACACGAAGTAAGACCAAATGAACCGCCAGAAAAACTCATAAGGACATCAAACCACTTCAAAATAGGAAACCAGGTACTGTTAGACAAAGCAGATCCCCGCATCACTTCAACAGACCTGAAACCAAAGGGAGAAATTCTTCTTTAGGTACACAATATTCTCCCACATGAAACAGTCGAGGTAAGCAACGTAACATTCGACACCTCTAAGGTAAACGCTTCTCAACTTGAACTTTGTCGTGAAAAGAGAACTATAAGTATGAGGGAAAATGTTCAAACCTTTAAACCTCCCTGAAATTTTTTTCGAAGAGTCTAGCTTAAGACGATAAACGAACGCTTTCAGGGAGGCAACCCGAGTACTAACAATAATTTTTATTTGGTAGTTTTAGTTTTATTCTTATCTCTATTTTCTCTTTTAGAATTCAATAAATTGAAAAATTACAGATTCCCAGACCACACGGTCTAGCACATGGCCGTGGCCGTGGCCGTGTGGGTACACCGAATCACTGTACTGACATAGCAGGGGCCATGCGAATCCTGACCCAACCAACTGCAGAAGTCACGGGCTCACCTACCCCACCACTGCCGTGCGAGGCGGCCGTGGGTCAACACTGCCATTATAGAAACGGGCGTGGCAGTAGAGACAAACAGACGTGGCACTCCAACACGCCTCCAAACACGGCCATACGATACAATCGTGTAAAGCAACATGCCCTAGATACACGGGCGTGGGACAATGTCAGGAGTAAAAATCTATTTAAACCCCTCAGCCCTTCCCCTTTCCCCTATTTTCTTTCTTCCTTCTTTTTCTTTCAATTTTTTCTGTCTTGCATTAGAAAAGGTGTTCAGACTCTTGAGCTTCACTAAAATCATGCCGAAGAAGCGTAAGAGGCCAATCAAAATCTCCTTAAAGGAGACCCCAACACATAAGGACATGTCGGCAGCTTTAGCTATTCGACACGCGAAGGGTCTCCGACACTATTTTGGTTCTATTTTTCTTTTCTCTTATCCTTTATTTTCCTTATCTATAATTCTCTTCTACTTAATTTAATTCCCTTCATCCTAGTTTCTTGGTTTTAGGTTCTAAAGGCTGTTTGGGAATCACACACCATAGCCGTAGAGGTCACACCCACCTCATGAACCATCCAACAATAAGGACTCCTTAGTCCATTAGTCTTTTCTTTCAATTTCAGTTTTCTTCTTAGTCTCCTTCTCTTTATCCCCTTTATCTTTAATTATAATATTAGTATATTATTAATGTTTCTTTAGTTTTGTTGGCTATATCTTCTCAGGCTACCCAATTTCTTCATCTAGCACAGAGATCGTTGGTAGCCACCCCACCGGGCCCATAGAAAACACCATCACCGCCACCAAAGACTCCAACTCCAAAATCATCCAAAATTCGGGAAGTGTTACTTCTCCCCTTCTCTTTTTATTTCATAATTATTTATCTATCTTTGTACATTGAGGACAATGTACAACTTAAGTGTGGGGGGATAACAGTGCCTAACTTTTTGCATAATTCTCAAAAATCCTGAATTTTAAAACTTGTTTTCAAGTATTTTTCTCATATTACTAATTAGGATGAAATTTCTAATGATTTATGATTATTATTGATATGTTTTAGAGTAAGTCATAGTTAATTGTGCATTGATGATTAAATTTGAAGAATACTAGAGAATCGAGCATGATAAGTATACTTTCTAAAAATTAAAAATTAATAGGTCGTTTAACTAAATTTGAGTACATCTTGAAATTTGGAATTTATAAGGATTGATGTCAAAAACACCCATAATTTTTGTGAGATTTTGAGCCTTATAAGAGCATATATTCTTTTTCATGCTCACTTTTTTTATTATGAGTGTGTCAACTTTGAACTGTTATTCTAGAACTTGCCTCGTTTATACATGTCGAGACCACATTAATGATTTGATATACTGAGATGATAAAGGCACCTAGGTTTAACCCATTTACTCCATAAAAAGCCTACCTTCACAAATTAACCCCTAGTGAACCTCGTTGAATCCTAACAACCTTTTTATTGACTCACCCTCTAAAATTAACCCAAAATCCCTTTGTATTTGTTATCAGCATTCTTTTGACTACCTTTTAATTGAGATTTGATTTGATTAAATTATCGTATTATATTATTTCAGTAGTTACATTTCTGATGCAATATTTTAGTTTGTTCTTAAAAAAGTAAATGTATATTCAATATTAGTATATAAAAGAGCTTGGAGCATTTAAACTCTAATTGTTGAAGAAAAAGCTCAGATTACAATATTATCAAATTTTAAGTGATAAAATACTCTTTATTATAGAGTAATTATCAATAGTAGGTATTATTAGTTTTCATTCGATGTAAATATTCATATTCAGTTCTTTATTTTTAGATTAGGTAATTAGTCAATTCGATCTCGATTCTAACCCTCTAATTCGGCCTATATCCACACCCTTAACCTTAGCCCCGTTACAACCCTAATAAAGACCTTTTGATCTGTGTATCATCTCATATACAATGGTGAAGATTTGATTTTTAGGTAAGCCTATGGGATTAACTTTTCAGGTTCGACTTAGAGTGCTTATCTTGAACCTTAAACACTTTGAGTGATTTGAGTGAATCTTTTGTGAGGATGTCAATCCTTGTCGGTTTTGAATTAAAAGGTAATTACTTAGATAAGGGGAGACACCTATGTTTCGTACTACAAAAGTATGACTTATCATGATTGAATCTTTAGGACTCTTTGAGTTGAATTATCCATGTATAAATCATCTATGAATTATGATGAGACATTGTCGATAGAAATTATGAATTATGGAAAGTTCGTTTTAATTGTAAGTTGAGAATTTTGCTTGAGGACAAGCAAAAGATTAAGTGTGGGGGCATTTGATAAACCGTAAAAGTAACATATTTTAATCCCACATTTAGTATGCTTTTGGATGATTTAGCCCTCAATTTATATAAAAAGTGCTCTTAATCCTTTCTCTTTATGTCTTATACTCAGGAAAGCACTCGAGAACGAAAAGAATGAGAAACGGGCTTAAAACGAACCGAATTGGGCCAACCCAAGAAATTGGCACGGTCTGGAATTCAAGTCACACGGCCGTGCCTCACGAATCATTCAAAGACACGCCCCAAGCACAAATTGCAAGGCCGTGTCCCAATCGACAGACCTGAAGCACGGCCTGAATCCTAACTTGCACAGCTGTGCCACGGTTGTGCCTCAATCAACAAAATAAAAACACGGTTGGAAGTCGACTTACACGGGCATGTGCCATGGCCGTGCCCCTATTATGAGAATGAGCAATTTCACTCGGATTTGGATGCTTGAAGCCAAAGAAACATACTCCTAAGTCCACTTAAACACCTTAATAACAATTCTACTTGAAGGAGGTACTTAGGAGCCAAGTAAAGCATCTAAGGATTCTATATAAACAACCCAAGGCAGCCATTCTGGGGGGAGTTTTTTGGTGGGCAAAGTTTTTTGCCAAAGTTTTTATTCAGGAAAATACTCGAAAATAGCCAGTTGATCCATCTCAAAAAGTCGGAGTTCTACTTAAGACCGAGGATCTCCTCTTCAATTCCTTTAGGGGGTTTTACGGATTTCTTATATTTTGTTTTATCTTTTCTTTTGAGATGTTCTCTTATTTTGCTATGAACTAAACCCTTTAGATACTGAAGGGGATGAAACCTATGACGGATTTTGTTATTTGATTTATAAATTATATGATAAGTAATTAGTTTGTTCTTAATTATATTGCTTAATCCAAATCTGATGTGCTTAGGTGGAGGAGGAATAGACCCTGCCTAAGAGTAGATCTAACATAATTAAGCGGAGTTGATCAGCGCCTAAAGATAGCGTTACGAGATTTTGTCAGATTAGGGTAAAACCTAATATGGGAGTCCATTGATCTATTTACTGCTTCCTTAGGGGGTTATTATAAGAGAACGAGAGTTTCACTGATTAACCTAAGGTTAGACGTTATTCGCCTCGAGAGAGGGTTTAATATAGGTTAGGGAGTCTCACGGATCAAGCTAAGTAAAGAAGTCATATGAATTAAAGGTTAGATAACAAGAGAAGTCATAGGTGGATTCTTCCTGAGTGTATCATCGTAATCAACCGAGTTTTTCCATAGTCTTTTCTCAGAGTTTCATTCTTTTGTCTTTGCATTTAGTTTAAGTATTTCATTAGTCCTTAGATTAATAAACCAATCACTCCATATTTCAGGCTAAATAATAGAAAGAAAGTGAGTAGTAGTACTTTTAGGTTCCCTTGGGTTCGATAAACATACTCTTGCCTAAACTATACTACTGTTCGATAGGTGCACTTGCCTCTATCATTGTCATAGTTAGTCTATAGGTTCGATTATTCTTTTTTTTATAAATATTAAAACTCAACTGTTTGACACGATTAATATTCTAATCAATTCAATTCAATTAAATATTAGGGTAAAATTATCATTTTGCCCCTATACTTTTGGCCTTTTTACAAATTAGTCCCTAGGCTCGTAAAAAAAATGAAATTCATGCAAATTTCTCCACACCCAAGCCTAGCCAAATTTTATAAGTGCTCAAAGTAGCCCATATAATTTCTAAATTCACACATTTAATACATAAATTTCATATTTCTCAAATTAACTCCTAGTTGACATTTTCATTAAAAGTCCCTTAAAAAAAGCTGTTTATTCAACAACTAAGTTTCATTTTCTTCCATTAAACATAAAAAAAAAATCAAGATGCTTTTAGGGAAAAACCCTATACTTTCAATTATATTGCAAATTAGCCCCCAAATTAGCTAGCTTAAGCTATAAGGGTTCTAAAAACATAAAAATTTACAAAACCCAACACCAAAATAACTTACACGCAAGGGATTTTGTGGCTGAAAAATTCAAGATTTCCAAGCTCTTAGGTTGCTAATATTTTCTGTTCTATAAAGAAAGATGAAGCATTTTATTTTTATTTTATTTAATATAGCTTTAGTCATCAAATTACCAACACTTACCAATTTTGACTTTTCATGTTTACACTCCATGTAATTCCACTATCTCTTGAAATGGTCCAATAACTCAATAAGGACCCCTACTTTAAAGTTATATATCTATTTAACACATTTAGCTAATAGAACACCACTTTTGCATTTTATGCGATTTAGTCCTTTTTCACAAATTGAGCATTTAAACAATAAAATTTCTTAACAAAATTTTTATACCACAATTCTAACATGTTATATATCACAAAATAATATTAAAATATTTTTTTACATCAGATTTGTGGTCCCAAAGCCACTGTTCTGATTTCACTGAAGACAGGCCGTTACTCAAATTTATATACTTCAAGAATCAAAATGTTTCATGGTGTGTTAAAGTGGTTGCTACTAACATTGTTGATCATCTTAAACTTGTTCCTGAGTATAGATTGCCTTCCATTCGACAAGGAGCCAATATGGCAGCTAATTGGGTTGCGGCTCAATTCAAACGAAGATGTGTCCAAAGAATTGGCTTTCATAGCCACCATCTTCTTTTGTCAATGTGCTTAGTAGAGATGGACTATCGGCTCCACCCTAAGTGTTTTGTTTTGCTTGTATTTGGGTGAATTTGAGTTTCTTCTTGAGATAGTTCTCATGTATTTCTTCCAAGATTATTGTTTTTTTCTTTTATTTACTGTTTGTACTCTCATGGTTGGTTTATTTTTTTAATAAAAGTTTTGAATTTGTTTCTGGTAAAAAAATTATAATTTACCCAATATGAAATTGTCTAATTTTAATTTAACTTGTTTTAATTATGCACTAAGATAGCATATGTACACACAAAAATCTTATAGTACATAGATACGGCTAGTCAGGAAATGGCTGAAGTCAAAGTTTGACATACTAATACAAATTAAGTGGAATCCATATCGCTTGAGAAATGCGAGTTGGAAATCCTCCTTTTTGTTCAATATGCGAATGGGAATTGGAATGTTGCTCCAAAGAAAAAAAAAAGAATTAACGTAAAGTAACGTGCCTAATTTAAATTTGATGCCATCCGCCTCATTGTGTCAAGGGACTAGATATTTCGTCTCGCGATCCATACGGCCTTAGGCGTTCCATTCGTCCAAACTCGCCCAAGTCAATCTTTACTCAAGTGAGGATTTCTTTAGAAGTCCTCTAAGGCACCAATTTGTATAGCGGAAGCGAGTTATGCTAAAAGAAGCAATAAAAGAACAACAGAAAGAACGCACATAAAGTGTTTGAGTAAATGCTCTCTATTCTCTTATTCACAAAAAAAAATAATGAAACAATGAATGGAGTGTACAAATGAGGGGGAGGCTCTCTATTTATAGTTGAGCTCCCCAAAAATTGACGGCCAAGATTACAACATATCGACGGATGACATTCATCCTATGCCTTAAATTATGGGATTTACAAGATATGCCATGTCAAATATGATTTAATCTTTACAAGATATGATTCCCTCAATCTTCTAAGATTAGTTACCAAATTAACCTAAGTTGTCATATCTTCATTATAGGGCCAAACAAGCTTCAATCTGACAGGCTTCTCCAATAGTTTCCTGAATCGGGCCAGTTCTTACAGGCCAAATGATCCTCATCTACACAATAGACCTCCATCGGATACATTTGGTGGATGGTCACGGGCTTTGAACTGCGGCCCGTGACATTCTCCCCCATAGATCGAATTAATGCAATTCTAAAATTTTTAATTAGAAAGAGATTTTAATTAATCAACCTTGGGTTAGACATTAATAGCCTTGAAGAGAGGGATTGATATAACTTAGAGAATCCTACAGATCAAGTCAAATGAATAAATCTTCCGGTTCAGAGTTAGATAACAAGTGAAGTCTAGGTGGATTCTTCCTCAGGTATTGTCCAAGTCAATCGGTTTTCTCTCAATTCTTTTCCCTAATTTCTTCTTTTTCTTCACATCTTTATTTTGGTTGAATAGTTAATTTTAGATTAGATAAAAATCCACTTAATTCTTAGGCTAAATAATAGAAAAAGAGTTAATATTAGTACTTTTGGTTCCTTTGGGTTCGACAATCCGATCTTGCCGCTAACTATACTACTATTCGATAAGTGCGCTTGCCTCCATCATTGTCTTAGTTAGTTTTCAGGTTCGATCATTCTTTTTATAAATTTTTAAGACTCTGACACACAATCACTCGATGTCATAGCTTTTTCCTTCCTTCGAAACTTTTACCTCGGCCTACGTCGCTTCTTAACTCGAGCCGTCTTACTCGTTGTATTTACTCTGGTCAACTATCCCACATGCATCACTTTTTTCCTTGAAGTCGGATGACCACCCACTTCTTCCATAGGTGGAAGCCTTGTCGATGACTCGGTCAACTCTGACACTTCACTCAAATCGAGCCTCATTGGTCGTAGCTTCACTTTTTTTACCGTAACTTTTTCCCCTAAGTTCGATGACAAACTCACTTCTTCCTTGGGTGGAAGCCCCTCCGATGACTCATCAAGCTCAAACATTACCTTTCTACGACTTACTTTGGATAGTTCCGCAGCTCATGCAGACCACGGCAGAAGAAGCACTTTACTCGCTTTTTTTTCTCCTTTTTGCCCTCTTGGCTTCAGCTTTTCCATTGCTCGAACCAAGTTTCTTGGGCTCATTGTTTGCTCTATCGTTCCCTTCAATGACAGACTTTCTCGGACACTTTCGAAACCTATGCAGACCATGAAACAAGACGTACGCCACTGACTTCTTCTTACTTTCGGCCTCATTGGCTTCGACACCCATTGTACTCGAACCAAGTACCAAGGTCTTATCCACCGACTTCTTTTTAAGCGCGAATTTTTTTGGACATTACTTCAATATGTATGGACCATTGCAGAGAAAGCATTTCAACTTGTGCCTTTTCTATTAGAGTTCTTCTTCCCAACTCGTGGTTTCCCATTACCATCATTGTCGTTGTTACTGTTATTGTTGTCATTTCCATTATCATTATTTTTCTTGTGATCCTATTCACATATGCCCCTTTCCTCGAACTTGGAAGACCCAAGCTTGCCTTTCCATAGACCAAGCTTAAACACAGATTTCGCTACTGTCATGACTTCTGACAGCTTTTGGACACCTCTTTGTTCGACCTCCTGTCTAACCCACATTTTCAATCCATTCTGAAAGCAAGTAATGCTTCTTTCTCGGTCACATCTGAAACTTGGAGCAAGAGTTCCTTAAACTTTCGAACATACTCCCCTACTGTGCCCCGTGGCGTTATCCCTTGCAACTTTGCCCGAGTTTCTTCCTTGGCAAATTCTAGGTAAAACTGTCCTTCAACTCACATTAGAACTCTTGCCACGTCTCAATCTCATATTGCCTTTTATTTGTGGTCCTACCTCGCCACTATAAAAGCGCAATATCAGTAAGAAATAATGAAGCAGTTTTACCTTTACTGCATCATCCATAATAACTTTGGCACATAGATAGTTTTCCATCCTCCACAAGAAATTGTCCACATCGTATGCAGACCTTTTCCCCTCAAATTCTTTCGGCTTTAGGACATACTCGTTACTAAGTGTTGCACTTGACACTCCTTTCCCTACGGCTGTTCGACACAAGGCCAGCTCTCCCTTGAGCTCCTCTATTCTTGTGTTCAAATCCATCGCCGTAGCCATTGTTTCCTCCTTCAAAGCTTTCATTATGGCTTCGAAAGCATCGTTCCTCTCTGTCAACTTCTTCTTTTGGGAATCTAGCAACTCTTGCATGCTATCCCTCTGGAAAGTGAGACACATTGTCACAAAGTCCCTGGACTGTTCCCTCAAGTCCTCAATGCTTTCCCCAAGTGTATTGTCTAACTTTTTTACGTCCTCCATGGACTCCTCAAGTTTACCCACGCGTTCCTCAACAATCGACAACATCTCTCTCAGAGACTTTCTGGCCCAGCTTTGTTCGAACTATTCTTTCGACATCCCAATGGTGCCTTTGAACCAATATCTTAGATACCGCTTGTTATAGGGCTAGATCTTTCATCTAGCGATCCGTGAGAGTTTAGCGATCCGTTCGTCCAAACTCGCCTAAGTCAGCCTTTATTCAAGTGAGGATTCCTTTAGAAGTCCTCCAAGGCACCAATTTGTATAGCGAAAGCGATTTATGCTAAAAGAAGTAACAAAAGAACAACAGAAAGAATGCACATAAAGTGTTTGAATAAATGCTCTTTATTCTCTTATTCACAAAGAATAATGAAACAATGAATAGAGTGTACAAATGAGGGGGAAGCTCTCTATTTATAGTTAAGCTCCCGTAAAACCGACAGTTAAGATTACAATGCATCGACGGACGAGATTCATCCTATCCCTTAAATCATGGGATTTACAAGATATGCCATATCAAATCTAATTTAATATTTACAATATATGATTCCCTCAATCTTCTAAGATTAGTTACCAAATTAGCCTAAGTTGCCATATCTTCATTATCAGGCCAACTAGGCTCTAACAAGCTTCTCCAACAGCTTTCTGAATCGGGCCAGTTCTTGCAGGCCAAATGATTTCCACCTACACAATAGACCTCCATCAGATGCATTTGGTGCGATGGTCACGGGCTTTAAACTACGGCCCGTGACACTTGCTGGTTTTAAGTTTTTCTCATCCACATATCATCTCTTTGTAGGACCAACCTTAATTTCTAATCACAAAATCATTGTTTCCCTGCCTACCTTTGTCTTCTTCTCATCTATAATTTCCTTGTATTAATTGCCTTTAATTTGCACATATTTACCATATTTATCTTTGTTGGTACATTAATTTTGATTTAGTGCAATTATATATAATAGATCAACATAAAATGATGTTAATTCAATAATACTGTTAATAATTTGTGAAAACTGAATTAAATTAAAATTTCGCATATAAAAATTACACTAAATTAAAATTCATGTGTAACATTACATATTAAATAAAAAATTAATTTTAATATTTATGTCAAGAAATTATTCATCAAAGTATTGATAGTATAGTATCTTTCTTTCTTTTTGGGATTCTCTCTCATCATCCTCCACACAAATTGTTAATATTGCTGCTACTAACAAAGTGTAGCCACAGATATTCGGACCCCATGCATCGATATTGCTCAGTCAAATCAATCTCATCTTTCTCTCCCACAATTAAATCTTTGATTGAATGCCAAAAAGTATTCTTTCATTTACCAATATCGCTACAATTCTTGCACTAGATACCCATTTCTCTAAGGAAGACCAACCTTTTTATCTTAATTTCTTCATCATCAATTCCTGTACGTGTCAATCTGGATCAAATGTTAGTTTCTCACGTGCACTAGTGAAAATGGCGTTATCTTATTCATGCTAAACTAACGTATTATTGGCTACTCCAGCCAGCCAGCCCAGAGCCATCACCTCTCTTTTGGCTGCTTCTTCTTCTTCTGTTCTTTTGTTGATAGGACTCTTTTGGCTTCTTTAATTTGGTGTCTTCTCTTCTCTTCTCTCCTCTCCCCTCTTACAATATCCATCCCCCCATCTTTTTAACTAAATAGTACATATCCTTTTTCTCCCACTTCCATCCTGCCAATATCTACACCTTTATTATATATATACAAGATATATATTACTTGCTTTTAGTTAATTTCAATTTTCACGTACGTCGTCCAACTATCTAGCTTGCACAAACATGATGCGTAAAAAGCAGTTCGATGAAGCCAAGGATCATGATTACGTTGAAACTGATCCTTCTGGACGGTATGGTCGGGTAAGTAATTGCAAATTCTCATCTTAATTCCTCTACTTTTTTTTCCCGACATGCTTCTTGCTGAATTTCACAAGGATTTTCATGTGAAATGATTTGTTTTTCTTTAGCCTTATAAGAAGTTTATATCGAATAAAATTAAACTGCAAAAGAACGGGGCGGGGATGCTTATGATCGAATTCGCATCAGATTGTTTTCCGAATATTTGTTAAACTAGTCTGTAGGGGGTGGCTGGTACTCAACAGTAATTGGTAGCTATCGCTAGCACGACTCTTTCAGCAAGTTGATGGCCCATGACTATGAGTGGATTAGCATTTTTAAAATAAATAAATTATCAAAATGGATTAAACTAAAATAGAGTTATTGAAGGTCATTTAATATTCAATTATTAATTTCGCCGTTAGCATCAGACAACTTTACATTATAATATAAATTAAATTAGAACAAAAAAAAAAAACTACTAATTGTGGAAGCAACTAATGCACGTAGAATTTGATCATTTACTCGAGGGTTTCACAAAAAAAAAAAAAAAAAACGAGAGGAAAATGTTGTTAATTCCTGGTTGGACATTGATTTGATCAGTCTATTGGTGTTAATGCATCCATTAGTTTGAAGAAATGCTGGGGAAAGGTGCAATGAAAACAGTGTATAAAGCAATCGATGAGGTGCTGGGAATGGAGGTGGCGTGGAACCAGGTAAAACTGAAAGAGGTGCTCCGATCGCCAGAGGATTTGCAGAGGCTGTACTCAGAAGTTCACCTCCTCAGCACCCTCAATCATGATTCTATCATAAGATTCCACTCCTCCTGGATCGATGTTCATCGCAAGACCTTCAATTTCATAACTGAAATGTTCACTTCAGGATCTCTCAGAGAGTACTGCTCTTTCTTACTCTTCTTCTACTCCTACCGCTTCAACACAAGTAAATAAACCACTAATTGATGATAAGATTGCTGTCAACCAAATCTGCAGATACAGGAAGAAATATAAACGAGTGGACATCAGCGCCATTAAGAATTGGGCTCGCCAAATACTGCAGGGTCTTGTATATCTGCATGCTCACGACCCTCCAGTTATTCACAGAGACCTTAAGTGTGACAACATTTTTGTTAATGGTCATCTTGGGCAAGTCAAGATTGGCGATTTAGGGCTTGCAGCCATTCTCCGAGGATCCAAATCAGCCCATAGTGTTATAGGTACCCACCGTTTCCTTATTCCATGCTTGCTTGCTATATGTAGGTATGTTACCTCTAGAGTGTTTGACTCCAATGTCCATCGATAGGCACTCCAGAGTTCATGGCACCAGAATTATATGAAGAGGATTACAATCAACTCGTTGATGTCTACTCTTTTGGCATGTGTGTGTTAGAGATGCTTACATCCGAATATCCATATAGTGAATGTGCCAATCCAGCTCAAATTTACAAGAAAGTGACATCGGTATGGTCCAGTTTCAATGGCAGTATTAGATTTAATAGGTCGATCTCACTTAATCGGAGTTTGACTGACATGCATGCCACTTCCTTTGTTCAGGGGAAGCTACCAGGGGCATTCTACCAGATTCAAGACTTGGATGCACAGAGATTTATTGGCAAATGTCTAGTAAATGCTTCTAACAGATTATCAGCGGAACAACTATTGCTTGACCCATTTCTCGCTAAGGATGAAGCGACGAGGCTTGGGAGTCCAAAGCTCTTTGTAAATCAAAGTGAAATCGAGAAATTGCACCTCAACGATAATCCACCCAGAACAGACATGACCATCACTGGGAAGCTTAATCCTGAAGATGATACCATCTTCCTTAAAGTTCAGATTGCAGATACAGAGGGTATGAGATCAGGCCCCATTTTTTCGAGTTACTAACATATCCAATTGTTTGAAAAAAGTAGTGAATCATTCTCATCCACACGGCCTTGTGTTGCAGGTTCTACTAGGAACATCTACTTTCCCTTTGATATTGTGGAAGATACGCCATTGGATGTGGCAACTGAAATGGTGAAGGAGCTTGAGATAACCGATTGGGATCCACTTGAAATTGCAGAAATGATTGATGGTGAAATTTCAGCTCTAGTCCCACAATGGAAAAAATCAGACTTCCCTAGACATCAAGCCCATAATACATATAACTACCAGGAAGATGATGATGATGGGTGTCACCATCCGTTTTACTCTTTCTCCTCCTGCTCTTCATCCCAAATGTCTGTCTTGATGTCACATGGCTGCGATTGGCTCCGAGGTACAATTCTAGTGTATATATTGTTTGTCAATCTATATATGTTTGTTGCACTAATGTTTAGGTTTTCCTTCCTAGACTGAGTTATATTATCCATGGGGTTGAAAACTATTCTTTGTCTTGTCACTTTCGGTATCACATAATTATTTACTTAAACTGGCCTTAGAATTAAGCAAAATAATAAATAAAAAAGAGAAAACATTGTCAAATTGTTATCGCAGATGATGATACCAGCTCTCAGAGCTCTTCGCACTCAGGAATATATTCCAACTTGAGTTACTTGTCTGGAGATGACCACAATCCTGATATGAGCCCTACAACAACAGCACGCAAACATGCCAGCTCAAGAATTCACAACTCGACAAGATTTTGGCATGGAGAAAGTTCAAGAAGCGGGCTGTCAATAGGTAGTAATAAGGGTTTGGAATCACATGCAGCTTGTAGTTCAAAACATACGAGATTGTTGATGGGCAGTCGAAAGTTGACGAGGAATCGATCGCTAGTAGATATTAGGAGCCAACTACTTCACCGATCATTAGTGGAAGAGGTGAGTAAGAGACGGTTGTTTAAGACTGTTGGAGCTGTGGAGGATATTGGGTTTCAGTCACCTTGTGAGGTTCCTACCAAAAGGACACAGAGGACTTCAGGGAAGAACCGCATAAAATCCCAGGCCTAGCTCTCCACTCCCGCCAGTTTTACACGTCAATGCTCCACTCACTGCCTTTCTTTTAATTTCATCACCCAGGGATGGACGATCATCAAGTACACCCCGAGTTTGTCAATTAGGGATTAATTGAGTCCGTGTATATTGGTTATAGTATTAGCTAGTGTTGCTCCAATCACAATATTACGGAGTGCTTTGGGTAAAAATTGAGACATTTTCCAGTTGAATATAATGATAAAATATATTGTATTTTTAAAAGGAGATGTAAGTTTTAACTTTGAAATTGATATTGTTGGGAGGATAACCACAATCATTGATTATGAACATTAAAATAGACATGTAAAACACCAAAAATAAAAATCTACTTCAAAATTAATAAACTCAAACATAAAATTTTAATTAATTTATTTAGATTTCAAATTAATATATATATATTTGCTTTTAAGTATGTTAAAATAAAATAATTTAATTTAATTAAAATATAGTTCGTTAACTTACAATTAAGTCGTTAACTTTTACAAATTTAAATTGATTTTTTACAAAATTTTATAAAAATTTCAATATTTAATAATTTATAGATAAAATTATACTAAATAAATGTATAAAAGAGTAATTATATAAAATTTTAAAATTTTAAAAAGCTATTATTATAAATGATAACGTTTTATTTTTAATAATATAATTATTTTAACAGACCAATATTATTAAACTAAAAGCTATTAGCGTTTACTATTTGAATATTTTGGTTTTTATATTAAGGAAAAATCATTTCATTAAATTAAAATTAGGATAAAAAGAAAATGAGGAGAACTTAAACCCAAGCTAATAGGCTTACCCAATACAGTTGATCCTATATCCCCTCATCTTCGCTTAAATTATGATTGCAACCGTACATTAAAATTTTTATAATAAGACGACAAATAATAAATTCAAAGTATCTGCATGGTCAAAAGTTGGCATTGCCTAAAAATGAACCGTTTTATTAGCATTCCTACATATCCAATGAAAGGATAAAGAATTAAACGAAGAACTATGGGAAAGAACCGCGGTTATCGGTTTCCAAAATGATATCCTCAGCATGCCAAGAACAAAGCCATGGGAGTGCCTCTGGAGCAGCTATAACTTCAGCCATAAAAGGGTCGAAGTTGCCTCTCTTAAAACCAAATATGCACTTAACAAACTGACTCGAATCAATCCTCACAATGGCCGCCCAACCAACAGCCCCATCATTCATAAAAATGGCCCCATCAATATAGCATTTAAGCTTACCAATCGGTGGTTTACGCCATTGTACATCATCAACCACATTCATCTGTGGCAGGATTGCCTGAACCTCATGAACCATGCGAGCAGCCAGCTAACCGTGAAGATAACCATTAGCATGCTGCTTGATACACCCCTGTTGGCATTTGATGCTTCCATAAAGCGGCATTTCTATTAAACCATATGCTCCTTATGCTATATAAGATTTTTTCTCCAAGTGCCATTTGTTGATCCATAACAACCATATATGTTATTTAAGATATGAGTGAAAAAACTGTATAATCAACTCCCTTAGGGAAGGCCCAAATCAAAATTACCATAGTAAATGATAACTAAGGGTTTTAGGATTATTTAATTATTTTTAGAAAATGTTTAATAATTGATCAATAAATGGTTATTTAATTATAGTTTCAGATTTAATTTGCATCACTATTTATATCTTATGAAATCAAAAGAAATAAAAAAAATAGTCATTGTTAGTAAAATTTTAATTTTCTCAAACAATATTAAAAATGCATGATAAATATTCGGTTCTATCTATGAAATAAATATTGAAAATGTATGAATTGTAAATATATTTGGTTCGAGACTTAATTTGTCAAATTGTCCCATGCTCTCATGTTTCGGTTTGAAACATATTATTATTTGATATATTATGTTATTTTCTCGCATAAATATTCTTTAAAGTTTTAAAATTAATTATGTTGTATAAATATGTAATTTTATGATTTAATTTAAAGTTTAATTCATTAATACTTAAAAATAGAGTGAAGATAATGATGATAATCTATTTCAAATTCTTTGAATTTCAATTAATAAAATTTCTCTAGTTAAGTATGTTAAAATGAAATAAACTAATTTAATTAAAATAAACTAATTTCAATGCTAACGTGGAATTACTGCCTTGGCGTCTGGTGAGTGTCTATTGTCTAACCTTCTTTCAGCTTTAATATATAGCATAATAATTAAGAATGAAGGATTAACTTTAGACAAGATTGGAGGCCTAAATTGCAATTCTAGCTGTCTAAACTTTTCGAGTCTATTAATTTCTTTTACAACTTGACAGCATATTTAATTTGTGATGTAGACCTGTATATATACTTCTTCGAAAAGAGCTTTCAATCTTATGTATGCCGGAATGGCAGATCCAATCAATATGGAACTTCCTAAGCCAACTTCGACGGAGCAGAGCATATAGGAGAAAGAAAAATATTCCAACCCTTTGCCCCACATTCCTCATTTATTAATTTCCAACTGTATACAGAATACCAGTAAGAGTCGCATTCATGCAAAAGCAATCATGCTTGTCCAGTAAAAGCTAAGCAATCATATTGATGACGCTCTTCAGGCTTACTTGATAATGTAAGTAACAATCTCCTTCTGCTTTTCTTTTTCCTTTTTGGACCTTGTTTTGGTTTACTCGTCTCACTCACAAATCCGCTTAATTAAGTTGTTTGCTGACCCAAATATCTTATTGTTAATTTCTACTGTTTGCTTCATCCTCTTGCTACTAAAAAGGAGTTATCACTTAGCTCTTACAAGATTTACTCTATAAATTTCTTAACTGCTTAGCCTATTATATATTTATATCAGAGTGCTCAAGTCAAAGGTTCTTTTCATTTACTCAGCGGGCTTAAAAATTTGACCTTTCTGACTCCTCCTAGATATTTCATATTATACAAAACATTTTCCACCTGTTTCATGATATTAAGAAACTTTTATCATGCTTAATAATCACGGTCTTACAATATTATGATATATTTCATTATTATTATCCAACAAGTGGCTTCTTGTGTTATAATTATGCTTCGCGACAAAAAGGATCACAGCATGCACAGAGCATTCATCGACTCCATAGTACAAGAGTGTATGCTAGAACAGTGTTCACTCCCGCCCATCTGGAAACTTACCTCTAAATGTAATATAAGAATTCATGATAAGAAAAGATATTCGACAAAAATAAATAAAAGATGAGAAAAGAAATAAAAGCTGAAAACAGACCAAGTCAACAACATTTATTTCTGTGAATTTTACAAGCGTAGGTTAGTCATATCAAGCCAGATTTGCTCGAATGCTTTAATGATAAGATCGTGGTATTGATTAGAATTAAGAGAAAGATAACAAGCAAGAAGATCTTCTAGTTCCTTTGAACTCCGAATGTTATTCTCCACAATCATCTCAACCATAGAATCCCTGAAGTCTCTCTGTGGATCCAGCGAAGACTTGACGACTGCAAGACTTTCTGCAATGCTCCTATTCCTAAACTGTATGTACCTACAAGGTGACATGCTCTTTCGCGCATAAGCAGCTTGAATCTTCTTGCTTGCAATTTTTGGAGAATTGGCCCGAAGCTTTATTCCAGGAGTACCAAGTGACTTTCTCACCAGAGGACTACTTCTGGGAGATGAACTCCTCATCAACTTGGTGCATTCATCTGCCTTGTGATTGGACTTTGGTAGCTTTGTCAATATTGGAGGAAGCTCAAGTTCAGATATGGCGTCGAATTTGCTTATGTTATGCATGTCGATGATGATATCAGTAGTGGAAGAACTAAGTTGACAACTGTAAGAAGTGGAGGGTGGAGGAGCCAAAAATTCATCATCCTCTGAGTCGGATGATTCAGGGTAACTCTCAAATGGAGAAAGAGAATGGTGATGAGCAGAGTTGTTAAGTATGGGTATGGTATGGCGGCTGAAACCAGCAGACGCAGATGAGATGGCTCTGGGAGAAGGCTTGTAAACTGTTCTTCTTCTGTCTCTTCTCTTCAATGATTTTCTTGGTGGATCGCCGGAGGCTTCGACATGTAATCTGGCAGCTTTGAAAGGTTCCGAGGTGAAGTGCCTAGGCTTGGAATTGTGGTGTGTTTGTGATGTGGGAGTTTTCTTTTGGTTGCTGTGATGTGTTCGTGTTTTGTTCATGTCTTTGAGCTTGTAAAACCAGGCATTTGGTATCATATCTGAGAACCTGAACCTGTAATTACCCATCTGAGACTTGGATAATACAACTCTTTCTTTTTCACTTCACCACGCTACTTGGACAATGGACACCCCTCTAATTCTCTGCATCTTTCACACTTGCTTTCTGCTTTCTTTCCTCTCTATTTAATATTAAAGCCTTTTTCTGCCCTCAAGCATAATTTAATAATTAAGCTTACAGCTATCCAAAGGGTACAAAAATAGTCTGCCCAATTATTATGCCTCTTTGTGCCCCTTTATAATTTATTCACACTGGATTTTCTTTTTTTTTTTTAGGAAAAAGTAATTTATCCCTTGAGAGAACCAAAGTTTACAATCAGAGAAGAGACACCCTTAATTCTTAGCGGTACAAAGGAACGAACCTAAGCCTCCTTTCTAAAATATAGTGGCAAGTGAAAACAATGCCTACCTCAATGTACTCAAAACTAAATTACACCAAGTCTATTAGGATCTTCTTTTTTTGGATAAATGTGCTTTTATTTACCCAGTAAGCAGAATTTTGCTACTAAATTTATAAAGAAAAACTAATGTTTTACAAATATCTATCCTATACATTTGGAATTCCCCATGCTGTACGAAGTCTTCTATTACTTGATCACTCATTCACATTAACCCCCATATGCCTCATTCTCATTATCTCCTTTATTGTTCCTATAATTTCCTGCTCTGTGTTCCTCAAATTCATGAATTGTATACCATTTTTGTCCTTTCATATCAGGTAAAGATATGCACTCCATCCAAGTCTCAAAATAACAGTAATAAGCGCCCTTCACAAATTCATTGAATAAAACTTAGATTAATCTTCAACTAGAAAATCAGGTTTAGAAACCCCATATATTAAAGAGAAAAAATAAAACTAGGAATGGTTATGTCTCCATCTCCCATTAATCTTAATCTAATAAAGTTTATTAATAGGAAAAATAATATAATGGAGAAAATACAAAAATTCTTTTAATTAAATAAAACGGGATTTTTCTAAGTTTCTTGGCAAATTTCACATCAAACTTCCAAGTCATTTTCGAATGTCTCCCTGACACTTTTTTTTTTGCTCAGGCCATGAAATAATTTCAGTTAAATCTTTCAATTCTCTTCAAATCAGTATATTATAATCCCAAAACAAAGGTCTGTAGCTCAAATTAGGACCAAAAGACCGAAGTTGTGCTATGTTGAAAGTCCTAAAGGCAGAAAATTTTTGTCAAAAATAAACTTTAAGGTCACTTTTTTCCAATTATTCCCTAAATAAAATATAAGTATAAATAATAGAGAAATATCACATATAAATAGACAAATTATGCACTTATCACAACACAATTCAAAGCAATTTGTTTCAATAAATTGCCACCTTCCAATTGGCACTTAGTAGGCCGCTTCAAAAACTTGCCTCAACAGTCTTCCCCTTAGCCAATTAGGAAGCTAATCATCAGAACAATTATAACTCCCCCTCATCACAAGCCTTATTCTAACATATTTAACTTAAAGCATAATTAAGTAAATCAACCATTAATGTTTCTTTTCTAGAATTTACATCAATAATCAAAATACTATAACTATATCTAAGTAGGATGTGGAGAAGTAAATATGCACCAAAGCAAAGTCAACCAAATACCAATAATATTGATAAAATTTTCACTTTTACAAAAAAAGGAATGACAAAAAAGAGGCTGCAAAACAACTCCCAATAGTAGAAGTAGCAAAATAAAACTTAGCATCAAAATCACTCCAACTTGTACCGAACCGACGTCGTGACTTCAAGGGTGAAATGTCGTGACTTTGAAAAAAATGATTTGATGTCGCGACCTCAAATAGGGAACGTCGTTACGTTGAAAGTTGGTGTCACAACGACCATGTGGGTGGTGTCGTGACTTTGTAAGCAAAATCCTACAAATTCATCCTCTTTGGTTTCTAACCGCCTCTAGATGTACTAACGTCCAGGGTGTGATTACTACAATTAAAAACTGCATAAAAGGGTAAACTTTGGAAGACTAGAATGTAAACTCAATCAGATCTAGACATGGGTGATTAGTTCGCTTCGATGGTCATGACTAATTCCTATTTTGGGTTTTTATTCAACCAGCTACTCGTTACCGTAGCAGGATCTCTTGATCTTCCACTAAACTAACGAGTTGGTAAGAACTACTATCTCTTGACCTTACAGTCCAGACCAATTCGCGACTAAGGTGTTCACAAACAGGTCATACCAATTTTAGGTTAATTCCCACCTAAATGACTTCCTAGGGTTGTCAAGCCTAGGGTTTAAATCCTTCTTCTCCCAAACAATTGATCCATTAAGAAAATTGTACATAACAATTAGTCAATCACACCTCCACTCACTAATCCCCCATAAGAGGATTAATTCCTCAAAAAGTCCATAAACATCATAAACTTGATAATAAGGATATGCATAGAGAATAAATCAAGAGTAGAGTTTAGATAATCATGATTGTATTTGATTGATGAAGTGAAGAAATTTACTAGCGCTTGATCGCGTTTACAATTCAAATTCTCTGAAGAACACAAAAGGAAAATAATTGAAAAGGAATCTAAAATCTAAAAGAAAAGAAAAGTGAGAAAACTAATTTACAGGAAAAAAGTGAGGATAAAAAAATCCTTAAACAAGTGCTAACTAAGCCAATTTATAGAACTAGGATGGTCGTCATCCTCAACCCTAGGTTAGTTGACATTTTCATGTTTAAGTTTCATTGTGCGGACCAAAACGCCCCTGGCTCGTAGTTGTTTCCCGTACAAGGTCAATGTCGTGACATTCAGTGTCTATGTCACGACATCGAAGGCAGTATGCTCTGGTTCAGGGGTGACTTCAGGGTTGTGTCGCGACATCCTATGACTGTGTCCCGACACCAAAGGCAGGCTTGCAATTCTTGCATTTTGCTCCCTATGTTGCGACATCGAACTTTCTGTTTTGCAACACAACGACTAGTATTGAGTTCCTACACCTTTGAATGGTGTCATGCACACTCACTAAGTATGATGGCTTACCTTTAGGCCTCATTCAGCCCCTAAGGTCATAAAAAAGCTCAAAATATATGTTTTTTGAATTTAATGCTTAGATAGAAAACTTAACTAAAACATAATAAAAATATTTGTATTCAAGCTCCTTAAGTTAAGTGCTAAACTAGTTTTAATCTACTACACTGAATTATGGTAGATCGGTTATAGAACAATATAGTTGATTTTTATGACCTAAAAAGAAAAAAAAATCACAATATAAGAGTCCATTCAATTCCTCAAGTCATCATATCATGCAATCTGGGTACATAAGCTTGCTAAACTTCTTGATATCAAAAAATTCAAATGGAATTAAACATGATAAAAAACTAGGTATAAACTAGGCGATTTTCCAACCTCCACATACAAACATAACCTTAACCCAGAAATAAAACATTGAAATTCACATTAGGGATGACCATTTACATATCAAAAGACTCAATATACATGTCACAATATTAGATTCCAAAATGAGCATATTTCTACCGTCTTGATGATAGTGTGATATCTAAACTAATCCTGCTTTGAGAGTTCCGAAGACTAAGGATATATATGTAAAGGAAACAACAATAGGTAGCATTTAATGCTTAGTAAGTTCAAATGGAATTTATAACACTTACCTTGATCATATGTGAGCAAGTTAACTACCAAAAGATTATGCATACATCTAGCTAGAACATGACACATAATGTCACAAACAAAGTGAGCATAAGAAACATATGTATCCATATGTATTAAACATTATAAATATGACCCAATACATCACCAAATTGTACCAATTCAAATAAGTTCATCACAATTTCATATACTTTCATCAAACTACTAATCCATGCCATTACAAATTTAACCACATACCTTTATAGTTTATCAAATTTGATTTTTTTTTTCATTTTCCGATTTCAAGATTCAATTTTAGCATTTCTTCCAATGAAATCCTAGTAAAACGGACTCAAACATGCGGGTGAACTACACCACACCAAGATAGCTCGTATGAGCATAAACTACACTAACCAGAGCACTGAAGTGTAAAGCCTGTAGGCATCAAATGTATATACACATACAAATACATCCCTCCACCACACCAGGATCTTCAAAGAGACGATAAATACTCGATGATTGACAGCAAATGTTAGATCCCAAAATAACACATAATCTCCACATCGTTAACTAACCCGTACACAAGCACGCAAATGAACCTATTGGCATGGCAATTGTATCCTGACCCTTCACTAAGTTCACATCGGCATCAATTATTCATACTTGTATAAACATAAGCTATGACTATCACATATCAACTTTTGAAATTCATCGTCACACATACAATTTATGATGCATTTAAATTTTCTTAACATTCTTCTAGTTAGCAATCAATAGATATAACATCATTCACTTATCACAACTCATCTCAATTCATTTATGTTCCTAGTCAAGTATACTAATTTCTACAAAAACCTTAACATAAGTTCAAATATAGATAAAATGAAAATAAACACAAGCATACCTATTTAACAACAAAGGGTAGTAAGTTACCTAAGAACTTACCTTTCAAAATACAAAATGAGTTGATTTCTAAGGGCCTATTCCACAATTTTAACCTCTTTACAAGCTCCACTTTTATCCGATTCTTATTATACACAACAATATATATATACACACCAAATCAATAATATATATTAGCACACAATATTCATTAAATGGCTCACCAAAAATGATTCCATGTGATGAATGATCCTATTTAATCTCCTTTTCTAATACACTCTATTTTTTATTTTATTCAATTTAGGCCTTGAACTCGAGATAAGCATATTTTTCGATTCCTAGCTTCGGATCAAAATTTGATTTCACATTCTTTCATTAGGAACCCCATACTTTCTATTCTTAGCATAATTTCATAAAAAATTACCATTTATTCAATTTAGCCCCTAATTTACAAAGTTAACAAACAAGCTTATATAACTTTACAATTTAGTCCTTATCGTGATCTTAACTTAACAACTATCAAATTCAAGCCTAATTCATCAATTTATCAACAATGACAACTTGCTAAAAACTCAAAAATTGAACAATGTGATACATGGGCTAGCTAAATCAAACTCTCATAATTATAAATCTATAAAAATTACAAGAAAAGAGCTTAGTTTCTTACCAAATTAACGGTCGAATACGAAAGGGACTTGAAAGCTTTTATTGGCTTTTCATTTATGGTGGTGGATGGTGGTATAGTGAAGAAGATCATGAAAATTCCACTATCATATTTATACCTAATTAGTCTTTAATTAATCTAGTTTAATTGACTTAATTAAACTTTAATCATGTTAATAATATTACTAATTAATCTAAGTGGAATCTAACATATTCATCCATTAACTCATGCCAAAAATTGGTTTAATTATCATTTTGGTCCTTTGGATAATTGTTATTTAAGTCCTCAAGTCTTTTATTAATTTAAACTCAATAGTGATTAAACTTTTACAAATTAGTCCCTAAACTTTAATCTACTAATTTCTCAATTAAATTACTTCTATTTTACATTTATACACTCAATTTACAAAAATAAAATTTTGAAATCACATTTTCCGGTACTCCTGAAAATCAAGATGCTGCAGTATTTACTTCATGCTATGTCTTACTTAGGCTTTTGGAGTATGTCACAGGTAGCCATTTGATGTCATTTGTTTACCAGTAGGAACATCTTCCTCAGTTGTTACTGGTCTTTCTAATGAAGAGACAGCTGAAGGAACCAACATAAGCATTGTTGAGAAGGAATGTCGGATTCAGTAGCAATATTCAGCTTTTGTAGCAACCAATGGAGATCAACAATGATGGAGAAAAGAGAAACCATTGACCATTTAAGTTGCAGTTTTGAAAGATCATGTCCCTAATTTCGAAGTCACTCGTGATTCGTGAACATGAGGTTATTGACTTATTAACCCTTAATATTTTTTATTGTACCAAAAGAAAAAAACCCTCAATATCTTTTAAAGCTATTATATATATATATATATATATTATTTATTACTATATTTGAAATTGAAAATTTTAAAATTGAAACCCTCCATTGAACACGTTTAAACCTTCAAGCTCTTGATTATTATATCATCCACGATACCCATGATACTAATTCAAACTCGACTGTTTCTTTTATAAATAACCTTTTAATATTACTCGCATCATGCTCATAAACGAGCCCAATTTATTAAAAAGAAATTTATTAAAAAGTTAGAAGCTTTATAGAGAACAAAACATAACATTATGTCGTTATCATGTTAAGCAAACTTTCAAATCATACACCTAATATATTTTACAATAAAGAAAAAACATTAAAGATTACAACACCAAAATAAATGCATCAAGATATGAGATATAACATGCCGTTTTAATTTTTACCTGTTTTATTCTCTAAACTAGAATGCTTGACCATCCAAGACCCCCTTTTTTCACATGTACAATTGAAGAACACTACAAAATATGGACAAAATATGATGTAAACTAGTAGTTCTCTCTTACCTACAGCAGAAGACATAGACATGAGTCAAAATATTAAGTTACCGGATTCGAAAAACCATTGCTCTGAGGATAACACGCTTATCTTCACATGGGATCCGCTACTCCCTTTTATCCTCTTCAGATTCATCTTCCTCATCAGAGATACCAGCATTTCCATTCTTTTGCACCTGCTTGACTAAACTCACATCGCCATTCGATTGCCCCCTAGTTAGAGATTGAGCTTCTTCATCATCGAAGTCCTCCCCCACATCTTCCGAGTATGCATATCTGACAATTAGTGGTATAAGTAATGAAAACACAGATTAATTAAAGCTATAAGATACCCCTCAAAAAAATATAACCATGAGAAGCCTATTTATGGGGGGAATTCCTGCCAATGAATGTAGATTCTAACAATCAAAATATGGCGCCATAAGGTGGACTTGCTGCAGGTGAATCAACTCGTCTCCAGCAGGTCAAAAGCTCAGGTGACATACCCTTTAAGCATTTTTAAGGTTATGGTCGTTAAACTGGCTCGAAAGAACTTTTTATAGGAATAAGACGCACCGTTGGGAGCTTTGAGATGGTGCCCAAAGGTAGCAAATAACACAGAGTAGTGCAAACGAAAGTATGTCCCAGAAAGCTGTGATGATCCAAGCACTTTGCCACCTCTCATTGAATGGATCAGTTGCTTTGAAGTATATCTGTAATACCGAACGAATCAGATCCACCATTCTCGAAAATTCCAACCAAGAAGGAAATTGAAATCTAGACAAAACATACCTCATAAGTTATCCATGCAACAGAAGCAATCACTGCCACAGCTAATGCATTTGAGAATTTCCTGTAGATGTCCAACTTCACTGATATTCTCTTTGCCTGGATGAAAGAAGCATGGTTATTGTAAAGGAGAAACGTAACATCTCCTATCATTAAATCTGAAAGAAGATGATTACAAGATACCTGTAACTGCTCTAGTGTTTTGGAAAGAGATGTAAAGATCCACAATATCAAAAATGCATCAAGGAATGCATCAGGAAGGCCTAGGAAGAGTCTTGCTCTTCCAGATACGTCATTGATGGTCCCTACGTGCTCGGTAATGTCAAGCAATTCAGATGCCACAAAATAAGTAGCTCCAATAAGAAGCAACTTCGAGGTAAGACCACCTAAAGTTGGGCGTACGACACCATAGCCCATAGAAACTGAAAGTATGAGAAGTCGAGAAAGTGTTTTCTTTATAGCTCCAACTGTTACAACCCAAGCTGTAGTTAAAACAGGTCTCATTCCTGTTTTGTTAAAATTAGAATAATCAAGACACCACAATATCATTTCGAACAAGCCAAGACCAATGACTGTGGCAATGCAATGCTGAAGTTGAAGGATATCCTCCCAAAACCTCATGTATTGGGAGAACCAAATGGCACTAAGCAACAAATAAGCAATTGTCATGTACACATAGAACGTCATCAATGGGGCCATTCTGCCAGGCAAATAACCATCAGGATTCTTCCATACCGTCTTTCCACTCATTACTGTTCCCTTGAGTTTCGGATCACATGCAATAAAAAACAAATTATACATCCCAGTTTTCTTGATGGGAACATTGGCATTGTTCATTTGTGTTGATAAATCATTCCCATTGAACTGCATACTTAAAACCATTGGCCAATTAATCTCTGTTGCCGAAGGGATCCTAATGACTTCACCTTGCTTGCAACCTTCTAGCTTAGCAAGATCAGGGGTGCAACATATCGACCTTTGTCCACCATAAGCTGAACCACCAATATTGTTTCTATCAGCAGCCTCGAAAATAACCACCTGTATCAACCCAGTACTATGTTCCATCTCGGATTGTTCATCTGCAGCATCTTGAGTCCTCCAAAATGTGATGTTTTCAAATCTATATAAAAATTACAAGCAAAACATCAAATTTTGAAAATGAAACCCTTAATTCAGCACCGAAATTCTAGTTTTACTTATGACAAGCATAATTATTTTATTATATCGACGACTACACGATTTTCTAAATTACAGATTTAATTTATATATTTATCAAATGAGAACGGCACATAAAACATAGATATAGTCATATAATCATTTTAACTTCAATAAGCAATTAATAATAGTAAATTTTAGAAAGCACTTTTCTTAATTTTCAAAATAATAATAATTAAGCATCTTCCAGTAATCCTCATTAATCTGCAAATGCGATAAGCATCAACGACTTGATTTCATAATAGATCTAATCCAAAACTGATCAAACAACGCTACATTCTACATTTACAAAAAATGATTCACGTTCTTAAGTAAATGAAACGTTTCGTTCATTTTACCGAATAAAAGAGCGGCCGTCGGTGGCGGAGTCGTCGGAGGAGAGAGAAGCGTAGAGTCCTTCGCTGCCGCCGGGAAGAAGGTAAGCATTGCCGACTTCATTGAAGAGTTGATTCTGGTAGATGTGGATTGAAGCGTGGATCGTTGTTAATAGAGTAGATAATATAACAATGATTAAAAAGTCAAAGGATTTATTGGTTATTCGAAACGAGAAATCCATGGCGATGAATTGGGGGACTAGTCTTCAGCCCTGACCTTAGGGAAAGTAGATCGGGCGATTTTAAGGGGCGAAGGATAGGAGAGTGAGTGAGATTGAAGCAAAATGACTTTAAGCAAAGAAGTAAACACAACCTTACTGTCGGTGTGAAGGCAGTATGGTTAACGCGCCAATAAACACGTGTGCATATTAATAGACTAAATTTTTTTTTTTCATTTAACTATAAAAAAATTACAAATTAATAAAAAATTACAAAATAATTACTTAGCTATTCAATTTTGTTTTTTAATCACCAACAAATTAAGGATGACAAATTTTAAAATTTACATAGTAACTTTAACCCCAACTTTAACCCTACTTTTGTTTAATCGGTTTTCTCAAATTAATTGTCTTAAATTTAACGAATTAACTTTCACTACATCCAAATTCAAGTCCATTTGCTGTGCTGTGAGTGAATTGGAGACAGATGAGAAGGGGGAAAATTGCCCCAGATGGCAATGAAGCGAGAAAGAGGAGCGAGAAAGGAGACTCGAAATCCCTCAATGCCTATTTCAAGCAGAGAAAGTCACGAACAGAAGGCTTCAAATGCCGGGATCTGGAAGGAGAAAATCAGGAACAAATAAGAGAATCGGGAAATGAAAATAAGGGCAAGCCGGGAAAAGGGTTCTTCGCTTGCTATCTGCTAACCTCTCTCAGCCCTCGTCATAAAGGCCACACCTATATCGGGTCTGATTCTACTGTTCTCTTCCTATATTAATATTTTGCCTCATCCTCACCGTGGTTCTTTCTTATCTCAACATTATGGATGCTAATGCTTATTTTTTCTTTTGCCGTCAAAGATTGATCTTTTCTTTTTTGGCAAGATATCTTTTCCAATTTTACCTCTAAGGTTCAGCTTTATGATTCTGTACTTCTCACTCGAGTGTTTTGAATGGTATATGACATGTTCCAAGGCTTTTATTAGATTCGTATTTACACCCTTTTAGGTTTATCTGAGTAAATTCAATTTTAACTCGATGTTTACTTGGTTATGATCTTTAAATTCAAATTTCGCTTTTTTCCCTTCAAAGTTTCCGTATAGTTTCTTTTCTGGTTCATGTTTGATTCGTTACCATTTACCATGAACAAATTGATGCTACTATCTATGTGGCTTAACTTAGTAAGGCATTTAAATAATATCAGCTTGCAATTGTTTTCCTTTGATATGAGGTTCTCTAGTAAAAAAATCAAGCTGACCAAACAGTTTGCAGTTTGAACTATTTATCTAACGGCAGTGTTGCCCAATTGCAGATTTACTGTGAACCCACTGCGTCGAATAAGACAGCACAATGGGGAAATAGGGAGTGGTGCTTGGAGGACAAAGAGCCGACGCCCGTGGGAAATGGTTGTGTGCATATATGGTTTTCCAACCAATGTATTTGCTCTTCAGGTCATATATATAATATATATTTTATATTTATATATAGTCTATAACATGGTTGTATTCGAATCTGTTGCATCACCTTTTGGGCTTAGTAGAAAACTGGCAGGTTATGCTTGAAATGCCATTTATATGACTATGAATTGGTCTATCTCACAAGTCTCATCATTTAGCACTTGTTGATTTTCTTGTATACTTGCGCTCAGGATCCTAGCTTGCTTGTTGTAACAAGGAATTTTGTTGGGCTCGACAGCTATATTCTACCTTGAGTTTTCATGCACTTGTATCATCTTTTTTATTCTTATGGTATTTGGTTAACTTATTCCAGCGACTGCAGCAGAATATCTTCTCACTCTAGATGAGATTTGGCTATGGCAGGAAACCTTTAGTTTAGGCCAAAATTTAAAATTTTCTGAGCTATTTGATTTTATTATATGTAATACTTCCAATAACTGTTCTGACTCATGGTTTATTACTAATATATAAATGTTTTCTAATGGGTTGATGCCTGCAGTTTGAGTGGGCCTGGCAGCATCCTCAAGAATCAGCGGCCGTGAGGCAAGCAGCTGCAACTTTTAAATCCTTCTCAGGTGTCACCAATAAGATAAAACTTGCATATACGATGCTCACCCTCCCTGCCTGGCAGAGGTATATACTTGCCTTTTATCCCTGATAAATCCTTTTTTGTTTAGGTCAATAGTTGGTTAACCAATGTGTTATATTGTTGTTTGATCAGCTTGAACATCACGGTAAACTACTTCTCAACCAAATACACAAATCATTCTGCTAGTTGCCCAAGCTTGCCGGAGCAGATGAAAGTTAAAGTTTCACCAATGGATGAGCTCCCCTGCTATACTGAACCAAATGAGTTTGAATACAAAGATGATTGTGATAACTTGGATGAATATGATGAATTCAGTGATGCATGTGAAACTGTTCCAGAAACATATCCAAATGAAGTGGTTATTGTTTCAGCAGATAATTTGCATAGCATCATTCACGAGGCTTGTCATGAACAATCTGAACACATTGAAGAATATGGGACAAGAAAACCAGGGGAGTCATCCAATCTTGGAGTAGGTAATGTAGAGTCACTAGTTTTCATTGATCCCCCTACTAGCAAGGCAACCTCAATTGCTACTGGCCCCTCACCATGGTAAATGCTGCTGAATGTGCAGATATGAGCATTGCTGGGAAGGAGTCTTTGAGGGGCATGCGGTTTAGATATGCTGTGGAAGCTGATGAAGATCCACAACCATTGGTAAAAGAGAAACCATCAACTACTGACGAGGAATATGAAAAGCTAGGGGACACTTGCACTTTTGGAGTATATCACAGGCAGCCATTTGATGTCATTTATTCACCAGTACGAGCATCTTCCTCAGTTGTTACTAGCCTTTCTAATGAAGAGACAGCTGAAGGAACCAATATAAGCATTATTGAGAAGGAATGTCGGATTCAGAAGCAATTTTCAGCTTTTGTAGCGGCCAGTGGAGATCAACAGTCATGGAGAAAAGGGAAACCATTGACCACTGAAGTTTCAGTTTTGAAAGATCATGTCCCTAGTTTCGATGTCACTCGTGAACCTGAGGTTATAGATTTATTAACCCCATCTCCCAGCTATAGAGTCAGGCCATGCACCAAGAAAAGAAGAATTTCCAAGTTTTCTCCTGAGATCATAGATCTCACTTGAGCTGTCTGAGCATAGAATGTTGGGCATGAATTAACAGGAGGATTAAGCGGGCCACAAGAGTAATTGTTTTATCCCTTAAATCAACTGGAAGGTCTGGGTAGGGAATTTTATTCATTTCTACTATTATAATGACCCGTTAAGCTTTAATGCTAATTGATCAGATTAGAAGTAATTGTTTTCATCAAATATTACAATCCTGCCTAGCTGATGATGAGGAAATTACTTCATTTTATATCGTCTTACCTCCTATCAGGCCAGCTTCCTTCCCATCATTCGAAATTTAAATCCTCAAATATATCTATTCAAGTCATAGCTCCCTCATTTCTTTGCCAATTCTCTCTCACTCTCGCTTTCTTTTCAATTTTTTCCTGTCATTCTTTTTTAGCTTTGGGTAACCACAGGCCAAAAAAAAATGCTGCAGTAGGAAGAGAGTTTTCGTGAGAGAGAAACCCTAAGTTTTCTCTGGCGTTTCTAGTTTTTGTGATTTTTTAAATCCGCTGCTTCATTGGAGACTCATTACAGGGATCAATCTCTGTTTTAGTTTCAGATCCATGCTTCTGTACTTACGGTTTTTGGTTTTCAGCTTTAGAAATCACTGTTTCATTCCGTCTTTCAAATCTATAGAAGTCGGTCTTGTTCTTCATTTTTGTTTGTTTATCGTCTACTATATGTTGTTCTTTATTTTCGGATTGTTTGTTTTCCTCTGTTTAATGTTATAGCTTTTGTGTTATTGTCTATTTCTTTTAAATCTTTGCTTAGCAGAATACTAATTGCCTAAACAAAAAGCATCCGTATGTAAATTGTTTACTGCATCTGTGTTGGCTTGATTTGAGTTCTAGGAACCCGGTGGGAGTTGTGACGCATGTAGAGTTTATTTGGTAGTTTTTTCTGGATGATAATAACATGTCTTTTTAATTCGTAGTGAGTTGTGACATTCTGTTTCTTAGTTTTCTCAAAAAATTTGTACTTCAGTTTTTTTTTTTAAAAAAATAATCTAATTGGGATGCTTATTAATATTGATAGTAATTGAAGAATTGGAGAATTTCAACCGATTTGCTAATTGCAAAGGTTTTTGTCGATTTGGGTTTCATGATCATATACGGTGGAGATTGTCATGATTCATGTATGCATATATGTTTTCTTTTTCATACTGCTAGGTAGTTGCATTCATCGGTAAGGATTGGGTATATTTTCTTTAAAATAGTTGTGATTGTTCGTGTTCTGTTGGGTATGATCTGCAAATGGATTTTGATTGGAAGTTTTAGGTAGACCCATGGTATCTCTGTATATCAGCTGAATGGGAAGTTTTGTGTGATTATTGATATATACATGTGGTGAAATACTCAGATTTTGGTTAACGATAGAATTATATTCATCTGTGTTACCTAGCCTCATATTCAAAGCCCTATTTGGTTAACAATGGAAGTTTAAGAAAACCGAGGGTTTTTAGCTGCTTCCATGCTATTTTCTTCTTCATATCTGGAAAATGTTGCTATCTAATTCAGAATTACTTCTGGGTAAGTCTTTTTTTTCTCAATTTTATGTATGTTTTCAATGAATTAGGTATTGCTTATTTCATGCTTTGGTTGTTTGTACATATGGTCAGATGTGAACCATTAACAAAACATAATTTTGCCAACAATAATACTAAATTGAAATAAAATAAAAAAATTTTGTATCCTATATTTCAAAATATCCAAGACTTTTTGGCTATTTTAAGTCACAGCTTGTTTAGAATTTTAAAGGTTTTTTTTTCAATTAGTCTACTTTGGGAACTTGGTTCTTTTACTATAGAATAAAATTTGGCTTTGGCTTGGAAAATTTCCAATGGACAAATCACATTTCATACGATAGAAAATATTCACGTTCGCTTAAAATGAGCAACAGTAGAATGTTTCAAAATGCCTTAAATTCAGTTACCCAAATATGTTCCTAGAATTTAGATTTTGACTTAGATTTAGATTTTAATTTAGGGTTTTAGTTTGAGGTTTTAGATTTATATTCAAATTGGGGATTCGATTTCAGTTTTGGTTGGGGATTTTTGTTTGAAAGTGTTTCAGTTATTCGGTAACCTCTCGAGTAACTAAACAAGTAAGAGATTGACAAGAAAATTATATCAGTCAACATCAAATTATGACCGTTCACAAATTCTATCATTGGAAAATAATATTCCGAAATAACTATTTTGATTCTACTAACTTTCGAATCATTACATTTACACCGTTATTACCTCAAAACTGTAAAGTTTTCAAATCTCCAACAACTGGAATGAAAGAGTTATTTATTGTAATCTTAATAAATAAGAGTAACTTTTTCTTTTCATTTATTATTTTTCCATATATCTGCTACGATTTTTTAGATTTTTTTTTTTTTAGTTTTTCTATTTAAAAAAGTAAATTTATAAGAGAGTTTTCTCTGGCGACGGCGACATCAACTACTCAGACGTAATGAAAAAAGATTTAGTTGTTCACTTGTCTAATTAATCCTTTCAAACGTTCATTTATTGCAAATTGAAACTAAATAATAATAAAAAATAAAAAACAAAAGTAAAGGAGACTGACACAATCAAGGAAGCAGAGAAATACAACCCAAGTTTTCTTCTATATTGGACTCCATTTTTGGGCTAGACTTTTGAGCTTTGAAAATCTATTTTCTTTAATAATATATTTATAAATAATATATCTACTAATTAAATAATGTTTGAAAACTAAGTGATAAAGAAAAAGTCGAATAGAACAATCGGTGCAATTTTGTCCTATGTTCTTTTCTTCTTTTTCTTTTTCTTGTATAAAAAATTTTCTTTCCTAAATTTTTTTGCAACATTGATCTAGATAGCCTTATCTTGTACAAGGGCTTTTCAACTTTCCATGCTTTAATTGCAGCATGGGCTTATCTCTACCTCCTATTCTCAGATCTTTTTGACGAGGATTTCAGCAATTACTTGATTGTTAATAGAAGCTCTATTATATCGAACATGATCCTAGGGGTAAGCTACAATTTTATCAATATGTGAACTGATTGTCTGGGTTTATTCTTTTCCTTTGATTAACATATTCTTGGGAGTTCAAATTAGTCTATAAGATGCACAAATATTTGGACTACCAATTTCTATAATTTAATGGTATGTGGTTTGCAAAACATGTTCAATGCTGCTTTACAATTTGCTACACTTTGATCATGAAGACTTTCTTTTCCTTCAACTTTGCCTGTAACTTTAAATTTTAAACCCCAAATTGAGAAGCCCAAAGACTCACAACCCCAAATCTATAATCTTAAATTCTAAACCCCAAGCTGAAAAGCCCAAAGACTCACAACCCCAAGTCTAAAAACTCGCAAACCTCAAGCCTAAAATCAGAACCCAAAAAGTCTTCTGCCATGCAGAAGTTACAAAAAAAACCAAAGAAAATGAAGCTTTTTACAGGAAGGTTTCATTTATTATCCCTTATCTTTTTTAAAACAACTTCTTTTCAATTTTTGTAAAACAAGGCCAAATTAAGTTAGAACTTTTCTTGGTCTCATAATTCAAATTGGGGAAATAGATCGACTCTGGGTGGTAAAGAAAGGGAGGAAGAGAAAATAAATAAGAAATAAAAAAAAAAAGAAGGTAAAAATCAGAATAAATGGAGATAGAGGAGACACAATTTCATACATTTTCCATTCACCTTCGAGTGATCCATTTTCCATTCACGGATTTCATACATGCGGAGCAGTATTTCAAAGGTCCACATATTCGTGCATATTACAAGCAAAGCTCATGATGCTTTAAAAGAAAAACTGCTTGAACGAGATAGGATAACTTGTTTCTAATATGTTACCTGTAAAATCAGATCTAAGAGTTTCACATGAACATTGCACTTGTTCGATACACGTTGAGAAGGAACACAGAGTTCCATCTTCAATGTTTCAAGCCGAAGGAATGGCTAGCCAAGGTTGGGGTAGGTCCAGAAATACGGAGTCAACCAACCCAGAAAGCTGATCGGGAAATCCCTCACCCTGAATATCTCGGACTCCTACATGACTAAAGTGCTTATTCCAGTCCTCTCGAAGTCCTCTCTGTTGAAGGAGTGAAAAATCGTAAAATATTCCTTTCGCGAACCAACACAGAAGAATCAAAGAAAAAAAAACAACCATCCTTGAATCTTTCTATTATCAATTAGACAAACAGAAACCATATAATGGGACAAAATATGCATCATAAATGAGTCCTACGCAAGGTTCCATAAAACCGAGATAATTTTGAGACTATGAAGCATGACAGCAATAGAATGTCGTATTTCAAAGAATACATCTACCTGAACAGACTTCTGAAATCTACCTAGAATTCAAGTTCAACCTAAGCAGTTTCTAAAATCATATTTCATAATTATCTTTGAAACCAAAATTTCATAACAATGCACTCACTAATGAAACTAATAAAGATCGGTAAACAAAGACAATTAGAGACAATGAAGTATCATGGCAACAAAATGTAGATCTATGAAGACATCAACTCAAGATAACCCATTGTTCAAGTTTAACCTATGCAATTACTATATCATATTTCATCACAATGCACTTTTGCAAACAATAATCATTAAGGCTTACCTAGCTGAGGCAGCCCTCTCTTCATAGAAATCAAAGGTATACACATGTCCCGTTGGAGCCACAGCCCTTGCAAACGATGTTGTTAATGAGCCACTATCAGTCCCGGATTCAAGAACCAAACAACCTGGAACTACTTCCAAGTACATAATCACAAAGCTAATATCCGCAATATAAAGAATCTGAGTCCTATGACTTAGAACCAAAGTCCATAACTCCTGTGTCGGAGCCAATAGGTAAATGGATCCACCTCTGTTGCTGAAAATTATGGAACCAAATGGCTTCCCAATCCAATCTGAATGTTTAGATACACCGAAACGACTTTGAAGAACCGAATTCTCGCACACTTTAACAGCTTTCATAGTATCATGCCTCTCATATACAATAATCAAATCTTCATCTCTAATGCAGCGATTGAAAGATATCTTCATCGAGGAATCAATAAGCAATATCCTTAAAAAACGGAAAACTCTTTCAATTGAATACATTGATTATGTTGGACTAATATGCAATTTCTGTACCAAAATTTACTCCCCAAAACGAAAATATTTACCACATATCCAAAGTTCCATTAAGAATAAACTATCACCTAGAATACCAGGAAGACCCAAATTCATTAATATATATATATATATATATATATATAAATAGGAAAAGAGCATCACCATTGTCAGACGGAGATACACATTATATTTGTAGTTTCTATAGGTCACTTTCTCAATACAGGAAAACTCTCAGGACATGTATCATTCTTGTGATTTCATGCCAAACCAGCTCCACCAAATCCCTAAACTTGTATCTACAATAGGTATGCTGGAGATGTACTCACATGCATATCCGATTATGCACTTATCAGCCATCAAGTTGAATTTTATCAATATTGCCTTCTTGCTGTGCTTTAGAAGAATCTTCCTTTTTCTCCATGACCTGCTGGATGCCTTCTGGATATCCTTCTATGAAACTCTTAAGAGCATCTCTATATGCAGAAGCCCTTGTAATGTATAACCTCTGTATAGCAGGCCCCAAAGTCTCCAACCCTCCTCTTGCAGTAATCGCTATTAAATCATTTACATAGACAACATCAAAACAATGTAAAATTGAACAAGATAAACTATAATACCAGGAAAATAAGAGAGAAAAAAAGGGTGAGACGAGAGAAATTTGGCTTAAAAAATTTTAGTTAAAAAAGAGAAGCTGTACCAGCAAGGTAAATGATGACAGAATAAGTAGAAAATTATCATGAGTTAAAAATTTTCTTTCTAAAATCAATTGAAGAAATATATATTAAGATGTTCAAAAAATAGAATGTTGGCAGATGGCACATCATGCTATCATTCTTCAGAGTGATACCAAAAAGAAGAAAAAAAAGTACCTAGGTAGCATATGATAACGATATGATCGTCACTGTAATGGCTCTAGACGATGAAACCCAGATAACTAAGACTGCTGGGAGATAAACAGTAATTTAATATCTTCCTTGACAAGTGAACCTTGGCCTGGTGAAGAAGGGATTCACCAAAAATATGCCAATGGAAGCGTAAAATATAATACTTGAACACAGGTGCCAACAACATAATAAAACAAAATGCAATCACGGATGACTCGGAGCAGCAAGGGGAAAAAGAAATCAAAGAATAAATTCCATGCTACCTCTAGACAAGTTCTACTAGAAAAGGAAATTGAAATGAAAACCTAACTGAACTCAAGCATTACAGGACTTTGTTCCTTGACCTCCATAAGATGTCTCAAGCACGAATCTAACAGTTTATTGCACACATAATATGCCGCATATTTTGCAAGTCATGCTAGATACTTCTTGATTCATTACAGACAACTTATACATCAGAACATTTCAAGATAAGAAACCACAAAGTAAAGTTCCTCACCAATATCCTCCAAGGTCGAAGGTTCTGTCTCTGTACTCCTACTCTTATCTCCATTGGATTTACCTTCAGTCCCATCATCCTTCCTATAATCATTTGGTTTAAGATCAGGACAATGTCCCTTACCCAACTTGCAGCATAAAGCCTAGAGGCCTCCTTCAAGACCTAAAGAAAGATGACAGGTTTTTACTACTTATATACTAAAAATAAATAAATGCCTCTTATTCCCTAATGCATAGGCAAATAATAGGTTCTTGAGCATTATTTGACATTCAAGTGGTTAAGTTAACCATCAAGTAAGCAGAACAGTACATAAAAGTCATTTGATCATTTCAATATCCCAATGATCTAATTTCCCCCCTGATCACCAGCTAGCATCTGTGAAATTTCAAATTTCCATTATGCTTCTTTAAAATTTGTTAAATGGAACAAAAGCAAAGAAATATATATTATAAAAAGAATGAAAATAAACAGCAGAACCGGGCACTAAAAATACCGAACCGGGACTAGATATGATGGAAATATTCTTGGAATAGCTTATCCCTAAACGGGATATAACATGCATATCCCTCTAGCAGAAAAAGAATGAAAATAAACCCAGTACTTATTAAAATGTTGTTGTGAAATGTCAAATTCTCTGAAAATATTTAAAAACTCAGTATGATTTAATTAGTGTTTTCTTATTCCCTGAACAAATATAATGCAGCTTTAACAGCTTTAAATACACCGAAACGATTTTGAAGAACCGAATTCTTGCACACTTTTAACAGCTTTCATAGTATCATGCCTCTCATATACAATAATCAAATCTCCACCTCTAATGCTGCGATCGAAAGATATCTTCGTCAAGGAATCCATAAGCAACATGGTTAAAAGACAGAATCCACATTCAATTGAATACATAGATGATGTTGGACTAATATGCAATTTCTGTACCAAAATTTACTCCCCAAAACGAAAATATTTACCACATATCCAAAGTTCTATTAAGAATAAACTATCGCCTAGAATACCAGGGAGACCCAAATTCATTAAAATATATGAATGTATCTAAATAGGAAAAGAATGTAAGATGAATGATTTCATCAATAGTTAAGGTAGAAAATTGAGAAAAAAAGACTTACCCAGAAGCACTTCTGAATTAGATAGCAATGTTTTCCAGATATGAAGAAGAAAATAGCATGGAAGCAGCTAAAAACCCTCGGTTTTGTTAAACTTCCATTGTTAACCAAATAGCGTTTTGAATATAAGGCCAGGTAACAGATAAATATAATTCTATCTTTAAACAAAATCTAAGTATTTCACCACATGGATATATCAATAATCACACAAAACTTCCCATTCAGCTGATATACAGAGATACCATGGGTCTACCTAAAACTTCCAATCAAAATCCATTTGCAATCATACCCAACAGAACACGAACAATCACAACTATTTTAAAGAAAATATACCCAATCCTTACTGATGAATGCAACTACCTAGCAGTATGAAAAAGAAAACATATATGCATACACGAATCATGACAATCTCCACCGTATATGATCATAGAAACCCAAATCGACAAAAACCTTTGCAATTAGCAAATGGGTTGAAATTCTCCAATTCTTCAATTACTATCAATATTAACAAGCATCCCAACTAGATTATTATTTTTTACTAAAGTACAGATTTTTTGAGAAAACTAAGAAACAGAATGTCACAACTCACTACGAATTAAAAAGACATGTTATTACCATCCAGAAAAACTACCAAATAAACTCTACATGCATCAACTGAGGGAGTTGTGACATCAACTGAGGGACCCCAAAACAGAAATGAAAAGGCAAAAATACAAATGACAAGCAAAAAAAAAAAAATAGTAGTCGATAAACTGACTAAAGAACAACGATACAAACATCAATAGATTTGAAAGGACGAACCAAAACAGTTTTTCATAACGCTGAGAACCAAAAACTCAAACAAAAGCAGACTGAAAAACAAGGAAAGACGCATAGATCTGAAAATTAAAATAGAGATGAAAAGGTAGACACATACTTATTCTAAAGATGAAAACCAAAAAACCAACAGAAAAAAGAAGAAGAGAGGCATAGATCTGAAATTACCGTGATGTTCAAGCTGATCAAACAACAATATAACACATTGGTTAACCAACTATTGACATAAACAAAACAGGATTTATCAGGGATAAAAGGCAAGTATATATCTCTGCCAGGCAGGGAGGGCGAGCATCATATATGCAAGTTTTATCTTATTGGTGACACCAGAGAAGGATTTAAATGTTGCAGCTGCTTGCTTCACAGCCGCTGATTCTTGAGGATGCTGCCAGGCCCACTCAAACTGCAGGCATCAACCCATCAGAAAACATTTATCTATTAGTAATAAGCCATGAGTCAGAACAGTTATTGGAAGTATTACATATAATAAAATCAAATAGCTCAGAAAATTTTAAATTTTGGAAGCATTCTTCACCAATCAAGAATGTCTCTTCGAGTGTCAAAAAGCTGCCTTTTCCGCATTTTAAAAAAATCCAGCATTCTCTATCTCTTGTTGCCTTATGGCTCAATTTAACATACACATTTATATATAACACTTCATCAACTAAGCATGGACAACATAAGACAATTAAATTTCACAATAAAGTAGATAAGAACCCAAAAAATCCCCTAAACTAAAGGTTTCCTGCCATAGCCAAATCTCATCTAGAGTGAGACGATATTCATCTGCAGTCGCTGGAATAAGTTAACCAAATACCATAAAAATAAAAAAGATGATACAAATGCATGAAAACTCAAGGAAGAATATAGCTGTTGAGCCCAACAAAATTCCTTGTTACAACAAGCAAGCTAGGATCCTGAGTGCATGTATACAAGAAAATCAACAAGCGCTAAATGATGAGGCTTGTGAGATAGACCAATTCATAGTCATAAATGGCATTTCAAGCATAACCTGCCAGTTTTCTACTAAGCCCAAAAGGTGATGCAACAGATTCGAATACAACCATGTTATAGACCATATATAAAATATAAAATATATATTATATATATGACCTGAAGAGCAGATACATTGGTTGGAAAACCATATATGCACATAACCATTTCCCACGGGCTTCGGCTCTTTGTCCTCCAAGCACCCCTCCCTATTTCCCCATTGTGCTGTCTTATTTGACGCCGTGGGTTCACAGTAAATCTGCAATTGGGCAACACTGCCGTTAGATAAATAGTTCAAACTGCAAACTGTTTGGTCAGCTTGAATATTTTACTAGAGAACCTCATATCAAAGGAAAACAACTGCAAGCTGATATGATTTAAGTGACTTATTAAGCCACATAGATAGTAGCATCAATTTGTTCATGGTAGTGGTAACGAATCAAACATGAACCAGAAAAGAAACTACACGGAAAATTTGAAGGGAAAAAAGCGAAATTTGAATTTAAAGATCATAACCAGGTAAACATCGAGTTAAAATTGAATTTACTCAGATAAACCTCAAAGGGTGTAAATACGAATCTAATAAAAGCTTTGGAACATGTCATGTACCATTCAAAACACTGGAGTGAGAAGTACAGAATCATAAAGCTGAACCTTAAGAGGTAAAATTGGAAAAGATATCTTGCCAAAAAAGAAAATATCTATCTATGACAGCAAAAAAAAGAAGCATTAGCATCCATAATGTTGAGATAAGAAAGAAACACGGTGAGGATGAGGCAAAATATTAATATAGGAAGAGAACAATAGAATCAGACCCGATATATGTGTGGCCGTTATGAGGAGGGCTGAGACAGGTTAGCAGATAGCAAGCGAAGAACCCTTTTCCCGGCTTGCCCTTATTTTCATTTCCCAGTTCTCTTATTTGTTCCTGATTTTCAACTTCAAGATCCCGGCATTTGAAGTCTTCTGTTCGTGATTTCCTCTGCTTGAAGTAGGCATTGAGGGATTTCGAGTCTCCTTTCTGGCTGCTCTTTCTCGCTTCATTGCCACCTGGGGCAATTTTCCCACCTCTCATCTCTCTCCAGTTCACTCACAGCAAAGCAAATGGACTTGAATTTGGATATAGTGGAAGTTAATTCGTCCAATTTAAGACAACTAATTTGAGGAAACCGATTAAACAAGAGTAGGATAACATTGCATTTTACCCCTTTAATTAATATTTGAGATAGTTGATGGAACACCAAAATTAAAGTTTTTATGCTTAAAGAGTATATAAATCGTACAAGAATGTTTAAATTTTAAAGTTATAGTTCAGATTGTGAGATGGGCACATATGTTGACCAGAGATTCACAGCCCAAAACGCTGAAACAAAAGCCCAAAAATTCCAGCCCAAACCTAAACCCAGGCCCCAAGCCTCAAACCCCTATACCCAAATCCCAAAAATCGCAGGAATGGTATATTCCAAACCAGGAAATCATTCGATAGGATAACCCCACACCGGGATATTCCTGGATTGGGATATTCCTGGCTGGAATAAGTACGACAGATAACCCAATCCAAACACATAAAAAATCTGATCCAGATACCAAAACAGCTGAACCGGGCACTAAAAATACAAAAGCAGGACAGGATATGAGGGGAATATTCTTGGAATAGCTTACCCAAAATCAGGATGTAGCGGGGATATCCCGAGCAGAATAAGAATGAAAATAAACCCAGAACTTCTTGTTATGCACGCTTTGATTACTTTTAGTTGTTATGCACGCTTTGATCACAAATCTTTGTGCGCAAGCCAAGAGGCATCCACATCGCAGTAAATATATTTTATGATGCAAGTAGTAACCATATGACATTAAGATTATATCTATACATTTTCAAACACTTCGATATTTTCCAAACGCTTAGAACCTGAAAATCAAGAAAGTATCAACCATTTATTACTGAGCAAACCAAAAAAAAAAACCGCACCACAAGTCTCAGTTGCATCATTACAATGACTTATTTTATATCAATAATACAACTCATGTTCATGATCATTTAGACAGTGTAAATGAATATTCGGACAGCTTACAGTGACAACAAAACATGATTTAAAATAACATCAAGTGCAATTTTGTTTTCTAACTTATTTTCGACTGAATTTAATCACCAAAAATGCAGTGCAATAACTAATTTTAGACTCATTTGTAAACCACAATTTGCAGCACTTAAACACTTCAATTTACATAATTTGAGCACCTCAATTTACAGCATTTAAGCACCTCAACTTACAACACTTTAACATCCCAATTAACGACATTTATACACCTCAAATACAGCGATAAACATCTCAATTTCTAGCAACTAAACAATTCAATTTGCAGTACTTAAAACACTTCAATTTACAACATTTAAACACTTCAATTTGCAGCAGTTTAACACTTCAACTCACAGCATTTAAATACTTCATTTTGCAACACTTTAACACTTCAATTACAACATTTAAACACTTCAATTTGCAGCACTTTAGGATCTCAACTAACAACATTTATACACCTCAATTACAGCAATAAAACATCTCAATTTCCAGCAACTAAACACTTCAAATTGCAGTACTTAAATAGGGCTTTAAAAGTATAAAAACAAGCAGCAACAGCATCTACTTTGCTTGAGCAACAGGAAATTTTTGCACTAATTGGACAACTAAATCTGAAATAAACGAGTTTAACCAGTACAAAACAATAGCAACCATGAAATTTGTAAAGAACAGTTTTTTTCCCCTATTTAACTATCGCCAAATCATCCATGTAAAATTGATAAGAATTTCAAGCATGGAAATAATAAATGAGTTTAAAGAAAACTCACCATTAGCAGCACTCAATTTGTATTTCTAAAACAACATGTCATTCGGCAAATAAAACTCAATTTATTCATTAACAGCACATCATCAATATCAATCCCAGAGTTATACATTTTAATCACGGCACCCAAGCACTATAAATTACAGCTATAACTCCTCTCAATTTGTCGTTTTAAGATACCACAATTTCATTATTAAGACCATTTAAATTACAACAATTAATCCACTTCAGATAAAGTTTTAAGACAACATAAATACTTACAGCATGAATACTTACATTTTAATCATGATACAGCAGTAGGACATCTTAATTATAACTATGACATCTTCTAATTGCAGCTTAAGACCTTAATATTTAATCAATTCCAGCAGCAGGTTATCTTAATTTCATTGCAAAAAGTCATATTCGGACAGCATGCATGGAGTTTGCATGCCACATAGTTCACTCAACAACTAACAATCATCGAGACTTTTCCCTCAAATTTCATCACACTTACCAGCATCAGAGTACAACCAATGATTCAAGAAATAACTTAAACTCACACCATAACCAAAAAGCAGCCATTTTTTTTTTATTTACAACCATTTCTACAAATTTCCAACATGATTTATTAGCTCCTAACCGAAAGTAGACCAAGTTCAAAAGTAGTGCCTTTTGAATTGTTAAAAGCCAGACCAAGTTCCAGGTCGCGGCCAGATTTTGGTGGAGGGAAATTTGTTTATAGAAACAAATAGAAAAAAATATATAAAATGATCATCACCTGTTGTAAGAATTAAGCCATAGTTCAAGAAGGAAAAAAAAAGGCCTGATTTCTAAAAGATCCTTCCAGCGTACAAATAAGCAGGGACTGAATCTGCAGAATTTAAAATCAGACGTAAAAAGAAAAAGAAAAAAGATCAGCACCTTATCATTTTCATACACCACAGTAGCTGGGATTTCCTTGTTTATGATTTTTTCAAATCTGAAAAAAAAAAAATGCAATAAGTAAATGAGAAGGAATGATCCCGGTAATTCACATCGAAGTGAAAAGGGAAGGAACATTTACTGTCGAAAATTATTCTAAAAACAAGAATTCTTTTTTTCTAAAAGAAGAAATTGATGAATAGAAGGAGAAGGAGAAACATAGGGCTGGGCTGACATGGTAAGAGAATCAGAGGGAGCAGCAGCAAGGACAGCTTCTTTTTCCGAAGCCACAAGGGAAGATGCCTGAGGCAAACGGGTCAAGCGAGAACTCAAAACAAACAACCAGCTCATCTTTAATTCATCGTTCATCTATAAATATAATCACTAACCCTAGTTTCTTGCCTTTTTGCATCTGGTGAAAATTTTATATAAAAATTATATTTAATATAAATTTGTGTAAACCGCACAGTTAGGTCTGAAGCAGGTCAGTGATAAATATAAATTTGTGTATATTTAATATAAATATAATCACTAACAGCACAGTTAGGTTGAAAGGTACTGGCCACATATGCCAAGCTCACTTCCATGCATACCTAGCTAAAGGATAAGCATTGTATAACTTATGCATATTATAAATAATTACTTACATTCCTCAAGCTTCGCAGGGATAAATATCATGAGCATACTCCATTGGCGAGTACCTTTCAACCTTTTCAGGCATATCTCAATGAAGGTACAATTATATAAGTAATTACAAGTTTTTCAGGGAAAAATATTGTGCAACGTTCAAGCAAATATTTCCAGGACCTTGGCTTTTAATGCATGCTTCTACTTCTCAAACACAACCTACGAGACATACTTGCTATTCTTAGACACAGCCTTCAAGGCATACTTCGTCTTCTTCGGCACTTAGCTTTTAAGGCAAACTTCGTCTTCTCAACTACTTAGCCTTCAAGGCATGCTTTGTCTTCTATGACACTTTGCCTTCAAGGCATACTTCGCCTTCTTAAACACAGCCTTCAAGGAGGCATACTTCAACTTCTCAAACAACTAAAATTTTCATAAACAAAGCCTCTTCAGGCATATTTAACCTTTTAAGGTAAATAGCGTTTCTAAGAACACCTTGCACATTTATACTTTGCCTCCAAGGCTTCATGCATTCATACTTTGAATGTTTACACCTTGCCTTCAAGGCCTTGTGTGAATTTCACAAGAACAATCAAATCACAAACTTCGCAAAAATTTCCTCCAATTCTATGAAACAAAATAGGCAGAAAATTTTCTAGACAGAGCTTGCCCAGAACAAAGAGACTTCACTAATACTTTTTGTCTCAGGTAAGGTTACTTTATAACCTTCCCTTCAACTGAGGGCAATTGTTACACATATCCTCACTTAACATACCTTCACCAAACCTCAACAATTAGGACAACCCCACCACACAGAATAACCCCGCCAATCACCACCCTCTGCCCAAGGCCACGTGACGCCATAGCCATCCTAATACGGCACCCACTTTGAATAAAAAGCCCACCAATAAAACAGGGACACATGGCTTATAAGTGTTGCCCTTAAATACTCCCCTCAGACCTTATAACAAGAGGGGACCAATCTATCTACTACCACTTACAACTCTCGGCCCGTCGAGTGAACTGCCTCCAACCTTCTTGCCACATTCTTATATTGTATCAACAAAACCCTCAGTCTAATAAAGTTTAGGGTTTTTTTTAAATATTTTTTATTTATTATAAAAGTGTATATTATTATATAGTTTACGTCAAGTATTATATCTTTTACAGCACTACAAGAGATCTACTTGGACAACAGTTTTTTTATAAAAGATCTAGGCCAAACAAATCCGAAGCATCCAATTTCAAAAAGAACATGTCAGTTGATCCAATATTTCAAGGATAGAGCAGCAAAATACCAAAAGGTTATTTGAAGAAACACAATTATTGGTTAATCAAATGCTTTAAATCAAATTGCTTCTAGGAACTGGGACCAATTCATAGCAGTAATATAAATAACATCAGGCATGATTCTCTACTTACATACTCCAGACCCTTAAAGCTGGGAAATGCCAAAACACCATTGCCAAGTCTGATAGAAAATAACCAATAGAGAACCGTACAAGAGAATGATTAGGAAAAAACAATAAAAAATATGTTTCAAGTTAACCATCAACAAATAATACTAAGCATGTTACAGGCAAAGATGAAGGAAAAGAAAGTCATCATGATCAAAGTTTAGCAAATTGTAAACAGCATTGAACATATTTCGCAAACCACATACCATTAAATTATAGAAATTGGTAGTCCAAATATTAGGGCATCTTATAGACTAATCTGAACTCCCAAGGCTATGTTAATCAAAGGAAAAGAATAAACCCAGACAATCAGTTCACATATTGATAAAATCGTATCTTACCCCTAAGATCATGTTCAATATAATAGAGCTTCTATTAACAATCAAGTCATTACTGGAATCCTCGTCAAAAAGATCTGAGACTAGTAGCAGGTAGAGAGAAGCCCATGCTGCAATTAAATCATGGAAGGTTGAAAATCCCCAGTACAAGATAAGGCTATCTAGATCAATGTTGCAAAGAAATTTAGGAAAGAAAGTTATATTTTGAACAATTTTTTATACAAGAAAAAGGAAAAGAAGAAGAGGTAGGACAAAATTGCACCGATTGTTCCATTCCACTTTTTCTTTATCACTTAGTGTTCCATATCCTTTGAAACTAAAAAGGGCTGATACAACCTTTTATATCATAGACCTGCAAGAATAATATCGAACATATTTAGAACTTAAATAGAGGGAGAGAGACAATGATCGACATTAATGATTCGGAAATTTTTGAATTAAACCCAAAACACCACAAGAAGGTTGTTCAAAGAATCAAATTCATGCAAACTAATACTATATAAACCAAAGTCATTAACCAATGGCTTAAAAAGGAAAGTGGGCTCAATTTGTTAGTTCCTTCTCCTTGGCAGTAGTAAAAACACAGTATTACACGTTCAAAACCACAATAATTCAGTAAATCATGATAAGATACAACATGCACTACTCACAACTCAACATGATCGAGAAACAGTGAAAAACAAATAAATTGTCAGAAGAGAAACGCGAACACTATCAGTTTCTGAAGAAATCAACTAGAAATAAATGTCAACACTACTCACAATTGATTTTTTTTTTATTCTGACTCTGTTGTATGTTGTGGGATTTGAGTGAGGGAGCGTTTGGCTTGGTGCTACTTTTGATTGAAAGTTGTTGAATGAAATTTGGGGTTTATTATTCAATTCATAATCTTTTCATTTTTTAAAGCTTTTTCCAAAAACAAACCTTGGTTCTTCTCACGGGATTATTATGGTTTTGGGTTATTGATTTTATATTTTGATTGATGTGTAGGATTTGGGTGAATGTGGGTTTGGTTTGGTGTTGGTTTTGATCGAAAGGCGATGAATTGAATGTAAGTTTTCATAATCTGTTCAACTTCAATTCCTTTTCCAGAAATCAAAATCTCCCCCTGCAAGTCCAGTACCGGTTTGCCTTACATAGTTTCCTTCATTTCAGCTCTCAAGCGCACAGCTGCATACTTTAAAATGCCTGTCGTCAGTGAATAACTTTTGTCGCAAATACGCGGTTTGAAGAAATTCCTGTTAGGTATTGGAACATCTTCTTTTTTATGCACAAGGTTCATCCTACAAACGAACGATAATACTAAGAAAATGGATTGCATAGTCTCATCCATCACCACATAACCTTTCATAACTTTGAGAGGAAAACTACAACAGAGCATTTGTGTTACTAACCTGGCGCATCCCAACACAAGAATTTGCTATAGCAAGCAACCCAAGAACCGCCGTTATCGGCGTCGCACCAAACTCCCTCCTGACTTTGGCGTTAACTTATTCTTGGAGAAACCTAGAGCTGAAACCGACATGTCCACTGACACTGAACAAATAAAGTCAATTTACGGGCACAATAATGATTCATCTGAAGAAGAAGACGACGAAAAAGATCATGTGAATATTGATCTTGCTTGGGAATAAGAAAACACTAATTAAATCGTTTTTAAATATTTTCATGGAATTTGAAATTTCAGAACGGGTTTATTTTCATTCTGTCCATGTTATATCCCCTTTAGCGATAAACTATTCCCAAAATATTCGCATCATATCCCTTCCCAGTTCGGTATTTTTAGTTTCCCCGTTTTGGTATCTGGTTCAGGTTTTTTTACGTGTTTGGACCGGGTTTCTTGTCGTACTTATTCGACGTAGGGATATCCCACTCCAAAGACATCCCGATATGAGTTTATTCTATTGAAGGATATTCCAATGACGGTATATCTCTTTTTAAGAATATCCGAGATTTGAGTCTAAGGGTTTTGAGGCTTGAGGCCTGGGTAGGGTTGGGCTGATATTTTTGAGCTTTTGTTTCAGTGATTGGGGCTGTGGATCTCTGGTCAACATATGTGCCCATCTCACAATCTGAACTATATCTTTAAAATCTAAACATCTAAACATTCTTGTGCAATTTATATACTCTTTAAGCATAAAAACTGAACTATCTCAAAGACCAAATCCAAGTCCATTTGCTGTGCTGTGAGTGAATTGGAGAGATGAGAAGGGGGAAAATTGCCCCAGATGCAATGAAGCGAGAAAGGAGACTCGAAATCCCTCAATGCCTATTTCAATCAGAGGAAGTCACGAACAGAAGACTTCAGATGCCGGGATCTTGAAGGAGAAAATCAGGAACAAATAAGAGAATCGGGAAATGGAAATAAGGGCAATCCGGGAAAAGGTTCTTCGCTTGCTATCTGCTAACCTCTCTCAGCCCTCGTCATAAAGGCCACACCTATATCGGGTCTGATTCTAATGTTCTCTTCCTATATTAATATTTTGCCTCATCCTCACCGTATTTCTTTCTTATCTCAACATTATGGATGCTAATGCTTCTTTTTTTTTGCCGTCAAAGATTGATCTTTTCTTTTTTGGCAAGATATCCTTTCCAAATTTACCTCTAAGGTTCAGCTTTATGATTCTGTACTTCTCACTCGAGTGTTTTGAATGGTACATGACATGTTCCAAGGCTTTTATTAGATTCGTATTTACAGCCTTTTAGGTTTATCTGAGTAAATTCAATTTTAACTCGATGTTTACTTGGTTATGATCTTTAAATTCAAATTTCGTTTTTTTCCCTTCAAATTTACCGTGTAGTTTCTTTCTGGTTCATGTTTGATTCTTTACCACTTACCATGAACAAATTGATGCTACTATCTATGTGGCTTAATAAGTCATTTAAATAATATCAGCTTGCAGTTGTTTTCCTTTGCTATGAGGTTCTCTAGTAAAAAATTCAAGCTGACCAAACAGTTTGCAGTTTGAACTATTTATCTAACGGCAGTGTTGCCCAATTGCAGATTTACTGTGAACCCACTGGTCGAGTAAGACAGCACAATGGGAAAATAGGGAGTGGTGCTTGGAGGACAAAGAGCCGGCGCCCGTGGGAAATGGTTGTGTTCATATATGGTTTTCTAACCAATGTATCTGCTCTTCAGGTCATATATATAATATATATTTTATATTTTATATATAGTCTATAACATGGTTGTATTCGAATCTGTTGCATCACCTTTTGGGCTTAGTAGAAAACTGGCAGGTTATGCTTGAAATGCCATTTATATGACTATGAATTGGTCTATGTCACAAGTCTCATCATTTAGCGCTTGTTTTTGGGATTTTTGGAATCCCTCCATAAGGTATGAATCTTTGCTTCAACATTGTCTTTTCCGTTCGCTGTTTTTAATTTAAGAACTATGCTTTTGTACTTCTATTTCTTGGTTTATTTTATGATTTTTGGTTTTCAAGTTTAGAAATCACTGTTTCTATTCGTTGTTTCTTTTGTTTTTTTTAATTTATTACTCATACACCTGTTGGTCGGCAAATTTTGTTCATTCTGCATTCTCCCGGAAGCCAAACAGGAGACTTGTTATTTATTTCGAAAATTTTCTTTCTTACTCTGTTCCGGCTCTATCCCTGTCATATTCCGACTCGGAATAAGATATTCCTGGATATACTGGCGTTTCTTATTCCGGTTCAGAATTTTTAGGTACCGGTTTATGTGTTTTAGTGACCGGTTCAGGTTTTTTTTTTTTTTTTTTTGCATCGTTGCTATTGCTGTAAGCAGAACTTTTTCGAATTCTGAAGCCTTTTTTTGGAAGAAAAAATTGAATAGTTTTTTTACTTTAAATCAAGAACGTATGTTTGGAAGTACTTTACGTTTGAACTATTAGCAATATCGACTCAAATATGATGATTTTGCCACTTCCTTTTTATAATATATATTTTTTTGCTTTTGTTCCATTGAACAAATTTTAAAGAAGCATAATGGAAATTTGAAATTTCACAGATGCTAGCTGGTGATCAGGGTGGAAGTTAGATCATTGGGATATTGAAATGATCAAATGACTTTTATGTACTGTTCTACTTACTTGATGGTTAACTTAACCACTTGAATGTCAAATAATGCTCAATTTGCCTATGCATTAGGGAATAAGAGGCATTTATTTTTAGTATATAAGTAGTAAAAACCTGTCATCCTTCTTTAGGTCTTGAAGGAGGCCTCTAGGCTTTATGTTGCAAGTTGGGTAAGGGATATTGGTCCTGATCTTAGACCAAACGATTATAAGGAGGATGATGGGACTGAAGGTAAATCCAATGGAGATAAGAGTAGGAGTACAGAGACAGAAGGTAAATCCAATGGAGATAAGGTAAATCCAATGAAGGTAAATCCTCTCTCCTTAACTCTCCCATTTCTTCACCATCTCTTTCTCTTCAAATTTGTCATCTCCACCTTCTCAATCGTTTCCGGTTATTTATTTATTTATTTATTTATTTTTTGTGATATTGAAATCACTTGCTTCATCCATAGATTTTGGTTTTTCAGCCCTATGAAATATTGTTTCGGTTCGTCTTTTCAAATCTTTGGATGTCGGTCTGGTTGTTCTTGTTGGATAAATGGCCTCTCTTTTGCAGTCAACTACTTTATTATTCATATTATCTATTACATTGATTCTTGTCCCTAATAGGTGCGCTATTCCCTTCATCGTATTGGACGGTAATGTTCTTATCCCGATATCTTTTCTTTTCAATTTCAATTTTAATGTTCATATTATCCATGATTGTTGAAATTATCCAAGGACTAAATTGTGAAATTATCCAACTTTATGCTAGCTTAA